>CM077079.1:69660734-70260734 GCA_039513925.1 Platanthera zijinensis
GGGGAGCCACTCAAAAGGTCGGACTTGGAGGCAAAGGGGCCCGGAAAGGGATACTTCTGGCCATCTCTGAGGAAGGATACGGCGGAGTTCGCAAAGCGGTGTCAAAAGTGTCAGCTAATACTCCCTCCAACTCTTACCGCCTAAAGGCTTCAAAGCATCACGACACTGTGGCCCTTCGTCATTTGGGGGATGGATTTGGTTGGGCCTTTTCCTCAAGCTAGTGGGCAGAGAAAGTTTCTTTTGTTCATGATCGATTACTTCTCTAAATGGTTAGATGTCAAGACTCTCGCCAAGGTGACCTCCCAGGTAATTCGTAAATTTTTTTGGGGGGGAAATCATATGTTGGCACGGGCTCCCATAGGCCATAGTTACAAACAACGGACCCCAGTTTGCTAGCAAAGAGTTCATCAGTTTCTGCACTCAACTGGGGATAGACCTTAGATTTGCCTCCGTCAACCACCTACGAAGCAACGATCGGGTGGAGGCCGCCAACAAAATCATTGTGAATCTGCTGAAAAAGAAGGTAGAGAACCTGAGGGTGAGTTGGGTAGAGCAACTTCCCTCAGTGTTGTTGGCTCTATGGACAACCCCCAACACGACCACCGGAGAGACCCCCTTCAAGCTTTCTCATGGTTACGAAGCAATCCCATCCATAGAGTTCGAGGTCAGATCGTTGCGGGTGACGGCCGCCGCCCATGAAGGGATGAAGAATGGAGGATATCAAATGGCGGATGGCCAGATATTCTAAAAGCAAGTCAGGATCAAGTAATTCGTAGAAGGGGATCTGGTCTTGAAAAAAGTTGACGTAGTAAGAAGTTTGGCGATTGTGGGAAAGCTTCACCCAAATTGGTAGGGTCTATACCTAGTAAAGGAAGCATTGAGGTCAGGGGGATATTGCCTCCAAAATATGGAGGGGGAGTCCCTAAGTCACATATGGAGCAGTGATGATTTGAAGCATTTCTATCCTTGAATCATGTATGTAACATTATTTTCTAATACTAAACATCTTGGTACTCGAGATCTTTTTCAAATGGATTGTGTGTGAGGGGAGATTGAGAAAGCCGACCCTGAGCAGACCCATTGACCAGGCTCTCACTAGCTTGAAGGGCATAAGGCTCACTCGGTGGTAGGCTAAAAAGTTTGTGGTATCGATTGGCCCCGAGCAGACCTAATTACTAGGCTCTCACTAGCTTGTAGGGTCGAAGGCTCACTCGGTGGCAGTCTAAAAATTTTATCACATTAATCGACCCCAAGAAGATCCCACTTACCACGATTCTATCTAGCTGGCAGGTCTGGAAGTCACTCGGGTGGTTTTGGAATGTTGGCCTCTAGCAGGCCCACTAACCAGGCTCTCACTAGCTGGCAGGGTCGAAAGCTTGCTCCGTGGTTGACAGAAAAGTTTGTGGTATCGATTGGCCCCGAGCAGACTAGCTAACCAGGCTATACCTAGCTGGCGGGGTTGAAGGCTCAATCGGTGGCAAGCTAAAATGTTTATGGCATCGATCAACCCCGAGAAGATCCCGCTGATCAGGCTCCCATCTAGATGACAGGGCTGGAAGTCACTCGGGGGTGTTTTGAAAACTAAGTTTCGGGATGCTCTCGTTGTCAGGCTCTCACTTAGCTGGCAAGTTTGTTGGGCCCCCGTGGACTTCATGAAACATTGATAAACAATGTCCCGAGTTAATCCCGCTGTCAGGCTCTCACCTAGTTAGTAGGTCTATCGGGCCCTTGGTTGATGATGAAATCTTCGGAGGGGGTGGTTGCTCTGAGAACGTCATTTACTTAGAGAATAATCCCTCTCGACATAGCCCTCTCGACATAGCCATCTCGGCATAGACATCACGGCATAGCCCTCTTGGAATAGCCCTCTTTGCATAACCCTCTCGCAGCAAAACTCTCGACAGCGTTTACTGGGCAGAACTACTTAGCAGACCTGCCCCCACGAAAGGTGTCAAGGCCATCGCTCCCCCAGAATTTTATTCGCGAGAGTGAGTCGTGATTGTTACGGCGGTCACCACCTAAGAGCCTAAGGTATATGAGAAGGTGCGGAAGCGTTTGCGAATGGTTAAAAGAGAGAAGCATCATCCATGTAAACAAAAAAGAACGTGCCCAAAAAAGAAAAAAAAAAGGATCTTTCATATATGTCAAATATATTAGGGGTCTCGCCCATTACATGTATTTCAAAAAAAAGGAGAAAAATACAAGGGAAAAAGTTAAGAGGCAGAAGGCCTTCAAGAAGAGTTGTCAGACTTCTCGCTGAAAGACTCCCCGCCCTAAAGCGCGTCGAGATAATCCTCGTGTTGCGAATCGCCCTCGCCTTCGGGAACGTCCATGGGGGTGTACAGCCACGACAGGATGCTTCGCTTTGTAGGCCTTCTGCCCCTCTCATTCAGCAACCCGGCATCTCACAGTACCTCGAGCGTGTGCTTGGATGCCCCTAAGCATTCTCCTGCATCATCACTTTGATCTCATAATTTATGTGCTGATGACGCTTGACCTTTTTACCCAGGGGTGGTGGCAGGAGTGTCTCCTGCAGGCGCTTGATCTCGGCCATCAGCCCCGAGTCTCGCGCTCAAGGTTCGCCACATGCGCACGCAGCCGCTCAGCACTTACAGGGTCCTGAGGAAAATTGACGGAAAAAGTTAGCTAAGAATGAAGCAAAACTACGAGAGGGTAACAAATGATCTACTAACCACTTGCGTCAGCCGATAGGCGAGAAGCATCTCAGAGGCCATTAATTGATGCTTTAGGGAAGTCACCTCCACCGTGGTGAGATCCCGTGACTTCTGAACCTCGTTTAGGTTCCACTCAAGATTGAGGCTCCAGCGAGACGCCATATGCTTGAGCTCAAGTGCGCTTAATTGGGCCCGCGCAGTCTTATGCACGAGGGTTTAGGTGGATTCCTTGTCGTAGAGGTTGTCATCCTCCCTGTTGTGCAACCCAAAGGCGAGCGCAAAGGCCTCGCCGCTAGTGGTGTCTTGCTCCATCCAAGTTAGCAGGAGCATCGAAATGGAGGCGTGGTTGATCTCGGGGTCCCAATGGAGAAGGGGCTGGCCCATCTCGTCCAAGTGTCTCTCATCAAGGCCGAAATTCCGATGCCCTTTCAGCAGCGGTCCCTAGGGAGCCTTCTCGATGAGGGCGGCTATCTTCGCGGCGGTACTCACCGTACCTATCGCGGGAGGGGTCTCGGCGGGGGTTTCGGCAATGAACTTCCCCTTGTCCAGTGCGGCTGTTTTGGACTTCTTCGAAGGGGCAGGGGGAGGAGTATCCGGCTTTCTCTTCCAGGCACTCGGTTGAGACGAGGTACCCGGCACCTCCCGACAGGCCAAAGCCGCTGATTGTGCGAGAGACAGGCCGGGGAAGAGAGTCCCAGTTTCCTAGTGCGGTTGGTGGAGATGGATTTCTTGCTCACCTGCACAAGCACCAAGAGTTAGCTTCGCTGAGTACCAAGGCATAAGTCAAGAAAGAGAGGCGGGATGATACCTTCACCGGCTAAGACTGGCATCGAAGTTCTTGGTTCCAAAGAAACTAAGGAGGGTGGTCTCATGCCCCCAAGCACAGGAGGCCTGTAGATCGCCTCATTGTACTGGATGGTCGAAAGGGAAACATTGTCAAAGTTCCCAGTGACAAAGACGAACTTATGCAGCAGTGGTGATTTTTGTTGGCAAGGCCGCTAGTCATGATCGTCTAGCCCGAGAAGAAGATGATCTCGCTCTTGGCCCAAAAGTTGAACAGCTTTCGGAAGAACGATAGGTTGAACTCGATCATTTTTGCATGTATGTAGCAGGAGAATGCTACCAGGATTACGATGGAGTTCGGGTTGAGTTGGGCCAGAACCACCCCCAAAGTATCGGAGGGCCTGACGCACCTCCGACCAGAGGGGGGGAGGAATCAACCCTCAAAGTACTCCAGGGGAATGGCGAGCTCCACTTCTGGAAAGAAGTTGATTTTATCGTCGCACTCAGGATGTCACATGACGAACCCCGGAGGGACATAATTTCCCACCATGGAAACATACTCCTACTTGGTCAGTTTGTAGAGGGGGAAAGTCGTGGTCAAGAAAGCCTTGTGCACATTTAGTTCGACCATTGGTCTCTCCTGGCATCTTGCGAAAATGAGAGGGAAGTTGGGTTTGCGCAATGTGAGAGCTTAAGATCGAGAGTGCGTGAGGAAGCAGAATGAAGGCTCGGGGCTAAAATGATAGTAAATGTGGTAGGTAAGTAGGCCTATTTATAGGAAAATTTGGCAATCATGAGGATTTCCCGATGGTGGACGTGCAGATAGCAATTTTTAATAATCTAAAGCCTCGTATTCCGTCGAACGCCACTGATGCCTCCCTTACCTGCGAGTGGTGAAAGCCAACGGGAAGGCTCCCAAGTAAATGCAAAGCGCGACAATATAAAAAACAAGCATTACGCGAGAGCTGGGCATTCAGCGGAAGCATTTAAAACATCACAAAAAATGAAGTCAGATACAAAGGATCACTCGCTTGGCAAGAGCATAATTAAAAAATAATAAAATAAAATACTTACTGTTGAAACATTACAAAGCGGCAGGGGTGCATTTTGAAGAAAATTAGGCGAGAAGGTGGAGTAAGAGGGGGAGGGAGCCAGTTGACTCAATATTGAACCCACTGTCAACGGCCCTGACCTCGCCTTCCAATCCTTGGAGACACTCACGAGTAGCGGTAGGCGCTCACGGCCATCAGCTCCGGTTGACCATGCGCATCTAGTCCTGAGCTCCCGCGATGTGCCTCCCTGGAGATGTCTCCTCACATTCGCCCCCTTGCCACTCCATATCCCCGACGAGGTGCGAGTAGTCCCGCTCGAGGATGCCCAGCCAGCGTTAAGTGGTAGCCTGGTGTACTTTCACCTGGTGAGAGTCGTCCCGGTGCATCAAAATAAATTTCGCCAGGATCTCCACCATCTTCTCCTTGAGTGTCTCGGCATCTCTGGGATTGCTGAGGAAGCTCGCAAGCTCGCTGGGAGAGGGTGGGTGTGAGAACCCCTCGTCACCATCAAGAGCTGTCGTCGAGGTGTCCTAGTATCCTGTCAAGAGTTTTCGGCCAACATCAGGATCATATTTAAGAGAGAAGGGAAAGATTCAGCAGTTTACCTGGTATAGGAATGACGCTCCCGCCCGGTGGATGGTAGGAAGAGTGGGTGCTCGGACTTCCCCCCGTCCCGGACGGGTTGGCATTTGCGCTGGCAGGTGGGTCTCAACAGGATTGGGGGAATCAGGAGATTTCCCAGTTGAGGGCCAAGAGCCTAGAGTTGGCTCTTTAGGGATCTCGGCGGCCAGGATCCTGGGCGTATGGCTGACCCGGCCAAAAGTCCCAAAAGGAGGAGCTGCGAGAAATAATGTGAGCGAGAAGGCATAGCAGGATAACAAATGCGAGAAGGTAACCATCAGGCATACCTAGAACGACCACGGTTTCACCTCGGGTAACCTGGGGGCAGTCTCCGGAGCTAGTTGTTCTCTCCCTTCGGGGGGCCAGAGGGTTTCGACATTTGCCGCGGGAATTCCAGCGCCGCTCTCCCGGGCAAGATTTCCTGCTGAATAGGTAATGGAGCTCAGTTTAACAAACTTTCTTGAGGATTTAAACTAGCTGAGGGGTAAGTACCTCCGTCATGATAGTAGGGTTCTCGCGGTTAAGGTTTGGGGTTGGCAAACCAGACTCATTTACGTCAGGGTCTCGCCGAACCGTCTTGGCCCTTCTGGGCCGGTAGGCCAAATACGCAGGCCTTTTGGCCGAGAGCCAGGGAGCATATTTGGAGGCTTTCGATCTAACCTTTTCCTGTGCGGCCGCGAGATGATCCAAGAGCTCTTGTGAGAGCGATTTAGCGGTCATTTTCCCATACATGGTTCAGATGGAGAGAACTCAAAAGAGAAGCAGTAGACGAGAGAAGGTATCATTTTAAGGCGGGGCACCAGGATAATTATAGATTTGTGGAGGGACCCACAAAATATTCCCTTCCAGGTCAGCAAGCACTCATCGAATATCAATGGTTGGACTTTTCTTTTCGAGCGTAAGCCTAGATCGCAAAGAATGGGGATTGTGTACAACCCCGTATTCGCTGAGTGGGCCATTTCGGCAAGCTCCGGGCTACATTCATATCCAAGAGGCCAGAGTAGGCGAGTCAGGTTAGCAGACCTGCACATGCCCAAGAGGAGTGAGGGTCCCGCCCTAGCAGGCAGGAAGGCTCTCACTTATATAAGTGGATGGCAGTTGTGAAGGCTCTCGCATCTTCCTTTTGGGAGAGCAGTGGAGGCGAGTGCCTCATTTCCTTGATAGAGTCATCTACAATAGTGTTGGCCTTTAGCAGATTCACCTCAAATCTAATAGACTTGATCTCAGTAGATAGATTGAAAGTGAGGGTAAGATCTACCTTTACTTTAGAGGGGGGGTGAATAGAGTATATTAAAATAATTTTCCAATTTAAAAATTAATTGGCAGTGGAAGACTTGATTTATATATAAGTGTATTGTGCTTGCAGTAAATAAAAACTAAGTAAGCAAGAAACAAATCACAGCACACCACAAATCAAACACAGTAACCAGAAAACACAAGGATCTATAGTGGTTCCCCAATCAACCTGGGTACATCCACTCTTCTACCACCCTAGGTAGGAATCCACTGCAGGAATAGTTAATCAGGTGTCCTGGGCACCAATGATATTTTGATAAGGTGCTCAAAAACCAAACCAAATTTTCTGATAAGGTGTCTTGCCACCCCTGAGTTTTGACAAGGTCTCAAAAACCAACCACAAAACTTTTGAAGGGAGTTTTGAGTAACCCTTTTACAGTAAAAAAAATATAAAAGAGATGAAGTTGTTCTTCTCTGTTCAACAGTCAAAGAGAAGACTAGTGGATTGATGTTGTCAAAGCTCCCCCTGAGATTTATAGTTGTTCAGGAAGAGAAGCTTTGCATAGGGTGATAGGCCTTCAGTATGTTTGAGATCTCCAGCAAAGAATGATTTCAGCAAAGACTGAAATGTGTTGTGTCTGGAGTCTTGATTGATGAAGCCTTGAACACTTGAATCAGAAGAGATCTTGAAGGAATAGAGGAATTCTTTTCTGTGTGGTGATCTCCTTCACTATTGTATTCTTTGTGTTCTGTAAAAATTCTAACTTGTAATTCTGTAGTTCCTTCTGTCTCAAAATCTACTCCTTAGAATAATAATAATCTGAGATAGTTGTTAGCCAGTCATAAATGACTTCCTTAAATGATATCTGTCTCTGAAGGAAAGTCCTAAGAGACATTCCATTTAGTCTTCCTTGAAACTTGCTCCAGATTGATTGAAACGGCTACAAAATCCTTTGAAATAAATGATGAATATGAATCAGATTGAATTCCATAACTGACTGAATTTGAATTCTGAAATCGTCGATCTCTCAAGAAAAATCGTCGATCTGAGCTCGACTATCGTCGACCTGAGCTCAAAGACTGGAATTTGACTTGAGACTGAAATGTCTATCTGAGCTCGGAGATCGTTGAACTGAGTTCGACGACTCGTTGAACTGAGCTCAGAGATAGTCGAACTGAGTTCGACGCCTCGTCGATCTGAGCTCGACGATAATTGCTTTAAACTTCTGCACTTGTAATCTGATCTAGAAGGTCTGGGGGACAGCATTCAAACCTAAGTTCATAGCCTTAGACCTATTCTAGTTAACCTTTAAAATGATACAATAAGGTCAAGACATTTTCCTAAGGACATAGTGATCCTTACCCAAATCAGTAATAGGGTGTTCCAACAATCTCCCCCTATTTGGGTTAGGATTACTATTTACATGACATAGGAATTAAAAAGCATATAAGCAGAAACAAAAGCAAATACAACATAGCAGAATAATGAAATGCAGCATAGCAGAAGCATATATGATATCACAGCAGATAGTAAGAAATAGATATATATCATTCAGCTTACATAATCAGTCCTTTTCTTCTCTCTTTTTGAATAAGATTTCTCTGTTTGGATTTAGAGCTTCCTTTTTGGATCTTCTGTCATCAGCAGCACCTAGGGAGGTTTGAGATTTAGGTCTGGGAACAACAGCCTTTGGGTGCAGCTTCAAGTAACTCTCTGGATCAAAGAATTTCCATGAGGAGTATCTTTCAAGTTCTTTCTTTCTTTGCTCAGATAAAGTGGTGATTTGGAGATATCTCTCCCTTGTTCTCTTGCCTTCTTTATTTGATCTAAGGCAGCCAATTCTTTCATCCTTGTTGTCTAAGAAAGGGGATTGTTTTTTGGATCTTCAAAGGGGACAGGAGGTTCATATCTGTTGATTGTATCAGTAGGAGGAGCTCTTGAAGTAACAATTTCTTTCAGCTTGTAAGGGAAAAACCAGAGGTTGAATCAATGGGGCCTTGTCCTTCCCTGTTATAAGGATGTTGTCTAGATTGTCCTCTAGAATAAACTCTGTGTCCTCTTTGGTTTCCTCTGTATTGGCCTCTCCTGGATTGGTAGCCTCTTTGTTGATACCCTCTTGATTATGATCTATCTTGAGTCTGAGAGGCGCTTTGAGTTTTAGCAAATGAGGATTGTGAAGCAAACCCTCCACCATTTCCTGCATCTGGTGAAGGAGGAGGAGGAGGATGATGATGGTGAGATGATCCTTTGTCATACTTTCTCTTCTTCTTCATTGCCTTCAGCTGGTTCCTTGAGAATTGCATCCAAGGTTCAGTTATAGGACAGACATGTAGAATATAATAGGGAATGTCATTATCATCTTTTACTTTCTCTGGAGGAACTCTCTTCAAAGCTTTTCTTCTGGATTTCCTCTTCCTTGCAATGGTAGCAGAGGAGTCATCAGAATCTGTTCTGAACTTGTCAATGTCTGAGCTCTGAGGATTGTCATACAATTCATCAATCCTTTTGATATACTCTTTCTATTATTTAGATTGTTCAGTAGAATCAGCAGCAGCAGCAGACATAGCAACACTGGCAGAAGCAGAAGTAACAGCAGAAACAACTGGAGCAGCAGGAACATCAGAAACAGAAATAACAGTAGTAGTTTCTGAAACAATAGCAGTAGTAACAGCAGGCTCATCAGCATAAACATCAGGCTCTGAATCATTTTCCTCTGTCATCAACAAATCATCAGCAATATCAAGACTAACTTCATCAGCAGCAGAATCAGCATTCACAACATCAGTAGAAGTAACACTTTCCACAGCCTCTATAGATTTGATATAAGAAGATATCAGGCTAGGATCACAACTGGAGATAGGCACAATGGCCTTAGTAAGTTCTTCAGCTTCATGAGCTGGAAGACATCTGGTATGGAGAGTATCAAATGCTGAAAGCAGTGACCTAAATTCAACTGAACTGAAAAATAGAACTGGAGCTGGGATCTTTGGCAGAATTTCTTCTGAAACATGCATCATTTCTTCTTCATGTGGCATCTCCCCCTTGCCTGGATTCAGTACATACTAGATCAAGGCACCCCACAAAAGGGATTGCCTGAGGAGGACAGAAGGAGGATAGCCTGGCAGATAAGTCCTGTATAGACTTAAGGAGTTGAGCCATGGAGGTATCCAACAAGAGTGCTAGCCTGGGAGCTAACATCTCATAGATTTTATCTGCTAGAGCTGGAAGATCTACTTGCTCAAGGGATGCTTGAGTAGAGGTAGAGGAGAATGTGACAGAAGTTGATGGTGTTGGAGGAGCTGCAGAGATGTGGAGAAATGATGTGTATGGTAGTGAAATGGATGGTTGTGATATGGGGATGGTTGTGATCGATGTCACTGGAATGGAAATGGATGGGGTAAAGGATGGTTGAGCTAGAATGTCTTGGATAAATTGTTGGTAAGAGGTGGAAGATGATGTGGGCTCAAGAGGTGAAGAGTGAGAATCATCCATGATGGAGTCATCTAAGAGATTGAAGGATAGAAGATGAATGGATGAGTCAATGTCAAGATGTGGATAATAGTGTAGAGGATGGAATTGTTCTAGAGGAGTGACTGGAGGTGGTGAGGAAGTAGTTGGAGATGGAGTTGAGATGGGAGAGGAGATTGAAATGGTGATGGGGGATGAAATTGAAATGGTGACGGTGGATGTAGGGATGGTTGAAGAAATAATAGGTGGAGATGGAGGAGATGAGGAGGAGGCAGGCAATTCTTCCATGGGGGCAGTTGCCTGAGGGGAAGTGACTTGCACAATCCTTGTGCCTGAAGTTGAAACCACTGTAGGAGCCCTGCTGGGTTTGGCAATTTGCCTGTCCCACTTTCCAAAGAGGGCACAGGATAGTCTCTTGGAGGCATTGATGTGCATGCCACTGGAAATAAGCAGTTGAGGGCATCTGTTATGCAAAAACAGTCCTAGATTCCTCCCAAAGTTAGCAAAATTCTTGTTTATCTTTTTCTTAATTAAATCAAAGAATATCTCTCCCCAATTCAAATGCTTCTTATCAACTAATGCACCCATCAAACAGAACTGATACTTAGATATAGTATCATGAGCAGAATGTTTTGCCAGCAGGACCTTTCCCACAACATCTGTTAAGAATCTATACTCCATTGATAGATTTTTCTTAAGCAACTTATTAGTGTTTGCTGCTGAGTGACCCATTCTATCCAGCATACTAGAAAATTCCTCTCCAGATAACTCTACAGAATCATGCCCATTACTCAATTGGAAGACTTCTGTTAGGAGAGCAGGAATTAGAGATACCTGTGTTCCTGAGATTGTTCCAATCACTGTGTTCTGATCCAAGTTGTGTGCAGTATACACTAATTCCTTAATTTCATCTACATCCAATTTCATTCTTGTTAACATGAGAGGAACCAACTGTTGTTCCTTGAATAGTTCCAGAATATCTTTGAAGATTTGATCACTTCCTTCGAAAGAATCCATGTCGATGTTGAAGCCAGTGTCGAACTTCATCGCTGCTAAAACGGCAAAAGAGACGGTCATTGTTACCTGCAAAAACGAACAAACAAGACCAAGTGCAGAGATGTTTGGAGGGAAATAAAAGCTCTGCAGAAAGTATGAAAGCGCAAAAGAGAACGACGACCGAAAAATGAATTTTATATTAGGGTTCGACGCAGAAAAGGAAAGATCGTTGAACTCAGTTCGACGATCTTGGCTTCTAAAGGAATTTGAAAGGTCTTCAACATCGTCGATCTCCGTTCGACGATATTGGAGAGCATAGAACTCCGCTCGATGATCTTTGACCGGAAAGAGATAGCCTAGCACTATCTAGAAAATGCTGAACTCCGGTCGACGATTTCTGAGAGCGTCGATCTCCGTTCGACGATCTTTGGGAAAAACGTCGAGCGCAGTTCAGAGAACAGAAATAACCTATAGACACTAGAAAAATCAAGTTTTTAGCCTAGCCTTGGTCAATTTTAAGGTTATAAAATCTTTGATCTTAATTTAAACTTCATCCATCTAACATTCCTAACTGATTCAGGAAGAATGTGTGTTTCTTTTCATCCAAGGGTTTGGTGAAAATATCTCCCCTTTGCAAATCAGTTGGGATATATTGAAGTTCAATTTTATTTTTCTCAACATTATCCCTTAAAAAGTGATGTCTAATCTCTATATGTTTTGTCCTACTATGGAGGACTTAATTTTGTGTTATAGAAATAGCACTGGTATTATCACAAAATATTTTTGACTTATCTAAGTTATAACCATAGTCTAGGAGCTGATTTTGAATCCACAAAATCTGTGAGCAACAACTACCTGCTGCCATGTATTCAGCTTCAGCAGTTGATGTGGACACAGATGTTTGTTTCTTACAAAACCAAGAGACAAGTCTATCACCAAGAAACTGACAAGTTCCACTGGTGCTTTTCCTGTCTACTCTACATCTAGCATAATCAGCATATGAAAATCCATTTAATTCAAATCCTGAATCTTTTGGATACCAGAGACCTAGATTTGGATAACTTTTCGCATACCTAAGAATCCCTTTTACTAATGTTAAGTGTGACTCTCTAGGGCTTACTTGGAATCTAGCACATATGCATGTAGCAAACATTATGTCAGGTCTACTAGCTATAAGGTACAATAAAGAGCCAATCATTGCTCTATATGTTGTCTGATCAATAGGTTTCCCATGTTCATCAGCATCTAATACAGCATTAGTAGGCATAGGTGTTTTCATGTAGGATGCTTCAGACATACAAAATTTCTTAACCAACTCTTTTGCATACTTGGTTTGAGAAATGAATATGCCATCAGCATGTTGTTTGACTTGCAATCCTAGAAAGATGGAAAGCTCACCCATGCTACTCATTTCAAATTTAGAATGCATTAGGTTGGAAAACCTTTTGCACAAATATGAATCAGTAGATCCAAAGATAATATCATCTACATAAATTTGTACTAGTAGGGTATTGGACTTATGGGTTCTAATAAAAAGAGTTTGGTCTACTCTACCCCTTATAAAATTATTTTCCAAAAGAAAGCATGCTAAGGTCTCATACCATGCTCTAGGAGCTTGCTTGAGATCATATAATGTTTTATACAGTTTAAAAACATAATCAGGATGAGTTGGAGAGATAAAACCTAGGGGTTGTCTAACATAGACTTCTTCCTTGATATCTCCATTGAGAAATGCACTCTTTACATCCATTTGATAGACCTTGAATCCCTTGTGTGTTGCATAAAATTATTTTCCAACCTTACATCCACTCTTCTACCACCCTAGGTAGGAATCCACTGTAGGAATAGTTGATCAGGTGTCCTGGGCACCAATGAGCTTTGGATAAGGTGCTCAAAAACCAAACCAGATTTTTTGATCAGGTGTCTTTCCACCACTGAGTTTTGACAAGGTCTTAGAAACCAACCACAAAACTTTTGAAGGGAGTTTTGAGTAACCCTTTTACAGCAAAAAAAGAGATGAAGTTGTTCTTCTCTGTTCAACTTTCAAAGAGAAGACTAGTGGATTGATGTTGTCAAAGCTCCCCTGAGATTTGTAGTTATTCAGGAAGAGAAGCTTTGCATAGGGTGATAGGCCTTCAGTATGTTTGAGATCTCCAGCAAAGAATGATTTCAGCAAAGACTGAAATGTGTTGTGTCTGGAGTCTTGACGGATGAAGCCTTGAACACTTCGCTGAGTACCAAGGCATCAGTCAAGAAAGAGAGGCGGGACGATACCTTCACCGGCTAGGACTGGCATCGAAGTTCTTAGTTCCAAAGAAACTAAGGAAGGTGGTCTCATCCCCCAAGCATAGGAGGCATGTAGGTCGCCTCATTGTACTGGATGGTCGAAAGGGAAACATTGTCAAAGTTCCCAGAGACAAAGACGAACTTCTGCGGCCAGTGGTGATTTTTGTTGGCAAGGCCGCTAGTCATGATCGTCTAGCCCGAGAAGAAGATGATCTCGCTCTTGGCCCAAAAGTTGAACAGCTTCCGGAAGAACGATAGGTTGAACTCGATCATTTCTGCATGTATGTAGCAGGAGAATGCTACTAGGAGTACGATGGAGTTCGGGTTGAGTTAGGCCAGAACCACCCCCAAAGTATCGGAGGGCTTGACACACCTCCGGCCAGAGGGGGAGGCGGAATTCAACCTCAAAGTGCTCTAGGGGAATGGCGAGCTCCACTTCTGGCAAGAAGTTGATTTTATCGTCGCACTCAGGATGTTGCACGACGAACCCCGGAGGGACATAATTTCCCACCATGGAAACATACTCCTACTTGGTCAGTTTGTAGGGGGAAAGTCGTGGTCAAGAAAGCCTTGTGCACATTTAGTTCGACCATTGGTCTCTCCTGGCATCTTGCGAAAATGAGAGGGAAGTTGGGTTTGCACAATGTGAGAGCTTAAGATCGATAGTGCGTGAGGAAGCAGAATGAAGGCTCGGGGCTAAAATGATAGTAAATTTGGTAGGTAAGTAGGCTTATTTATAGGAAAATTTGGCAATCATGAGGATTTCCCGATGGTGGACGTGCAGATAGCAATTTTTAATAATCTAAAGCCTCGTATTCCGTCGAACGCCACTGATGCCTCCCTTACCTGCGAGTGGTGAAAGCCTACGGGAAGGCTCCCAAGTAAATGCAAAGCACGACAATATAAAAAACAAGCATTACGCGAGAGCTGGGCATTCAGCGGAAGCATTTAAAACATCACAAAAAATGAAGTCAGATACAAAGGATCACTCGCTTGGCAAGAGCATAATTAAAAAATAATAAAACAAAATACTTACTGTTTAAACATTACAAAGCGGAAGGGTGCATTTTGAAGAAAATTAGGCGAGAAGGTGGAGTAAGAGGGGGAGGGAGCCAGTTGACTCAAAATTGAACCCACTGTCAACGGCCCTGACCTCACCTTCCAGTCCTTGGAGGCACTCACGAGTAGCGGTAGGCGCTCACGGCCATCAGCTCCTGGTTGACCAAGTGCATCTAGTCCTGAGCTCTCGTGATGTGCCTCCCTGGAGATGTCTCCTCACATCCGCCCCCTTTCCACTCCATATCCCCGACGAGGTGCGAGTAGTCCTGCTCGAGGATGCCCAGCCAGCGTTTAGTGGTAGCCTGGTGTACTTTCACCTTGTGAGAGTCGTCCCGCTGCATCAAAATAAATTTCGCCAGGATCTCCACCATCTTCTCCTTGAGTGTCTCGGCATCTCTGGGATCGCTGAGGAAGCTCGCAAGCTCGCTGGGAGAGGGTAGGTGTGAGAACTCCTTGTCACCATCAAGAGCCTCCGTCGAGGTGTCCTAGTATCCTGTCAAGATTTTTCGGCCAACATCAGGATCATATTCAAGAGAGAAGGGAAAGTGAAAGTCCACCTAGTGTCAACTACCTTCACCTATGGGGGGGGAATAGGTGTCTTTGCAGCGTGTTAGCGGAATTGAAATTATACCTGCACAAGAAAATAAAACAACAAAGCACAGAGAGGACACAGGCAGTTTATAGTGGTTCCCCGATTTGGGTACGTCCACTTTCCCCCTTCGACCTATCTCCCAACCAGGGACGACTCGGTCACTTTACCAACAGGATTGAAATCCAATCCTTGCACTAACGGAAGGAACCCTTCCACACGTAGGAGTCACCACTCCCACAACACGGGTTGCACCCAACCCTTACAACTAGAGACCAATCGGTCCTTTACAAAGAAATTGAAAATAGCTTGTAAGAAATACAAACAACTTTTTGAGATAAAGGTGTCCCTCTTCGTTCGACGACGTGTTCTTGAAGTCAATGAAGAGTCCACAACCCTAGATCTCACTTGGATTGAACCTTCCCGAAACCGGCGGCGGCTTAGTGCGGCGGCTAGGTTCACGGGGTAAGCGGCGGCGACGGAGAGCAGCTGCTGTGCTAGTGTTTCAAACTTCGTAGCTTAGGAAGCAAGGTCTTCCAACGGTCACACTAGGATCGATCGTCTTGATCGATTCGGACGGGGAAGTTTTTCCCGATCTATGAATCAAGAGACAAGGGATCTCTGGTTAGACGCGTGAGACGCTATGCTAGCCTAAGCTTCTATCGACGGAGATCTGGAGCAACTTGAGATCAACAGCGGCGACAACGACGCTAACGTCGGAGACGATCGGCGGAGCAAGATCGGGATCGGGCTCGACGGCGGCTCGTCCTTTTTGACTTCGCGTATTTTTCTGTCTGTCCCTGTTCATACATACGGGGTATATATATATATTAGGTCAAGTATATGACCGTTGTGGGTCCCACCAACAAGAAGACTTGAGCCCGGTTCGAAACAGTTCAGATAACTTGAACCGGTCCAGAGAACAACAGGAAATTGCCCAAGTCAAATTCGGCGAGAATCGTAGGTGATTCTCGACGAATCGGCGAGAATCACTTACGATTCTCGCCGACTTCTACTTAGCCGAATTCTGGCTGTACTGATACAGAAGCCGGGGAGAATCGGCGGGAATCACACTTGATTCTCACCGAATCGTCGAGAATGCAAAGTCATTCTCGACGAATCGGCGAGAATCACTTAGTGATTCTCGACGATTCTGCCTTAGAGAAATTTCAGGCGGTGTCGAGACTGCCGGCTCCAATTGGCGAGAATCAGCTAGTGATTCTCGACGACTCGGCGAGAATCATTAGTGATTCTCGCCGATTCGGCGAGAATCACTTAGTGTTTCTCGTCGATTATTACTTGGGCGATTTCTCCTCTTTCTTTCCTTGAGCTGGTCTTTGGCCCATCCTTGCTCCTTGTCTGCTCTTGCTTTATCATAGCCCTGTACTTGAAATTAAGTACACCCCAATAGAGAGAGTACACGTAGGCCAACACACTGATCTTCTCAACGAGGGATTACGTTGCACAGACCCGTGTATATTGACCCACTGCACCCTGACATTGGTGTGTACTTAGCGTGGAATAACTGCAAGCACAACTAAAAAATATTTCATCAAATACATTGTCTATTTACCTTGGCTTGCACAGGGGCTTCTTCAAATCAGGTACATTGAGGATAAAATACCCAACAATCTCCCCCTATTTGAAGAAGCCTAAACCCTACAAGCTAAGGTGAATAGAGCATATAGGACTGAAAAACCGAAACTTAAAAGTGAGGTGATAGGGATATGCATTACCAGTTACTTGAGAGCAAACTGGAACATTGAGCTACCTTAGCCTTAGCCGAGAGGGTAATCTCCCCCTTTTCGTCTTCTACAAATCTGGGTCTGGTGCACCTGACACCATGCTCCCCCTCAGTTCGTGCACTTATGTTTTCACTTGAGTTTCTGGCAGATGCTCCCCCTAGATGCCCGAGCCAGGAGCGTCTGGAGTCTTCATTCCTCATAGTTGAGCATCCCCAATTCAGTTTTGAAGAGACTGAACTTGGCCTCGTCTAGGAGCTTTGTGAAAATATCTGCAATCTGCTTGTCCGTGGGGACATAGCAGAGAGAGATGTCCTTGTTCTCCACGTGCTCCCGAATGAAGTGGTAGCGCACTTCAATATGCTTCGTTCTGCTATGCGATACTGGATTGTTTGCGATAGCAATTGCACTTGAGGAGTCGCAGTACATTGGTACTTCCTTGAACTGGAGATCATAGTCTGCTAACTGGTTCCGTATTCATAGGAGTTGTGCGCAACAGCTTCCTGCCGAGATGTACTCAGACTCTGCTGTAGAGGTTGCGACACAATTTTGCTTCTTGCTGTTCCAGGAGATAAGCCTTCTTCCGAGGAATTGGCACGTCCCAGAGGTGCTTTTCCTGTCATCCCTACTCCCTGCAAAATCAGCATCTGAAAAACCTATTAGCTCGACATCATTGTTTCTCGGGTACCACAAGCCAAGATTGGGAGTACCTTTAAGGTATCTAAGAATTCGCTTTGCAGCGACATAATGAGATTCCTTAGTGTTCACCTGATATCTGGCACAAACACATGTGGAGAACATGATATCCGGTCTACTGGCAGTAAGGTAGAGTAGGGATCCAATGATGCTTCTGTATTTGGTTTCATCGAAAGGTTTACCTTTCTCATCCTTATCCAGAGACATAGTGGATCCCATTGGAGTCCTCATAGAGGTTGCATTCTCCATTCCGAATTTCTTGAGGAGTTCATTTGTGAACTTCGTCTGAGAGATGAAGATTCCTTCCTCAGACTGTTTCACTTGAAGTCCCAAGAAATACTTCAGCTCCCCCATACTGCTCATTTCAAACTTTCCTTGCATAAGTTTGGAAAACTTTTTGCAAAGATTGTTGTCAGTTGAGCCGAATATAATGTCGTCAACATAGATTTGCACCAGCAAAATCTTGCCTTTGACTTCCCTGAGAAACAATGTCTTGTCTATTTTTCCTCTAGAGAACTTGTTCTCAAGAAGAAAACTAGACAATGTCTCATACCAAGCTCGAGGAGCTTGTTTTAAGCCATATAGCGCTTTATTAAGAAAATATACATGATTAGGATAAGTAGGATTGACAAAACCTGGAGGTTGAGCGACGTATACTTCCTCTTTCAAATCTCCATTCAAGAAAGCCGATTTTACGTCCATCTGATAAACTGTGAATCCTTTGTGGGAGGCATAGGCTAGGAATAGCCGTATTGCTTCGAGCCGTGCAACTGGTGCAAACGTCTGGTCAAAATCAATCCCTTCCTCCTGTCGGTAACCTTGAGCCACTAGTCTGGCCTTGTTCTTTATGATGACACCATGTTCATCCAGTTTGTTTCTGAAGATCCACTTGGTGCCAATCACATTCTGCTTTTGTGGTCTGGGCACAAGCGTCCAAACGTTGCATCTTTCGAACTGATGCAATTCATCTTGCATGGCCAAAATCCATGCAGCATCTTTGTTCGCCTCGTCGAACTTCTTTGGCTCAACCTGTGACAGGAAGCTAAGATGCAAAATCTCGTTAATAGTACCTCGGCGAGTTCTGACTCCGTCACGAGGATCTCCGATGATCTGATCTCTTGGATGATCCCTCACGTGTCTGAGCTGTAGAAGTCTGGCATCAGGAGCTTCGACTACTTCATGGGCATCTCCTTCTTCTAAAGGATTTGCTCCATTTTGAGTTTCAACTTCTCCGATCTGCGTAGAAGTGGACACCTTGACGTATATTGGAGTTGCATCTTTCTCGGGCTCATCCAGTTGCATCCGTTCAAGTCTGGCACCTGCATCTTCAGGAAGATGACTAGAAGTCTTGCAAGTAAGCAAACTTCCTTCATCAAATACAACATTTATTGACTCCTCTACCACTAGGGATTTCTTGTTGAAAACTCTATAAGCCCGGCTGCGGCTACTATAGCCCATGAATATGCCTTCGAAGCATTTTTCACCAAACTTAGTACGCGGGTACTTCCCATTATTCAGTATATAACATTTGCAGTCAAAGATCCTCAGGTAGGACATGGTTGGTTTCTTGCCACTCAGTAGCTCATAGGGAGTCTTACGATGGCTCTTGTTAATCAACGCCCGGTTTTGTACATGACAAGCCGTATTGACAGCCTCAGCCCAGAAGTATTCTGGGAGAGAAGCGTCATTCAACATTGTCGTGCACGCCTCAATGAGTGTTCTATTTCTCCTCTCCGCCACTCCGTTCTGTTGAGGAGTGCGAGGGGAGGAGAACTCATGAAAGATACCAAGTTCTTCACAGAACTCTGTCATAGCCCCAGACTCAAACTCTGTTCCGTGGTCACTTCTGATTTTGACCACTGAGCAGTTGAGTTCGTTCTGTATCTGCTTGACAAAATTGGTGAAGATGTCAAACGTATCAGACTTGCGTTTTAAAAAGAACACCCACGTAAACCGAGAGTGATCAGCTACAATCACTAGCGTATACGACTTCCCTCCTAAGCTATGAACTTGCATAGGACCAAACAAGTCCATGTGCAGAAGATAAAGACATCTGGAGGAATCTTTGTCTGGGATGCCCTTAAAGGTAGCCCGAGTTTGCTTGCCCATCTGACATGCAGGACATGGGCTATCTTTAATGCACTTAATAATGGGAGCATCCCTTACTAAGTCTTTGGAAAACAGCATATTAATTGTCTTGTAATTAATGTGTGTCAATCTCTTGTGCCATTGTTCACAAAGAGATGCACTGCCTTTTGCTACTAGGCATACGGGGGTGGAAGAATCTAGACTGAGAAAATCTAAACAGAAAATATTTCGGCTCCTAATGCCTGTTAATACTGTCTCCGAAGAGGCACATGATATTATCAGGCATTTATCCTTGCAGAACTTAACATCATACCCTTTATCACATAACTGGCTTACGCTGATCAGGTTATGATTTAACCCTTCAACATAAGCTACGTCAGAGATAGAGAGTATACCGTTGGAAATCATACTGTAACCTCTGGTGACTCCCCGATCAGATCCCCCAAAGATGACTTTGGGTCCATTCTCGACTGGAGAGTACTCCCGCAGCAGGATTCTTGTCCTAGTCATATGACGGGAGCATCCACTGTCCAAATACCAAATAGGAGTTTTGTTGGCCTTTGGACATTCCTGCAAAACAGAATTAATTTGCCTTAGGAACCCAGTCGAACTTGGGTCCTAGATTCCTTGTTAGCATACTCCCCCTCGATTGGTTAGCCCTACGAGTGGTCTGCCTCGCACTGCTAACATAAGGAGTCTCATCATACCTTGGATTAAACCAACAATCCACGGCAAAGTGACCAACTTTGCCACAACACCAACAGTCAAATCTGTTGTACCTCTTCCTAGGCTCCTGCTTCACCCTCGGAATGGTGGGTACAGCTGGGGCCTTGGATCTGGAGGTGGAGGCATCATAGTGATTGCAGTCACATGATTTCTTCACCTTCTGTTCTGTCAGTATAACAGGCTTGACTTTTGGTGCCTGCTTCCTATTATGGCCGCTAGAGAATTGACCATAATTTCCCAAGTGGATTTCCTCATAAGGTGCCTTGAAGACACTCTCACCGAAGTTGCAGGGAAAAGTCCAACCATCATATCGACTCTTAGGCTTTGCAACCGAGGGCCGGAAATGATGACCAAAGGTTGACTCAAAGTCATGTTGGTTGCAGGGAAAGCTTGGCTTTCTGAACTCAACAGGACTGAGTGGGGCCTTTCCCTTTTCAGCAGCAGAGGCCTTCTTGGCGGCCTTATTCTTTCTCCGGTTCCTGTTTCTCCTGGATGAGGAACCGGATACCCCTACATGCCCCAAGCCAACTCCTTTGGCCTGAGCAGAGAAGGTATCAACTAATGGAAGAACAGTTTTTGGCATAGAGAAGCTCTTGACGATCTTCCTTTCTGCCGCAAGTAGTTCTTCCAACTTGTCGACTTCCTCCTGCTTGAGATCAAGGAGCTTAAGAGACTCCGAATGCTTCGAAGTTAGTTCCAAGTGCTCCTGTCGGAGGGAGATCAAACTGGTGATCTCTTCCCTCAGGGATACACTTTCACCTTTAAGGAATTTTACTTCCTTCTTCGCAGCCTTCATTCTCTTTCGACATTCCAGGAAAGTATTGAGCAGAAGCTCATACTTATCGAGGAGCTCAGCTTCACGGGCAGAAGAGCTATCCTCAGGGTCATCATCCTGAGACTCAGGATCAGAGTCAGAGTTAGAGAGAGTGGTGTGAGCTTTTACCTTCCCCGTAAATGGGGGGCAGTCTCCTTCCGAGTCACAGTGACCCATTAGCCCAAAGTAGGCTTCCTCGTCATCGCTGGTATCTGATGAGTCCGATTCACTCAGCGTCTTTGACTTCTTCGCGATGTAGCTCCTCTCCTTCTTCTTGTCTTTTGAGGACCTATGCTCCTCTCCCTTTCCCTTTTCCCTCTTGCCTTGATGGCAGTCGGCCACGACGTGTCCTGGCTTATTGCAGCCAAAGCAAATAATGTCAGATGAGCGGTGTTTGTTCGGTTTGGATACATACCTGTCAGAAGAATGGTTCTTCTTCTGATCCCTCAAAGAGGAGCCGTTTCTCTTTCTCTGATTCCTCAGCTTGAGGAACTTCTTGAATTCCCTTGTGATAAGGGATAAATCTTCCTCAGACAATTCTGAGTCGGAGGAGCTTGGCTCCGAGTCATCCTCTTCATCTTTCTTCCACGCACGGGAAGAGACAACACCCTTGCCCTTTCTGGAATGAATGGCTTTCAGGGCCACCGTCTTTTCCTTGGTCACGGCTTTCTCTGCTTCCTCTTCAGCCTTCCTTGTGTTCAACTGAAGCTCATAGGACATGAGCTTCCCGAATAGAATCTGAGGGTCGGTTTCCGCAAGTCTGCCAAACTCGCGGATGGCGCAGATCTTTGTGTCTCATTCCTTAGTGAGGGACCATAGGAACTTATCATTGAGTTCACCGTCAGTGAACACTCTTCCATATCCTTTGAGTGCATTGACGATCTTGAGGAAGTTTTCGAAGGTGACTCCGATCTCCTCCTTTGGCCCTTGTCTGAAGGCCTCATATTTCTTGATTGAGGAGGGATCTCCGATCGTCCCTCTCTTCATCTTTGCCCTCCATTAGGACAATCAGACAGCTCCAGAGATCCTTGGCTGTCCTGCAGTTGCTGAAGTTCTGCATCATAGAGTCGTCAACTGCGCTCACCAGGATGTTCTGAGCTTTCTTGTCGAGTCCGAATAGCACCATTTCGTCCTTGTCCATTTCCGAAAGATTCTTGGGTACTTTCTTGGTAGGATCAATGGTGGAGGCCTTAGTGGGAATGTAAGGTCCCTCCTCCACTATCATGAAGAGCCGGGGGTCGACTGCTTCCATGTAGAATCTGATTCTTTCCTTCCAGATAGGAAAGTTTAGTCTGGTGCATACTGGGATTTTGCCGGAGTGCTTGAGTCCGTCCATGGAAGATATCTGACTGCTTCTTGACACTGGTGGCAGGATTCTACTCAAGGTGTGAACCTGTTTGATGAGTAACCTCGCTTTGATACCACTTGAAAGTCCACCTAGTGTCAACTACCTTCACCTATGGGGGGGGGGGGAATAGGTGTCTTTGCAGCGTGTTAGCGGAATTGAAATTATACCTGCACAAGAAAATAAAACAACAAAGCACAGAGAGTACACAGGCAGTTTATAGTGGTTCCCCGATTTGGGTACGTCCACTTTCCCCCTTCGACCTATCTCCCAACCAGGGACGACTCGGTCACTTCACCAACAGGATTGAAATCCAATCCTTGCACTAACGGAAGGAACCCTTCCACACGTAGGAGTCACCACTCCCACAACACGGGTGGCACCCAACCCTTACAACTAGAGACCAATCGGTCCTTTACAAAGAAATTGAAAATAGCTTGTAAGAAATACAAACAACTTTTGGAGATAAAGGTGTCCCTCTTCGTTCGACGACGTGTTCTTGAAGTCAACGAAGAGTCCACAACCCTAGATCTCACTTGGATTGAACCTTCCCGAAACCGGCGGCGGCTTAGTGAGGCGGCTAGGTTCACGGGGTAAGCGGCGGCGACGGAGAGCAGCTGCTGTGCTAGTGATTCAAACTTCGTAGCTAAGGAAGCAAGGTCTTCCAACGGTCACACTAGGATCGATCGTCTCGATCGATTCGGACGGGGAAGTTTTTCCCGATCTACGAATCAAGAGACAAGGGATCTCTGGTTAGACGCGTGAGACGCTATGCTAGCCTAAGCTTCTGTCGACGGAGATCTGGAGCAACTTGAGATCAACAGCGGCGACAACGGCGCTAACGTCGGAGACGATCGGCGGAGCAAGATCGGGATCGGGCTCGACGTTGGATCGTCCTTTTTGACTTCGCGTATTTTTCTGTCTGTCCCTGTTCATACATACAGGGTATATATATATTAGGTCAAGTATATGACCGTTGTGGGTCCCACCAACAAGAAGACTTAAGCCCGATTCGAAACAGTTCAGATAACTTGAACCGGTCCAGAGAACAACAGGAAATTGCCCAAGTCAAATTCGGCGAGAATCGTAGGTGATTCTCGACGAATCGGCGAGAATCACTTACGATTCTTGCCGACTTCTACTTAGCCGAATTCTGGTTGTACTGATACAGAAGCCGGGGAGAATCGGCGGGAATTACACTTGATTCTCACCGAATCGTCGAGAATGCAAAGTCATTCTCGACGAATCGGCGAGAATCACCTAGTGATTCTCGACGATTCTGCCTTAGAGAAATTTCAGGCGGTGTCGAGACTGCCGGCTCCAACCGGCGAGAATCAGCTAGTGATTCTCGACGACTCGGCGAGAATCATTAGTGATTCTCGCCGATTCGGCGAGAATCACTTAGTGATTCTCGTCGATTATTACTTGGGCGATTTCTCCTCTTTCTTTCCTTGAGCTGGTCTTTGGCCCATCCTTGCTCCTTGTCTGCTCTTGCTTTATCATAGCCCTGTACTTGAAATTAAGTACACCCCAATAGAGAGAGTACACGTAGGCCAACACACTGATCTGCTCAACGAGGGATTACGTTGCACAGACCCGTGTATATTGACCCACTGCACCCTGACATTGGTGTGTACTTAGCGTGGAATAACTGCAAGCACAACTAAAAAATATTTCATCAAATACATTGTCTATTTACCTTGGCTTGCACAGGGGCTTCTTCAAATCAGGTACATTGTGTAACGACCCCATCCGTTAAATGACGTATAGTAGAAGGTCCGGCCGGGGCCCCACACTATATGCCACAAACAGACGGTGAGGTCACAGGATAATACCAAACCAAACACGAATCCTACCTCAGAGCATTCTAGCGGAAGCTTTAAGTTATAATTTGAACTCTAACCAGGAATGTCCAATATATAAACCACCTTTATATATAATCACGGAATGTACACAAATACATAGAGTTTGGCCTTAAGGCCTTCCAGTTCCTCTTTTTACAACGTATGGTTTACAAACCTCGGCGCGCAGGCCGGCCATACATGAGTAAAAGCAAATAAGCAAACACCATTCGCTTAGCCTTCAAGGGCTAGCCGCAGCAGCAGCAGCAGCAACAGCAGTAGGGCTTCAGCCCTTCACCTACCACTTGGCTCTCCAACACCTGCACGGGAAACAATCCACCCAACCGGTGGCAAACAATGCAACGGTCAGCATTCAGCTGACCCAATTATAACAATCTTACCCCTTTCTCGGGGCATGAGCATTCTTTCCCTGCAAAGCATGGCATCATCATATAGCAACTATGTGCGCGCAGGCACATTCAAGCCATCACAACTATCGACCACACGGCCCGACAGTTCGTGCACTCAGGGCACATTCTTGGTGTACCGGAATACCAGGGTCAACACCACCGTCTACACGGTATTTGAGCATTCTAGTCTTTCCGGCGCGCGGGCCTAAGACTCTCATTAGGCGCTCCAACAAAACCTATAACCAGGCTTCCAAGTCGGACGGACCTAACGCAGGTACGGATCAGCCACCCCCCGTTGCTCAAGTCGCCGTGCCACCTCGAATACGGAAGTATCCATGGCTATTTATAGGCGCGGGTCGGTTTCACCTTTCCTGTTCGGCAATCTGCCTTTTCACCGAGTTGCAGCCCAACGGCTCAACCGCTCATAAAGTGGCAACGCACGGCCACAAGAGTTGCATCAACCCTCTTCATTTCCTGGACATCATCCAGTACTTCCTGCTGCACCAAGCAACAGGTAGGCACAAGGCAACACAAGCCATAATCACGGAGCCTTCTCCGATATGCAAACAAGCATCACCAATCCAGACCATGTCCAGATGGGCTTCACACAGCATGCCTAGAGCCGTACTCCAATTCCGGCCTCTAACAAGGGGGACTTCACATATCTACCCCAAGGGACACCACAACCCACCGCACACTCGCAGGGAAGGGTTTTCCCTATGCAATGCAGAAAAGAAGGACTTCACATGTCCAAGGAGGGAGATCGTTACCCTTGTCGATCTCTTCGGAGCCATCGAAAACTAGCCGGTGAGAAAGAACCGCAGCAGCCTTGCCTTCACAACGCCGGCTTCGGATCACGAATCGGACCACGGGAACTCCGCCGGTGGCTTGCTCTCCTCCTCCTTCTTCTTCCTCCTCTCTCTTTCTCTCTTCCTTAAGCAAAATGAAGAATGACTTCTTCATCCTTCCTTGACGAATTTAATCCAGCCAGGAAACCACCTGAGCCCTTGGATCAAAAGAGAGAAATCTGAACGGCCACAATTTGCCCAAAAAACCCAATTTTTGGCTGACACGGCCTGTGACACGCCTGTGTCACAGGCCGTGTACCCTTAAGCGGCACACGCGGTATACGAACCGACTGAGATTTACTAGAACACGGGCATCGACACGCCCGTGTCGAACCTGACACGCCCGTGTCATTCCTAAGACACGCTCGTGTCACCCCTGCCTCATCGAGCTGCAAGCAGTACACGGGTAGGCACACGGCATTGGACACGCCCGTGTCCACCCTGACACGCCCGTGTTCAAGGCTTGGTTCAAGGCCGTGTATTATTCTGACTCGAACAGGCCATTTTCGAATTTTATTGAGTGACACGCCCTGGGACACGCCCGTGTCCCAGGCCGTGTAAAATGACCTGCACCTCAAACTTCATGCTGAGTCTTTTTGGGGTCTTTTTGGGGTGTTACAACCCTCCCCCCTTAACAAAATTTCGTCCCGAAATTTGCACGGTAAGGAAACAAGAACCAGCAATGCTATAACTATGTTATAACAAAAAGTACACGGTCTACAGTTTATACAAACAACTCGGGAAATTCAGCTCGCATGGTCTGCTCTCGCTCCCATGTTAGCTCTTCACGACCACAATTGTCCCATCGGACCTTGACCATCCCGATCACTTTGTTCCGCAACTGTTTCTCGGCTCGATCCTCGATCCGAATGGGTCTAACCCTCGTCGTTAGCCCATACTCGACCGGTACCCGATCATTCTCCACCACTTGAGCTGGATCCTTTACCGCCTTACGAAGGACTGAGATGTGAAATACATCATGTAATCCACCCAAGTCTGCTGAAAGTGCTAGTCGATAAGCAGCTTCCCCAACTCGCTCCACCACCTCAAACGGACCAAGATACCTCGGACTTAGCTTTTTCAAACGCTGAATCCTGGACACGCCTTTGAAGGGTTTGATCTTCAAAGATACCCAATCACCCACCGCGAACTCCACGTTCCGATGTTTGGCATTGTAGTACTTTGCTTGACGATCTTGGGCTATCAATAGCCTCTCTCGAATAGAGCGTATGAGCGAGGTAGCTTCTTCGACTTCCTTTTTCCCACTCAGCTTAGATTCGCCTGCTTCTGCCCAAGCTAACAGTGTACGGCATTTCCGACCATATAAAGCTTCAAATGGCACCATACCAATACTCGCTTGGTAGCTATTATTATAGGCAAATTCGACAAGAAATATATAAGCTTCCCATCTCTTACCAAAGTCTAGGGCGCACATGCGGAGCATATCCTCCATCGTCCTGTTGGTTCGTTCAGTCTGGCCATCCGTTTGGGGATGAAAGGCCGTACTAAACGCTAACTTTGTACCCAGCATTTGATGAACGAGCCGCCAATCACTCGATGTGAACCGCCCATCACGGTCACTAACGATGCTCCGAGGAACACCGTGCAGTCGAACAACTTGCTCCACAAAAAGCTTGGCCATGGTTTCCACTGAATCGTCTCTTCTGTTTGGAAGGAAGTGCGCCACTTTCGTCAACCGGTCCACAATCACCCAGATTGAATCATGACCGCGTTGAGATCTCGGCAACCCGTGCACGAAATCCATCAAAATATCATCGAACTTCCACTCCGGAATAGGTAATGACTTCAGGAAACCGCCAGGCTTCTGGCATTCTGCTTTCACTAACGCACAGGTATTGCATTCAGCCACATAACGTGCGACATATCTTTCTTTAGTCCGGGCCACCAGAACAGCTTTTTCAGATCTCTGTACATCTTTGTGCTCCCTGGGTGAACTGAGTACTTTGCAAAGTGAGCTTCGTACATCAACTCTTCCCTCAATTTACCCACACTCGGGACGCACACTCGACCATTTCTTCGTAACAAACCGTTATCCCAAGAGAATTGGTCATCCGGCCCATCTTTTGCATAGCGCTGGAGACTTTCATCAAGCTCCGTTGCTCGCCGAACTCTGTCCGTAAGGTCATATTGCACCTCCGTCCAGTTCAAGCATGCATCGGTCGACGAACCCTTGTCAACACAAGATATCTCCAATGCTTCCAATTCCTGGATTAAACGTTGATCATGCCTCTGCAACCAGCTTGCCCGTACCGGAGTCCTTCGACTCAAAGCATCAGCGACCACATTTCCCTTCCCGGGAGTATAGTGAATCTCGAAGGTGTAGTCCCCAAGGAACTCCATCCATCTTCGTTGTCGCATATTCAGATCCTTCTGATCCAACAAATACTTTAGGCTTTTATGATCTGTATAGATATCCACTTTAACGCCATATAGATAGTGCCGCCACAACTTGAGCGCAAAGATTACCGCCGCCAACTCCAAATCATGGACGGGGTAATTCCGCTCATGCACTTTCAACTGGCGCGAGCCTTAAGCAATCACTTTACCAAACTGCAGGAGAACGCAGCCTAAGCCGCTCCCGGAAGCATCACTATAGATCTCATACCCATCGGTACCACATGGCGATGTCAACACAGGCGCCGTGGTCAAACGACTCTTCAATTCTTCAAAAGCTCGCGCGCACTCTGGCGTCCAAATGAACTTTTGATCTTTTCTCGTCAGCGTGGTCAGAGGTAAAGCAATCCGTGAGAAATTTTCCACAAACCGTCGATAGTAGCCCGCAAGTCCAAGGAAGCTCCTGACCTCGGCCACTGAAGACATCACTGGCCAATCTCGAATGGCACTTATCTTCAACGGATCCACCGCGATACCTTCTCCGCTTACCACATGGCCTAAAAAGGCTACTGAAGAGAGCCAGAACTCACACTTTGAGAACTTGGCAAAAAGCTTATTCCTCCGCAGGGTATGCAAGACCAACCGCAAATGGTTTGCATGATCCTCTTCCGACTGAGAGTATACTAAGATGTCATCGATAAACACTGTAACGACCCTAGCCGATCCAACGTGGCAGTTCCACGGCTCCGCTCTAACGCTACCGGGCTCAGCCCAGCACCCCAATCTCACAGGCGGGTTGTTGGTGGCCACAGCCTCCCTTTGATGAGCGAACTCGACAGTTAAGTTGGGCCGTATTCCCAGGAGGTCACCCATCCCAGTACTACTCTCGCCCAAGCACGCTTAACTATGGAGTTCTTTCAACCTTCATCACCAATTGAGCTGCACTAACGGTCCAGGCCCGCAAGCGGGACCCACCTGGCACCGTACCAGAAGTCCAGACCGGGCCCACTACTGGTAGTCAGCCTATTACATCAAGCCTGCAGGCCAATTCTCCATCCAGGCTGTCCGTAGCCCCCCTTAGATGAGTCAAACTCGATAGTCAAGTCCGCACTACGGGGACTAGGAGGTCACCCATCCCAGTACTACTCCAGCCCGAGCACGCTTAACTATGGAGTTCTTTCAACTCTCATCACCAATTGAGCTGCAGCTCAATTGGTGATGAGAGTTGAAAGAACTCCATAGTTAAGCGTGCTCGAGTAGTACTGGGATGGGTGACCTCCTGGGAAGTCCGTAGTGCGGGCTTGACTATCGATTTGACTCATCTAAGGGGGGCTACGGCCACCAACAACCGCCTGGATGGATTGGGGTGCATTGGCCTGCAGGCTTGATGTAATAGGCTGACTACCAGTAGTGGGCCTCTGGACTTCTGGTATCGGTGCCAATTCCCGCGGGGTTGGCGGGCCTGGACCGTTACAAACACAATAACAAACAAATCCAAGTACTCTCGGAACGTTCGATGCATTAGGTCCATAAATACCGAAGGCGCATTACATAGGCCAAACGGCATTACCGTGAACTCATAATGACCGTAGCGTGTTCCAAACGCCGTCTTGGGAATGTCACCTTCCCTAATCCGCAGCTGATAATATCCTTATTTCAAATCCAATTTGGAATAGACCGTTGATCCTGCCAGCTGATCAAAGAGGTCATCAATCCGCGGGATCGGATATTTATTTTTCTCCGTCAGCTTATTCAATTCGCGGTAGTCAATACACAACCGTAAGCTACCATCTTTCTTTTTCACAAAGAGAACAGGCGCGCTCCAAGGTGACATACTTGGGCGTATATATCCCTGCTCCAACAACTCTTGCAATTGGACTTTCAACTCAGCCATCTCTTTTAGCGCGACGCGATATGGAGAGCGGGCCACAGGTTTCGCACCTGGCACCAACTCAATAGAGAAGTCAATCTCCCGCTGGGGTGGTAACCCAGGAAGATTTAGGAAACACGTCGGCAAACTCTGACACAACTAGTACTTCACCGACACTGGCCTTTGGCTCGACAGCCTGAATTAGCGTGAAGAATAACTCCGCGTCCTTCCGAACAGCATTGACGACTTGGAGTGCAGACAACAGAGTCCCGCCAACTCCTCGCATACCAGCGAACTTCGTCACAAGTCCGGTATTCTGGCCCAGTGTAATCTCCTTGGAGTTGCAATCAATAAAGGCACGCTGCTCCGAGAGCCAGTCCATACCAAAGATCACATCAAACTCCGATAACGGTAGCACAGCTGCACTCAAACCGAAATCCCGACTTCTTATTTGCACATCCACATCGCAAGCCCTATCCGCAAGCATCACACAGCCATTCGGCAACAGCACCCTTGTACTATCCACCGTCACATGACTTGGTACCCCAATTCGAGATACGAAATCCTCAGACAGAAAAGAATGCGAAGCACCCGTATTAAACAGGGCTCTCGCCAAATTATTCCGAATCAGGACAAAGCCTGCAGCACACACATCATGCACAAGCTATACATAACCAAAAACAATAGCACCAGCAAGTAAACTAAATCAACTCGTACCTGTGACGACGTCATTTTGCTTAATCGCTTCCTGTTGGCCAAGCTGATAGATTCGGGGCTGTGCCTGAGACGCAGAGGAATCAACCACCGCTTTGCCCTTCTCAGCATAAGACGCACCCGTCTTCTTGTCCCCTTTGGGCTGAACAACCCGACAGTCACGAGCGATATGCCCCACCCGGCCACAGTTATAGCATGTACGAGAATCCGGCCTTGATGTCGCTCCTGACACAACGGTCGTAGTCACTTGCCCAGATGGCTTGGACCTCTTGCCCCCTTTCTTCTGGTAAAACGACTTGCTCGGGCGAGGTGCTTGAAACTCTGGCTTCGACGCAACTAAGCCCTTATTCCCTTGCACCCGCCTCATGTCCTTCTCCAACGCGCACGCAGTATCAACCAACGCCTGAAACCCTTGGTTCACTGAACTCGAAAGCAGGAATCGCAACTCATCCCGCAATCCTTCATAGAACTGATTCGTTTTCCTTTGGTCATCCGCGAAGATTGTACCCGCATATCGTCCCAACCTGGTAAACTCATGCAAGTAGATATCCACGCTATCTTCCCCTTGCTTTAACCGTTGGAACTCATTTTCCATAGCAATGCGTTGCGCCGCTGGGACATGTTTCGCCAGAAATATTCGAGAGAACTCCTCAATCGACACTTGCGTTAATTGCCTGCCCGCCAAATGGTGTACCTCAACCTCGTCCCACCACAACCGCGCCTCTCCTTCAAGCATGAAGGTGGCCAAGGTGACCTTTAGAGTTTCCTCCGCCCTGATCGCTGTCATTATCCGCTTGACATGCGACAACCAATCCTCTGCCTGCATTGGGGATCCCATTCCCGTAAACGTAGGAGGACTGAAGCTCATGAATTGCTTCAACTGTCGGTCAGCTGCTCGTGGATCTACAGCCTCAACCGGCTCGGGTCTTACATCAACACGAACTGGCACTACTGCCGGCTGTGCTTGCCCGGTCGGCTGAATCTTGGCAAATAGCGCATCAGCAACTAAGCGAACAGTTTCCGCAGATGGAGGAGGTGTTGGCACCTCAGCTGGTGCTGCACTCTCATCAGAGCGCTGGGGCTCAGACTGCCCAGCACCACTACGCGTCACCTATAGGTGGACAAGACACACATTAGCGAACGTATGCAAGCAAAACAACACCAAAAAGGAACGAGCAGATTCCTCAAACAAGATTTTGTACATTCCTTAGTGGACATTCCAGAATTCATTAGCGTTACAGCAGGGCGCATAAACACGCGCGTGCCACCCCATAAAAGAATTCGTCCACGAATGCGATAGAGGAAGACCGAACGAAGCTGATACCAAAATGTAACGACCCCATCCGTTAAATGACGTATAGTAGAAGGTCCGGCCGGGGCCCCACACTATATGCCACAAACAGACGGTGAGGTCACAGGATAATACCAAACCAAACACGAATCCTACCTCAGAGCATTCTAGCGGAAGCTTTAAGTTATAATTTGAACTCTAACCAGGAATGTCCAATATATAAACCACCTTTATATATAATCACGGAATGTACACAAATACATAGAGTTTGGCCTTAAGGCCTTCCAGTTCCTCTTTTTACAACGTATGGTTTACAAACCTCGGCGCGCAGGCCGGCCATACATGAGTAAAAGCAAATAAGCAAACACCATTCGCTTAGCCTTCAAGGGCTAGCCGCAGCAGCAGCAGCAATAGCAGTAGGGCTTCAGCCCTTCACCTACCACTTGGCTCTCCAGCACCTGCACGGGAAACAATCCACCCAACCGGTGGCAAACAATGCAACGGTCAGCATTCAGCTGACCCAATTATAACAATCTTACCCCTTTCTCGGGGCATGAGCATTCTTTCCCTGCAAAGCATGGCATCATCATATAGCAACTATGTGCGCGCAGGCACATTCAAGCCATCACAACTATCGACCACACGGCCCGACAGTTCGTGCACTCAGGGCACATTCTTGGTGTACCGGAATACCAGGGTCAACACCACCGTCTACACGGTATTTGAGCATTCTAGTCTTTCCGGCGCGCGGGCCTAAGACTCTCATTAGGCGCTCCAACAAAACCTATAACCAGGCTTCCATGTCGGACGGACCTAACGCAGGTACGGATCAGCCACCCCCCGTTGCTCAAGTCGCCGTGCCACCTCGATTACGGAAGTATCCATGGCTATTTATAGGCGCGGGTCGGTTTCACCTTTCCTGTTCGGCAATCTGCCTTTTCACCGAGTTGCAGCCCAATGGCTCAACCGCTCATAAAGTGGCAACGCACGGCCACAAGAGTTGCATCCAACCCTCTTCATTTCCTGGACATCATCCAGTACTTCCTGCTGCACTAAGCAATAGGTAGGCACAAGGCAACACAAGCCATAATCACGGAGCCTTCTCCGATATGCAAACAAGCATCACCAATCCAGACCATGTCCAGATGGGCTTCACACAGCATGCCTAGAGCCGTACTCCAATTCCGGCCTCTAACAAGGGGGACTTCACATATCTACCCCAAGGGACACCACAACCCACCGCACACTCGCGGGGAAGGGTTTTCCCTATGCAATGCAGAAAAGAAGGACTTCACATGTCCAAGGAGGGAGATCGTTACCCTTGTCGATCTCTTCGGAGCCATCGAAAACTAGTATGTGAGAAAGAACCGCAGCATCCTTGCCTTCACAACGCCGGCTTCGGATCACGAATCGGACCACGGGAACTCCGCCGGTGGCTTGCTCTCCTCCTCCTTCTTCTTCCTCCTCTCTCTTTCTCTCTTTCTTAAGCAAAATGAAGAATGACTTCTTCATCCTTCCTTGACGAATTTAATCCAGCCAGGAAACCACCTGAGCCCTTGGATCAAAAGAGAGAAATCTGAACGGCCACAATTTGCCCAAAAAACCCAATTTTTGGCTGACACGACCTGTGACACGCCCGTGTCACAGGCCGTGTACCCATAAGCGGCACACGCGGTATACGAACCGACTGAGATTTACCAGAACACGGGCATCGACACGCCCGTGTCGAACCTGACACGCCCGTGTCATTCCTAAGACACGCCCGTGTCACCCCTGCCTCATCGAGCTGCAAGCAGTATACGGGTAGGCACACGGCATTAGACACGCCCGTGTCCACCCTGACACGCCCGTGTTCAAGGCTTGGTTCAAGGCCGTGTAATATTCTGACTGGAACAGGCCATTTTTGAATTTTATTGAGTGACACGCCCTGGGACACGCCCGTGTCCCAGGCCGTGTAAAATGACCTGCACCTCAAACTTCATGCTGAGTCTTTTTGGGGTCTTTTTGGGGTGTTACACATTGAGGATGCAATACCCAACAGAAAGATTCAGCAGTTTACCTAGCATAGGAATGACGCTCCCGCCCGGTGGATGGTAGGAAGAGTGGGTGCCCGGACTTCCCCCCATCCCGGACGGGTTGGCATTTGCGCTGGCAGGTGGGTCTCAGCAGGATTGGGGGCATCAGGATATTTCCCAGGTGAGGGCCAAGAGCCTGGAGTTGGCTCTTTGGGGATCTCGGCGGCCAGGATCCTTGGCGTTGGGCTGACAAGGCCAAAAGTCCCAAAAGGAGGAGCTGCGAGAAATAATGTGAGCGAGAAGGCATAGCAGGATAACGAATGCGAGAAGGTAACCATCAGACATACCTGGAACAACTACGGTTTCACCTCGGGTAACCTGGGAGCAATCTCCGGAGCTGGTTGTTCTCTCCCTTCGGGGGCCAGAGGGTTTCGACATTTGCCGCAGGAATTCCAGCGCCGCTCTCGGGCAAGATTTCCTGCGAATAGGTATGGAGCTCAGTTCAACAAACTTTTACGAGGATTTAAACTAGCTGAGGGGTAAGTACCTCCGTCATGATAGTAGGGTTTTCGCGATTAAGGGTCGGGGTTTGCAAAGCAGACTAATTTACGACAGGGTCTCGCCGAACCGTCTTGGCCCTACTGGGCCGGTAGGCCAAATACGCAGGCCTTTTGGCCGAGAGCTAGGGAGCATATTTAGAGGCTTTCGATCTAACCTTTTCCTGTGCGGCCGCGAGACGATCCAAGAGCTCTTGTGAGAGCGATTTAGCAGTCATTTTCACATACATGGTTCAAATGGAGAGAACTCAAAAGAGCAGCAGTGGACGAGAGAAGGTATCATTTTAAGGCGGGGCACAAGGATATTTATAGATTTGTGGAGGGACCCGCAAAATATTTCCTTCCAGGTCAGCAAGCACTCATCGAATATCAATTGTTGGACTTTTCTTTCTGAGCGTAAGCCTAGCTCGCAAAGAATGGGGATTGTGTACAACCCCGTATTCGCTGAGTGGGCCATTTCGGCAAGCTCAGGGCTACATTCATATCCAAGAGGCCAGAGTAGGCGAGTCAGGTTAGCATACCCGCACTTGACAAGGAGGAGTGAGGGTCCCTCCCTAGCAGGCGGGAAGGCTCTCACTATATAACCGGATGGCAGGTGGGAAGGCTCTCGCATCGGCCTTTTGGGAGAGCAGTGGAGGCGAGTGCCTCATTTCCTTGATAGAGTCATCTACAATAGTGTTGGCCTTGAGCAAATTCACCTCAAATCTAATAGACTTGATCTCAGTAGATAGATTGAAAGTGAGGGTAAGATCTACCTTTACTCTAGGGGGGATGAATAGAGTATATTAAAATAATTTTCCAATTTTAAAATTAATTGGTAGTGGAAGACTTGATTTATATATAAGTGTATTGTGCTTGCAGTAAATAAAAACTAAGTAAGCAAGAAACAAAACACAGCACACAGCAAATCAAACATAGCAACCAGAAAACACAAGGATCTATAGTGGTTCCCCAATCTACCTGGGTACATCCACTCTTCTACCACCCTAGGTAGGAATCCACTACAGGAATAGTTGATCAGGTGTCCTTGGCACCAATGAGCTTTTGATAAGGTGCTAAAAAACAAAACCAGATTTTTTTGATCAGGTGTCTTGCCACCACTGAGTTTTGACAAGGTCTCAGAAACCAACCACAAAACTTTTGAAGGGAGTTTTGAGTAACCCTTTTACAGCAAAAAAAATAAAAGATATGAAGTTGTTCTTCTCTGTTCAACAGTCAAAGAGAAGACTAGTGGATTGATGTTGTCAAAGCTCCCCCTGAGATTTGTAGTTGTTCAGGAAGAGAAGCTTTGCATAGGGTGATAGGCCTTCAGTATGTTTGAGATCTCCAGCAAAGAATGATTTCAGCAAAGACTGAAATGTGTTGTGTCTGGAGTCTTGATTGATGAAGCCTTGAACACTTGAATCAGAAGAGATCTTGAAAGAATAGAGGAATTCTTTTCTGTGTGGTGATCTCCTTCACTGTTGTATTCCTTGTGTTATGTAAAAATTCTAACTTGTAATTCTGTAGTTCCTTCTGTCTCAACCTTAGAATAATAATAATCTAAGATAGTCGTTAGCCAGTCATAAATGACTTCCTTAAATGATATCTGTCTTTGTAGGAAAGTCCTAAGAGACGTTCCATTTAGTCTTCCTTGAAACTTGCTCCAGATTGATTGAAACGGCTACAAAATCCTTTGAAATAAATGCTGAATATGAATCAGATTGAATTCCATAACTGACTGAATTTGAATTCTGAAATCGTCGATCTCTCAAGAAAAATCGTCAATCTGAGCTCGACTATCATCGACCTGAGCTCAGAGACTAGAATTTGACTTTAGACAGAAACGTCGATCTGAGCTCGGAGATCGTCGAACTGAGTTCGACGACTCGTTGAACTAAGCTCAGGATAGTCGAACTAAGTTCGACGCCTCATCGATCTGAGCTCGACGATAATTGCTTTAAACTTCTGCACTTGTAATCTGATCTAGAAGGTCTGGGGGACAGCATTCAAACCTAAGTTCTAAGCCTTAGACCTATTCTAGTTGACCTTTAAAACTATACAATGAGGTTAACACATTTTCCTAAGGACATAGTGATCCTTACCCAAATCAGTAATAGGGTGTTCCAACATAGATCTTGACTCATTTCCTTGAAAGAGTCATCTATTGAGTGTTCTATTTGTCTTCTTTGGTCATCTAGTAGTACTTTCAATTAAGCCAGGAAGGAGGAATACATAACATCAGCTTGTTGAGATACCACTTGGAAGCAGACATCTTCATCATCCCTCCTTATATCTCCACTAGCTTCTAAGTCAGCCACTACAAACTCTAAGGAGTGATCAGGAATATCAGCAGCAGGCACATCAGCCTCAGATATTTCAATAATAATTTTCAATCTCTTGAGCGGGGAGCTCTGTATGAATCTCCCCCTCAACTTCAACAATTGTGTTGGGGATAACTTCTTCCACTAGAATTGGAACTTGCTCCCCCTCAACCTGAGCACTGGGGGGCAGTAGCTGAGATTCAACTGGAATTTGACCTATTCTTTCTTGTAGGTTATCCAGGAAAGAGTCAATATAATCCTGTAGACCAACCGAATATTCACCTCTCCCCCTTAGCAGGAGCATCCACTCTGAGAGTCTCCACCTCAATCTCTGCACAAACTTTATCCACAATAGCACCAACCTATTTCACAATAGGTTCTATTAGAGTGTGTTCAAATTAAGAAACACTGCTTGGTAGAGTTCTGCCAGCAGGTTCTGATGATATAGACACTTGTGCACTTACATCTCTCCTAGTCTCAGCAGTTTATTCAGATAACTATAGGTCATGAGGTTCTTCACCTCTACTCTAAGAAGAGTTGCTTTAAGATCTCTCTTCAGTTTTTATGACTACTTTCTTTTTCTTCATGTCAGCTAATAGTTGGTGTGGTATAAACACTCTATCCCACCTGTCAAACATCCTTGAGTCTATCTTCCTCATGTGGTGTATCTTAGCTCCTAGCCTCATATTGAGGATCCCTGGAGCTGAACTCACGAGAATAGGGAAAGTATTCTACCTGTTGAAGCCAAAAATGGGCTCAACGAGAGTTCGGACCTTGGGGAGTAGCTAGCACCTACTTCTTCCAAGCCTAGACCTCTAACTAGTAACGAAGAACCGGGAACTAACCTTAAGCCTCAGCTGGGAGGTCCCTCCTCTAACCCGGAAGCTCTCTGAGCGCTTCCCCTCCAAAGCCAATTGTTGGGCCTGGAGTACCTCAAAAAGCACCAAATAGTTGAGAAATTATGAAAAGCCTGCCTTCTAAAGAACTCCATGGGTCTATTTATAGATCTTCAATATTTGGTATGCAAAAAGCGTACTTTTACTGCCCTAAAATTACTAAAATTCCCTTGGGCTGGCCTACCAATAGCCAAACTCTGCTGTTCTGAGGAACTAAATGCAGACCTAGGGGCATCCAGGTAATTTTCACCCAGGGGTACCCAAGTAATTTCACCCCTGGGGAACCCCTGGCGAAAGCCTTTTCACTGAACTTGTGGGCTTCCTGCTTATTATGTGCAAGAGCCTTCCCGGCTACCCCGGGCGGGAGCCAATAAGTTAACTCTGAGCTCAGTTCGACGAACGCAGATCCCAGCTCAACAAATGCAGAGCCCAGCTCAACGAAAGTAGAGCTCAGCTCGACGAGCGAGATCCTTCCCGCCTTCCGCTGGCGGGAGCAAAAAGGCCAAAGGGCGCTAAGAGCGTTGAGTTGAAAGACCTCACTCAACGCCAAATCCTGGAAGGTGCCGAGAGCATTGAGTGGAAATACCTCACTCAACGCCAACTCCATGGGACTTCCTGCTTCTCCAAGCGCGACCCTTTGTGCATGCCTTGGGCGAGAACCCCTTTTGCCTATTCTTCTAGCCTGACCCTTTTTTACTTAATGCTAGCCCAAGGCTATCCCAATGGGCATTTAGGTCCCACCCAGCGAATATGGGGTTGTACATAATCCCCGCTCTTTGCGAGCAAGTCATGCACTCGGAAAGACATGTCCAACCCCTAATATTCCCTGGTCACTTATCGACCTGGTAGGGAATCTTTTGCGGTCTCCACCAAAGTTATATATATACATCGCTGAATCTATTCTCTGGCCATCCCTGTCATTATTGTTCTTCGCTTGGGCTCCCGCAAGGCTTTGAAGATGCGCTCCAAACGTGCTGAAAAACCGCTCTCGCAAGAACTCCAGGCTCGCGTTGTTGCGACCCAGGCGCGGGCCCGTGCCCACTGCGCCAAAGTAGCTCTTTAGCTAATGGGAAAGAGGCCGGCCGACAAGTCTTCTAAGAAGCCAGCCGGCGAGATCCCCCGGCCAAAGAATAAGAAGAAAGCCAAGTCGATCAGGCGTGATCACTCCAAAGAGAACCAAGCTTCGCCTACCCAGACCCTTAACCATGACGAGAACCCCCTTCCATATCAGAGGTATTCTTCGTTCCTCGCTCATTGGTGCAAAACTCTTTTTAATGAACTGGGTTGCACACGGATGCATCGCTCTTTTCGCAAGGGATGGTCCCAAAGGACGTAATCGACAATCTTCTGGTGGATACCGGAAAAACCCACCTTCTCCACGAGGATCCGCCGTTGGTCTCGGGGGCTGCCCCTCCGACTACCCTGGCCGATCTCCAAAGCTCTCCAGGTATTTTGTCTTTTTGCTATTGTGGTTTCCGCTTTAAATGATCTTCTTTCACCTTCCGCTGACCATGCTTCTCGCAGTGCCTATTCTTGGGAACTTGAACCTCATTGACCCGAGGCCTAGGTCTTCCGCCCCGGAGGATCCCGTCAACTAAGTGGCCAACCCCGCTCCCACGATCGGAGGGGCTTTCACTGAATTATTAGTACCCGGGCCGAAATCCCATCCTCCGATAGGAGAGGGTGCCTTTGTCCCCCCACTGACGGAGGCCGAGACCTTGGAGCACAGGACGTTCTGCCCCGGGCAGGGCAAGCCACTTCACTTGCTCTTTAGGAAGAGTCCTGAGGAGCAGCCCGGCCCTTCTCTCCAACCGTCGGCAAAAATCCCCCGCCGTATGCCAGGTATGCGAGAACCTACCATTTTCTTTTTCGCTATTCCTTGAATCTGACAAATTGTCCTCCAGGTCCCAAGGTGCATGAGGCGGAGGCCGAGGAACAAGAAGAAGAAGAAGAAGAATAAAATGGGGAAGACTCCCCCCTCCCCTCCTCTGGCGAGATGGAGGACTTTCTCGAGGCCTCCGGGAGTAGTAAGGCGTGGAGGCAGAGGATTGTTGCAGTCTTGTCAAAGCTCGCGCAGAGGTAGCGAGCCAACTCCGCTGCGATGAAACGAATCCATGGGATGATGGACAGGCGGCTGGCAGTTGTCGAACGAGACTACTCCCACCTCCTTGGCAAGACGGAGCGCCAGGGCACGCTTACCAACGATACCTCCCCAGGAAGATACATCGTGCGAATTCGCGATCAACTTTGTCTTGCCAACCTAGGGTTGACCGCCCTGACAGCCTTCTTCAATCCGCGAGTGCCCCCAAGGACGGGGAGGTGAAGTCCGGGTTACTGGTGGTGGGAACAGTATTGAGCCTCGTGGGCCTTGCCTCTTCTTTACCCAACATCCCAGCCTACCCTTCTCGCTTTGTACCCCTCGCACCGAGCGGCGACGAATAATTATTTATATTTGTTATTGCTACTATTTCGTGGCTCCCGCCCAGCGAGAGCCCTTTTATGTTTATTCTTTGTTTTCTTTTCGTGCTTCATGTCCTCGTATTTGATGTTTTGCGAATGCTTGACCCTTACGCCCTGCCTATCACCTCTCGCCCACCTCCCTAGCTTGATTTTACCCCGGGCTATTCCCGGAGGTTCTCGCTTTCCTGTAGGTTTGGGGAGAGCCGGCAAGACATGGTGGAAAATGAGGAGTCGGAGTGTCGGGCCATACTATCGCCGCTTTTTAAGACAAAACTCGGGATTATTGAATTCTCTATAAATAGGCTGATCCGCCTACCACATTTATTTCTCCGCATTTACTTCTTTGATTTCATACTTTCTTCCTCCTCCTGATCGCTCTCGCCAATCACTACAGCACCGAGGCTCTCGCCTTCTTGCCTTCTCCTCTTCTCTCACCTTCCTACCCTCTCCTCCTCTCTTGCCTTCCTTTTAAGATTCCTAGTGAGAGCGAAGACCGCTCCAAATGCACACAAACCTTCCTGGACCACATTTCCCCCCTACCGGCTCACGTAGGAGAAATTCCTCATGATCACCCTGAATTTCATCCCGTCGGGGTTCGTCATGCAAAACCATGGGAACGACAACAGGGTTATTTGCACGCCGGAAGGGGAGCTCGTCATCCCCTTGGATCACTTCGAGGCGGGCTTCCGCCTCCCCCTCTGGCCGGAAGTGCGCCAGGCCCTGCGTTATAATGGGGTGTTACCGGCCCAGCTCAACCCCAACTCCATCGCCCTCCTGGTGGCTTTTGCCTATTATATGCGGGAGGAAAGGATCGAGTTCAGCATTCCCATTTTTTGGAAGCTGTTCAACTTCCGGGCCAAGGGAGGGTCATTCTTCCTCTCTGGTCAGACGGTAAAGACGATAGGTCTCGCCAACAAACATCATCACTGGGTGGAGAGATTTGTCTTCATCTCAGGGCCCTTCGGCAACATCCCTCTCACGCCCATTCAGTATGATGACACAACAGACAAGCCTCCCGCTCTCGGGGAGCGAGAGGGCGCCCTTGTCGAGTTTTTTTGGGTCGAAGCCCTTCGACGTCCCCTTCCTCTGGAGAGAGTTGGATTCCCTCCTACCGGTTCCTCCGGGTGAAGGTATTATTTCGGTCTAACCTTGCAACCTTTTGCTTTGAGGTATAGGGCAAACTAACAATGGGTCTCGCAGGTGAGCGAGAAATTCCCTTTCATCAACCTTTTGACAAGACCCGGGAGCCAACCAACCCTTTGGCTCTCTCCAAGTCTACCGCCGCTGCCTGCCAGGTGGAGCCGAGACCTTCTTCCCAAGTGAGTGCCCTGAAGCGGAAACTCAGCTCCCTCCCTGCTCCCCCTCTCAAAAAACCAAAGTCGTCAGCAGCGGACAAGGGCAAGTCCATTACACCTGCTTTTGGTGAGGACCCCGCCCCAGCCCCGTCAGTCATAAGCGAGACGGGCGTCGCTGAGCCAGATACTGAAACCCCTGCCGAGACTCCTCTCAAGCTGATTTCGAAAGGGCACAGAAATTTTTTCTTCGACAAGAGTTCTTGGATGCGGAGGGTAAGCCCATGATCCAGTAGGACCATACCTCCAACCGCATCGCAGTATCCACACTTCTCCCCTCCTAGAGGGAGCGGGACACAATCATTGGTGACGCCGTCGCGCTGGGCTATGGGCTCTATGGAGGGAGGATGCCGACATGTTTGATCGGAAGACAACCCGAGCCCTCATCTACGATGCCGCCCAGGCCCAACTTCGTGCGGTCCAGCTCTTGCATATGGATGGGCATCGCATCATCACCATCGAGCGCAACCTCGCTGATATGTATAAGGCCCAGAACGCTGCTGTATCTGAAGCGTCCACCCTGAAGTCCGACTTGGCAGCTGCCCAAAAACTTCTCACCCTTCGCCCAGCCACCGAGGTAAGCGGGACCCTTCAATATCTCTCGCTCTCTTAGTGCATAAATAAATTATTTACTTAACAGGATCTTCTCGCAGGACTCCGCGCAAGCCCAGCTGCTCCGTGTCAGAGTGGTCAGCATCGAGTGCGAGAACAAGCTATTAAAATCTGAGGTAAAGTGCCTGGAGGGGGCCTTGTCTTTGGCCCAGGCCCAGCCGTCGCTGGAGGAGATACTTGAGCGTCGTCACTACTCAGCGTATGAGATGGACGTGATCATCCAGGAGAACGTGCAAGCCACCACAAAGATGGTCATCGAGGTGTTGTGGGAATCGACACTTTTGAATGAAGGTGGCGAAACCCTGATAGCACAAGGGATCTTGCCTTGGCTGTTTGATCCCATTCCCAAGCCGGCTGGAGAGGATGATTCCCCGATCAGAGATTCGGTCAAAGACATGATGGATCCTAGCCTAAACAACGAGTCTGATGGCAACTCTTCCCGCGAGACCTCTGGCGAGAACCCCAGCGAAGCCTCGAGCGCGACCTCTGGCAGAACCTCTAGCGGAACCTCCAGCAGTCCTGCCCAATAGCTCCCCATTTTACTTGTTCATTTTAAGCTTCTCCTTATTTTTTGTAAACTATTTGCGAAAGGGCGAGATTCCCCAACTATTATATTGTATTGAAAGCTCTACCTTTTTGCTGGAATGTTTTTTGCTGGAATGTTTTTTGCCTGGAATGTTTTTTTCCTTTTCGCGAACCCTAGGCTCTTAGGTGATGTCCGCTGCCCTTTTAAAGAGTCGGCGAAGTAAAACCTTCCATAAGGAACCTGCCGAGATTCTTGCTAAAAGGGGTGTGACGGAAGCCCTGCCTAGTAGTGCTTGCAGGGACCCTTGGCGAGATGGTTGTGGCGAGAGCCCTGCCGAGTCCCTTGTCGAGAGTCCTGTTGAGAGGGGTTTGGGTTATCCTATCTTTACTTAGGATTGGTGCTAGCTGTTTGGAAACTTATTATCAGGAGCTTCGTGACACCAGCATGATTTCAACCGCCCTGTCTGCTTGGTGTCAGCCTAGTCCTCCAGTCCACCTGGATCTACTTAAACAAAAAATCCCTCTTCCCATTTTCCCCCTAAGCGAGCCTACAACCCTGTCAGCTAGTGAAAGCCTGACAGCGAGTCTGCTTGGGGGTCTTGCAAATTTCTAACTCCCTTTCCTTTCCCCCCAAGTGATCATATGTCCCTGCAAGCTAGTGAGAGCCTGACAGCGGGTCTACTCAGGGCCGAGTGCGCCTTCCAGCCCTGCAAGCTAATGAGAGCCTAAGCAGCGGGATCCTCTCGGGTTATTCCCTTACCCCCCCCCCCCCCCCCACAGGCAAGCCTACGGAACTGCCAGCTAGTGAGAGCCTGGACGGCGGGTCTACCCAGGGTTGAGTGCGCCTTCCAGCCCTGCCAGCTAATGAGAGCCTGGGCAGCAGAATCCTCTCGGGGTCTTGCAAATTTCTATCTCCCTCTCCTTTCCCCCAAGCGAGCCTATAGCCCTGCCAGCTAGTGAGAGCCTGACAGCGTGTCTTCGCATGGCCGAGTGCGTCTTACAGCCCTGTAATCTAATGAAAGCCTGGGCAGCGGGATTCTCTCGGGGTATTCCCTTACCCCCCAGACGAGCCTATGGGCCTGTCAGCTAGTGAGAGCCTTGACAGTGGGTCTACCCGGGTCGAGTGCGCCTTCCAACCTTGCTATCTAATGAGAGTCTGAGCAGAGGGATCCTCTCGAGGTATTCCCTTACCCCCCCCCCCATAGGTAAGCCTACGGACCTACCAACTAGTGACAACCTAGATAGCGGGTCTATATAGGGCCGAGTGCGCCTTCCAGCCCTGCCAACTAATAAGAGCCTGAGCAGCAGGTTACTCTCGGGATCTTTCCTTACCCTCCAGGCAAGCCTATGGACCTGCAAGCTAGTGAGAGCCTGGACAGCAGGTCTTCCCAGGGCTGAGTGCGCCTTCCAGCCATACCAGCTAATGAGATCCTGAGCAGCGGGATCCTCTCGGGGTCTTTCAAATTTTTCTCCCTTTTCTTTCCCCCAAGCGAGCCTACGGACCTTCCATCTTGTGAGAGCCTGACAGCAGGTCTACTCGGGGCCGAGTGTGCCTTCTAACTCTGCCAGCTAATGAGAGCCTGAGCAGCGGGATCCTCTCAGGGTATTCCCTTACCCCCCCCCCCCCACCCAGGCGAGCTTACGGACAACCCAGCTAGTGAAAGCCTAGACAGCAGGTCTACTCGGGGTCGAGTGCACCTTCCAGCCCTGCTAACTAATGAGATCTTGAGCAGCGGGATCCTCTCAGGGTCTTGAAAATTTCTATCTCCCTTTCCTTTCCCCCCAAGCAAGCCAATGGCCCTGCCAGCTAGTGAGAGCCTGATGGCGGGTCTACTCAGGGCCGAGTGCGCCTTTTAGCCATACCATCTAATGAGAGCCAGAGCAGCGGGATCCTCTCAGGGTATTCCCTTAGCCCCCCCCCCCCCCCCCCCCCCCCCCCCAAGCGAGCCTACGGACCTGCCAGCTAGTGTGAGCCTATACAGCGGGTCTACCCGGGCCGAGTGCGCCTTCCATCCTTGCTAACTAATTAGAGCCTGAGCAGCGGGATCCTCTAGGGGTCTTGCAAATTTCTATCTCCCTTTCCTCCCCCCCCCCCAAGTGATCCTATGGCCCTGCCAGCTAGTGAGAGCCTGACAGCAGGTCTACTCAAGGTCGAGTGTGCCTTCTAGCCCTTCCAGCAAATGAGAGCCTGAGCAGTGGGAACCTCTCTGGGTATTCTCTTACCCCCCCCCCCAGGAGAGCCTACGGACCTATCAACTAGTGAGAGCCTGGACAGAGGGTCTACCCAGGGCCGAGTGCGCCTTCCAGCCCTGCCAGCTAATGAGAGCCTGAGCAGCGGGATCCTCTTGGGGTCATTGAATCCATTGATACACCATAACCTGCAAAGAAACAATTTTGGAAATAAAACATTACAATGGTTTATACAAGTTTACCCACCCAACGGGTAGAAGCGTTTCAGATCATCACCACTCCAAGCATGACTCATGGATACCCCTTCCACATTCTAAAAGTGGTATCCCTCCAACCCCAGGACTCTTTCTACAATATAAGGCCCCTCCCAATAGGGGTTGAGTTTACCAATAGGGGTCGATCTTCCGGCAGCGTCAACTTTCCTTAGGACTAGATCTCCTTCGGCGAATGGTTTGATTCATACGTACTTGTCAAAGTACTTTGCAACCTGCCTCTTGACCTCCTCTTGCCTGACGGCAGCCAAATCGCGAAGCTCCTCGATCATGTCCAGCGAAAGCCATAGCTCCCCTTCATTCTCTTCCCACCATGGCTCATCTCCTTTACTGCAGTCACAACTCACAGGGATAGAACCTCAAACTCCATAGGAAGGACCGCCTTACACCCATACGAGAGTTTTAAGGGGGTCTCGCTAGTGATCGTGTTTGGGGTTGTTAGCAGAGCCCATAACACTGAGGGGAGTTGCTCCACCCAACTCCCCTCAAGTTCTCCACCTTCTTCTTAAGCAGGTTCACTATGATTTTGTTCGCCACCTCCTCCTAGCCGTTGCTCCTGGGGTGGTGGACGGAGGCAAACCTGAGGTTGATACCCAACTGAGTGCAGAAGTTGATGAACACCTCGCTTGCGAAATGTGGCTCATTGTCCGTGACAATAGCCCGAGGCAACCCGCGCCTACAGATGATTTCTCCCCACACAAAGTTTATGATGACCTGGGAGGTTACCTTGGCCAATGCCTTGACTTGTAGCCATTTTGAAAAGTATTCGATCATAACCAAAATGAACCTACTTTGCCCACTGGCAGGAGGAAATGGCCCGACCAAATCCATTCCCCAAATTTCAAAGGGCCCTGGTGTCGTGATGATTCGGAGCCTTTGAGCGGGCAAGAGTTGGAGGGGGCGTAAAGCTGGCACTTCTGACACCTCTTTGCAAACTCTGGCACATCCTTCCTCAGGGTGGGCCAGAAGTATCCCTGCCTGACCACCAATGCTTCCAACGTTCTACCCCCCCCCCCAATTAGCTACCACATTCTCCGGAGTGCACTTCCTCCAAAATCCTTGGGATCTCTTCCTCTGCCAAACATCCTGCCAGAAGGCCCGATAGCATCTTTCGATGTAATCCCCCTTCATGCATAAGGTAATGAGCCGCTTTGTGTCGAATGTAAGACCCCCCTTTTTTTTTCTTTTTCAACCACCGGGGTCTTAGGCCCAGAATCGCCGCTTTGCGGTGACACCTTCACGTCCTGAAGGGTCATCACCACAAGGCGCCGATTCTGCCGGCCAATTCGATCACAGAAAGGTAGCACAATAATAGAAGTAAGAGCAATGCAGTCCACAATAATAAATCACATATATAGAAATAAATCTCCACGAAGGGAGTGTCCACAGAAAACATCAGAGTACTATAAATGCGGGCTTATGCCCGGTACAAAATGTCCTCACTACAAGTCTCTCATGCGGAAGCAAAAACAGGAACTACTCAGAGTCGAGACTCACGGTCCCGGCTGTATGAACTCCGGAGCTAGACTGCCCCATCTCCAGGCGCACCGATCTCTGGGGTTGCTCCTCCATGCTGGGCTCCACGATCCCCTAAATGATGCGGTTCGAAAACCGTTAGTCATAAAGACTAAGCCCTATCATCCCCTACCCCTTCCCCCATGGCTCCTAGGTACCGAGCGGAGAGGAAGAAAGGGAAGGACATGAAGGTAGAGATTAATCAAGAAACAGATGGCAGCGGAACTAATCTAGCAATTCTATGATAATATGACAGAAACAGAAAGTAAGGAAAGTAACCTTAACTTATGTGCGAAAACGCATAAGCCAAGGGATCTTCTGCAAGGCTCCCATCGTATAGAGTGTCCCATACCACCTATACGTTGGGGTGTCGGTTATTAAACAACAGCATATGTTTATATATTGAAATTAACCATTGATTTATAAACTTGCCCACATAAGCTTATAGACCAAGGGTCGTTTTGCAGGTCCTAATGTATAAGCGTCCCATACCACTTATACTTTAGGTGTCAGGGTTAAATGAATCGATTATGCTATGACATGCAAGTGGGTATGATGAAACATGCAAGTGCAACTCACACACCCGACTCTGTGCACACAGACCTTTAGTTCCCCCTTTCGGAGCCGTTACCTCCTAGGATACCTCCGTAGTGGTGGACGGAAGCGGTGGGTTGGGCCTCGCCCACCTCAAAACCAGTAAAAGCACTACTGGTCTGACCTATCGTACGCATCAACGCTTGGTGCACTAAGCAGATGCCTGCGTACTCTTGCCGGCTAGCGCACCGGACTTCTGTTGGCGAGGTGCTAATCACCCCGCCGAGTCAACGATATCGGTGTCGGTGCAATTGAACTCCCCGATATCGAAAAACCCACCACCTTAACTTTTCCTATTTTATGCACATGCAAGTTTAATCGTAAACACACAAAAACCGAGCCAAAAGCTCCCTGGACCAAAATGTCCGTCTCCAAACCAACCGAGCCGAAGCTCCCCGGACCAAAACGTCCGTCTCCAAACCAACCGAGTCGAAGCTCCCCGGACCAAAATGTCCGTCTCCAACCAACTGAGCCGAAGCTCTCATCAAGCTTCCTGTGCCAACAGTGTTTGTGAAAAGTACAGCCCTAGTTACTAAGTTACTCTTGTCGGTTTGTTATTACAGTTTACGTTAGCCCAGGACTGCCCCCGGTATTCCCCGTGAAGGGCTCTCAAGGGGCACTAGAACCAAGACGGCGGCATTACGGCCCGAATTTCCCTTTCGCAAGGCACTTAATTGGTTGATCCTTAACCGATTCCCTTCTCATATTACGTTAGACTATCCTATGGTGATTTTTAACCTTCCTCTCTTCGGGAAAGACGATTTTTCGCCGAAACCCGAGCACCTCTTAACTCTAGCTATCACCACTTCTCACTACTCTTTATACCTTCCTATTGTGATTTCCTCCACCATTGCCCACCCAGACAATATGATTAACTCCAATGCCTTCCTCAGATCATGTCCTATTGCATTTCACAAATTGCTATATGCAGACCAACCTAGACTATATGTCGAACCGGTTATGCAATGATCCAATACTCATCCAAATGCCCTAAATTATTTACTGGAGACTTACCATGATATAAATGACCTAAATCCAGAAAATGGAAATTTTCATAATTTATTTGGCATTAAATTAAATTCCTCGAAAATCCCAAGGGCTACCGGTTTGAACATGAACTACCCTAAGTTCTCATGCAAGATGTCCAGAAAATTTATGACAAATAGTAGGTTATCTCAGTAGGTTAAATCGTAAGTATCATAATTTTTCTATCATCAAAAGGGCATGAAAACTATTTTAGAAATAATCTCTAACTTCTGTTGTTTATGAATCAAGTACAGAAAATATTCTTCCAAAAATTATAAATAATTTATGCCATGCAGATAATGGCCTAAAATTAGCACTGGCCAAGTTTCATAATTTTCCAGCAAGTATTTTATCCATAATTAATTTTTAAACAATAAAACCCCTTTCTAACATCTATGAACAAAGTACTAGATTTACTCAACATAAAATTCTATAAAAATTCAGAGATCAATGTTCTACTAGTCAAGATCTAAATCCAGAATTTTAACTGATTATAATTAATTTAAAACCTCCAAATATTTGAAACAACAAATCGGGCTAATAATCCTTTAACACATGAAGTATAATATTTGTTAATCATAAAATTCCAGGAAAATTACCATAAGTCTAAAACATCTTAAAACTCCCTCCTCCCGAGTTTCATAATTTTTAGATTAGATTTAGTGCTTAAAATAACTAAATTACATGTTTATCCTAATCCAAAATCCCAACTTCCGAGGTACCTAATTACCTCCAATTCCTTCACACTATTTCAACCAAAGGGTTTTCAGCATATCATCTCACTCTCCTCCAAATTTCAAGGGCATACAAGAGCTTTTGCTCCTATGTCCTTCACAAACCTCAAACTCCCACCCACTGGATTTGAGCCGACCTCTTAGGGTAAAATCCACCCTAATCCACACCATGTTACCCAAGAGGGTAGACATAGACTCAACAATCAGTGGCCACAACACCAGCCTCATTTGAGGAGATTTGTCCGCTCCATTTCCAATCGTACTTTTCCCCATAGTATCCCTCACCAAGACCTATCTAGGACTTGATACTTCCCTATTCAAAACTCGACCAATTGAGTTGAAATTTTGTACAGATCTTAACATTGATGTCAGGGACCACCACCCAAAATTTGGGGAGTTTAGACTTAATTTCATCTCCTAATTAATTTTATAATGTTTATTAAAATTTTACAAAAAACTTTAGGCAAAAGTTCTCCAAAAATTCTCATTTTTGTTCTGCCGTTAGGTTTAGCTAAGGTTAACCCCCTGCCCAAATTTCAGGTCATTTGGACAAGGGACGAAGAGTGGGCATCCATTTTAATTTCTGCCCAACTCTAGGTACAGCCCCCACTAAAATGGGTGTTGCGGCAGAACCGCTTATCCAAACGAGTTGAAACCAATTTTAAATTAATCTAGACTCGAAGGGCTACGACTTTCGTGACTGGTAACTTTTCCTAAAACGGCCTCTAAGTGCCTCGTTTTGCAGCATCAAAATGTGCCCATCTAAGTATATTTTCCTTATAAATTATTTACATAATTTATATATTATAAAACAGTTTTTACTGTTCATCTTCTACAGAACCCGAAAACCAGACACAGAAAACCATTTTTCCTGTAAGCATTCCGTGATCCGTCGCCGGCCGTCCGGTCACTTCCCTGGCCAGCCACCACCACCACCACCTCCGTTGAGGCGATGGTTAGCGGTCGGCGGTGGTTTGGCCGCCGGAGGTGGCGGTTTCCGGCGAACTCAAAAATACCTTTTTCATGGTTTTCCCATGAAAACGAGAGATGGGTCCGGCTCCGTTGAGCGCGAACTTCCTTTCTAAGAATCCTAAGATCTACCCACGAAAGAGAAGAAGCAGAGAAGGACCTTATTCGCGGTTTGGAGGCGAGAAGAACGACGGGGTGCCATGGCGCAGTGGTGACGTAGCCGAACTCCTCCTACAGCAAGAACAAAGATCTGATCCGTTTGATTGAGCGTGTAAACTTCTCCTCTTGCTCCAAGTGGGCTTTTATAAGTTAGAAAGTGGGGAGGTGAAAGGGTAAAGCCTTAATGGCCATGAAGGCCCTCTTAATAGCCTTTCGGTTACAGTGAAGGGATAAGAAGCGGTGGGAGATGAACAGGTGTGTCCAGTTGGCGGTTCCCTATTGGACCAACACCTCTTCCTTTATTATATAATTATATAAGGAAAAACGGCCCGTAATTACTCCTGGTGTAACTTCCCACACCAGCATTTATTTCCACGCGTGTTAGAATAATTTCGAGCCTGAACCGTCGTTTCGGCCAATGTCATGGGCGTGACACTTAGGTCACGGGCGTGACAAGCCCGGATAGCCAATTCTGGGTTCGACGATCGTCGAACTGAGATCGACAATCGTCGAAGGGTAGTCACGGGCGTGTCACCTGGGTCACGGGCGTGACAGGCCCGGGTGGTTAATGCTGGGTCAACGATCGTCGAACTGAGATCGACAGTCGTCGAAGGGTGGTCACTCCCTAGGTCACGGGCGTGACAGTCCCGAGTTTCAATTTCAACGATCTCCTTACGGAGATCGACGATCGTCGAAGGGGTCACGCCCTAGGTCACGGGCGTGACACCTTGGTCACGGGCGTGACATGCCCGGGCAGCAAGTTCGACGATCGTCTCGCGGAGATCGACGATCGTCGAAGTAGTCACGCCCAAGGTCACGGGCGTGACACCTTGGTCACGGGCGTGACATGCCCGGGCAGCAAGTTCGACGATCGTCTCGCGGAGATCGACGATCGTCGAAGTAGTCACGCCCTAGGTCACGGGCGTGACACCTTGGTCACGGGCGTGACATACCCGGGCAGCAAGTTCGACAATCGTCTCGCAGAGATCGACGATCGTCGAAGTAGTCACGCCCAAAGTCACGGGCGTGACCAACCCGTGACCCGAAACCTCGATCGATTTATTTCAATTTTTGGGCTTCACAGGGTTCTGTCACAACCAACCGACTCCTAGGGGTCTAGCCGGAAATGGGATGTTACAAATCCCAATAAACAAGACAAAAATTTCGTCCCCGAAATTGAGGTTGAGCCTATGGGGATTTCTATCGGAATAAATTAAACTTGTAACATCCCATACGATCTTTCTATCGGGTTTAGGCGACTATTCGTTTGATAAACGAAGACAATCTCCCCAATAAACAAAAGATTAGCCCCTACCTTTCTGATTGAGTGCGCATGCCTAGGTCCTGAATTTTCCTTATCTAGTCTTAACTGTCCAAAACAAGAAGGCAATCTATAGTATACCGAGAGGTGGTGAGATGTACCTGACTGAACAACTCCGGGTATCTTTGCCTCATCAGGTCCTGCGGTTCCCAGGTGTGCTCCTCCTGACCGTGATTTCTCCACAGAACCTTGACTAAGGGGATCTTCTTGCGGCGCAAGATCCGTACTCCTTTGTCGTCGATCCGGACCGGCTCCAAGTGAACAGATCGGTCTGAAGCTACCGGTCCTTCGGTGGTCAAAATCTGCTGCTCCGGGCGTAGTAGAGCCCTTCTCAGCGAAGAAATGTGGAAGACGTCGTGTAGAGCTGCCAGCTCTGGAGGCAACTCTAGCCTATAGGCTAGGGGTCCGATCCGCTCCAGGATCCGGTAAGGGCCCATATACCTAGGGCTGAGCTTCTTCCTCCGACCGCGCACCCGTGAGACTCCGTGCATGGGCCGGATCTTCAAGAACACCTGATCTCCTTCCCGAAACTCCACCTGACGATGCCGGGCATCATAGTATTTAGCCTGTCTGCTCTGCGCCTCCAACATCCTATCTCTGATCAGTCTCACCTGAGCTTCGGTGTTTTCAACAAAATCCGATCCCAACACCTTCGGATCCTCGTCTTGAACCCAAGAAAGCGGGGTCCTACATTTTCTTCCATACAAGGCTTCATAAGGCGCCATCCTAATGCTGGACTGGTAGCTATTGTTATAGGAGAACTCGACCAACGGTAACATCTTCTCCCACAGCTCCCCTCGGTCCAGTATACACAGTCGTAGTAAATCCTCCAAGGTCCGGTTGGTGCGCTCTGTCTGCCCGTCCGTCTGAGGGTGGAAGGCCGTGCTAAAAGTCAACCGGGTGCCCAAATATGCCTGCACTGACCGCCACTCCCTGGATGTAAACCGTCCATCGCGGTCCGACACTATCGTCCGGGGCACGCCATGATATCGGATATACTGCTCCACGAACTTCCGTACCAGCACTCCCACCGAGTCATCCTTCCTGATCGGTATAAAGCGGGCCACCTTCGTCAACCGATCAACAATCACCCAGATCGAGTCGTTCCCCGTCCGAGACCGGGGAAGACCATGTATAAAATCCATAGCTATATCGTCGAACTTCCACTCCGGCACCGGGAGTGGCTGTAGCAATCCTGCGGGGTTCCTGCACTCCGCCTTCACCAACTGACACGCCTCGCAATGGGTCACGAAGTACGTAATGTCCTTCTTCATGCCCGGCCAAAACATCGTCTTCTTCAGATCAGCGGTCATCTTTGTGATCCCCGGGTGCACAGAGTACCGGCTGCAATGTGCCTCCATCATAATATCCTCTCGGATCTGGCCACCTGCGGGTATATATACTCTGCCTCTGAAATGTAGCAATCCATCTCTCAGGGAATAATCTCCTGTCGAACCTTCCTCCAAAGCTCAGAACATCGGCTCTGCCCACGCATCTGTCCTCTGTCCGTCCCGAATGCGACCCCGAATATCATCTATGGCCACTATCGATGCCAGATACTCCCTATACAGAACTGGGTCATCCTCGGACACTAGGGATATCTGCATATCTCTGAATGACCGGACTAGCTCCATGGACATAACCTGGGGCCCAGCTTCGGAAGTGGCAGCTCGCCGGCTCAACGCGTCGGCCACCACGTTTGCCTTCCCTGGATGGTAGTGCATCTCATACTGATAATCTGCTAAGAACTCCACCCAGCGCCTCTGCCTGATATTCAGCTCCTTCTGCGTGTCCACGTATTTCAGGTTCTTGTGGTCGGAGTAGATGTCGCAGTGGACTCCGTAAAGATAATGGCGCCAGACCTTCAGAGCAAAAACGACCGCTCCCATCTCAAGGTCGTGCACTGGGTAGTTCTTCTCATGGGTCTTCAGCTGGCGGGAGGCATATGCTATGACGTGTCCGTTCTGCATCAGCACTGCTCCCATCCCCTGGTATGATGCGTCGGTATACACCTGGAATCCTTCCTTTCCAGATGGAAGGGCCAGAATAGGGGCTGAGATGAGTCGGTCCTTCAGTTCCTGGAAAGCCGCCTGGCACTGCGGGGTCCAAACGAAAGGTGCCTCCTTCTTCGTCAAAGATGTGAGGGGGAGGGCAATCTGAGAGAACCCCTCCACGAACTTCCGGTAGTAACCGGCAAGTCCTAAGAAGCTGCGTACATCGGTGGTTGTCTTCAACTGTGGCCAATCGCGAACTGCCCGAAATCTTTGCCGGATCCACTGCCAACCCGGCTCTGCTGATAATATGGCCCAGGAAGGCCACCTCCTTCAACCAAAACTGACACTTGCTGAATTTTGCATAAAGTCGATGCTCCCGCAACCTTTCCAAAGTCAGTGCTAGATGCCGAGTGTGCTCCTCCTCCGTCCTAGAGTAGATCAGGATGTCGTCTATGAATACTATGACGAACACATCTAAGTAGGCCTCGAAGACCCGGTTCATGAGACTCATGAACGCCGACGGGGCATTCGTGAGCCCGAAGGGCATCACGGTGAACTCATATAGGCCATATCTGCTACTGAAGGCCATCTTCGGGATATCCTCCTCCTGGATCCGTAGCTGGTAGTATCCTGACCTCAAGTCCAGCTTCGAGAAATAATGGGCCCCCTCCAGCTGGTCGAACAATTCGTCTATCCGAGGGAGCGGATAGGTATTCCGGACAGTCAGCCTGTTTAGTGCTCGATAATCGATGCACGGGCGGAGTGTCCCATCCTTCTTCTTCACGAATAGGACCGGTGCTCCCCATGGCGAGGAACTCGGTCTAACAAATCCTGCCTCAACCAATTCCTGCAACTGAGTCCGAAACTCTGCCAACTCCTTTGGGGCCATCCGATAAGGGGCCCTAGATGCCGGCTTGGCCCCCGGCACAAGCTGTATCTGAAAGTCCTGCTCTCGGTGTGGAGGTAGTCCTGGCAGTTTCTCTGGAAAGATGTCAGCGAAATCTCGCACCACCGGGATGTCTGTCACCGACTCCTTAACTTCCGCCATCTCAAATAGAATCTGATAGACCTCCTCTCCCTGCAGATGGGCCTTAACGGCCTGTACCGAAGATAAGAGTATATGAGAGACAGGTCTTATACCTTCGATGGTAATGAAAGAGTCCCCGTGTCTCACGGTGATCCTCTTCGCCTGGAAGTCAATCTGGGCATGGTTCCAGTGCAGCCATACCATGCCCAGGATCAGGTCGTAGTCTGTCAGCTTCAAAATCGTCGCTGGAGCCTCGAATGCCTTTCCACCAATTTCTGCCTCCATATTGCAGTGATCCGTGGTAAGGAGCTCAGATCCATCCGGTAGTCGCACCCTCATCCTCGAGCCTGTGAACTGCTCCACGCCTTCCAGTCCTTCTACGAACGTCTCCGACACAAAGGAGTGAGTAGCTCCAGTATCGAACAGCGTGCGGGCCGGCTTGCCGCTGATGAATACTATACCTGGGGTGATAGATATCTTAGGGTTCTATAGTGAGTTTTACTTTCCTTGCTAATCTATCTAGTGCGATTCAAAGTTTGACCATTGAAAGGGAAATTCTATGAAAATAAAGAAGCATTACGGCATACCTGCGATGACCTGCTCCGGATTCCGAGGCTGCGCAAGGTCCAAAGCATATACCTGCTCTCTTCCCTGTCTACGATCTCCCTCCTGGTATCCACGACCACGGCCGCGTCCTCGGCCTCCGTAATGCTGAGCTGGTGGGCCGCCCTATGGTGCTGGAGGTGGTGCCCCCCTCATGGGGCAGTTCCTCCGAATGTGCCCAATCTGATGACAAAGGAAGCACTCCGATGGGGGATACGCCATTCCCCCGGGTCTCGGCATCTCCTGCATCCGAAGAGGTGGAGGGGCCAATATCACCTGTTCCCTCGGCTCCTGCCTCACATCCTGATGAGGCTGGTCCTCTGTCCTCCTCCCCTCTGGTACAGCACCTCGCGGCTGGTCATTTCTACCTCTCCGTCCCTGATCCTCTGCTGGCCGTTTCCGGCCCCGGGTGGCGTGCCAATCTGCCTCAATCCTTTTTGCCATCTCCAAAATCTGGGAGATGGGCCCATCAGATACAAACAACAGAGCCTCCCTCAAGTCCTCCCGCAGGCCCTTATAGAACCTCTGATATACCCTGCCTCGTCCAGCTGGTAGGAATCTGCGTATCGAGCCAGATGGTCGAACTCTCGATGGTACTCCACCACGGTCCGGGTGCCCTGCTTCAGCTGTAAGAACCGCTCCTCCAAATCATCCCTAGCCGACTGCGGAACGAAATGCTCCAGCAGTGCGGCCCTGAACTCCTCCCAAGTAACCTCCGCAACCTCCTTATCGACAAATGTCGTGTCCAACAGCGTCTTCCACCACCTCTTTGCATGGGACTCCATGCAAGAGACAACCAGAGCCACCCTCTCCTCCCAGGGACACCGTATCCCGGTCAGCATCTCGTACATGATATCTAGCCACTCTTCCGTCCGAACCACCGACTCAGTCCCCAAATAGGACGGGGGAGAAAGACCCCGGAAGATGCTCAGCCAGTTGGCCCCCGGATTTGGCTGCGGGGCCGGAACCTGCTGGGCCCTGAAAGCCTCTAGGATGGCAGTCAGAGTCTGTCCCATGTCTGACTGAAGGAAAGGAGTGGGGACCGGTGGAGGTGGTGCAACACCCTGAGCCTGCTGAACTCCGTCTTGTGGCATAGGCTGTGCTGGAGGCTGCGTAACAAAAACACATGCTGAGAAAATGTGCAAATATTACATAAAGGTGGACAATTTATATGTGATCCCCATATGGGCACACCACTGCTTCCGCTGCTTAGTTTGTCCCCAAACTAAACTCGATCGGGGGTGACCCAGGGTTAGTGGACTGCTACCTTTTCAGATCGATGTTTCCCTCTGATACCACTTGTAAGACCCCCCCCCCCCTTTTTTTTTCAACCACCGGGGTCTTAGGCCCAGAATCGCCGCTTTGCGGTGACACCTTCACGTCCTGAAGGGTCATCACCACAAGGCGCCGATTCTGTCGGCCAATTCGATCACAGAAAGGTAGCACAATAATAGAAGTAAGAGCAATACAGTCCACAATAATAAATCACATATATAGAAATAAATCTCCACGAAGGGAGTGTCCACAGAAAACATCAGAGTACTATAAATGCGGGCTTATGCCCGGTACAAAATGTCCTCACTACAAGTCTCTCATGCGGAAGCAAAAACAGGAACTACTCAGAGTCGAGACTCACGGTCCCGGCTGTATGAACTCCGGAGCTAGACTGCCCCATCTCCAGGCGCACCGATCTCTGGGGCTGCTCCTCCATGCTGGGCTCCACGATCCCCTAAATGATGCGGTTCGAAAACCGTTAGTCATAAAGACTAAGCCCTATCATCCCCTACCCCTTCCCCCATGGCTCTTAGGTACCGAGCGGAGAGGAAGAAAGGGAAGGACATGAAGGTAGAGATTAATCAAGAAATAGATGGCAGCGGAACTAATCTAGCAATTCTATGATAATATGACAGAAACAGAAAGTAAGGAAAGTAACCTTAACTTATGTGCGAAAACGCATAAGCCAAGGGATCTTCTGCAAGGCTCCCATCGTATAGAGTGTCCCATACCACCTATACGTTGGGGTGTCGGTTATCAAACAACAACATATGTTTATATAATGAAATTAACCATTGATTTATAAACTTGCCCACACAAGCTTATAGACCAAGGGGTCGTTTTGCAGGTCCTAATGTATAAGCGTCCCATACCACTTATACTTTAGGTGTCAGGGTTAAATGAATCGATTATGCTATGACATGCAAGTGGGTATGATGAAACATGCAAGTGCAACTCACACACCCGACTCTGTGCACACAGACCTTTAGTTCCCCCTTTCGGAGCCGTTACCTCCCAGGATACCTCCGTAGTGGCGGACGGAAGCGGTGGGTTGGGCCTCGCCCACCTCAAAACCAGTAAAAGCACCACTGGTCTGACCTATCGTACGCCTCAACGCTTGGTGCACTAAGCAGACGCCTGCGTACTCTTGTCGGCTGGCGCACCGGACTTCTGTTGGCGAGGTGCTAATCACCCCGCCGAGTCAACGATATCGGTGTCGGTGCAATCGAACTCCCCGATATCGAAAAACCCACCACCTTAACTTTTCCTATTTTATGCACATGCAAGTTTAATCGTAAACACACAAAAACCGAGCCAAAGCTCCCCGGACCAAAATGTCCGTCTCCAAACCAACCGAGCCGAAGCTCCCCGGACCAAAACGTCCGTCTCCAAACCAACCGAGCCGAAGCTCCCCGGACCAAAATGTCCGTCTCCAACCAACCGAGCCGAAGCTCTCATCAAGTTTCATGTGACAACAGTGTTTGTGAAAAGTGCAGCCCTAGTTACTAAGTTACTCTTGTCGGTTTGTTATTACAGTTTACGTTAGCCCAGGACTGCCCCCGGTATTCCCCGTGAAGGGCTCTCAAGGGGCACTAGGAACCAAGACGGTGGCATTACGGCCCGAAGTTCCCTTTTGCAAGGCACTTATTGTTATTGGTTGATCTCCCTTAACCCGATTCCCTTCTCATATTACGTTAGACTATCCTAGGGTGATTTTTAACCTTTCTCTCTTCGGGAAAGGCGATCTTTCGCCGAAACCTGAGCACCTCTTAACTCTAGCTATCATCACTTCTCACTACTCTTTATACCTTCCTATTGTGATTTCCTCCATCATTGCCCACCCAGACAATATGATTAACTCTAATGCCTTCCTCAGATCATGTCCTATTGCATTTCACAAATTGCTATATGCAGACCGACGTAGACTATATGTCGAACCGGTTATGCAATGATCCAATACTCATCCAAATGCCCTAAATTATTTACTGGAGACTTACCATGATATAAATGACCTAAATCCAGAAAATGGAAATTTTCATAATTTATTTGGCATTAAATTAAATTCCTCGAAAATCCCAAGGGCTACCGGTTTGAACATGAACTACCCTAAGTTCTCATGCAAGATGTCCAGAAAATTTATGACAAATAGTAGGTTATCTCAGTAGGTTAAATCGTAAGTATCATAATTTTTCTATCATCAAAAGAGCATGAAAACTATTTTAGAAATAATCTCTAACTTCTGTTGTTTATGAATCAAGTACAGAAAATATTCTTCCAAAAATTATAAATAATTTATGCCATGTAGATAAAGGCCTAAAATTAGCACTGGCCAAGTTTCATAATTTTCCAGCAAGTATTTTATCCATAATTAATTTTTAAACAATAAAACCCCTTTCTAACATCTCTGAACAAAGTACTAGATTTACTCAACATAAAATTCTATAAAAATTCAGGGATCAATGTTCTACTAGTCAAGATCCAAATCCAGAATTTTAACTGATTATAATTAATTTAAAACCTCCAAATATTTGAAAAAACAAATCGGGCTAATAATCCTTTAACACATGAAGTATAATATTTGTTAATCATAAAATTCCAGGAAAATTACCATAAGTCTAAAACATCCTAAAACTCCCTCCTCCCGAGTTTCATAATTTTTAGATTAGATTTAGTGCTTAAAATAACTAAATTACATGTTTATCCTAATCCAAAATCCCAACTTCCGAGGTACCTAATTACCTCCAATTCCTTTACTATTTCAACCAGAGGGTTTTCAGCATATCATCCCACTCTCATCCAAATTTCAAGGGCATACAAGAGCTTTTGCTCCTATATCCTTCACAAACCTCAAACTCCCACCCACTGGATTTGAGCCGACCTCTTAGGGTAAAATCCACCCTAATCCACACTATGTTACCCAAGAGGGTAGACATAGACTCAACAATCAGTGGCCACAACACCAGCCTCATTTGAGGAGATTTGTCCACTCCATTTCCAATCGTACTTTTCCCCATAGTATCCCTCACCAAGACCTATCTAGGACTTGATACTTCCCTATTCAAAACTCAACCAATTGAGTTGAAATTTTGTACAGATCTTAACATTGATGCCAGGGACCACCACCCAAAATTTTGGGGAGTTTAGACTTAATTTCATCTCCTAATTAATTTTATAATGTTCATTAAAATTTTACAAAAGACTTTAGGCAAAAGTTCTCCAAAAATTCTCATTTTTGGTCTGCCGTTAGGTTTAGCTAAGGTTAACCCCCTGCCCAAATTTCAGGTCATTCGGACAAGGGACGAAGAGTGGGCATCCATTTTAATTTCTGCCCAACTCTAGGTACAGCCCCCACTAAAACGGGTGTTGCGGCCGAACCGCTTACCCAAACGAGTTGAAACCAATTTTAAATTAATCTAGACTCGAAGGGCTACGACTTTTGTGACTGGTCACTTTTCCTAAAACGGCCTCTAAGTATCTCGTTTTGCAGCATCAAAATGTGTCCATCTAAGTATATTTTCCTTATAAATTATTTACATAATTTATATATTATAAAACAGTTTTTACTGTTCATCTTCTACAGAACCCGAAAACCAGACACAGAAAACCATTTTTCCTATAAGCATTCCGTGATCCGTCGCCGGCCGTCGGGTCACTTCCCTGGCCAGCCACCACCACCACCACCTCCGTTGAGGCAATGGTTAGCGGTCGGCGGTGGTTTGGCCGCCGGAGGTGGCGGTTTCCGGCGAACTCAAAAATACCTTTTTCATGGTTTTCCCATGAAAATGAGAGATGGGTCCAGCTCCGTTGAGCGCGAACTTCCTCTCTAAGAATCCTAAGATCTACCCACGAAAGAGAAGAAGCAGAGGAGGACCTTATTCGCGGTTTGGAGGCGAGAAGAACGACGGGGTGCCATGGCGTAGTGGTGACGTAGCCGAACTCCTCCTACAGCAAGAACAAAGATCTGATCCGTTTGATTGAGCGTGTAAACTTCTCCTCTTGCTCCAAGTGGGCTTTTATAAGTCAGAAAGTGGGGAGGTGAAAGGGTAAAGCCTTAATGGCCATGAAGGCCCTCTTAATAGCCTTTCGGTTACAGTGAAGGGATAAGAAGCGGTGGGAGATGAACAGGTGTGTCCAGTTGGCGGTTTCCTATTGGACCAACACCTCTTCCTTTATTATATAATTATAGAAGGAAAAATGGCCCGTAATTACTCCTAGTGTAACTTCCCACACCAGCATTTATTTCCACGCGTGTTAGAATAATTTCGGGCCTGAACCGTCGTTTCGGCCAATGTCACGGGCGTGACACTTAGGTCACGGGCATGACAAGCCCGGATAGCCAATTCTGGGTTCGACGATCGTCGAACTGAGATCGACGATCGTCGAAGGGTGGTCACGGGCGTGTCACCTGGTGTAACACCCTTATCCGTCGCATAGCATATAGCAGTAGGTCCGGCCGGGGCCCGACGCCATATACTACGGACAGACCGGAAGGTTACGAATATGGACAACCATTCCAACCAATTTAACAACAACGTCCTACACAACGCATTCTAACGGAAGCATTTTAAAGTTAAACAAGGAACCCATAAGGGCATGAATGTCCACTAGTAATAAAATACCACAAAGGAATGACGAACATGAAAATACACTAAAGAGTTTACGGCCTTAAGGCCTTACAAAAGTGTTCGCTTAACAAGATAGCGTCTTTCATACATCGGCGTGCAGGCCGGCCATACATGAATATAAAAAAGCTAATAACTAAGCCTTCGAGGGCTGGCGCTGCAACTTGGGCTTTAGCCCGCTATTTGCCGCTTGGCTCCGCAGCAGCACCTGTAGAAAGCAATCCACCCAAGAGGTGGCAATACAAAAGGGCAACGGTCAGCAAAGCTGACCAAATTATAACGACCCCGTCCCGTTTCTCGTAACGGCGGTGCTCCTTCCCTGCATATAAAACTACCATAGCAATTCTATAAAGTATTCTATTCGCCACAAGTGTCGGCACGCACGGCCGCACACTCCGTGCTCTCAGGGCACTAACCGGTGAACCCGGTCCGGACCCAGTCCGACACCGCGATTCCACCACCATCCCTCGGATGGCAACTCTCGTGAGCATTTAGCCCTTTCAGCCGAAGCCTAGGCCCGTTTCCAACCTCCCGGGAAGTCCCATGTACTTTAGGTCGCTTCTACGAGACCACTTGGAATGGGTAGAGTTCCACCCGCCCGTTGCTCACTTCACCACGGCCATTTAGCCATCGGTGCGGGCCAAGTTTCTCCTCATTCCCACAATCGATCAAAACACGCACATAACCCCGTTATGTACCGATTTGCCCTCCAAGGCAACATCGTGGCGGCAATGCGATTCCGCCCAAGCTTTCCGGGTGCGCCTCGAGGTTAACCCCCAAGGATCCCTGTATGCAATCTACCGCGTAGAAATTTCGGAAAACTAAAATCATCGGCGCGGAGTCTTCTCCGGCCATGCAATGCAAACATCACCGATCCGGGTTAAACCCGAATAGGCTTCACACACAATGCCTACGCCCGTACTCCGATTCCGGGCTCTAACAACGGGGACTTTACATATCTACCCGAAGGGATTCCGCGCCTCAACGCTCACTCGCGAGAGGGGGATTTCCCCATGCATAGAAAGAAGGGCGACTACACATGCCCTATGAAGAGGATCGTTACCCTCGTAGATTTCCGCGTGCCCGCCATGAAGATGTAGACGGATGGAAAGCTTCGCCTCGCCCTTGCCTTCGAGGATCCAGACTCGGATCGCGAGTCGGTGCTCCGGTGCTCCGCCAGCGGCCGGAACTTTGCTCCTCCTCCTCTTGGCTCTCACCTCTCTCTAAGAGTTTAGAAAGAGAAAGGGTAGGGTTGAAATGAGGGAATTCAGCCCCAAACTCAACCCTAATACCCCCTTGGTTAATGCACAGCCGTTAGATCCAACATAAAAGATCCGGACGGCCCGGATTCAACCCAAAATATTAGTTACGCCGATCGACACGGGTCCTGACACGGCCGTGTGCCACGGGCCGTGTTACCTGGAGCTTCAGGAACGATCGTCGGGCTTCATGAACACGGCTTCGAACACGGCCGTGTTCGAGGCCGTGTGCCCCACACACGGCTTGAGACACGGCCGTGTGTCTCAGGCCGTGTCCTTCTCTGACTCGAGACTGCACAAAACCACAATAGACCACTGAACACGGGTAGGCACACGGCCGTGTGCCTGGCCGTGTGCCCCTGTTCAGACCTCCAAAAGTGCTGTTTGATCGCCCCGCGATCAACTCCGAGGTTGGGGTCTTACAACTCCCTCCCCCTTAAGAGAATTTCGTCCCGAAATTAAGAACAGAGACTATACAAAAAATAATAATAATAATAATAAGCATAACGAGTACCTGAGGGGAACAACTCGGGGTACTCCTCGAGCATTGACTGCTCTCGCTCCCAAGAGAGCTCCTCGCGTCCGCAGTTATCCCAACGGACCTTCACCATTCTGATTTCCTTGTTCCGAAGCCGCTTGACTTCGAAATCCTCAATAGATATGGGCTTGACTTTCGTTGTCAACCCTTCCTCAACCGGTACTTGGTCGGCCGCTAACACCTGCGAAGGCTCTTGCACTGCCTTCTGCAAAACCGAGATGTGGAATACATCGTGCAAAGCACTTAACTCTGCTGATAACCTCAACCTATAAGCTGCTTCTCTGATCCGCTCCAGAATCTCAAATGGCCCAAGGTATCTCGGACTCAACTTTTTCAAGCGTCGAATCCGTGAGACACCCTTGAACGGCTTGATCTTCAAGTACACCCAATCGCCAACACTGAATTCCACGTTCCTATGCTTGGCATTATAATACTTGGCTTGCCTATCCTGGGCAATCCGCAACCGCTCCCGTATAGTATGTACTAAAGAAGTGGCATCTTCAATGTCTTGACGCTGATAAAGCTTGGACTCACCCGTTTCTAACCACGACAACGGCGTGCGACATTTTCTTCCGTAAAGAGCTTCGAACGGCGCCATCTGAATGCTTGCTTGATAACTATTGTTATAAGCAAATTCGACCAAGTATAGGTGGTCCTCCCACCTCTTTCCGAAGTCCAACGTACACATGCGGAGCATGTCTTCCAAGGTTCTGTTGACTCTCTCGGTCTGGCCATCCGTCTGCGGATGAAACGCCGTGCTAAACTTCAGTTTGGAGCCCAACATTTGATGCACTAGCCTCTAGTCATTGGACGTGAAACGCCCATCGCGATCACTCACAATACTGCGGGGCACCCCGTGCAAGCGCACAATGCTATCCACATAGAGCTTTGCCAACTTCTCTACTGGATCATCCTTCCTCATTGGTAAGAAATGCGACACTTTCGTCAATCTGTCAACGATCACCCAAATGGCGTCGTTTCCCTTCTGCGATCTTGGCAATCCATGCACAAAATCCATGGATATGTCGTCGAATTTCCACTCCGGTATAGGCAAGGACTTCAGAAATCCGCCCGGCTTTTGGCACTCCGCCTTCACCAAGGCGCACGCTTGACATCTGGCCACATACAACGCCACATCTTTCTTAAGTCCCGGCCACCAAAACAACTTTTTAAGATCACGATACATCTTCGTGCTCCCTGGGTGGATTGAGTACTTGGTATGATGAGCCTCGTACATCAACTCCGCCCGGAGGTTGCCCCCACTTGGGACGCACAAACGATGATCCTTCCTTAATAACCCATCATCTACCGAGAACTGGGAATTTGACCCATCCAGAGCGGCCTCCAAAAGCTCCTTCATGGAGTCATCCAACTCCAATGCCTGCCGAACCCGGTCAGCCAGGTCATACTGCACCTCTGTCCAGTTTAACATTGCCTTGGCGCTCGACTGCTTGTCAACGCAACAGATCTCAAGCTTCTCCAACTCCCGTACTAGCCGCTCATCATGCACCGACAACTAGTTGGCTTGGGCGGGAGCCCTGCGGCTCAGCGCATCCGCAACTGCGTTGCCCTTCCCGGGTACATAATGTATCTTGAAAGTGTAGTCCCCCAGGAACTCCATCCACCTCCTCTGCCTCATATTGAGATCCTTTTGATCCAACAAGTATTTTAGGCTCTTGTGATCGGTGTATATGTCGACCCTTACTCCGTATAGGTAGTGCCTCCACAACTTGAGTGCAAATATCACGGCCGCCAACTCCAAGTCATGCACCGGATAATTTCTTTCATGCACCTTTAGCTGACGCGATCCATACGCTATCACGCTACCATGCTGCAACAACACGCAGCCCAAACCACAACCCGAAGCGTCGCTATACACCTCAAAGCCCTCGGTTCCACTCGGCGAACTGAGCAGTAGCGCCGTGGTCAACCGTCTCTTCAGCTCTTCAAAAGCTTGCCCGCACTCTTGCGTCCATAAGAATCTCTGATCCTTCCTGGTCAACTTTGTGAGAGGTAACGCTATCCGCGAGAAGTTCTCTACGAAGCGCCTGTAATAGTCCAGCAAGCCCAAGGAAACTACGGACTTCCGCTACCGAAGACAACACAGGCCACTCCCGTATCGCAACTATCTTCGCCGGATCCACCGCTATACCTTCCCCACTCACTATATGGCCAAGGAACGCTACCGAGGGTAGCCAGAACTCGCACTTGGAGAACTTTGCGTAAAGCTCATTCCTTCTCAGAGTCTCCAACACCAAATGCAAGTGCTTGAAGTGGTCTTCCTCGCTCTGCGAGTACACTAGAATATCATCAATAAAGACGATCACAAAGCGGTCCAGGTAATCTCTGAACGTCCTGTTCATCAAATCCATAAATACCGATGGCGCATTTGTCAGTCCAAACGGCATGACCGTGAACTCGAAATGCCCGTACCTCGTACTGAATGCCGTCTTTGGGATATCACATTCCCTGATCCTCAGCTGATAGTACCCCGACTTCAAGTCCAACTTGGAGTATACAGATGATCCGACTAACTGATCAAAGAGATCATCAATCCTCGGGATCGGGTACTTGTTCTTCTCCGTCAACTTGTTCAATTCTCTGTAGTCGATGCACAGCCGCATACTACCGTCCTTCTTTTTAACGAAGAGGACCGGTGCGCTCCAAGGCGACGAACTTGGACGCACATAACCTTGCTCCATCAGCTCCTCCAGCTGAACCTTCAACTCCGCCATCTCCTTTGGCGCCAACCTATAAGGAGCACGTGATACGGGTTTGGCACCCGGCACGAGCTCGATCATAAAATCATTCTCTCGCTGCGGTGGGGATCCAGGAAGGCTATCTGGGAACACATCTGGGTACTCGCATACCATGGGGATCTCATCCAAAGTGGACTTCGGCTTTGCGGCCTCCACTAATGCGAAGAACAGCTTTGCACCAGCACGAACCGCCTTCACCACCTGAAGAGCAGACATCAGTGTCTTGCTCGACCCCTTAAGCCCCTCGAAAGTAGTCTCCCGCCCTACACCCAGCTTGACCTCCTTACGGTCGCAATCGATCCAAGCCTTCTGCTCTGACAGCCAATCCATTCCAAAGATAACATCGAACTCTACTAACGGCAATAATGACGCTAGCAAGTCGAACTCTTGGCTCCCTATGTGAACCTTCACGGCGCACACTCTGTCCGCACGCATCGAGCACCCATTCGGTAGCAACACATCTAACTTGTCCTTCGCCATCGAAGAAGGGACTCCGATGCGCGATATAAACTGTTCGGACAAGAAAGAATGCGAAGCACCAGTGTCGAACAGTGCCCGTGCTGGACTATCGCTAATCACCACAAAGCCTAAGCAAAAGACATTAGCTTAACAAGCAATAGGTAATAGTATTCTCAAGTCAACTTGCATAAATTAACTCATACCTGTCACCACATCCGCTTGCTTGATGGCCTCCTGCTGGCCCAAGTTGTAGACTCTAGGCTAAGTCGGAGCATAGTGGGACGCGGCCGACTCCACCGCTTTGCCCTTTTCCTCGTAGGTAGCTCCTTATTTCCTTTCGGACTTTGAGCGTCCACTCCAGCAGTCACGGGCAAAGTGCCCCGGCTTTCCACATGTGAAACAAGCGCCCGGGGTTCGATTGGTAGTTGCCCCCGAGGCACCTGCAGAAGGAGCTGGACCCGACGTCCTAGACTTCTTGGAGAATCTGCGGTAGCCCGACTTCGATGTAGTCGGCACCTTGAACTCTGATCTCTTGCCACCAGATTCCCTCTCCTTCTTCGCTTGCACGTTTCTCATATCCTTCTCCAAGGACCGGGCCGAACTGACCAGGGTCATGAAACCCTGCGCCTTGGGCCCCGACAGTAGCAACCTCAGATCATCCCTTAGCCCTTCATAAAAGCGGCTCGTCTTGCGCTCCTCGTCTGCGAAGGTAGTGCCGGCATATCTCCCCAACCGAGTAAACTCGTGGAGGTATTCATCAACGGTGCTATCACCTTGCACCAACTTCTGGAATTCGCTCTCTAGCGCGATCCTCTGCGCCGAGGGGAGGTATCGAGCCATAAATAGTCTCGCAAACTCCTCCATCGGGACTTCGGCCAATGGCCTTCCCCTCAACTGATGCAGCTCTAGGCCCTTCCACCACAGTCTTGCGTCCCCATCCAAAAGGAACGTCGCTATAGTGGTCTTCTGCCACTCTTCATTTTTCGTCGCAGTCATCACCCTGTTGACCCTTGAGAGCCAATCCTCTGCTTGGGTCGGGGTTTCTGCCCCCGTGAACACCGGTGGATGAAAGCCCATGACATGCTTCAGTTGTCTTTCAGTTGCTCTCCGCGGAAACTCTGGCTCCAACACAACTTGCTCAACCCTCCTTTGCTCTGCCGTCTGAAGCGGTACTTGCTCCACAGCAGGAGCAGGCTGCTGCACCTGCCTTGCAGGCTGCGCATTAATCATTGCCATGACCGCTTCCGCCACCAACCTAATGGTCTCGGCAGACAAAGGTGTTGCAGGCGTATCGCTTGGCGCACTGCTCGCCTCAGAACCTGGCCGTTCAGACGGCCCAGCGCCACTTCTGGTCACCTATATTCGTGCAAAAACACCGATAAGCGACCAAACACTACTGCAAACAGCAATTAAAGGAACACGCAGGTTCCTCAACAAGTGTATTTTCATTCCTAAGTGGACATTCATGGGTTCTTTTTCATGTTATAACGATGACGCACGTGACCGTGCTCACCACCCCTTAAAAGAATTCGTCCGCGAATTCCAATAAGCCAAACCGAAACCGGTAGTCTGATACCAATTTATAACACCCCTATCCGTCGCATAGCATATAGCAGTAGGTCCGGCCGGGGCCCGACGCCATATACTACGGACAGACCGGAAGGTTACGAATATGGACAACCATTCCAACCAATTTAACAACAACGTCCTACACAACGCATTCTAACGGAAGCATTTTAAAGTTAAACAAGGAACCCATAAGGGCATGAATGTCCACTAGTAATAAAATACCACAAAGGAATGACGAACATGAAAATACACAAAAGAGTTCACGGCCTTAAGGCCTTACAAAAGTGTTCGCTTAACAAGATAGCGTCTTTCATACATCGGCGCGCAGGCCGGCCATACATGAATATGAAAAAGCTAATAACTAAGCCTTCGAGGGCTGGCGCTGCAACTTGGGCTTTAGCCCGCTATTTGCCACTTGGCTCCGCAGCAGCACCTGTAGAAAGCAATCCACCCAAGAGGTGGCAATACAAAAGGGCAACGGTCAGCAAAGCTGACCAAAATATAACGACCCCGTCCCGTTTCTCGGGACGGCGGTGCTCCTTCCCTGCATATAAAACTACCATAGCAATTCTATAAAGTATTCTATTCGCCACAAGTGTCGGCACGCACGGCCGCACACTCCGTGCTCTCAGGGCACTAACCGGTGAACCCGGTCCGGACCCAGTCTGACACCGCGATTCCACCACCATCCCTCGGATGGCAACTCTCGTGAGCATTTAGCCCTTTCAGCCGAAGCCTAGGCCCGTTTCCAGCCTCCCGGGAAGTCCCATGTACTTTAGGTCGCTTCTACCGAGAGCACTTGGAATGGGTAGAGTTCCACCCGCCCGTTGCTCACTTCACCACGGCCATTTATCCATCGGTGCGGGCCAAGTTTCTCCTCATTCCCACAATCGATCAAAACACGCACATAACCCCGTTATGTACCGATTTGCTCTCCAAGGCAACATCGTGGCGGCAATGCGATTCCGCCCAAGCTTTCCGGGTGCGCCTCGAGGTTAACCCCCAAGGATCCCTGTATGCAATCTACCGCGTAGAAATTTCGGAAAACTAAAATCATCGGCGCAGAGTCTTCTCCGGCCATGCAATGCAAACATCACCGATCCGGGTTAAACCCGAATAGGCTTCACACACAATGCCTACGCCCGTACTCCGATTCCGGGCTCTAACAACGGGGACTTTACATATCTACCCGAAGGGATTCCGCGCCTCAACACTCACTCGCGAGAGGGGGATTTCCCCATGCATAGAAAGAAGGGCGACTACACATGCCCTATGAAGAGGATCGTTACCCTCGTAGATTTCCACGTGCCCGCCATGAAGATGTAGACGGATGGAAAGCTTCGCCTCGCCCTTGCCTTCGAGGATCCGGACTCGGATCGCTAGTCGGTGCTCCGGTGCTCCGCCGGCGGCCGGAACTTTGCTCCTCCTCCTCTTGGCTCTCACCTCTCTCTAAGAGTTTAGAAAGAGAAAGGGTAGGGTTGAAATGAGGGAATTCAGCCCCAAACTCAACCCTAATACCCCCCTTGGTTAACCCACAGCCGTTAGATCCAACATAAAAGATCCGGACGGCCCGGATTCAACCCAAAATATCAGTTACGCCGATCGATACGGGTCCTGACACGGCCGTGTGCCACGGGCCGTGTTACCTGGAGCTTCAGGAACGATCGTCGGGCTTCATGAACACGGCTTCGAACACGGCCGTGTTCGAGGCCGTGTGCCCCACACACGGCTTGTGACACGGCCGTGTGTCTCAGGCCGTGTCCTTCTCTGACTCGAGACTGCACAAAACCACAATAGACCACTGAACACGGGTAGGCACACGGCCGTGTGCCTGGCCGTGTGCCCCTGTTCAGACCTCCAAAAGTGCTGTTTGATCGCCCCGCGATCAACTCCGAGGTTGGGGTCTTACACCTGGGTCACGGGCGTGACAGGCCCGGGTGGTTAATGCTGGGTCGACGATCGTCGAACTGAGATCGACGGTCATCGAAGGGTGGTCACGCCCTAGGTCACGGGCGTGACACCTAGGTCACGGGCGTGACAGGCCCGAGTTTCAATTTTGACGATCTCCTTACGGAGATCGACGATCGTCGAAGGGGTCACGCCCTAGGTCACGGGCGTGACACCTTGGTCACGGGCGTGACATGCCCGGGCAGCAAGTTCGACGATCGTCTCGCGGAGATCGACGATCGTCTCGCGGAGATCGACGATCGTCGAAGTAGTCACGCCCTAGGTCACGGGCGTGACATGCCCGGGCAGCAAGTTCGACGATCGTCTCGCGGAGATCGACGATCATCGAAGTAGTCACGCCCTAGGTCACGGGCGTGACACCTTGGTCACGGGCGTGACATGCCCGGGCAGCAAGTTTGACGATCGTCTCGCGGAGATCGACGATCGTCGAAGTAGTCACGCCCAAAGTCACGGGCATGACCAACCCGTGACCCGAAACCTCGATCGATTTATTTCAATTTTTGGGCTTTACAGGGTTCTGTCACAACCAACCGACTCCTAGGGGTCTAGCCGGAAATGGGATGTTACAAATCCCAATAAACAAAACATAAATTTCGTCCCCGAAATTGAGGTTGAGCCTACGGGGATTTCTATCGGAATAAATTAAACTTGTAACATCCCATACGATCTTTCTATCGGGTTTAGGCGACTATTCGTTTGATAAACGAAGACAATCTCCCCAATAAACAAAAGATTAGCCCCTACCTTTCTGATTGAGTGTGCATGCCTAGGTCCTGAATTTTCCTTATCTAGTCTTAACTGTCAAAACAAGAAGGCAATCTATAGTATACCGAGAGGTGGTGAGATGTACCTGACTGAACAACTCCGGGTATCTTTGCCTCATCAGGTCCTGCGGTTCCCAGGTGTGCTCCTCCTGACCGTGATTTCTCCACAGAACCTTGACTAAGGGGATCTTCTTGCGGCGCAAGATCCGTACTCCTTTGTCGTCGATCCGGACCGGCTCCAAGTGAACAGATCGGTCTGAAGCTACCGGTCCTTCGGTGGTCAAAATCCGCTGCTTCGGGCGTAGTAGAGCCCTTCTCAGCGAAGAAATGTGGAAGACGTCGTGTAGAGCTGCCAGCTCTGGCGGCAACTCTAGCCTGTAGGCTAGGGGTCCGATCCGCTCCAGGATCCGGTAAGGGCCCATATACCTAGGGCTGAGCTTCTTCCTCCGACCGCGCACCCGTGAGACTCCGTGCATGGGCCGGATCTTCAAGAACACCCGATCTCCTTCCCGAAACTCCACCTGACGATGCCGGGCGTCATAGTATTTAGCCTGTCTGCTTTGCGCCTCCAACATCCTATCTCTGATCAGTCTCACCTGAGCTTCGGTGTCTTCAACAAAATCCGATCCCAACACCTTCGGATCCTCGTCTTGAACCCAAGAAAGCGGGGTCCTACATTTTCTTCCATACAAGGCTTCATAAGGCGTCATCCTAATGCTGGACTGGTAGCTATTGTTATAGGAGAACTCGACCAACGGTAACATCTTCTCCCACGGCTCCCCTCGGTCCAGTATACACAGTCGTAGTAAATCCTCCAAGGTCCGGTTGGTGCGCTCTGTCTGCCCGTCCGTCTGAGGGTGGAAGGCCGTGCTAAAAGTCAACCGGGTGCCCAAATATGCCTGCACTGACCGCCACTCCCTGGATGTAAACCGTCCATCGCGGTCCGACACTATCGTCCGGGGCACGCCATGATATCGGATATCCTGCTCCACGAACATCCGTACCAGCACTCCCACCGAGTTATCCTTCCTGATCGGTATAAAGCGGGCCACCTTCGTCAACCGATCAATAATCACCCAGATCGAGTCGTTCCCCGTCCGAGACCGGGGAAGACCATGTATAAAATCCATAGCTATATCGTCGAACTTCCACTCCGGCACCGGGAGTGGCTGCAGCAATCCTGTGGGGTTCCTGCACTCCGCCTTCACCAACTGACACGCCTCGCAATGGGTCACGAAGTACGTAATGTCCTTCTTCATGCCCGGCCAAAACATTGTCTTCTTCAGATTAGCGGTCATCTTTGTGATCCCCGGGTGTACAGAGTACCGGCTGCAATGCGCCTCCATCATAATATCCTCTCGGATCTGGCCACCTGCGGGTATATATACTCTGCCTCTGAAATGTAGCAATCCATCTCTCAGGGAATAATCTCCTGTCGAACCTTCCTCCAAAGCTCGGAACATCGGCTCTGCCCACGCATCTGTCCTCTGTCCGTCCCGAATGCGACCCCGAATATCATCTATGGCCACTATCGATGCCAGATACTCCCTATACAGAACTGGGTCATCCTCAGACACTAGGGATATCTGCATATCTCTGAATGACCGGACTAGCTCCATGGACATAACCTGGGGCCCAGCTTCGGAAGTGGCAGCTCGCCGGCTCAACGCGTCGGCCACCACGTTTGCCTTCCCTGGATGGTAGTGCATCTCATATTGATAATCTGCTAAGAACTCCATCCAGCGCCTCTGCCTGATATTCAGCTCCTTCTGCGTGTCCACGTATTTCAGGTTCTTGTGGTCAGAGTAGATGTCGCAGTGGACTCCGTAAAGATAATGGCGCCAGACCTTCAGAGCAAAAACGACCGCTCCCATCTCAAGGTCGTGCACTGGGTAGTTCTTCTCATGGGTCTTCAGCTGGCGGGAGGCATATGCTATGACGTGTCTGTTCTGCATCAGCACTGCTCCCATCCCCTGGTATGATGCGTCGGTATACACCTGGAATACTTCCTTTCCAGATGGAAGGGCCAGAATAGGGGCTGAGATGAGTCGGTCCTTCAATTCCTGGAAAGCCGCCTGGCACTGCGGGGTCCAAACGAAAGGTGCCTCCTTCTTCGTCAAAGATGTGAGGGGGAGGGGAATCTGAGAGAACCCCTCCACGAACTTCCGGTTGTAACCGACAAGTCCCAAGAAGCTGCGTACATCGGTGGCTGTCTTCAACTGTGGCCAATCGCGAACTGCCCGAATCTTTGCCGGATCCACTGCCAACCCGGCTCCGCTGATAATATGGCCCAGGAAGGCCACCTCCTTCAACCAAAACTGACACTTGCTGAATTTTGCATAAAGTCGATGCTCCCGCAACCTTTCCAAAGTCAGTGCTAGATGCCGAGTGTGCTCCTCCTCCGTCCTAGAGTAGATCAGGATGTCGTCTATGAATACTACGACGAACACATCTAAGTAGGCCTCGAAGACCCGGTTCATGAGACTCATGAATGCCGACGGGGCATTCGTGAGCCCGAAGGGCATCACGGTGAACTCATACAGGCCATATCTGCTACTGAAGGCCGTCTTCGGGATATCCTCCTCCTGGATCCGTAGCTGGTAGTATCCTGACCTCAAGTCCAGCTTCGAGAAATAATGGGCCCCTCCAGCTGGTCGAACAATTCGTCTATCTGAGGGAGCGGATAGGTATTCCGGACGGTCAGCCTGTTTAGTGCTCGATAATCGATGCACAGGCGGAGTGTCCCATCATTCTTCTTCACGAATAGGACCGGTGCTCCCCATGGAGAGGAACTCGGTCTAACAAATCCTGCCTCAACCAATTCCTGCAATTGAGTCCGAAACTCTGCCAACTCCTTTGGGGCCATCCGATAAGGGGCCCTAGATGCCGGCTTGGCCCCCGGCACAAGCTGTATCTGAAAGTCCTGCTCTCGATGTGGAGGTAGTCCTGGCAGTTTCTCTGGAAAGATGTCAGCAAAATCTCGCACCACCGGGATGTCTGTCACCGACTCCTTAACTTCCGCCATCTCAAATAGAATCTGATAGACCTCCTCTCCCTGCAGATGGGCCTTAACGGCCTGTACCGAAGATAAGAGTATACGAGAGACAGGTCTTATACCTTCGATGGTAATGAAAGAGTCCCCGTGTCTCACGGTGATCCTCTACACCTGGCAGTCAATCTGGGCATGGTTCCAGTGCAGCCATACCATGCCCAGGATCAGGTCGTAGTCTGTCAGCTTCAAAATCGTCGCTGGAGCCTCGAATGCCTTTCCACCAATTTCTGCCTCAATATTGCAGTGATCCGTGGTAAGGAGCTCAGATCCATCCGATAGTCGCACCCTCATCCTCGAGCCTGTGAACCGCTCCATGCCTTCCAGTCCTTCTACGAACGTCTCCGACACAAAGGAGTGAGTAGCTCCAGTATCGAACAGCGTGCGGGCCGGCTTGCCGCTGATGAATACTATACCTGGGGTGATAGATATCTTAGGGTTCTATAGTGAGTTTTACTTTCCTTGCTAATCTATCTAGTGTGATTAAAAGTTTGACCATTGAAAGGGAAATTCTATGAAAATAAAGAAGCATTGCGGCATACCTGCGATGACCTGCTCCGGATTCCGAGGCTGCGCAAGGTCCAAAGCATATACCTGCTCTCTTCCCTGTCTACGATCTCCCTCCTGGTATCCACGACCGCGGCCGCGTCCTCGGCCTCCGTAATGCTGAGCTGGTGGGCCGCCCTGTGGTGCTGGAGGTGGTGCCCCCCTCATGGGGCAGTTCCTCCGAATGTGCCCAATCTGATGACAAAGGAAGCACTCCGGTGGGGGATACGCCATTCCCTCGGGTCTCAGCATCTCCTGCATCCGAAGAGGTGGAGGGGCCAATACCTGTTCCCTCGGCTCCTGCCTCACGTCCTGACGAGGCTGGTCCTCTGTCCTCCTCCCCTCTGGTACAGCACCTCGCCGCTGGTCATTTCTACCTCTCCTTCCCTGATCCTCTGCTGGCCGTTTCCGGCCCCGGGTGGCGTGCCAATCTGCCTCAATCCTTTTTGCCATCTCCAAAATCTGGGAGATGGGCCCATCAGAAACAAACAATAGAGCCTCCCTCAAGTCCTCCCGCAGGCCCTTATAGAACCTCCTGATATACTCTGCCTCGTCCAGCTGGTAGGAATCTGCGTATCGAGCCAGATGGTCGAACTCTCGATGGTACTCCACCACGGTCTGGGTACCCTGCTTCAGCTGTAAGAACCGCTCCTCCAAATCATCCCTAGCCGACTGCGGAACGAAATGCTCCAGCAGTGCGGCCCTGAACTCCTCCCAAGTAACCTCCGCAACCTCCCTATCGACAAATGTCGTGTCCAACAGCGTCTTCCACCACCTCTTTGCATGGGACTCCAGGCAAGAGACAACCAGATCCACCCTCTCCTCCCAGGGACACTGTATCCCGGTCAGCATCTCGTACATGATATCTAGCCACTCATCCGTCCGAACCGCCGACTCAGTCCCCAAATAGGACGGGGGAGAAAGACCCCGGAAGATGCTCAGCCAGTTGGCCCCCGGATTTGGCTGCGGGGCCGGAACCTGCTGGGCCCTGAAAGCCTCTAGGATGGCAGTCAGAGTCTGTCCCATGTCTGACTGAAGGAAAGGAGTGGGGACCGGTGGAGGTGGTGCAACACCCTGAGCCTGCTGAACTCTGCCTTATGGCGTAGGCTGTGCTGGAGGCTGCGTAACAAAAACACATGCTGAGAAAATGTGCAAATATTACATAAAGGTGGACAATTTATATGTGATCCCCATATGGGCACACCACTGCTTCCGCTGCTTAGTTTGTCCCCAAACTAAAGTCGAGCGGGGGTGACCCAGGGTTAGTGGACTGCTACCTTTTCAGATCGATGTTTCCCTCTGATACCACTTGTAAGACCCCCCCCCCCCCCTTTTTTTTCTTTTTCAACCACCGGGGTCTTAGGCCCAGAATCGCCGCTTTGCGGTGACACCTTCACGTCCTGAAGGGTCATCACCACAAGGCGCCGATTCTGCCGGCCAATTCGATCACAGAAAAGTAGCACAATAATAGAAGTAAGAGCAATGCAGTCCACAATAATAAATCACATATATAGAAATAAATCTCCACGAAGGGAGTGTCCACAGAAAACATCAGAGTACTATAAATGCGGGCTTATGCCCGATACAAAATGTCCTCACTACAAGTCTCTCATGCGGAAGCAAAAACAGGAACTACTCAGAGTCGAGACTCACGGTCCCGGCTGTATGAACTCCGGAGCTAGACTGCCCAATCTCCAGGCGCACCGATCTCTGGGGCTGCTCCTCCATGCTAGGCTCCACGATCCCCTAAATGATGCGGTTCAAAAACCGTTAGTCATAAAGACTAAGCCCTATCATCCCCTATCCCTTCCCCCATGGCTCCTAGGTACCGAGCGGAGAGGAAGAAAGGGAAGGACATGAAGGTAGAGATTAATCAAGAAACAGATGGCAGCGGAACTAATCTAGCAATTCTATGATAATATGACAGAAACAGAAAGTAAGGAAAGTAACCTTAACTTATGTGCGAAAATGCATAAGCTAAGGGATCTTCTGCAAGGCTCCCATCGTATAGAGTGTCCCATACCACCTATACGTTGGGGTGTCGGTTATCAAACAACAGCATATGTTTATATATTAAAATTAACCATTGATTTATAAACTTGCCCACACAAGCTTATAGACCAAGGGGTCGTTTTGCAGGTCCTAATGTATAAGCATCCCATACCACTTATACTTTAGGTGTCAGGGTTAAATGAATCGATTATGCTATGACATTCAAGTGGGTATGATGAAACATGCAAGTGCAACTCACACACCCGACTCTGTGCACACAGACCTTTAGTTCCCCCTTTCGGAGCCGTTACCTCCCAGGATACCTCCGTAGTGGCGGACGGAAGTGGTGGGTTGGGCCTCGCCCACCTCAAAACAAGTAAAAGCACCACTGGTCTGACCTATCGTACGCCTCAACGCTTGGTGCACTAAGCAGACGCCTGCGTACTCTTGCCGGCTGGCGCACCGGACTTCTGTTGGCGAGGTGCTAATCACCCCGCCGAGTCAACGATATCGGTGTCGGTGCAATCGAACTCCCCGATATCGAAAAACCCACCACCTTAACTTTTCCTATTTTATGCACATGCAAGTTTAATCGTAAACACACAAAAACCGAGCCAAAGCTCCCCGGACCAAAATGTCCGTCTCCAAACCAACCGAGACGAAGCTCCCCAGACCAAAACGTCCGTCTCCAAACCAACCGAGCCGAAGCTCCCCGGACCAAAACGTCCGTATCCAACCAACCGAGCCGAAGCTCTCATCAAGCTTCATGTGCCAACAGTGTTTGTGAAAAGTGCAGCCCTAGTTACTAAGTTACTCTTGTCGGTTTGTTATTACAGTTTACGTTAGCCCAGGACTGCCCCCGATATTCCCCGTGAAGGGCTCTCAAGGGGCACTAGGAACCAAGACGGCGGCATTACGGCCCGAAGTTCCCTTTTGCAAGGCACTTATTGTTATTGGTTGATCTCCCTTAACCCGATTCCCTTCTCATATTACGTTAGACTATCCTAGGGTGATTTTTAACCTTCCTCTCTTCGGGAAAGGCGATCTTTCGCCGAAACCCGAGCACCTCTTAACTCTAGCTATCACCACTTCTCACTACTCTTTATACCTTCCTATTGTGATTTCCTCCACCATTGCCCACCCAGACAATATGATTAACTCCAATGCCTTCCTCAGATCATGTCCTATTGCATTTCACAAATTGCTATATGCAGACCGACCTAGACTATATGTCGAACCGGTTATGCAATGATCCAATACTCATCCAAATGCCCTAAATTATTTACTGGAGACTTACCATGATATAAATGACCTAAATCCAGAAAATGGAAATTTTCATAATTTATTTGGCATTAAATTAAATTCCTCAAAAATCCCAAGGGCTACCGGTTTGAACATGAACTACCCTAAGTTCTCATGCAAGATGTCCAGAAAATTTATGACAAATAGTAGGTTATCTCAGTAGGTTAAATCGTAAGTATCATAATTTTTCTATCATCAAAAGGGCATGAAAACTATTTTAGAAATAATCTCTAACTTCTATTGTTTATGAATCAAGTACAAAAAATAGTCTTCAAAATTTATAAATAATTTATGCCATGCAGATAAAGGCCTAAAATTAGCACTAGCCAAGTTTCATAATTTTCCAGCAAGTATTTTATCCATAATTAATTTTTAAACAATAAAACCCCTTTCTAACATCTGTAAACAAAGTACTAGATTTACTCAACATAAAATTCTATAAAAATTCAGGGATCAATGTTCTACTAGTCAAGATCCAAATCCAGAATTTTAACTGATTATAATTAATTTAAAACCTCCAAATATTTGAAACAACAAATCGGGCTAATAATTCTTTAACACATGAAGTATAATATTTGTTAATCATAAAATTCCAGGAAAATTACCATAAGTCTAAAACATCCTAAAACTCCCTCATCCCGAGTTTCATAATTTTTAGATTAGATTTAGTGCTTAAAATAACTAAATTACATGCTTATCCTAATCCAAAATCCCAACTTCCGAGGTACCTAATTACCTCCAATTCCTTCACTATTTCAACCAGAGGGTTTTCAGCATATCATCCCACTCTCATCCAAATTTCAAGGGCATACAAGAGCTTTTGCTCCTATGTCCTTCACAAACCTCAAACTCCCACCCACTGGATTTGAGCCGACCTCTTAGGGTAAAATCCACCCTAATCCACACCATGTTACCCAAGAGGGTAGACATAGACTCAACAATCAGTGGCCACAACACCAGCCTCATTTGAGGAGATTTGTCCGCTCCATTTCCAATCGTACTTTTCCCCATAGTATCCCTCACCAAGACCTATCTAGGACTTGATACTTCCCTATTCAAAACTCGACCAATTGAGTTGAAATTTTGTACAGATCTTAACATTGATGCCAGGGACCACCACCCAAAATTTGGGGGAGTTTAGACTTAATTTCATCTCCTAATTAATTTTATAATGCTTATTAAAATTTTACAAAAAACTTTAGGCAAAAGTTCTCCAAAAATTCTCATTTTTGGTCTGCCGTTAGGTTTAGCTAAGGTTAACCCCCTGCCCAAATTTCAGGTCATTTGGACAAGGGACGAAGAGTGGGCATCCATTTTAATTTCTGCCCAACTCTAGGTACAGCCCCCACTAAAACGGGTGCTGCGGCCGAACCGCTTACCCAAACGAGTTGAAACAAATTTTAAATTAATCTAGACTCGAAGGGCTACGACTTTTGTGACTGGTCACTTTTCCTAAAACGGCCTCTAAGTGCCTCGTTTTGCAGCATCAAAATGTGCCCATCTAAGTATATTTTCCTTATAAATTATTTACATAATTTATATATTATAAAACAGTTTTTACTGTTCATCTTCTACAGAACCCGAAAACCAGACACAGAAAACCATTTTTCCTGTAAGCATTTCGTGATCCGTAGCCGGCCGTCGGGTCACTTCCCTGGCCAGCCACCACCACCACCACCTCCGTTGAGGCGATGGTTAGCGGTCGGCGGTGGTTTGGCCGCCGGAGTTGGCGGTTTCCGGCGAACTGAAAAATACCTTTTTCATGGTTTTCCCATGAAAACGAGAGATGGGTCCGGCTCCGTTGAGCGCGAACTTCCTTTCTAAGAATCATAAGATCTACCCACGAAAGAAAAGAAGCAGAGGAGGACCTTATTCGCGGTTTGGAGGCGAGAAGAACGACGGGGTGCCATGGCGCAGTGGTGACATAGCCGAACTCCTCCTACAGCAAGAACAAAGATCTGATCTGTTTGATTGAGCGTGTAAAATTCTCCTCTTGCTCCAAGTGGGCTTTTATAAGTCAGAAAGTGGGGAGGTGAAAGGGTAAAGCCTTAATGGCCATGAAGGCCCTCTTAATAGCCTTTCGGTTACAGTGAAGGGATAAGAAGCGGTGGGAGATGAACAGGTGTGTCCAGTTGGCGGTTTCCTATTGTACCAACACCTCTTCCTTTATTATATAATTATAGAAGAAAAAACGGCCCGTAATTACTCCTGGTGTAACTTCCCACACCAGCATTTATTTCCACGCGTGTTAGAATAATTTTGGCCTGAACCGTCGTTTCGGCCAATGTCACGGGCGTGACACTTAGGTCACGGGCGTGACACTTAGGTCACGGGCGTGACAAGCCCGGATAGCCAATTCTGGGTTCGACGATCGTCGAACTGAGATCAACGATCGTCGAAGGGTGGTCACGGGCGTGTCACCTGGGTCACGGGCGTGATAGGCCCGGGTGGTTAATGCTGGGTCGACGATCGTCGAACTGAGATCGACGGTCGTCGAAGGGTGGTCACGCCCTAGGTCATGGGCGTGACACCTAGGTCACGGGTGTGACAGGCCCGAGTTTCAATTTCGACGATCTCCTTACGGAGATCGACGATCGTCGAAGGGGTCACGCCCTAGGTCACGGGCGTGACACCTTGGTCACGGGCGTGACATGCCCGGGCAGCAAGTTCGACGATCGTCTCGCGGAGATCGACGATCGTCGAAGTAGTCACGCCCTAGGTCACGGGCGTGACACCTTGGTCACGGGCGTGACATGCTCGGGTAGCAAGTTCGACGATCGTCTCGCGGAGATCGATGATCATCGAAGTAGTCACGCCCTAGGTCACGGGCGTGACACCTTGGTCACGGGCGTGACATGCCCGGGCAGCAAGTTCGACGATCGTCTCGCGGAGATCGACGATCGTCGAAGTAGTCACGCCCAAAGTCACGGGCGTGACCAACCCGTGACCCGAAACCTCGATCGATTTATTTCAATTTTTGGGCTTCACAGGGTTCTGTCACAACCAACCGACTCCTAGGGGTCTAGCCGGAAATGGGATGTTACATCGAAAGCCCTTGGCTTCCTTGACCCCATTGGGTAGGCTGCCTGTAATGAAGAAAGTCACGAAGGGATCTACCCACGAGGGTCGTCGATCCACTTCCATCAGTTCCCCCTCCTCGATCGCTAGATGAAATAGCTCGATCAAGGTTCCCCCCCCCCTCCCCGGGTCCAAACATGGCCAATCGGTCCGCTGCTTCGTTCTCTTCTCTGGGGACGTGCTGAATTGAGAATGCTCGGAACCCTCCGATGATTACCCTCGCCTTGGACAAATACTTCTGGATGGTGGGTTCCCGAGCTTCATATTCTCACCTGATCTGTGATGCCACAACTAGTGAATCTGTGACCACTTCTATGTCGTGAATCCCGAGCTCCTTAGCCAAACCGCAACCCGGCTATGACAGCCTCATACTCCGCTTGATTGTTTGGGACCGGGAAGCGTACCGCCATTGCCTTGTCTATGGTGACCCCCTGAGGGCTTACCAACACAACCCATCCCCCTAGGGAGTGCTTCCCAGAGGCTCAATCCACGAACATCTTCCATGCTTCCCTTGGCAGTGCTTCCTCCCCTTCCAACTCTATGGCGTAGTCAGCCAAGAATTCTATCGCCGCATGTGCCTTGATGGAGAGACTTGGCACAAAGGAGACATCAAACTCGCTGAGCTCAATAGACCACTTTGCCAACCGCCCCGAGTGTTCCACCCCTTCAAAGATCCTGTGTAGTGGGTGGTCGGTCACCACCTTGATTGAATGAGCTTGGAAATAGGGCCTGAGCTTCCTGGCCAACACGATCAGAGAAAAGGCCAACTTCTCTAGGATGGGATAGCGTAGCTCAGCCTTCTTCAAGATCCTACTGACATAGTAGATGGGTAACATTTTCCTCCCCTCTTCCCTTACCAAAATGGAGCTCACCGCCTCCGCTCCTACCCCAAGGTACAAGGCTAGATCCTCCCCTTCCTTTGGTCCCTACAGGAGCGGCGCTTGGGATAGTTGAGCCTTCAGTGCCCGGAAAGCCTCCTCACATTCCATCGTCCAATCAAACTGTTTGTTCCCCCGAATAGTTTTGAATAAGGGTGAGCACTTCTCCCCGGCACGGGAGAGAAAACGACTCAGCCCGGCCAGCTTACCCGTCAAGTTATTGGACCCCCTTGGCAATGTGAGGCGATTCCAATTCTACGACGGCCTTCACCTTATCCAGGTTAGGCTCAACCCCCGCCGGGGTTAGAAGATGCCCGAGGAACTTGCCTTGGCTTGCCCTGAAGACACACTTCTGGGGTTTTAGCCTCATCTTGAACTTTTGCAGGGTCACGAACGTCTCCTCCAGGTCAAGTAGGTGTGAACCCACATCCCTACTCTTTACTATGAGGTCATCTACATAGACCTCCAGGTTCCTACCCCTCTGATTTTTAAACACTCGATCCATCATTCGCTGGTACATAGCCCATGCGTTCTTTAGCCCGAAGGGCATCATTTTGTAGCTGAAGCACCCCTCCCTTGTGATGAAGAAGACATCCTTGACGTCGGGGGGATGCATGTGGATCTGGTGATAACCTGAAAAAGCATCCAAATAACTCATAATAGAAAAACCGATGGCTTAATCAACCATCGCGTCTATCCAAGGCAGGGGTAGTAATCCTTAGGGCAAGATTTATTCAATAAAGATAAGTCTACACATATGCGCCACTTCCCACCACCCTTCTTTACCATTACAACATTGGAGACCCAGCTTCGGTACTGGATCTTCGAGATGAAACCTGCATCAAGAAGCTTATCAACCTCCTCGCGGATGGGATCCTCAAGCTTGGTGGCGATGGTCCTCATCTTCTGGCGAATGGGACGTGTCTTGCAATCCAAGTTCAGGCGGTGGCAAGCTACATTAGCGTCGATGCCCAGCATGTCTGCCGCACTCCAGGAAAAGATGTCAACATTCTTTTGGATGCACTCCCCCATCCTTGCCTGTTCTTCTGGGCACAAGCCCCTGCTGATCCTTATCCTCTCTGTCTACCCTGCCCTGCTGATGACCTCCAACTCCATGACTTCCTCAGCCGGCTCCAGCCAGGATTGTTCCCTGCCAGCTCCTTCCTCCTCCTCTCTCAACTCCTCCTCCCCTTCTGCCCTCTCAACCTCCATCGCCTCCAACAGGCCTTCCCCAGACAACTCTGCTTCTTCACCCCTCTGGGTCTATCCCCAAGCTTCTTCCTCTTCCCCTTGCTCCCCTACAGTCTTCTCTCCAGCCTTACCTAGGCTCACCACTCCTCTGTCTACAACCTCCTCTTCATCCATCTCTCCAGCCTCACCTAGGCTCACCACTCCTTCCCCTACAGCTTCCTCCTCCTCTCTCAACTCCTACTCCCCTTCTACCCTCTCAACCTCCATCGTATACAATAGGCCTTCCCCAGAAAACTCTGCTTCTTAACCCCTCCGGGTCTCTCCCCCAGCTTCTTCCTCTTCCCCTTGCTCCCCAACAGTCTTCTCTCCAGCCTTACCTAGGCTCACCACTCCTCTCTCCATAACCTCCTCTTCAGCCTTCTCTCCAGCCTTACCAAGCCTCACCACTCCTTCCCCTGCAGCTTCCTCCTCCCTCTCTAGCTCCTACGCCATCCAGGATATGGTATTGACGGTAGTCACGTAGCACTGCCTCGCCACCTTCGGATCTCCCCTGATCCTGACCTGCAGTCCTCCGCTGCTGAACTTTAGGCATTGATGAAATGAGAAGGGGACCCAACGGAAAGTGCTGATAAGAGTCCGCCCAAAGATTGTGTTATAGATACTCGGAGCATCAATGATGATGAACCGAGAGTTCCTCGATACCCCCCCCCCCCACCCAACATCACATGCAGCCCTACCCTGCCTTCCACTTCCTTCCACTCCCCCGAGAACCCGAACAATGGTCCATCTGAGGCTAGAACTCTACGAGCCTCCATCTTCATCTTGTCAAAGGCTTTATTGAAGATTATATTCACGGAGCTCCCGTTGTCTACCAGTATCCTGGAGACCGTGAAGTTTTATACCGATGTCTGGATCACCAAGGCATCGCAGAACGGTTTTTTATAGTCTGGCATATCCTTTGATGATAAAGTGATCCTCTCCTCCTCCAGGGGGGTCTGGGAGGTCGAGGTGACACTACGTTTATACATGGTCTGGAAGCTCCCCTTACGGGTGGATTCGATCCCCACTCCCCCATAGATCACCCTGAACCCTCCTCGGGCCCCCACATCAGCCTGGTCTACGTATCTATCCTCTCCTCCCCCTTGTATAACTTTCTCAATCCTTACAGGCAGCTGCTGCTGGACTTGCCCCCTGGCCCCCCTCATCTCCAGAAACTCTAGGCAGGTGGTCATTGCATGACCCGCTTCCTGGTGGAAGTCATAGAAGGGAAACTCCACCCTGCCTTCTCTCCTCCTAGCTCCTCCCTGAGCTCCTCTCCTTCCTCCGCTTCCTATCCCAATCTCCATGGCCTCCTGTTTTTGCAGGAGGGGGCCCTCTGCCCCTGCCTCAAGGCCGGCTAGTTGAACCTCCTTTGCTCGCGGAATTTTTCTCCACCTTGCCATCCTCCCCCCTGGCCCTGATGGTGACCTTCTTGGGGCCTCCAGCCCAATCGATTGTTTGGCTCCCTGCCCCCCACCCCTATGGCTGCCCCTGATGCCCCTAACCTTTTGGCTCTTCCCTTATCCTCTCCTCCCTCTGCTCCCTCTGCTCTCTCTACTCTCTTTTCTCTCTCTGCCTCCCGTCTCCTAGCTCTTTCGCATCCTCCTCCGCCAACTTGTCCAATTTCTTGGCGAATGCCGGATTGGCTGCCTCAATATCGATCTCCTTCGCCGCCCTCTCCATCAACTCCTCAAAGAGGAGGGGGGAACTCGCTTCAACTCCATGCTAAAGAAGTTGGGCCTCAAACCCAAGGTGAAAACAAGCATCACCGTGTACCCTGGCATCTCTTGAACTTGCAAAATCTCCTCCTGGAACCTATCAACATAGCATCCCAGCATTTCCTCTAGCTTCTGCTTGATCGCGAACAGGCAATCTGCCCCCTTGTTCCTCTTCTTCAATGTCGAGAACCTTAGCAAGAAACCACGCCGCAGATCCTCAAAACTGTAGATAGAATTTGCCGGTAACTGGTGGAACCAGTCCCTCAACTTTTCCTTCAACATGATGATAAAGAGCCTACACTTGAAGGCATCGGACATTTGCCTTATGGAGACAGCATCTTCGAACCACTATACATGTTGCACCAGATCATCCCTTCCCATGTAGTAAGACATGTCTGGCTCCCGGAACCCCTCTAAAACCGGAGCCGAGATGATAAGCTCGCTAAAGGGGCTCCCACCCCCAGCCTGTTGTGAGGGCTCCTCCAGCTGCCTCGGCTCACTGGCCCTGTCGACGCTGGTCTGCCCGGGGAACAGCTCCAGCCCGATGAGATCCCTCTCGGCACCCTCTGCCATAACCTCCTTCCCAGGATGCTGCCCTAGAGCATTACCACCCTGAGACAGAACAGTGACCACTGGGACCTGAGGGGTGGCCCACTCGCTCCTTACCGAGAAGGCTAGTTGGATGGTCTGCAGGACTTCCCGCCTGAAGTCCTCCGACATCCCTAACGTCACCCAACTTCTCAGGGAAGGGGCACCTCCTAAACCAGCTCCTTCTCCTTCATCCCCAGCCATGAGACTTAGCTTGAAATTTTCTTGTACCGGCTACGGTCCACGCTCACTGCACTAGAAATGTTGAAGCCAAAATGTCCTCAACGAGAGTTTGGACCTTGGGTAGTAGCTAACACCTACTTCTCCCAAGCCTAGACCCCTGACTAGTAACGAATAGCCGTGAACTGACCCTAAGCCTCAACTGGGAGGTCCCTCCTCGAACTCGGAAGCTCTCTGAGCGCTTCCCCTCCAAAGCCAATTGCTAGGCCTAGAGTATCTCAAAAAGCACCAAAGACTTAATAAATTATGAAAAGCTTGACTTCTGAAGAACTCCATGGGTCTATTTATAGATCTTCAATATCTTGTCTGCAAAAAGCATACTTTTGCTGCCGTAAAATTACTAAAATGCCCCTGGGCTGGCCTGCCAATAGCCAAACTCCGTTATTCTGGGGAACTAAATGCAGACCTAGGGGCATCCAGGTAATTTTCACCCAAGGGTACCCAGGTAATTTCACCCCTGGGGCACCCCTAGCGGAAGCCTTTTCACTGAACTTGTGGGCTTCCTACTTCTTACACGCGAGAGCTTTCCCGCCTACCCCGGGAGAGAGCCAATAAGTTAACTCTGAGCTCAGTTCGATGAACGCAGACCCCAGCTCGACGAACGCAATGTCCAGCTCGATGAAAGCAAAGCTCAGCTCTATGAGCGAGAGCCTTCCCGCCTTCTGCTGGCGGGAGCGAAAAGGCCAAAGGGCGCTGAGAGCATTGAGTGGAAAGACCTCACTCAATGCCAAAACCTGGAAGGCGCCGAGAGCATTGAGTGGAAAGACCTCACTCAACGCCAACTTCATGGGGCTTCCCGCTTCTCCAAGCGTAATCCTTTGCGCACACCTTGGGAGAGAACCCCTTCCACCTATTCTTCTAGCCTAACCCTATTTTAATTAATGCTAGCCCAAGGCTAGCCCAATAGGCATTTAGGTCCCACCCAGTGAATATGGGGTTGGAACTACCCATGTTGGGTTTTGGAATACACTTCACTATCCTTTCAAAAATAATCTTTCTCCAGTCAGTCTTCTTTGACAGAATTACTTTTGTCATCATCTTCAACATCTTCCTAGAAATCTTATCATGTGGACCTATTTTGCAGATTAGGGCCTTGCCTATCACATATGCCAAAAACTGTTCCTTTAGATTCATCTCTTTTCTCAGTATAGAACCTGTGTTGTGCATTGACAGGCCACACCATTTAAGAGCTGACTTCACATCCTCAAGAAAAAGTTCATCCTCTTCATATGTTGGCCCAAACTTAGTCAGTTTTGGAGCCTTGCTCAACCTTCTTGAGGAAATCTTGATTAAATTTCCAATGATAGATGTCTTAATCTTATTGGAAGATGAGTCAACTTTGGCATTAGTGTATATTTCCAACACTCTCTTTTCCAGATTGAACTTGGTTCTGACAGCACAGAATCTTGGTCGGTGGTATTCAGCAGATAAAGAACCAGTTGTACTTTTCTTCAAGTGCACCCTTGAATCCATTCCTAACGAGCTCAGAGCCCTCGAACATGAAGTCTACAGCTGTGGGTGCCATTGAGTCCTTGAGTTGTTGGAGTGTTGACAAATTTTGCTAGAGAATACTTTGCAAGGATGCAGAGAGTCGAATAGGGCAAGGAACTATGTGTTCATCCTAGGCACACAATTCTATTTATAGTTACCCATATTTGAGAATGTGGAGGGGCGCGTACCTCCTTAGTATTAGCCGTAATCTTAACTGCTAGAATAAATGCATTGAGTGCACTCGACGCACTCGACACTTTCGATGCCTGGAGTTGTCTCAATGCTCTCAACTCCTGGACAGTTAGTCCATTTCTTACTTGATTACCTGCAAAAGGTTAACCCTCCAAATACACATATCCATGTAAACATAATGATGCTGCTCCAATTTCAACATACCCAACTCAAATTTGAAGGTATTGAACTTGGCTTAATCTAGAGTCTTGTTGAAGATATCAGCCACTTGTATGTCTGTGGGGATAAACTAAAGATTGATGTCTTTCTTCTCAACATGCTCTCTAATGAAATGATATTTAATCTCAATGTGCTTGGTCCTGCTATGAGAGACAGGATTCTTAGCAATTGAGATATCATTAGATGAGTCACATTACATTGGAGTTTTACTTACATGAAGATTATAATCTTGGAGTTGATGTTAAATCCACAGGAGCTGTGCATAGCAACTCCTCGCTAAAATGTATTCTGATTCTATAATAGAGATGGCTATATTATTTTTCTTCCTACTGCTCTAAGAAACCAATCTTCTCCCTAGAAATTAACAAGTGCCAGATGTGTTTTTCTTGTCTTCTCTACAACCTGCAAAATCTACATTTGAATACCCTATTAGTTCAAAATCATTCTTTTTAAGGTACTACAAACAAAGATCAGGTTTGCCCTTAAGATATTTTAGAATTCTTTTAGCACCAGAATAATGAGACTCTTTAGGGCATGTCTGGTACCTAGCATAAATATATGTAGCATACATAATGTCTGGTCTACTAGCAGTAAAGTTGAGGAGGAAGCCAATTATTCCCCTATACACGGTTTCATCAACAGGTTTCCCAGTCTCATCCTTGTCTATTGACATACTTGACCCTATAGGAGTTTTCATTCAGGAGGCACTCTTCATTCCAAACTTTTTGATTAACTCCTTGATGAACTTAAACTGAGAGATGAACAATCCATCCTCTGACAGTCTAACTTTGGAGGCCAGAGAAATACTTGAGTTCACCCATGTTGCTCATCTCAAACAACTCTTGCATAAGTTTGGCAAACTTCTTACAAAGACCATCATTAGTAGAACTAAAAATTATGTCATCTACATAAATTTTGACTAGGATTATCTTGCCCTTGGCTTCCCTTAGGAATAATTTCTTGTCTATCTTCCCCCTTGAGAATTTGTTCTCAATGAGAATTCTAAATAGGGTTTCATGCCATGCCCGAGGGGCTTGTTTCAACCCATACAAAGCTTTTCTTTAACTTAAATACATACTCAAGAAAGTTAGAGTTGACAAAACCTAAGGGTTGCTCAACATAGACCTCCTCTTTCAGGTCACAATTTATAAAGGCCGACTTAACAGCAATTCCCCTCTTTCGGTAAGCATCCAGTATCTCCGCAAATGAACATTTCTCTAAGCTTATTATGTAGCTTATACGTCGTTTGAAAGCTGCGAACATGATCCAATGAATAGCTAAGGTTTGTTGACGAGAACGGGGACTCTCACTTTACTAGACAAGGATCGGAGTGAGCTGATGAAAAGAAAAGCTATAGGGGAGAAGCTTCGCTTACTGTCTGACGAGATTCTCCTTTTTCATTGGTGATGAGGATGGGTACGGTGATGAGTGGGATTGAGTGATTGGTCGTCGATAGTCCTTTCCCCGATTTTCATACCATCCATTTGGTAGACCTTAAATCCTTTGTATGCAGCATACGTAAGGAATAGTCATATAGCCTCTAGTCTAGCAGCTGGTCCAAAGGTTTGATCAAAATCAACACATTCCTCTTGCATATACCCCTTGACAATCAACCTAGCATTATTTTTGATGATAACACCATTCTCATCAAGCTTATTTCTATAAATCCATTTGGTTTTAATAATGTTATGTCCTTCAGGTCTGGGAACTAGCTTTATGACATTGCATCTCTTGAATGGGTATAGTTCTTCTTGCATAGCCACAATCTAAAATGGATCTATGTTTGCATCTTCAACTTGAGACAGAAAGCTTGAATACATTGTTGTGTTGAGACTTCTGCTCCTTGTTTTAACACCTTGGATTGCATTTTCAATAATTAGATCTCTAGGATAATCTCTCAAGTGTCTGACAGTAGCTGGCATTCTATCTTCTACAGCATCTTGAACCTCATTTTCTGGAGCCTAATGATCTACATATATGTCCAATTCACCTGGACCTTCTTCTGGAATGACCACATCACATCCTTTGCTTATTTAGTAGGATGTGTATCATAGATGCTCAACTTGTCCAACTTCAATTCTGCACCTACAGATCTAGAGGAGCTTGGCAGCTCACTATGAATCATAGAAGACTCATCAAATACTACATTAACAGAATCTTCAACAACTTGATTCTTCAAGTTGTAGACTCTCTAAGCTTTTCTGTGGTTGTTGTACCAACTAAAATTCCCTCATAGGGCTTGGCAGCAAAATTTGTCAAGTAGAACTTCCCATTATTAAGCACAAACTATTTGCTTCTAAAGATTCTGAAATAGACTAGATTTGGTTTTCTTCCTTTCATAATCTCATAGAAAGTCTTCCTATGGTACTTGTTGATAGAAGCTCTATTCAGTACATGACAAGCAGTGTTCACTACCTCGGCCCAGAAGTATTATGGAAGAGAAGTATCACTGAGCAATGTCCTTCGAGTATTTATAGAGTCCTGTTTTTTCTCTCAGCTATCCCATTTTGCTGCGGTGTTCTTGGAGAAGAAAACTCCTGAAATATACATTGTTATTCACAGAATTTTTTCATGCCTTCAGATTGAAATTCTATGTCATGGTCACTTCTGATTTTGACCATAGAACAGTACTTTCCATTCTGAATTTTCCTAACAAAGGTCACAAAGCTATCAAGGATTCCAGACTTTTTCTTAAGAAAGAATACTCATGCAAATCTGGAAAATCATCGACAATCACAAGAGTGTAGACTTTCCTACCGAGACTATGAACTGGTGTTGGGTCCATTTATCCCAATGTCCCAGATTTGTAAGAAGTCAAACAAGTCAATAGTACACACCTAGTTGTATTTGATGTATGTTCAAGTTCATGCATGCAGGTTGGTCCTTGTCATATTGATTGGACAGGTATTCCAAGTGGTTATGACAGGTAGTCACAAGGTAGAGAAGTGGAGAGATAGAAATGTGTCTAAGTCCACAGGCATTGAGTGAAGCCAGTTCACTCAATGCTAGATGTCAAAGAAGGATGCTGGAATGGTTGAAAATAACCTAAGTCCACAAGCGTTGAGTGAAGGAAGTTCACTCTGCGCCATATAACAAGAGGCGTCGAGTATAGCTGAGTCTATCAAAGCTTCAGTAATGGCAAGTAGAAAATCGACTAAGTCCAGAGTCATTAAGTGAGTAAAACTCACTCAATTCCAAATGAGCAGAAGCGTCGAGTAAAGACCAAACAGTCAAAGCCTTTGATTTGATAGTGAAGAAAAGTGGCGAAGTCTGCAGGCGTTGAGTGAAGCCAGTTCACTCAATGGCATACAATAAAATGCGCTGAGGAAAGACTGTGCAGTCAAAGCTCTGAAAGAAGGAAGACAAAAAAGTGGTCAAGCCCACAGGCATTGAGTGATGTCAACTCACTCAACGCCATACAGCCAGAAGCATTAAATCAAGCCACTTCAGTCAAAGCTAGAGAGAATCTATTAAAGAAATATAACTAAGTCCAAAAGCGTTGAGTGAAGCCAGTTCACTCAACGTCATGCAAATTCTGTCAAAGCCAAAGAAGAAGGAGACAGAAAAATTAACTAAGTCCAGAAGCGTTGAGTGTGTTTAGCTCACTCAATGCCCAAAGAGGAAAGCATTGATAAAGCTATGGTCACTCAAAGCTTAATGAACATAGAAATAAAAATGTGTCTAAGCCTAGATATATTGAGTGAGGACAGCTCACTCAACGCCCTCAACACCTAGTAGATCAAAAAAGGTGCAGCTAAGTACAGAGGCGTTGAGTGAAGCCAGTTCACTCAACGCACTCAAAGCCTAAGCAAGGCAGAAGAATTGGCTAAGTCTAGCGGTGTTGAGTGAATGTCATTCACTCAACGCACTCAATGCCTGAGTTCGAACTGAGAATTTGGCTAAGTCCACAGATGCTGACGTCAGCAAAAGTCAATAAGAATCAACGGAATTCAAATTCATTGAGGGAAAGCTGTAATTCACCACTAATGGCGTCGGCGGCCTGCTGTAAGATTTATTCTGTAAAAGAAAGGCTATATATATGCAATTAAAGCTGGGCCCACGGGTCAAAAAAGCCATTGGACGACAGATAATAAAAGGAATGAGATCGATAGAGAAGAGAAAAAATTTTAGGGTTTGTCTTTTCACAAAGCGTCGCAACTTCTTCTTCTTCCTCGCCATTATTGCAGAGCTCGAAGCAGAAGTGTAATTTGGCCTATCCAAAAGTTCAACACGATAGTTGTTGAGATCAACTCCGTCAACAGTAAGGTTAGATATATTTCTCTGAGAGAAAAGTAGCCAAGGCCAACCCCTGCTATAGTTAATTGACAGCCCAAGCAGAGCTTTTCCGGAAGATTATTTTCTGGTGTTGTGAAGAAGAAATCTAGTTTGACCTTTCTCAGAACAGAAGGAGGGAGACACAGAGATCATCTCTATATTATCTAAATCAACATCAACAAACTTATCTCTGTTTATAGGATCTTTCTAAGATCTGAGTTATAAGCCTATGTATAAAGGCTGAGTGTAGGATCTTGTATATATTTGAGTGGTGGAATTCTGTTAAGAATCTGAGTGTAGGGCTTTGTCCCTGGTAGTAGGATTCATGTGTGAATCTGAGTTGATCCTTTGGATCTAAGGTAGTGTTATCTTCCTAGCCTGAGTGGTAGGGCCTTTTGGCCTGAGGTACGTGATCTTTTAATCACTGAGTTGTGGGGATTTGTGTTAGAGTTATAGGTCTTCGAATAGACTGAGTGGTCCTATGGGATCGTGTTGTAAGCTCTTAGGAGACGAGTTTTTTGTGAAGTTCCTTGTCTAACACACTGTTAGAAAGGCGGGAGGGATAGTGGACGTGCTCATACTCTGGGGAACCACTATAAACCATCTGTGTGCTGTGTGTGATCTTCTTGAAAGCAATACAAACTAATCACATCAGACAATAACTCAAATAAAGTTTAAAAGAAAGTAAAAAGACTTAAAAAAACCTATTCACCCCCCCCCCCCCCCCCCCTCTATAGGTGTTTAGCTACCATTGAAATCAAAGACTTTCAGGTGGTATCAGAGGGAGGTTGCTCAAGAAAGACTTAATAGTCTGAGTAGATCTCCAAGGGTAGCAGTTAGAGTACACTTATATGTTCAGGAGAGAACCATAAGGAGCTTGGTTCCATGAAGCTTCCTATCTGTAGAAAGGAAAGCTTTGGAATCTGGAAGGAGAGGGTTAGGTTCTTCATAGAAGCATTTGACCCAAGGATCTTTGTGACAGTCAAAGAGGGACCTTTCATCCCTATGAAAGTCTCAGCTCTGGATGCCAATTTCCAGACACCTAAGACATATTAGGAGATGACTAAGGATGAGGTCATTCTTGCCACCTTGGACAAGAGAGCCCAGAACATCATAGTTAGTGTTATTGATGATTCTACCTTTCAGAACCTTGTTCACTGCAAGACCTCCAAGGAGATGTGGGACACTTTGGTGATCTACATGGAGGGCACAGAAGAGGTCAGAGATGACAGGAAGTACATGCTCAACCAAGAGTATGAGACTTTCAGGCAGTCTAAGGAAGAGAGCATAGCTAGCTGCTATGAAAGATTCTTCGGAATAAAAAAGAGCTAAGGACGTATTGCCTGGTCTTTAGCAATTATGAACTTAATGACAAGTTCCTAAGCTCTCTAATTAGAGACTGGGACACCAAGATTTGTGCCATCAGGGAGGTGGCAAAGCTGGCTGATACTCCACCACCAACTCTATTTGGGAAGCTGATGTCTTATGAGTTGCAGCTGACTTCCAAGAAAGAGGAGACAAGCAGCAGATCTCTGATCAAGTAGAAGGATGTGGCCTTCAAGGCCAAGAGCTAAAAGAGGAGCAAGGATAAGATTGCCTCTCCTCCAAGAAGGCTAGCTGAGTCAGACAGCTCAGAACTAAGAACATCAAACTACAATATGTCTGATGAGGAATTTCCTGCCTTCTCTAGGCAATTTCTGAAGCTGATGAAGAGGATGGGGTGGAGGAGCAGACCTTCCTCCTCTTCTCATCACAAGAATGACCACTACAAACCTGAGAAGAAACCCTCAAAGGAGGACAAGTATGACTCAAAAACTAGTAGACATATTTCTTCTAAAGTTGTGTGTTACTGCTGTAGCAAGCTAGGACATGTTATAGTCGACTACCTAGTCAAGATAAAGGAATCTGGCAAGAAGAAGGTTCACCAGCATAAGGGAAAGAAGGATAAGTCCTTCATTGCAAAGAAGGAGAAGAGCTGGACTGACTCATCTTCATCAGAGTCTAAAGATGAAGAAGAAGAAGCCTATATAGAGCTGATTGCTGTTGAGACAGAAGAAGTTGAAGACTATGCTGTTGTTAAGATAGGGATCAGGGCCCCTCTGTCACAATCAAACAGTAACTCAGAGGAGGATGAAAGATATGAAGATAATATTAGCTGTTATGGGCTGATGGCATGGTCTGATAAGGAATCCTATCAGGATCAGCCTAGTCGAGTTAAGGTACACTTGTAAGACCCCCCACCCCCACCCCTTTTTTTCTTTTAAAACACCAGGGTCTTAGGCCCAGAACCGCCACTTTGCGGTGACACCTTCACGCCCTGAAGGGTCATCACCACAAAGCGCCGATTCTGCCGGCCAAATCGATCACAGAAAGGTAGTACAATAAAGTAAACATAAGTCCACAGAAAAATAACATATATAAAAAAAGATGTAAAATCTCCACGAAGGGAGTGTCCACAGAATCATATATCAGAGTACTGAAAGTAAGGGCTTATGCCTGGTACATCATAATCCTCACTACAGGTCACCCATGCGGAAGCAAAAACAAAACATCTACTCAAGGTCGAGACTCACGGTCCCGGCTGTATGAACTACAGAGCTAGACTGCCCCATCTCCAAGCACACCGGTCTCTGGGGCTGCTCCTCCATGCTAGGCTCCACGATCCCCTAAATGATGCGGTTTAAAAACCGTTAGTCATAAAGACTAAGCCCTATCATCCCTTACCCCTTCCCCCATGGCTCTTAGGTACCGAGCGGAGAGGAAGAAAGGGAAGGACATGAAGGTGGAGAATGCATCAAAAGAAAACAGGTGGCAGCGAAACAAATCTAGCAATTCTATATTAAATAATAGCAATGATAGAAAGTAGAAAATGTAACCTTAACTTATGTGCGGAAGCACCTAAGCCAAGGGATCTTTTGCAAGGCTCTCATCGTATAAAGTGTCCCATACCACTTATACGTTGGGGTGTCGGTTATATAACAGCAGCATATATATATTGAATTTAACCTTAATATATAAACTTGCCCACACAAGCTTATAGACTAAGGGGTCATTTTGCAAGGCCTATTGTATAAGCGTCCCATTCCACTTATACATTAGGTGTCAGGGTTTAAATGAATCGATTATGCTATGACATGCAAGTGGGTATGATGGAACATGCAAGTGCAACACACACACCTGACTCCGTGCACACAGACCTTTAGTTCCCCCTTTCGGAGTCATTACCTCCCAGGATACCTCTTTAGTTGCAGACGGAAGCGGTGGGTTGGGCCTCGTCCACCTCTAAACTAGTAAAGCACTACCGGTTAGACCTATCGTACGCCTCAACGCTTGGTGCACGAAGTGGACTCCTATGTACTCTTGTCGGCTGGCGCACCGGACTTCTGTTGGCGAAGTGCTAACCACACTTGCCGAGTCAGCGTATTGGCGTCGGTGCATCAACCCTCCAATACCGAAGACCCACCATCTTAATTTTCTTTCCTTTTATTCACATGCAAATTTAATCGTAAACAACAAAAACCGAGCCGAAGCTCCCCGGACCAAAACGTCCGTCTCTTAACCAATCGAGCCGAAGCACCCCGGACCATTCCGTCCGTCTCTTAACCCACTGAGCTGAAGCTCCCAACAGTCTTCCTATGCTAACAGTGTTTGTGAAATGTGAGATCCTAATTACTATGTTAATCTTTTCATTTTTTATTATAGTTTACATTAACCTAAGACTGCCCCTGATATTCCCTGTGAAGGGCTCTCAAAGGGCACAAGGAACTATGATGGTAGCTAAAGCCCATCGTTCCCTTTAGCAAGGCACTTATTGTTATTGGTTGATTCCCTTTACCCATTCCCTTCTCATGTTACGATAGACAAACCTAGTGTGATTTTCAACCTTCCACTCTTCGGGGTAGACGATCTTTCGTCGAACCCGAGCACCTCTTAACTCTAGCCAAACCAATTCCCCCTACTCTTCATATCATTCTATTGCAATATCATCCACAACTGTCCACCCAGACAAAATGACTAACTCCTACAACTATCCCAGATCATGTCCTATTGCAATTTAACAATTTGGTATATGTAGACCAACCTAGACTATATGTCGAACTGAATAGGAGATAATCTAGATAATCACCCAAATGCCCTAAATCCAAAAAATGGTAATTTTCCTAATTTATCTGGCATTTAATTAATTTCCTCAAAATTTCCAAGGGCTACCGGTTTGAACATGAACTACCATAAGTACTCATGCAAGATGTCCAACAAAATTATTCTAAATATTATGTAATCTCAATTTGGTAAATCCAAAGTATCACAATTTTTCTATCATCAAAAGGGCACTAAAAGAATTTTAGCAATATTTTCTATATTTCGTTATTTGTGAATCAAGTACAGAGAATATCCATCCAAAAATTATAAATTAATTATACTATGCAAGTGCAACCTTAAAAATAACATTGGCCCAGTTTTATAATTTTTCAGCAAGTATTAATCTCTGAATAAATTAATTATCAAATATCTCCTTAACATTGACTTGTGAAGAAAGTACTATAACTACAATTCTAAAAATCATGAATAAATGTCTACAAGCATATAATGGTCTGAAAGTCTCAATTCCTAAGACTCATAATTTTTTAATAGAAATATCATCCATAATTAATTTTTAAACCATAAAAGCCCTTTTTAACATTCATGAAAGAAGTACTAGACTTACTCAACTAAAAATTATACAAAAATTCAGGAGCAATCATTCTGACCTAAAACATTTACTTCCAAGATTGCATGGGGTTTCAATGAACAGAAAGATCCAAATAATTAAAACATCAATTAGGGCTATAACAAACGTTACAAATGAAGTGTTGGAAATAGACATCATAAAATTACAGTAAAATTGCTATAGATTTTACCCACTCCAAAACTCACTCTACCTGAGTTTCACAGCCTTTAGATAATGTTTAGTGAAAGATTTTACTTATTTGGTATTTTACCCTAAAGCTAAGGTTAGAGTTTTGAGGTATCTACCTATCTCCAAATCCTCCTAGATTCCTTCAAGATGATTTATATTATGTTAACGTCGACTCTACTAAATTTCAAGGCAATACGATGGCATTTGCCCCCATGTCCTTCACAACCCTCAAAACCCTCCATTTAGGGTTTGAACTTGGATCCTAGGGTAAATCAACCCTAAGCCACACCATTTTTCCCAAGTGGGTTTTAAAAACCCTTATAAGTCAGTGGTCAAAATATTAGCCTCTGTTGAGGTTATTCGACCGATCCAACCTCTTTGTGCACTTTTACTCAAAACGTCTCATAATGCCTAGTTAAGGATATGAGATTTCCTACCCAAAACACATCCAAATGAGTTGTAATTTTGTACAGAACTAGGTTTTATAGCCAGGGACCACTCACCAAAATTTGGGAGGGTTTGGAGGTCATTTGACCACTTAGATAAATTACTCTAACTTTATTAAATTAAAACAAAAACTGTATACAAAGTATCTCCAAAAATTCCCATTTTTGGACACCCTCTAGATATGGCTAAGGGTAACCCCCTGCCCGAATTTTACGTCATTTGGACAAGGGACGAAGAGTGGGCATTCATTTTAGTTTCTGCCCAACTCTAGGTACAGCCCCCACTAAAACGGGTGATGCGGTCAACCCACTTACCCAAACGAGTTGAAACCAATTTTAAATTAATCTATACTCGAAGGGCTACAACTTTCGTTTCTGGCTATTTTTCCTAAATCGGCCTCTAACTGCCTCGTTTTGCAATATCAAATCGACCCATTTAATGTATATCTACCTTATATATTATATACTTAATTTTATATTATAAAAATATCTTTACGTTTCATCTTCCTCAAAACCCGAAACTTGAACTCAGAAACACACATTTCCTGTATCTCTTCCGTGATCCGTCATCGGCCGTCCGGTCACTTCCTTGGCCAGCCACCACCACCACCACCTCCGTCGAGGCGATGGCTATCGGTCGGCAGTGGTTTGGCCGCCGGAGGTGGCAGTTTCCGGCGTACCCGAAAAATATATTTTTCATGGTTTTCCATGAAAACGCGAGATAGGTCCGGCTCCTTTGAGCACGAACTTCATTTCTAAGATCCTAAGATCTACCCATAAGAGAAGAAGTAGAGGAGGACCTTGTTCGCGGTTTGGAGGCGAGATGAACGTCGGATCGTCATGGCGCGGTGGTGGCGTTCCCGAACTTCTCCTACAGCAAGAACAATAATCTGAATCTGTTTGGTAGAGAGTGTAACCTTCTCATCTTGCTCTAAGGGGGCTTTTATAGATCTCCAAGTGGGGAGGGAAAAGGGTGAAGCATTCATGGCCATGAATGCTCTCTCTCTCTTAATAATATTTCGGTTATGGTGGAGGAAAGGAAACGCTGGAATAAGAAAAGGCGTTTACCAGGTGGCGATTTCCTATTGGACCAAAACTTTCTTTTTCTTATTAAGTAATTAGAGAAGGAAACGTCCCATAAATACTCCTGGTGTAACTTTCCATACCAGAATTTATTATAACGCGTGTTAAAATAATTTCGGGATTGAACCGACGTTTCAGCCTTTGTCACGGGCGTGACACGTAGGTCACGGGCGTGACAGGCCCGGGTGGAAAATTCTGAGTTCGACGATCGTCTTCCTGAGATCGACGATCGTCGAAGAGGGGTCACGCCCTAGGTCACGGGCGTAACACGTCGTTCACGGGCGTGACAGGTCCGGGTTACAAATTTTGCGCTGACCGATCGTCATCCGGAGATCGACGATCGTCGAAGGGGGGGTCACGCCCTAGGTAACGGGCGTGACATGTTGGTCACGGGAGTGACAGCCCCGTGATGCAAATTCTGTGCTCGCCGATCGTCTTCCTGAGATCTACGATCGTCGAAGGGGGTCACGCCCTAGGTCACGGGCGTGACATGTCAGTCACGGGAGTGACAGGCCGGGCTGAAAAACCTGCGTTCACCGATCGTCATCCGGAGATCGACGATCGTCGAAGGGGTCACGCCCTAGGTCACGGGCATGACGGGTCAGTCATGGGCGTGACCAACCCGTGACCCGAAATCTTGGTCGATGGACTTCAATTCGTGGGTTTCCGAGGGTTCTGTCACAACAGACCGACTCCTTGGTGTCTAGCCGGAAATTGGATGTTACAAATCCCAATAAACAAAACAAAAATTTCGTCCCCGAAATTTAGGTTGAGCCTACGGGGATTTCTACCGAAATAAAATAACTTGTAACATCCCATATGGTTTTTCCTATTGAGTCGAAGCGAGATTACTTGTTTGATAAACGAAGGCAATCTCCCCAATAAACAAAAGTTTTGCCCCTACTTCCTGACTGAGTGCGCATGCCTAGGTTCTCAATTTCCCTTTTCTAGTCCTACCGGTTCAATACAAGAAGGTAATTTATAGTATACCAAGAGGTGGTGAGGTATACCTGACTAAACAACTCCGGGTATTTTTGCCTCATTAGGTCCTGCGGTTCCCAGGTGTGCTCCTCCTGACCGTGGTTCCTCCACAGAACCTTGACTAAGGTAATCTTCTTACGGCGCAAGATCCGTACTCCTTTGTCATCGATCCGAACTGGCTCCAAGTGAACAGACCGGTCTGAAGCTACCGGCCCTTTGGTGGTAAAAATCTGCTGCTCTGGGCATAGTAGAGCCCTCCTCAGCGAATAAATGTGGAAGACATCGTGTAGAGCTACCAGCTTTGGTGGCAACTCCAGCCTGTAGGCTAGGGCCCGGATCCGCTCCAGGATCCTGTAAGGGCCCATATACCTAGGGCTGAGCTTATTTCTCCGACCACGCACCCGTGAAACTCCATGAATGGGCCAGATCTTCAAAAACACTCGGTCCCCCACCTGAAACTCCACCTGACGATGCCGGGCATCATAATACTTAGCTTGTCTGCTCTGCGCCTCTAACATCCTGTCTCTGATCAGTCTCACCTGAGCCTCGGTGTCTTTAACAAAATCCGATCCCAATGTCTTCGGATCCTCGTCCTGAACCCGGGATAGCGGGGTCCTGCACTTCCTTCCATACAAGGCTTCATAAGGCGCCATCCTGATGTTGGGCTGGTAGCTGTTGTTATAGGAGAACTCGACTAGGGGTAAGAGCTTCTCCCATGGTTCCCCGCGGTCAAAAATGCATAGCCTCAAAAGATCTTTCAGCATCTGATTGGTGAGTTCCGTCTGCCCATCCGTCTGGAGATGGAATGCGGTACTGAAGGTCAATCGCGTGCTTAAGTAAGCCTGCACGGATCTCCACTCCCTGGAAGTTAACCAGCCATCCCGATCCGACACGATCGTCTTGTGCACCCCGTGATATCGAACGAACTGCTCCACAAATCTCCGTACTAGTACTCCCACAGAGTCATCCTTCCTGATCGGAATGAATCTGGCCACCTTCGTCAACCGATCGACGATGACCCAAATTGAGTCGTTTCCCGTCCGTGATCGGGGAAGTCCATGAATAAAATCCATCGCGATGTCCTCAAATTTCCACTCTGGTACCGGGAGTGGCTGTAGCAATCCAGCGGGGTTCCTGCACTCCGCCTTCACCAGCCGACACACCTCACCGTGCGTCGCAAATTCATGATTGTTGGGTATTGTATCCACAATGTACCTGATTTGAAGAAGCCCCTGAACAAGCTAAGGTAAATAGACAATGTATTTGATGAAATCTTTTAAGTTGTGCTTGCAGTTATTCCACGCTAAGTACACACCAATGTCAGGGTGCAGTGGGTCAATATACACGGGTTTGCGCGACGTAATCCCTCGTTGAGCAGATCAGTATGTTGGCCTACGTGTACTCTCTCTATTGGAGTGTACTTAATTTCAAGTACAGGGCTATGATAGAGCAAGAGAAGACAAGGAGCAAGGATGGGCCAAAGACCAGCTCTCGGAAAGAGAGAGGAAAAATTGTCTAAGTAAGAATCGTCGAGAATCACTAATGATTCTGGCCGAGTCGTCGAGAATCACTGGTTGATTCTCGCCGGTTGGAGCCAGCTGTCTCGACGCGCCAGAAATCTCTCTAAGGCAGAATCGTCGAGAATCAAGTGTGATTCCCGCCGATTCTCCCCGGCTTCTATATCAGTGCAACCAGAATTCGGCTAAGTAGAATTCGGCGAGAATCGTAGGTGATTCTCGCCGATTCGTCGAGAATCACCTATGATTCTCGCCGAATTTGACTTGGGCAATTTTCCGATTCTATCTGGACCGGTCCATGTTACCTGCGGTATTTCGAACCGGTCTTAGGTCTTGTTGCTGGTGGGACCCACAACGGTCATGTGCTTGACCTAAGGTATATATACCTCCGTATGTATGAGCGGAAGAATAACCATATACGCGAATTCAAAAAGCACAGCCGCCGACGTGACCTAGTTCGCAATCTTGCTCTACCGACCGTCGCCGCCTTCGAGCAGTTAGTCGCCGCTGTTGATCTCAAGTTCTTCCAGATCTCCGGCGACAGAAGCTTAGGCTAGCATAGCGTCTCACGCGTCTAACCAGAGATCCCTTGTCTCTTGATTTGTTGATCGGGAAAAACCTTCCCCTTCCGAATCGATCGAGACGACCGATCCTAGTGTGACCGTTGGAAGACCTTGCTTCCTTTGCTACGAAGTTTGAATCCCCTAGCACTGCAGCAGCTCTCCGTAGCCGCCGCTAATTCCGAGAGCCTTGCCGCCGCTCCAAGCCGTCGCAGGTTACGGGAAGATTCACTCCAAGAGAGATCTAGGGTTGTGGACTCTTCGTTGACTTCAAGAACACGTCGTCGAACGAAGAGGGACACCTTAATCTCCATAAGTTGTTTGTATTTCTTATACAATCTATTTTCAATTTCTTTGTAAAGGACCGATTGGTCTCTAGTTGTAAGGGTTGGGTACAACCCATGTTGTGGGAGTGGTGACTCCTACGTGTGGAAGGGTTCCTTCCGTTAGTGCAAGGATTGGATTTCAATCATGTTGGTGAAGTGACCGAGTCGTCCCTGATTGGGAGATAGGTCGAAGGGGGAAAGTTGACGTACCCAAATCGGGGAACCACTATAAATTGCTTGAGTATTTTCTGTGCTGTGTTGTTTGATTTACTTGTGCAGGTAAAACTTTAATTCCGCAAAAACGCTACAAGACACCTATTCCCCCCCCCCATAGGTGAAGCTAGTTGGCACTAGGTGGACTTTCAAGTTGGTATCGCGATGTCCTCAAATTTCCACTCCGGCACCGGGAGTGGCTGTAGCAATCCAGCGGGGTTCCTGCACTCCGCCTTCACCAGCCGACACACCTCACCGTGCGTCGCAAATTCATGATGTCTTTCTTATTTTGGGGATACATGTTCTAAGATACATCATACTTCCGGTGATTAAATTTCTTATTTGTTTGGGCACACAGCGGCTCTATAAAATCTCATGTCAAAGGATAAGTCCAATAAACAAAGGTAAGCCCCCAATAAACAAAAGATAAGCCCCTACCTACTTTGGTATATGTATCTCTGTTATTACAATGTTATATCCGTCATAGCTGGGTGCACAATCCCTAGGGCATCGATCTCTGACTTGGGGTTACAACCTGAAACCTGTTGATATACTCCATAACTTAAACTCTCTGAGTCACATTTACGACAACCTTATCCGGGTAAAAATGTTCCCAATCCCGAATGGGTATCTTCCGAACTTGAATTCCTATCCGACCCTCGGTGTTTGTCTTGGTGGTTGTCTCCGAGTAATCTTATTACCGGTATGAGGGTTAAGACCACTTGTCTTTTACCATTCTGCTAATGTATTATTGGTCTCAATTCTCCTTAAAGCAGTCTACCGCTTTCAATAATCCTTAATAGGGACCGTAGGGTCACCTGAGTTATCTATTAGGTTGTCATTCTCATGTTGAACTCCTCCTTTATTCTCAATGGGTATCTCCTTACCTTAACCAAGTCCATACCCATGGTCTATTTCGGACTAGGACATACTATAAGTCGTCATGGTTAGTAGTGAGTCCTAGTGGGCTGGGTCTAACTCGTTGACTAGATAATTATGTGATATGTTCTTTGCAGCTGGAGGTGCTTCCTGCAGGGGGTAGGTTTGTCGTAGGCTACAAAGAAGAATTCCGATTAATGAAGAAGTGGACTTCTACATGTGATTTCCCTTATGGGCACACCACTGCTTCCGCTGCTTAGTTTGTCCCCAAACTAAACTCGAGCGGGGGTGACCCAGGGTTAGTGAACTGCTACCTTTTTCGGATCGATGTTTCCTATGATACCACTTTTAAGACCCCCCCCCCCCCTTTTTTTCTTTTAAAACACCGGGGTCTTAGGCCCAGAACTGCCACTTTGCGGTGACACCTTCACGCCCTGAAGGGTCATCACCACAAAGCATCGATTCTGCCGGCCAAATCGATCACAGAAAGGTAGTACAATAAAGTAAACATAAGTCCACAGAAAAATCACATATATAGAAAAATATGTAAAATATCCACGAAGGGAGTGTCCACAGAATCATATATCAGAGTACTGAAAGTAAGGGCTTATGCCTGGTACATCATAATCCTCACTACAGGTCACTCATGCGGAAGCAAAAACAAAACATCTACTCAAGGTCGAGACTCACGGTCCCGGCTGTATGAACTCCGGAGCTAGACTGCCCCATCTCCAAGCGCACCGGTCTCTGGGGATGCTCCTCCATGCTGGGCTCCACGATCCCCTAAATGATGCGGTTCGAAAACCGTTAGTCATAAAGACTAAGCCCTATCATCCCCTACCCCTTCCCCCATGGCTCCTAGGTACCGAGCGGAGAGGAAGAAAGGGAAGAACATGAAGGTGGAGAATGCATCAAAAGAAAATAGGTGGCAGCGGAACTAATCTAGCAATTCTATAATAAATAATAGCAATGACAGAAAGTAGAAAATGTAACCTTAACTTATGTGCTGAAGCACCTAAGCCAAGGGATCTTCTGCAAGGCTCCCATCGTATAAAGTGTCACATACCACTTATACGTTGGGGTGTCGGTTATTAAACAGCAGCATATATATATTGAATTTAACCTTAATTTATAAACTTGCCCACACAAGCTTATAAACCAAGGGGTCGTTTTACAAGGCCTATTGTATAAGCGTCCCATTCCACTTATACATTAGGTGTCAGGGGTTAAATGAATCGATTATACTATGACATGAAAGTGGGTATGATGGAACATACAAGTGCAACACACACACCCGACTCTGTGCACACAAACCTTTAGTTCCCACTTACGGAGCCGTTACCTCCCAGGATACCTCCGTAGTGGCATACGGAAGAGGTGGGTTGGGCCTCGCCCACCTCTAAACAAGTAAAGCACTACCGGTCAGACCTATCGTACACCTCAACGCTTGGTGCATGAAGCGGACTCCTGCGTACTCTTGCCGGCTGGCGCACCGAACTTCTATTGGCAAAGTGCTAACCACACTTGCCGAGTCAGCGTATTGGCATCGGTGCATCGACCCTCCAATACCGAAGACCCACCACCTTAATTTTCTTTCCTTTTATGCACATGAAAATTTAATCGTAAATAACAAAAACCGAGCCGAAGCTCCCCGGACCAAAACGTCCGTCTCTTAACCAATCGAGATGAAGCTCCCCGGACCATTCCGTCCGTCTCTTAACCAACCGAGCCAAAGCTCCCAACAGTCTTCCTGTGCTAACAGTGTTTGTGAATTGTGAGATTCTAATTACTATGTTACTCTTTTAAGTTTGTTATTACAGTTTACGTTAACCAAGGACTGCCCCCGGTATTCCCTGTGAAGGGCTCTCAAAGGGCACTAGGAACTATGATGGTAGCTAAAGCCCATCGTTCCCTTTTGCAAGGCACTTATTGTTATTGGTTGATTCCCTTTATCTATTCCCTTCTCATGTTACGATAGACTAACCTAGTGTGATTTTCAACCTTCCTCTCTTCGGGGTAGACGATCTTTCGTCGAACCCGAGCACCTCTTAACTCTAGCCAAACCACTTCTCCCTACTCTTCATATCATTTAATTGTAATATCATCCACAACTATCCACCCAGACAAAATCACTAACTCCAACAACTATCCCAGATCATGTCCTATTTCAATTTAACAATTTGCTATATGCAGACCAACTTAGACAATATGTCGAACTGAATAGGAGATAATTTAGATAATCACCCAAATGCCCTAAATCAAGAAAATGGTAATTTTCCTAATTTATCTGGCATTTAATTAATTTCCTCAAAATTTCCAAGGGCTACCGGTTTGAACATGAACTACCCTAAGTACTCATGCAAGATGTCCAATAAAATTATACTAAATATTATGTAATCTTAATTTGGTAAATCCAAAGTATCACAATTTTTCTATCATCAAAAGGGCACGAAAACTATTTTAGCAATATTTTCTATATTTCATTATTTGTGAATCAAGTACAGAGAATATCCATCCAAAAATTATAAATTAATTATACTATGCAGATGCAACCTTAAAAATAACATTGGCCCAGTTTCATAATTTTTCAGCAAGTATTAATCTCTGAATAAATTAATTATCAAATATCTCCTTAAAGTAGACTTGTAAATAAAGTATCGTAACTACAATTTTAAAAATCATGAATAAATGTCTACAAGCATATAATGACCTGAAAGTCTCAATTCTTAAGACTCATAATTTTTTAACAGAAATATCATCCATAATTAATTTTTAAAGCATAAAAGCCCTTTTTAACATTCGTGAAGGAAGTACTAGACTTACTCAACTAAAATTTATATAAAAATTCAGGAGCAATCATTCTGACGTAAAACATTTACTTCCAAGATTGCACGGGGTTTCAATGAACAGAAAGATCCAAATAATTAAAACATCAATTAGAGCTATAACAAACATTACAAATGAAGTGTTTGAAATAGACATCATAAAATTCCAGTAAAATTGCTATAGATTCTACCCACTCCAAAACTCCCTTTCCCTGAGTTTCACAGCTTTTAGATAATGTTTAGTGACAAATTTTACTTATTTGTTATTTTACCCTAAAGCTAAGGTTAGGGTTTTGAGGTATCTACCTATCTCCAAATCCTCCGGGCTTCCATCCAGATGATTTATATTATGTTAACGTCGACTCTACTGAATTTCAAGGCAATACGCGGGCATTTGCTCTCATGTCCTTCACAACCCTCAAAACCCTCCATTTAGGATTTTAGCTTGGATCCTAGGGTAAATCAACCCTAAACCACACCATTTTTCCCAAGTGCGTTGTAATAATCCTTCTAAGTCAGTGGTCAAAATATCAGCCTTTGTTGAGGTTATTCGACCAATCTAACCTCTTTGTGCACTTTTACTCAAAATATCTCATAATGCCTAGTTAAGGATATGAGATTTCCTACCCAAAACTCATCCAAATGAGTTGGAATTTTGTAAAGAACTAGGTTTTATAGCCAGGGACCACTCACCAAAATTTGGGAGGGTTTGGAGGTCTTTTAACCACTTAGATAAATTACTCTTACTTTATTAAATTAAAACAAAAACTTTAGGCAAAGTATCTCCAAAAATTCTCATTTTTGGACAGCCTTTAGATATGGCTAAGGGTAATCCCCTGCCCAAATTTCAGGTCATTTGGATAAGGGACGAATAGTGGGCATTCACTTTAGTTTCTGCCCAACTCTAGGTACAGCCCCTACTAAAATGGGTGCTGCGGCCAAACCACTTACCCAAACGAGTTGAAACCATTTTTAAATTAATCTATACTCGAAGGGCTACAACTTTTTTGTTTGGCCTTTTTTCCTAAATAGGCCTCTAAATGCCTCGTTTTGCAATATTAAAATGACCCATTTAATGTATATCTACCTTATATATTATATACTTAATTTTATATTATAAAAATATCTTTACTGTTCATCTTCCTCAAAACCCGAAACTTGAACTCAGAAACACATATTTCCTGTAGCTCTTCCGTGATCCGTCGCTGGCCGTCCGGTCACTTCCCACGCCAGCCACCACCACCACCACCTCCGTCGAGGCGATGGCTATCAGTCGGCGGTAGTTTGGCCGCCGGAGGTGGCGGTTTCCGGCGTACCCGAAAAATATATTTTTCATGTTTTTCCATGAAAACGCGAGATAGGTCCGGCTCCTTTGAGCACGAACTTCATTTATAAGATCCTAAGATCTACCCATAAGAGAAGAAGTAGAGGAGGACCTTGTTCGCGGTTTGGAGGCGAGATGAACGTCGGATCGTCATGGCGCGGTGGTGGCGTTCCCGAACTTCTCCTACAGCAAGAACAATAATATGAATCCATTTGGTCGAGAGTGTAACCTTATCATCTTGCTCTTAGGGAGCTTTTATAGATCTCCAAGTGGGGAGGGGAAGGGTGAAGCATTCATGGCCATGAATGCTCTCTCTCTTAATAATATTTCGGTTATGGTGGAGGAAAGGAAACGCTGGAATAAGAAAAGGCGTTTACCAGTTAGCGATTTCCTATTGGACCAACACTTTCTTTTTCTTATTAAGTAATTAGAGAAGGAAACGGCCCATAAATACTCTGAAAGTGAAGGGATAGATACTACTCTAGAGGGGGGGTGAATAGAGTTATCAAATTTTGCACTAGACAAAACTTAATGGTCTACCCAACTCCCTTGGAGTGAAATGCGGAATGAAAAGATTATAGATATAGAATTAACCCTATAGCCTAACACAAGTGTTGTGCACAAACTCAAGCTAACTGTAATTACAGTTAAGGCTTGGAAAACCTAATCAGCAACTAGCAAACCTAGTTATATCTATTCACAGCCACAATGCAGGAATTAAACAAGGCAATCCAGACGACACAAGGAATTTATAGTGGTTCCCCAAACAACTTGGGTACGTCCACTCTTCTACCAACAAGGTAGGAATCCACTCAGGTTTTTGATCAGGTGCCCTGCCACCAACAGGATCTGCTTCAGGTAGATCCAGAAACCCTTTAGACTTTTGATCAGGTGTCTAAAAACCGAACACAGGTTTTTGATCAGGTGCCCTGCTGTAACACCTCTACCCGTCAAGAAGAATATAATAGAGGGTTCGGCCGGGGCCCCACACCATATTCCATAAACAGGCGGAGACGCTACGAAATAATATCATAACCAACGCATCCTAACCCAGAGCATTCTAGCGGAAGTTTCACGGTTGAATTATTGAACTCAAGATAAACAACATTGTCCACTAACATAGGAATGTATATATATACATCAAAAGAGTCTGGCCTTAAGGCCTTACAACAGTTTCTCTTAACAAGAGTGTGGTTTCCATACATCGGCACGCAGGCCGGCCACACATGAACAAAAGAAACAAAACAATGCCTTCGAGGGCAGCAACGCAGCTTTGGGCTTCAGCCCGCTAAGTCCCGCTCGGACTAGCTCCTCCAGCACCTGTAAGAACCAATCCACCAAACGGTGGCAAAACAGGGCAACGGTCAGCATTCAGCTGACCAATTATAACGACCCTGCCCCTGGCACGGGGCAGCGGAATTCCATCCCTGCATAACATTCATCCACATGATATATAGCCATTTAAGCAAGACGTGCACGCCCGCACCGTCACATATCACAAACGTCGGCTCGACGGCCCGACGCTCCGTGCACTCAGGGCACATTCACACCGTTCAGAGGTCCCAGACATAATGGCGCACTATGAGCATTCTAGTCTGATCGGCTCACCGGCCGTCGACTCTCGCTATGTGATCCTAACAGGGCCTTAAGCACCCAAGGTTAGACAACCATAACGCGGGTACAAATCCACCTTTCCCGTTGCTCACATCGTCAGACTCATGCCTGGACTGACGCGGGTACAGTTTCACCTTGCCCGTTCCACCATTTCCTAGTTGCAGCCTCACGGCTCAACTTTCCACCAGTAGCACTCACGGCCACAAGAGAGTCCAACTCTCATAATTTCCTGGACTTCCTCCAGTACTTTTATCCATCATGCATACAAGCAATCATCACGGAGCCTTCTCCGATATGCAACCAAGCATCACCAATCCAGACTATGTCCAGATGGGCTTCACACAGCATGCCTAGATCCGTACTCCAATTCCGGACTCTAACAAGGGGGACTTCACATATCTACCCCAAGGGACGCCACAACCCACCGCACACTCGCGGGGAAGGGTTTTCCCTATGCAATGCAGGAATTAAGGACTTCACATGTCCAAGCAGGAAATCGTTACCCTAGGAGTTCGCTTCGGAGCCATGGAGAGAAATTTGAGACGGATGAAAGCCTTCGCAGCAGCGTTGCCTTCGCAAATCCGAACTCGGCTCGCGATTTGGACCACCGTAGCACCACCGGCAGCCGGACTCCACTTCCTCTTCTTCCTCCTTGCTCTCACCTCTCTCTTACTTTAGAAAGAGAAGGTGAAAAAGAAGAATGAGCTTTTCTCCCCCCTTTTCCGGCCTTATCAGCCCAGAAATGATCTCCAGCCACAGGATCTTATTTAAAGAAAATGAAGGGCCAAGATCCATCTAAAAATTCCTTCTTTTTTGGCCGACACGGCCTGTGACACGCCCGTGTCACAGGCCGTGTACCCTTAAGCGGCACACGCGGCAGTCGCACCGACTGAAATATTCGAGAACACTGGCATCGACACGCCCGTGTCGAACCTGACACGCCCGTGTCAGTCATGAGACACGCCCGTGTCTCCTGTTACACAGTACTCACCGATTTCCAAAACCAGTACACGGGTCGGAACACGGCAACTGACACGCCCGTGTCCAGCCTCACACGCCCGTGTTCCCGGCCGTGTTCAAGGCTGTGTCCGGCTCTGACTTGAATAGGCCAATTTCGAAAATTAATTCGAACATGCCCTGGGACACGCCCGTGTCGAAGGCCGTGTCCCAGGCTCGACGATCGTCGACTCTCAAACGTCGACTAGCCTGAACACGCCCTGGGACACACCCGTGTCCCAGGCCGTGTACACCCGACACGCCCTGGGACACGCCCGTGTCCCAGGCCGTGTCTAACAGCCTCCAACCCAAAATTGTGTACAAACATATTTTGAGATTTTTGGGGTGTTACAATCCTCCCCCCCTTAATAAAATTTCGTCCCGAAATTTGAAGACAATAGGGAGAAAATAACAAAACATTTATATGTTTCTATTACATATACAACAAGCGAACAAGTTACGAAAATAACTCGGGAAACTCGGCTTGCATGGTCTGCTCGCGCTCCCATGTTAGCTCTTCTCGGCCACAATTGTCCCACCGGACTTTGACCATCCCGATCACCTTGTTCCGTAACTGTTTCTCGGCTCGATCCTCTATCCGTATAGGCTTCACCTTTGTCGTTAGCCCATACTCAACTGGCACTCGATCATTTTCAACTATATGAGCTGGATCCTTGACTGCTTTGCGTAACACCGAGATGTGAAACACGTCATGCAATCCACTCAATTCCAATGAAAGAGCTAACCGATAGGCAGCTTCCCCAACTCGCTCCACCACTTCAAACAGACCAAGGTATCGCGGACTTAGCTTTTTCAACCGCCGGATCTGAGATACGCCTTTGAAGGGCTTAATCTTTAAATAGACCCAGTCACCCACCGCGAACTCCACGTTCCGGTGCTTAGCATTGTAATACTTGGCCTGCCGATCTTGGGCTATTAGGAGCTTCTCTCGAATAGAGCGTATTGTTGAGGTAGCATCCTCGACTTCCTTTTTGCCTAAAAGTTTAGTCTCGCCAATTTCTGCCCAAGCTAGCGGTGTACGACACTTGCGACCATACAGCGCTTCAAATGGGGCCATGCCTATACTCGCTTGATAGCTATTATTATAGGCAAACTCCACCATAACAAGATGTTCTTCCCACTTCTTACCGAAGTCCAGGGCGCACATACGGAGCATATCCTCCATCGTTCTGTTGGTTCGTTCAGTTTGGCCATCCGTTTGCGGGTGAAAGGACGTACTGAATGCTAACTTCGTGCCCAACATTTGATGAACTAATCTCCAATCCTTTGAAGTAAAACGCCCATCTCGGTCACTTACGATGCTCCGGGGAACACCGTGCAATCGAACTATCTGCTCCATATAGAGCTTTGCCAACGTTTCCACTGAATCGTCCCGCTTGTTTGGTATAAAGTGAGCCACCTTTGTCAACCGGTCTACAATCACCCAGATTGAGTCATGGCCACGCTGAGATCTCGGCAATCCGTGCACGAAATCCATAGAAATATCCTCAAACTTCCATTGCGGAACCGGCAACGACTTCAGGAAACCACTTGGCCGTTGACATTCTGCCTTTACCAAAGCACACGTACGACATTTAGCCACATACGCGGCTATGTCCTTCTTTAAACCAGGCCACCAGAACAGTTTCTTCATGTCTTTGTACATTTTTGTGCTCCCAGGGTGAATTGAATACTTTGTAAAGTGCGCTTCATATAGCAATTCTTCCCGCAATTTACCCGCACTAGGGACGCACAATCGGCCATCTTTTCGTAACAAGCCATCATCCCAGGAGAACTGATCACCAGATCCCTCCATTGCATAGCGTTGGAGACTTTCATCCAACTCCGTTGCCCGCCGAACCCTGTCAGCAAGGTCATATTGAACCTCCAACCAGCTCACGCATGCTTCAGTCGAAGAATCTCTTTCCACACAAGATATCTCCAAGGCTTCCAACTCCTGGATTAACCGCTCGTCATGTATCTGCAACCAATTTGCCCGTACTGGAGTCCGACGACTCAAGGCATCAGCGACCACATTTCCCTTTCCGGGAACATAATGAATGTCGAATGTAAAATCCCCAAGGAATTCCATCCACCTTCTTTGTCGCATATTCAACTCTTTTTGATCGAGCAGATACTTTAAGCTTTTATGATCGGTATAAATATCTACTTTCACGCCATATAGATAATGCCGCCACAACTTTAGCGAAAAGATCACCGCCGCCAACTCCAAATCATGGACGGGGTAATTACGCTCATGCACTTTCAATTGACGTGAACCATAAGCGATCACCTTGCCAAACTGCAGGAGAACGCAGCCTAAGCCGCTTCCTGACGCATCGCTGTATATTTCAAATCCATCTGTACCACATGGCGACGTCAAAACAGGCGCCGTGAAAGTGAGGGGATAAGTTGTAAACTACTCTAGAGGGGGGGTGAATAGAGTATTCAAAATTTTATGAACACTTAGTCAGCTCCCTTGGAGTTTATTTGCGGAATAAAAAATCTGATACTTGAACCCTAAGAGCCTAACACAGTGAGGTGCACAAGTGAAGAAGTTGACTGAAATTTCAGTTAACTACAAGCCTATCACAGCAACTAGCAATCCTAGGTAGTTCTATCACAGCCACAGAATATGATGAATAAGCAAGATAACCAGATGGACACAGGATATATAGTGGTTCCCTTTAAATAGGTACATCCACTCTTCTACCACCCTGGTAGGAATCCACTACAGGTTTTTGCTAAGGTGCCCTGCCACCAATGATCTGATTCAGGTAGATCAAACAGACCCTTTGAGCTTTTGATAAGGATGCTCAACCACAGGTTGTTGATAAGGTGCCCTGTCACCAATGTTCACTTTTGAAGAGATGTGAACAAACTCTTTTTACAAAGGGGTTGAGAGGGTTAGATTATCTTCTCTGTTTTAAATACAGATTAGAGAAGATTTGTGGATTCTCTAAAGAATCAAAGTCTCCCCCTGGCTCAGTGAAAGTCCAGGGAAAGCCTTTGCTTCAGGATGAAGGAGTTTCAGATAAACTGAAACTAAATCCTCAGAGATCTGAAGACTGATTTTTATCAGGTCTTAAGATTCTGGAGCACTTGAAGCAGATCTGGAGCTTTTTCTGAAGTCTTGAAAACTCTAAGCAGATGCTCAGGAGACTTGAGAATGAAAGATGATTGCTCTGGGCTTTTGCTTCAGGAAAACTTTTCTTCTTCTTGTTGTGAGATTGTGAAGAGCTGCTCTGATGATGCTTGAGCGAATGAATAATATTTCTCTGTGTCTGTGACTTCTTTCTTTTGCTGAGAGAAGAATTTCTCTTAAATATGTCTTCACGTTTTTCTTTTGGAACGGCTCTATTGATTTGAATTCTCGAGCCCTGCAACAGATTATCTCAAAATAGAATATAGCAATAGGAATAGAATGACCTATTAACTTTCTGTCAGTCCCAATAAGGAAATAAATGAATAGGAAAATATCTCAGCATAAAGATTTATCGTTCTTGGAAATAGCATACACCGCCAACGGCTAGAATACAGCCTGGCAATATATTTTGTATAATAAGACAAAAATGCTTTATCAAAATACGAAATCCCGTAATTTATGCTTGACATATTTGGTAAATAATTCATTTGAATTTAAGCCATAAATTAGCAAAAACATTCTTCAGAAAATCTTTCTAACCACACATTAAAACACTTGGAAATAAACCAAGGAATAAAATAAATACGAACAGATAAAAGCAGACAGAAATCGTCGAACAGGAGTTCGATGATCGTCGACCTGCAAACAGATCGTCGACTAATAGCAGGAATCTGTTGGAACAGAAATCGTCGACCAGAAATCGTCGACCAGCTAATAGATCGTCGACCGGCTAACAGATAGTCGACCAGCAAACAGATAGTTGACCAGCTAACAGATAGTCGACCAGCAAAGGCAAATATCTGTCGAGACAGAAATCGTGAAGCAAGAACACGATCGTCGATCTGTTGATGACAGATCGTCGACCAACCTTCAGAGCGTAAGAGGCTTGCTCTGAGATCGTCGACCATCGGTCGACGATAATTGTCTTGACTCAACGATTCGATAGCCCTGCTATCGTCGACCAATGATCGACGATCGCGAGGCCTCGTTCGACGATGGTCGAACGGAAAAACCTTAACTACAAAAACATCTAGAACTTCTAACCTAAGCTCTAGGTCAGTTTATAAACTGCCCTAGGGAGACTAAACAGAGTCTAAACATGATCATATATAAATTATATAGATCAAGAGAGGCTGGAAAGGGATTACATAAGCCAAATCACATCTAGGGTACCAACAATCTCCCCCTATTTGGGTTATGTTATCCAATCCAATTTAAAAACTAAAGCAGACAACAACAAATCTAAAGATTAACCAGAATGATAAAACACAGGCAATACACAGAAAATATAACAAGCATAAATCAGCAGAAATGGAATGTATCAAGCAGATTTATCAGCATGTTTAGCATCAGATGAGTTTTTGGGTATTGCAGCTGGTTTGAAAATAATTTCTCTGTTAGGGTTTGCTGCTTGTCTCTTAGATAGCATTAGATCATGTTCACCAATGATTTTCTTTTCAGCATAACTTGGTAGAACTGCAGCAGGATGTAGCTTCATGTATTCCTCAGTGTCAAAGGCTTCTGGATTGACTTGAATTCTGCTGAGTTCCTTTTCTCTGAATTCTGACATTATTGAGTAAGCTGTAGGATCTAGTCCTTGAGATTTGGCTCTCTCCATCATGCTTAGTGCAATAGACTCTTTGAATCTTGCCATAGAGGCAATCCTTTCAGCTTCAGTTTTATCTGATGGAGAGGGAGGTCTATCAGTATCTGTATGAGCTGCAATCTCCATGTTCCTTTGAAGAGCTGTAGCAAGTTTGCTTGAATCAAGAGGAGTCTGCACAGCCTTCTTAGGATCAGTTTGAGCATATAGAGATCTTAGAGGTGCAAGCTCAATGAACTTTTTGTGGGATTTATCTGAAAAGACCACTCTTTTTCCTTTTGATTCAGTTGTCTCAGTAGCAGCAGGTTTTCTTGAAGAAGAGGATGGACCTTTCCTGGGAGGAGAAGGTTTCCATTCTGAAATTTTCCTTTTTGGAGAGGGAGGAGGAGAGAAGGTAGGTTGCTGAAAAGTCATCTCCTTTATTTGTTCCACGAGAGCATTGTCATTTCTTTTTCTTCCCTGTCCTGAAACATCTTGGCCTCCCTGGCTTTGATTACTCCTTCTTTGGTAGGTCTGAGAAGTGTTAGAACTGGCTGACCTTGCAGAGGGGGCAGAAGAGAGACTTCCAGAGGCTCCAGCACCAGGAGGTGGAGGAGGACCTCTGGGGGGGAATTTCTGAATAGGAGTGTCATATCTCTTTGTCCTCTTCTTCTCTTTAGTCTGATTCTTTGACAGTCTCATCCATGGCTGAAATTCCTTGCTCTTAGGATCTATTCCCTTCAGAATGTAATAGGGAACATCCTTGTTAGGATTGGCAGTAGGAGGAGCAGGAGCTTTTCTTTTCTTGGAAGCAGCTCTTTTCCTTTTCTTAGAGGAGTCAGAATCATCAGAATCATCATCATCATCATCAGAATGAGATGAGTCTTTCCCAGCATAATCATCAAAGTCAAGTTCAGAAGGATCCTTGGCAGCAGGTTCAGCTTTGTCTTTCTTTTCTCTTTCTTCTTTCTCTTTAGCTTCCTCAATGGCATCTTGCCTAAGGAGGGCATCAAGATCCACATTTGGAGACCTCTTCCAGAGTTCTGATTCTGGATACAACTCAGGAACTGTCTTGGGGACCAGTTCTGCAATAGAAGGAATGGATAGAGGATAGGTAAAGATAGGTGGAGAAAAGATGACGATATCTGCAGGGGCAGATGCTTTCTCTAGAGAGATGGCTAGGGAATCCAGATGATAATTAGCCATCCCTTCAATGTACTCAGAGGCAATATTCTCAGCCACAAAGGCTATAAATTGTTCTAGGTTTAGAGTACCTGAGCTTGAGTCCATTTCAGTCATCTTGGGAGCATTGTCTGCCCTATCTTGCACATCTTCAATTTCTTCAGCAGCAGCATCAGCAGGGATGTTGATGTTTTCAGCAGCAGCAGCATTTATGGTTGTGCCTGCATGCAAAGAAAGATAGGTTAACAACCAAGTGGGAATAAAATATTCCCCCCAAGGTGAACAAACAACAGGTAATAGATAGGATTACCTGAAGATCTACACAGGATACCACTTTGCATCTAGGAAGGAGGTTATAATTCCTTCTAGATGTTCAGTGACATCAGGGATAGACACCTCTGCAAGGCACAAGAGGAGTGCCATACAGGAAAAGAAAAGAGTATCTTTGACCAAGGGGTCATCAAAGTACTCAGGTCTATAAGGGACCACTATCTCTTGAGGAGGAGGAACAAAAGGAGTAGATATGAGTGAGAACTCACAGTCTGAGTTAAGAAATGATTCCAAGTCTTTATCAGAATCAAGGGACTTAGCAGCATCAACTTGCAATACTGATGTAAGGTCATCAACAGCTGTGATGGAAAGGAAGGGATAAGAAATTAACTCTAAGTTGGAGTTAGAATTAATTAGAATCTTAAATAAAGCTATACCATCAGGTTGAGCAGCATCATACTCACAGGTGTCCATGGGGACTTCCTCATTTTCTTTTTCAGGAACTTCTTCCTCAGAAGCTAGATTCACTAGGGAGTGAATGTCTTTGTTAGATACAAATATCAAATTGAAGTCCTGATTATAACCTTTGGAGGAAGAATTTTAAGGTTTACCTTCTGGTTCTTTCTCTGGAATCTCTTGAGGTTCTTCTACAGTTCCTTGAAGGGGAAGAGAAGAATTGTCCTGAAGGGTCAGGGCATCACCTGAGACCACTTCAACAGACATCTCCCCCTGCATGACTTCAGTGGGGACTGGAGTCATGCATCTTACAGAAGAGGGCTCAGCAGAGGGATGAGATGATTTTATGGCTTGAGTAAGGGCAGTGATGGATGCAATGAGAGGGGCATTGGCAGCCTCAATCATTTTTTGGATGGAGGGAGTAATGAGCTCGACAATATGTGCAAGCAATTCAGGAGTTATCTGAAATGCTGATGATGTGGAGGTGGATGGAATGGAAGCAGGATGATCTGCCACATGATCAAATGAGTCATGTGGAGATGGGTGAACATCAACATGAGTGTGGGATTCATGTTGAGAAAGATGCGTGAGGATGGTAGCAGTCACCATGTCAACACTGGCTGAAGCTGCCAGATGTTGTGGTGTTGGTGACTGGTGTGGAGATGCAGGTGGAATGAAGGATGCATGTTGTGGTGGCACTGCAGGTGTTGTAGAAAGTAATGCAGGAGAAGAGGATGCAGGGGTAAAGAGGTTGGATGAAGGGATTGCTGAGCCTTCCCCAGTAAGCGGGAGAGCGGCCGAATCAGCCCTTGTGTCTGAAGGAGGGTTAGGATCAACCCTGGCTGACTTCTTGATAATCCTCTGGGATTTCTTGAATAGAGAGGGGTCCAACCTCTTGCTGGCATTTACTGCAGACGGTGCAGAAACAAGCAGCAGGGGTGCTTTCACATATAGAAACACACCCAATACCCTGGCAAGGTTTACCTCTTTCTGATTGTTCTTTCTCCTTATTAGTTCAAACAGAACTTTTCCCCAGGCAATCTGTGCCTTATTCACCAAAGCTGACATCAGGGCAAATTGTTGCCTGTTGATATTGTCATGAGCAGAATGTTTTCCCAAAACGACCTTGCCCACCAGGTCGGCCAGAAACTTGTATTCTGGAGACAAGTTTATCTTCAGCAGCTTAGCCGGAATCCCTTCGGCATGGCCCATCACAGTGAGCATGCGGCCATATTCCTCTGTGCTTTGCTCATATTCCTCAGTACCTGTTGGCAGTCCAAACAGCTCAGTCAATACTTTAGGAGTCAGAGTGACCTCCTCGCCATTTATCTTTCCTGTCATGGCGTCGTCGCTGGAGGACGAAGTATATACCCATTCACGAATCTCTGGTATATGAATCTTAGGAGAGAACGACATAAATTTCTTGAGGCCTTGGTCTTCACACAGCTGCAGAATATCTTGGATTGGTTGATCGCATCGGCTGAAAGAATCAAAGTCGACACAGAAGCCAGTGTCGAACTTCATCCCAAAGAGAACAGCAGAAGGAATCGCCATAGGATTTGAGAGAAGATGGCGAATCGAGAAGCAAAATAGGGGAGAAGAGAATCGCGCGGGATTAGAGTTCGAGAGCGAATTCTAAGCCAGAAGAAGGAATATGAAAAGACGGAGCGGAAGGACGACGATCTTCAGACCTAAATCGACTATTAGAAACAATTCTGCGATCGTCGAACCCGGAATAAGATCGGTCGTCGAACACAGACCGACGATAGTCAATGTTTGACTAATCGGTAAACATCGACCGACTACACGCAATTACCACGATCGTCGATCAATATATGATGGTCGACGATTCTCCACACAGCACAGAAAATCTGTCGTCGACCATTGGTCGACGATAGATACCTAAGGAGAGATCGTTGACCAGTTGGTCGACGATTTCTGCCTTACTACAGAACGAGCTGTCGTCGACGGTTGGTCGACGATAGTTCTGACCTGGTCGAAGATCGTCGAGCAGTCGTTCGACGATTTTAGACAGAAAACAAAACTAACCAAATTTTCACTCCTCTGAACCATTAATCATGCCAAGCTGGTTCAGGAAGAACAAATGCTTTTGTTCATCAAGGGGCTTAGTGAAAATATCTCCTCTCTGCAGGTCTGTGGATATAAATTCCATTACTATCTTGTTCTTTTCCACATTATCTCTCAGAAAGTGATGTCTAATCTCAATGTGCTTGGTCCTGGAATGGTGCACAGGATTTTGAGCAATTGATATTGCACTGGTACTGTCACACAGAATTTTTGTGTTTGAGTGTGTGTACCCATAATCCACTAGCTGATTTTGAATCCACAGGATCTGTGAACAGCAACTAGCTGCTGCTATATATTCAGCCTCAGCAGTTGAAGTAGACACAGATGCCTGTTTCTTGCAAAACCAAGAGACAAGTCTCTCTCCCAGGAACTGACAAGTCCCTGAGGTGCTTTTCCTGTCAACTCTACAACCAGCATAATCAGCATCTGAATATCCAATTAATTCAAATCCTGACTCAGCTGGGTACCACAGTCCTAAGTTAGGGCATCCCTTAAGGTATCTCAAAATCCTCTTGAGAAGAGTTAAGTGAGATTCCTTTGGGTTGACCTGAAACCTAGCACATAGGCATGTAGCAAACATTATGTCAGGCCTACTTGCAGTCAAATACAGCAGGGAACCAACAATGGCTCTAAAGTTCTTTTGATCAACAGACTTGCCATTGACATCAGAATCAATAACTGCATTTGAGGCCATGGGTGTGCTCATTGATGAAGCATCAGACATTCCAAATCTTTTAACCAGCTCTCTGGCATATTTTGATTGAGAAATGAAAATGCCATCAACACTCTGTTTCACTTGGAGACCAAGGAAATAGGATAACTCACCCATGCTGCTCATCTCAAACTTAGAGTGCATTAGTTCAGAGAACCTCTTGCATAGTTTGGGATCAGTAGAGCCAAATATAATGTCATCTACATAGATTTGAACTAACAGTTGTGAATCCTTATGATGTCTAATGAACAGGGTTCTATCTACCACACCTCTCACAAACTTGTGTTCTAGAAGAAAATTTGCTAAGGTCTCATACCAAGCTCTAGGAGCTTGCTTAAGTCCATAGAGAGCCTTTTGGAGTTTGAACACATGAGTGGGTAAGGTTGATAAAACAAACCCTGGTGGTTGTTCAACAAACACTTCTTCCTTTAAATCTCCATTGAGGAAGGCACTCTTCACATCCATTTGGAAGACCTTAAATCTTTTATAGGCAGCATAGGCTAGGAAAATCCTAATGGCTTCTAGTCTAGCTACAGGGGCAAAAGTCTGATCATAATCTATGCCTTCCTCCTGTCTATAGCCTTGAGCTACTAGCCTAGCCTTATTCCTAACTACTATGCCTTGGGCATCAAGCTTGTTTCTAAACACCCACTTGGTGCCTATGATCCGTTGGCCTCTTGGTCTTGGAACCAAGGTCCAAACTTTACATCTTTCAAACTGGTTAAGCTCCTCTTGCATTGCTATAATCCAGTGGGGATCAAGCTCAGCATCTTTAATGGTTAGGGGCTCAACCTGAGAAAGGAAACAAGCAAACATCACATTTTTGTTGAGTTGATGTCTTGTCTGGACTCCTGCTGAAATGTCTCCAATCACTTGAGATACAGGGTGATCTCTAAGTGTGACAAGATCAGTAGGTTCAACAATGATCTGATCTTCAACAGTATCAAGATTTAATTCCTCATGTGGAATTTGATCAACTGTTAGAGCAGGTGCTTTAACTTGAAAAAGTTCTACATCAGATTCAGAATCTGAGGGAGCAACCTGAGGAGTTTGTTGGGGATGATTCTCCTGTGTGAGTCTCAAACCTTCCAAATCCTTACTTACTCCTAGGACTTGCACTGTACTATTAGAGGAAGAGTCCTTCTCCTTATAATACATGACTGTCTCATCAAATGAGACATGTGCAGACTCTTCTATCTTAAGAGAGGATTTATTAAGGACCCTATAGGCTTTGCTTACTTGAGAGTATCCTAGAAAAACTCCCATTGAAGCTTTTGCCTCAAATTTTCTAAGGTATTCTTTGTTATTGTTATGAACAAAAGCAACACAGCCAAATACTCTAAAATAGTCTATTTTAGGTTTCACTTGCTTAAGTAATTCATAGGGAGTCTTACCCTTAAGTTTATGTATCAAACTTCTGTTCAATACATAGTTAGCTGTGCTGACTGCTTCAGCCCAAAAGGACAGAGGCATGTTAGCATCGGCCAACAATGTACTTGCAGCTTCAATTAGGGTTCTGTTTTTCCTTTCAACTACCCCATTTTGTTGAGGAGTTCTAGGAGCAGAGAAGCTATGTTTGATACCTTCCTTCTCACAGAATTCTTGCATAAGAAGAGACTCAAACTCAGTACCATGATCACTTCTGATCAAGGCAATCTGAGTAGAATACTCACTCTGTATACACTTTAGAAAATCTGTAAGAACCTTGAAGTTATCAGCCTTAGTTCTCAAGAAGAATACCCAAGTGAACCTGGAGAAGTCATCTACAATTACTAGAGTGTAAGACTTTCCTCCAAGACTCTGTACAGCAATAGGACCAAATAAATCCAAATGTAGCAAGTACAGAATCCTGGGAGAATCACTTTTATTAACTGATTTAAAGCTATTTCTTGTTTGCTTACCTAATTGACAAGCTTTGCAAAGGCCTTCCTTCTTGTAGGGGCAAGAAGGTAGACCTCGTACAAGATTGTATTTAGCCAACCTAGAAATGTTTTTCAAATTTACATGACTAAGTCTCTTATGCCAAAGGGTATTATTACTGGTTACTTCATTAAATAAGCATATTTCAGATTTGGATGAATTAAAATCTACAACATAAACATTTCCAATTCTAATACCTACTAACACCACAGTATTATTTAAAGAAATATTGCAAGCAGTGTCAGTAAACCATACCTTGTACCCAGCATCACACATTTGACTTACAGAGATTAGGTTGTGCTTTAGTCCTGAGACATAAGCTACTTTCTTGAAGGTTACAGCTCCTATGGTGAAGCTGCCATACCCTTCAGTCTGTCAACAGCTGGAATCCCCAAATACAACTTTTGGTCCCAGCTTGGCTTTGAAACCTGACAGGTTCTTCTTCTTTCCTGTCATATGCTTTGAGCATCCACTATCCAGATACCATTTGTCATGTATGACTGGATAGGTCTTCACCTGCAGAAAGAACAGTTATACATTGTGGACCCAGGTTACCTTGGGTCCAGTATTCTTCACAAAAGAAAAACTAGATATAAAAGATTTTACAGGCTTAGATTTATATCCTAAAGGGTGTGATCTCCTAGGTGGGATAATCCATTCAGTTGAAGGATTAAACAACCTGGGGTGGTGATTAGGATTTGAAGTTCTGGAAGTTTGATTTTTATTTTCCAGCTTAAGTCCAGATCGTCGATCAATGGTCGACGATCGCAAGCCATATCGTCGATCATCTATGGTAGAACGATGTTCTGGATTCCACGATCGTCGATCACTGGTCGACGACTCAAGATGAGATCGTCGACCTCCTGCACCAGAGCTATTATACTCAGTGTAGGTGTTCAGCGATCGTCGATAGTCGTTCGACGATTGGTTTGACGATCGTCGATTAATGTTCGACGATTTTTGTAAAGCTAGAAATTTTTTCTTCCTATTCTCTTTCTTAATCTTATTCTGAATTTTCTTGCATTTTTCAATTTCCTCAGTATTCTTTATTCCTGATTCAGAAACAAATTTTACTGGAGTGCTAAATCTCTCCTTTGTGAGGAGGATGGGTTCACTAGGTGTAGCACCTAAGCCTAGTTTATCATTACCAACCCTAGTGTTTGCTATACAGGTTATTTCAGATAATTTAAGGCTTCTGCCATTTAATTGTTCTTCTAACCTCTTAGATTTAGCTAGTTCTAATTTTAGGAATGTTACTTCTTCTTTTGAGCTCTCTAATTCCTTTTCTAATCTGATTATTTCAGTACCTTCCATGTCTAGTTCCATTATTTTTAATCTAAGTGACTTAATTTCTTTTTCAGATAATAGTAAATCTAAACATAGAGTTTTAAATTTTAGTTTGAACTCAGGAGATGAGAAATCAAATGAGTCGATTACCTGATCCTCCATAAAGGAATCTTCTTCATTGTCTCCTTCTTCTTCAGAATTCTCTGCAGCTGACAGAGAGCTGCAGGCATCAATAGCCATGAGGCAGACCTCTTTGGCTTTCTTCTCTTCTTCTTCTTCAAAATCACTGGAGCTAGAGGAGCAGGTATCCTCTTCTGTTTCACTCCAGGTAGCAGCCACAAATCCCTTGTCCTTCTTCTTGTATTTGTGTGATGAGGACTTGGAGTGGTGCTTCCTGTATTCTTTCTCATGTTTCTTCTCCTTGTACTTCTTCTCTGGACAATCTGGGGCAATGTGTCCAGGCTTGCTGCAAACATAACAAATGACTTCTTTAGATGGAGTCTTGTCATACCTTGGCTTGTCCTCATGCTTGGAGAACTTCTTTCTGAGGTCTCTTCTTCCCATGTTGAAGAATCTCTTGGCAATAAGTGCCAGTAACTCTTCATTTGATTGACTTCCTTCAGAAGTCTCAGCAGCCTTAAGAGCTAGAGAGTGCTCTTTCTTTGTAGGAGTAGGAGTCTTCACTTCAGTTACAGCAGCTCTACCCTTTAAGGTTTGCTCATATGACCTGAGCTTTCCCAACAGAGCTTCTGTGGAGAGTTCCACAGTGTTTCTTCCATCCTTGATGGGCCATATCCTTGAGTCCCAAGAGATGGGAAGGCACATCAGGATCTTGTCATTTACTTCTGACAAAGTTATCTCCTTGTCCAAAGACCTCAGTTCACTTATTATTGAACTGAGTCTTGTGTACATTGTGTCAATGTCTTCAGCATCATCCTTCTTGAAATTTTCATACTGAGAGGTGAGATTGGATCTCCTGTCCTTCCTCTCATCAGCTGAGCCAGCAACTATGTGGTTGAGGGAATCCCACATAGCTTTGGCTGAGGTACATTCAGCCAGCTTCTGGAATATCTCATCAGACATTGTCTGAGCTAGGATATTCATTGCTTTAGCATCAGCTGCTTTTGCCTTCTTGTAAGTTTCATTGTAGTCAGGTGGTGGCACAGCACTGAGATCAGCAGAAGTGGAAGCAGCAGCAGGCCTAGCAGGTGGTCCTGTCAAAATAGAAGAAAAAATATCTTCATCAATAGAATTCATGTATAGTCTTATCCTGGCCTTCCATATGCCAAACTTGGACAAGTTGCATACAGGAGGTCTGGTGCTTGAATAATCCTTAGACTGGGCCATGTGTGAAAGTGTTTGTGAATGGTATCAGGAAACAACTTATCACAGGATCTTTTAACTCAGGTGTTAGCCTGTATGAACAGCTAACCTCCCTCTGATACCAATTGAAAGTGAGGGGATAAGTTGTAAACTACTCTAGAGGGGGGGTGAATAGAGTATTCAAAATTTTATGAACACTTAGTCAGCTCCCTTGGAGTTTATTTGCGGAATAAAAAATCTGATACTTGAACCCTAAGAGCCTAACACAGTGAGGTGCACAAGTGAAGAAGTTGACTGAAATTTCAGTTAACTACAAGCCTATCACAGCAACTAGCAATCCTAGGTAGTTCTATCACAGCCACAGAATATGATGAATAAGCAAGATAACCAGATGGACACAGGATATATAGTGGTTCCCTTTAAATAGGTACATCCACTCTTCTACCACCCTGGTAGGAATCCACTATAGGTTTTTGCTAAGGTGCCCTGCCACCAATGATCTGATTCAGGTAGATCAAACAGACCCTTTGAGCTTTTGATAAGGATGCTCAACCACAGGTTGTTGATAAGGTGCCCTGTCACCAATGTTCACTTTTGAAGAGATGTGAACAAACTCTTTTTACAAAGGGGTTGAGAGGGTTAGATTATCTTCTCTGTTTTAAATACAGATTAGAGAAGATTTGTGGATTCTCTAAAGAATCAAAGTCTCCCCCTGGCTCAGTGAAAGTCCAGGGAAAGCCTTTGCTTCAGGATGAAGGAGTTTCAGATAAACTGAAACTAAATCCTCAGAGATCTGAAGACTGATTTTTATCAGGTCTTAAGATTCTGGAGCACTTGAAGCAGATCTGGAGCTTTTTCTGAAGTCTTGAAAACTCTAAGCAGATGCTCAGGAGACTTGAGAATGAAAGATGATTGCTCTGGGCTTTTGCTTCAGGAAAACTTTTCTTCTTCTTGTTGTGAGATTGTGAAGAGCTGCTCTGATGATGCTTGAGCGAATGAATAATATTTCTCTGTGTCTGTGACTTCTTTCTTTTGCTGAGAGAAGAATTTCTCTTAAATATGTCTTCACGTTTTTCTTTTGGAACGGCTCTATTGATTTGAATTCTCGAGCCCTGCAACAGATTATCTCAAAATAGAATATAGCAATAGGAATAGAATGACCTATTAACTTTCTGTCAGTCCCAATAAGGAAATAAATGAATAGGAAAATATCTCAGCATAAAGATTTATCGTTCTTGGAAATAGCATACACCGCCAACGGCTAGAATACAGCCTGGCAATATATTTTGTATAATAAGACAAAAATGCTTTATCAAAATACGAAATCCCGTAATTTATGCTTGACATATTTGGTAAATAATTCATTTGAATTTAAGCCATAAATTAGCAAAAACATTCTTCAGAAAATCTTTCTAACCACACATTAAAACACTTGGAAATAAACCAAGGAATAAAATAAATACGAACAGATAAAAGCAGACAGAAATCGTCGAACAGGAGTTCGATGATCGTCGACCTGCAAACAGATCGTCGACTAATAGCAGGAATCTGTTGGAACAGAAATCGTCGACCAGAAATCGTCGACCAGCTAATAGATCGTCGACCGGCTAACAGATAGTCGACCAGCAAACAGATAGTTGACCAGCTAACAGATAGTCGACCAGCAAAGGCAAATATCTGTCGAGACAGAAATCGTGAAGCAAGAACACGATCGTCGATCTGTTGATGACAGATCGTCGACCAACCTTCAGAGCGTAAGAGGCTTGCTCTGAGATCGTCGACCATCGGTCGACGATAATTGTCTTGACTCAACGATTCGATAGCCCTGCTATCGTCGACCAATGATCGACGATCGCGAGGCCTCGTTCGACGATGGTCGAACGGAAAAACCTTAACTACAAAAACATCTAGAACTTCTAACCTAAGCTCTAGGTCAGTTTATAAACTGCCCTAGGGAGACTAAACAGAGTCTAAACATGATCATATATAAATTATATAGATCAAGAGAGGCTGGAAAGGGATTACATAAGCCAAATCACATCTAGGGTACCAACACGCCGTGGTCAAATGACTTTTCAGCTCCTCAAAAGCTCGTGCGCACTCCGGCGTCCAAACGAACTTCTGATCCTTTCTCGTCAACGTAGTCAGAGGCAAAGCAATCCGGGAGAAGTTCTCCACGAACCTCCTATAGTAACCTGCCAGTCCAAGGAAACTCCTGACTTCGGCCACTGAAGACAACACTGGCCAATCACGAATGGCACTTATCTTAGCCGGATCCACCGCTATGCCCTCTCCACTTACCACATGGCCTAGAAAAGCCACCGACGAGAGCCAGAACTCACACTTTGAGAACTTGGCATACAGCTTATTCCTTCGCAAGGTATGCAATACTAATCGCAAATGGTTTGCATGATCTTCCTCCGATTGTGAATATACCAGGATATCATCAATAAACACAATCACAAACAAATCCAGGTATTCGCGGAACGTCCGATGCATGAGATCCATGAAGACCGAAGGCGCATTACACAAGCCGAACGGCATCACTGTGAACTCATAATGACCATAGCGTGTGCCAAACGCTGTCTTGGGAATGTCACCTTCCCTAATCCGCAACTGGTAATACCCGGACTTCAAATCCAACTTTGAATAGACGGTTGAGCCTGCTAGCTGATCGAACAAGTCATCGATCCGAGGAATTGGATACTTGTTTTTCTCCGTCAGTTTGTTTAGTTCGCGATAATCAATACATAGTCGCAAACCACCGTCTTTCTTTTTCATAAAAAGAACAGGCGCGCTCCAAGGTGACATACTTGGGCGTATATATCCCTGCTCCAACAACTCTTGCAACTGAACTTTCAGTTCGGCCATTTCTTTTGGCGCTACCCGATACGGCGAACGGGCCACGGGTTTTGCACCCGGCACCAGCTCGATAGCGAAGTCAATTTCCCTTTGGGGAGGTAACCCCGGAAGGTCCTTTGGAAACACATCCGCATATTCCGACACAATCGGCACTTCACTCACACTGGCCTTTGGCGCCACCGCCTCTATGAGTGTGAAGAACAACTCCGCACCCTTCCGAACTGCCTTAACAACTTGGAGAGCGGATAACAACATCCCACTCATCCCTTGCATACCAATGAACTTGGTCTCTCGTTCGGTATTTTGCCCAAGTGTGACCTCTTTTGAAGTGCAATCAATACAGGCACGCTGCTCTGAAAGCCAGTCCATACCAAAGATTATATCAAACTCTTTGATCGGCAATACTAGTGTTTCCACCTTGAACTCCCGACTTCCTATCTTGACCTCAAGACCGCAAGATCGATCCGCGCACATCAAACATCCGTTAGGCAACAACACCTTTACACTGTCTGTCTTGGTCCGGATAGGCACCCCGACACGCAAGACAAAATCCTCAGACAGAAACGAATGTGAAGCACCTGTGTCAAACAGTGCTCGCGCCGGATACTCTCGTATAAGGACAAACCCTATAACATGACAATTAAAACAAGCACAGCACACCAAAAGTACAAACATTAAAACTTAAGCACACCTGTGACGACATCAGCCTGCTTAATGGCCTCCTGTTGTCCAAGGTTGAAGACCCTGGGCTGCGCGTGCGAGGCAGAAGACTCCACCACAGCCTTCCCCTTCTCCGCATAAGACGCTCCCGTCTTCTTATCACCCTTTGGAGGACCAAATCGGCATTCACGTGCGAAGTGTCCAACCTTCCCGCACGTAAAACAAGCACGAGCTCCATTCCCAGATGTGTCTGTCACAGTCGCAGAAGGAGCTTGTCCAGAAGACTTAGACTTATTATTCCATTTCCTTCGGTAGCCAAACTTGTCCGGACGCGGCGGCTTAAACTCCGGCTTCACAACCGCCAAGTTTCCCTTTGCTTGCCCCCGTTTCATGTCCGTCTCCAAAGAACGAGCCGTACAGACTAAGGCTTGGAATCCCTGACTCACAGAACTCGAGAGCAAATACCTTAGCTCATCTCGCAGTCCCGCATAAAACCGACTAGTCTTACGCTCTTCTTCGGCGAAGATCGAGCCCGCATATCTTCCTAAACGGGTGAACTCATGCAGGTAGTCATCCACACTTCGATCTCCCTGTGCTAACCGTTGGAACTCCATTTCCATCGATATCCTTTGCTGCATCGGCAGATGTTGTGCTAAGAACAACCGAGAGAATTCTTCCATTGTAATCTCTGCCAATTGCCTGCCGGCCAAGTGATGCAGTTCAATCTCATCCCACCACAATCGCGCCTCTCCTTCCAGTAGGAAAGTGGCTAACATGACTTTCTGTTCCTCCTCAACCCTGATAGCTCTCATAATCCTCTTAATTCTTGCAAGCCAATCCTCTGCTTGGGCCGGTGTACCCGCCCCATGAAACTGCGGAGGGTTAAAGCTCAAGAATTGCTTCCATTGTTGATCTGCTACCCACGGATCAACTTCGGCTTCTACCGGTTCTTGCCGTACCCCAGCTTGCGCTGGCACCACTGCAGGACGTGCTTGCCCCGCTTGCTGAGCATTCATCACCGCAAGTACCGTTTCCGTGATAAGACGGACTGTTTCAGCGGATGGAGGAGTTGTGGGCACCTCGGCTGGTGCCGCACTCTCAACAGAACGTTGTGGTTCGGACTGACCCGCAACACTTCTGGTTACCTATATGTGTAAAACACACAGGTTAACGACCAATAAAAACGGCAATCATACAAAGAGAATACACAAGTTCAACAAACAAGTGTATTTGCATTCCTAAGTGGACAATCTTGAGTTCAAAATTAAGTGTTATAACGACGGCACTGACACGTGCTCGCCCCCTCTCAAAAGAATTCGTCCGCGAAGTCGGAAGAGATCAACCTCCCTCTGATACCAAATTGTAACACCTCTACCCGTCAAGAAGAATATAATAGAGGGTCCGGCCGGGGCCCCACACCATATTCCACAAACAGGCGGAGACGCTACGAAATAATATCATAACCAACGCATCCTAACCCAGAGCATTCTAGCGGAAGTTTCACGGTTGAATTATTGAACTCAAGATAAACAACATTGTCCACTAACATAGGAATGTATATATATACATCAAAAGAGTCTGGCCTTAAGGCCTTACAACAGTTTCTCTTAACAAGAGTGTGGTTTCCATACATCGGCACGCAGGCCGGCCACACATGAACAAAAGAAACAAAACAATGCCTTCGAGGGCAGCAACGCAGCTTTGGGCTTCAGCCCGCTAAGTCCCGCTCGGACCATCTCCTCCAGCACCTGTAAGAACCAATCCACCAAACGGTGGCAAAACAGGGCAACGGTCAGCATTCAGCTGACCAATTATAACGACCCTGCCCCTGGCACGGGGCAGCGGAATTCCATCCCTGCATAACATTCATCCACATGATATATAGCCATTCAAGCAAGACGTGCACGCCCGCACCGTCACATATCACAAACGTCGGCTCGACGGCCCGACGCTCCGTGCACTCAGGGCACATTCACACCGTTCAGAGGTCCCAGACATAACGGCGCACTATGAGCATTCTAGTCTGATCGGCTCACCGGCCGTCGACTCTCGCTATGTGATCCTAACAGGGCCTTAAGCACCCAAGGTTAGACAACCATAACGCGGGTACAGATCCACCTTTCTCGTTGCTCACATCGTCAGACTCACGCCTGGACTGACGCGGGTACAGTTTCACCTTGCCCGTTCCACCATTTCCTAGTTGCAGCCTCACGGCTCAACTTTCCACCAGTAGCACTCACGGCCACAAGAGAGTCCAACTCTCATAATTTCCTGGACTTCCTCCAGTACTTTTATCCATCATGCATACAAGCAATCATCACGGAGCCTTCTCCGATATGCAACCAAGTATCACCAATCCAGACTATGTCCAGATGGGCTTCACACAGCATGCCTAGATCCGTACTCCAATTCCGGACTCTAACAAGGGGGACTTCACATATCTACCCCAAGGGACGCCACAACCCACTGCACACTCGCGGGGAAGGGTTTTCCCTATGCAATGCAGGAATTAAGGACTTCACATGTCCAAGCAGGAAATCGTTACCCTAGGAGTTCGCTTCGGAGCCATGGAGAGAAATTTGAGATGGATGAAAGCCTTCGCAGCAGCGTTGCCTTCGCAAATCCGAACTCGGCTCGCGATTTGGACCACCGTAGCACCACCGGCAGCCGGACTCCACTTCCTCTTCTTCCTCCTTGCTCTCACCTCTCTCTTACTTTAGAAAGAGAAGATGAAAAAGAAGAATGAGCTTTTCTCCCCCCTTTTCCGGCCTTATCAGCCCAGAAATGATCTCCAGCCACAGGATCTTATTTAAAGAAAATGAAGGGCCAAGATCCATCTAAAAATTCCTTCTTTTTTGGCCGACACGGCCTGTGACACGCCCGTGTCACAGGCCGTGTACCCTTAAGCGGCACACGCGGCAGTCGCACCGACTGAAATATTCGAGAACACAGGCATCGACACGCCCGTGTCGAACCTGACACGCCCGTGTCAGTCATGAGACACGCCCGTGTCTCCTGTTACACGGTACTCACCGATTTCCAAAACCAGTACACGGGTCGGAACACGACAACTGACACGCCCATGTCCAGCCTCACACGCCCGTGTTCCCGGCCGTGTTCAAGGCCGTGTCCGGCTCTGACTTGAATAGGCCAATTTCGAAAATTAATTCGAACACGCCCTGGGACACGCCCGTGTCGAAGGCCGTGTCCCAGGCTCGACGATCGTCGACTCTCAAACGTCGACTAGCCTGAACACGCCCTGGGACACGCCCGTGTCCCAGGCCGTGTACACCTGACACGCCCTGGGACACGCCCGTGTCCCAGGCCGTGTCTAACAGCCTCCAACCCAAAATTGTGTACAAACATATTTTGAGATTTTTGGGGTGTTACACCTGCCACCAAGGGATACTTTTGAAGGGAGTAATAACCCTATATAGGAGGGGGAAAGAAGGTTAAGATGTCTTCTCTATTTTATAATAGATTAGAGAAGCACAAAGACTTGCACTGAGCTAGAAAGCTCTAAAGAATCAAGGCTCCCCCTGGCTCAAAAATGTCCAGGTGAAGTCTTGCTTCAGTGCAGAAAACTCTTCAGAAAGATCTGAAGGAAAAACTACAAGAAGATAATAAATAATAAAATTAGAAATCTTCAAGCAGCTGTCTTCTTCTTCTTCTTCTTCAAAAGAACTCTAAGTTTGAACTTCCTGGAAGCAGGAGAACTCAGGTTGAAGAAGAGCAGAAGAGCTTAACACTTCTCAGTTGGATGAGTATTGCTGAGAGCAGAAAACTTGGTATTGATGAAGGCTTGAATGCTTAAATGAATAACTGGTTAGCTAGCTGAAATCCTTCTCCAAAGGATTCCTTTTATAGCAGCAACAAGCAACGGCTCTCTTTAATTTGAACTGTTTGTCTTCTTCTGAAACTTGAAACCTGGGCTGCAAATATCAAAAAGACAAACAATCTCTGCAGCAAAAACATTCTATAAAAGGAATAAACCTCTTTCGAAGAAGCTGCAGGAAGCAATCTGATAATAAAGTACTCAATAAAGTCACATCAGAAACAAACTCTTTATAGCAGAAGAAAGACTTTTCAGTCTAACGGCTATAAAGGACTGACAGCAGATAAAGTAAAATACAATGTCAGCTAATAAGACAAACAACTTTATCTGAAAAGATTTTACTCAGGCAGAAGGGATGGAGCAGATATTGCCTGGAAATATTATCATAAAACAACTGAAATAACATGCCAGATAATGTATTAATTAATTAAATATAATAAATAAATACAAAATAAAAAGGCAGACAGAAAACGTCGAACGACCCTCGGAGATCGTCGACCGAAGAACGAAGATCGTCGAACTATCGGACAGATAGTTGAACGATCCAGATAGTCGAACTATCAAAGAAGATAGTCGAACCATCACACCAGATAGTCGATCTATCAGAAGATAGTCGAGCTATCAGATAGTCGACTTATCAACAGATAGTCGAACTATCAAAGCAAAACCGATAGTCGACCTATCAACAGATAGTTGAACTATCAGAACAGAACAGATAGTCGACCTATCAACAGATAGTCGAACTATCAACGCAGAACAGATAGTCGACCTATCAGCAGATAGTCTAACTATCAGAAGAAAGCAGATAGTCGATCTATCAACAGATAGTCGAACTATCAAACAAAGCAGATAGTCGACCTATCAACAGATAGTTGAACTATCTCAGCACACAGATAGTCGAACTATCAACCGATAGTCGAACTATCCTCGCAGACTGAAAGTCGAACAACTGATAGACGATCGTCGAACAGTTAGTCGACGATAGTCGAGCGGCGTTCGACTATAGTCGAACGAACAAACTACTTAACCAAATTCTTCATCTGGAAAAGCGGGGACTCTACAGCTAGACCACTAACCATTGACCATAGATATTTCTTGGGTCAAGGAACAAAAGGAGAAGACTAAACTCAAATCAAACTAGGGTACCAACATACTCCTAGTGTAACTTTCCATACCAGAATTTATTATAACGCGTGTTAAAATAATTTCGGGCCTGAACCGACGTTATGGCCTTTGTCACGGGCGTGACACGTAGGTCACGGGCGTGACAGGCCCAGGTGGCAAATTCTGAGTTCAACGATCGTCTTCCTGAGATCAACGATCATCAAAGGGCGGTCACGCCCTAGGTCACGGGCGTGACACGTCCGTCACGGGCGAGACAGGTCCGGGTTGCAAATTCTGCGCTCGCCGATCATCATCCGAAGATCGACGATCGTCGAAGGGGGGGTCACGCCCTAGGTCACGTGCGTGACATGTCGGTCATGGGCGTGACAGCCCCGTGATACAAATTCTGTGCTCGTCGATCGTCTTCCTGAGGTCGACGATCGCCGAAGGGGTTCACGCCCTAGGTCACGGGTGTGACATGTCTGTCACGGGCGTGACAAGCTAGGCTGAAAAACCTGCATTCACCGATCGTCATCCGGAGATTGACGATCGTCGAAGCGGTCACGCCCTAGGTCACGGGCGTGACGGGTCGGTTACGGGCGTGACTAACCCGTGACCCGAAATTGTAACGCCCCCGATTTTTCTGCGACTATTTTATTCCCGTTTGGCGTTACGGTGACGCATTTTCGTGGCTTGTGCCATTTGTGGAGTGTGGTTTAGCTCCTTAGAACTGAGTGGCCTATTTTGTAGCCTATGGGCAAGGTCTCCCTAGCAAGCCGAGTGGTTTTGGGTGACCTGGTGTGGCCTCTTGGGGGATGCTTGTGTTTTGGCTTTAGGTGGGTATAACTCGAGTTCTATTCGTCGAAAGTTAATTTTGACTTCGCCGATATGTTCGTAGCGTGGGTATTTAGCTACGGTGCAAATTTAGTCGAATTCCGAGGTAATTCGATTTTCGTGTCGTTTTGGGTGTTCCATTAGTAAAGACTATTAGAAAATTCTCTTATTTTATTAAGAGAACCGGCGGCTAGGCTTCAGTTATGCTGAACCGACGTGTTTAAAGCTTATATAAAAGCTTTACTTGGAGTGGTGGGCCCACTCTTTCCTCCTTCTTCCCGATACCTATAACCGCTGCTCCAGTTCGCGGAAAGCAGAGGCAGAAACGGCGGACTGCCCTAGCCTTCAGCCGGCGATTTCGGGAGCTTTCGTGGACGGAATTCGTTTCCGAAAGCGGCGTTGGCATGCTCTCGCTCAGATCTACGTTTCGACGGTAAGAGATTCGATTTTCGTGGAGTTTTAGGAGACTTGGATTTTCGGGTCTTGTGGATTTCCGCCATTTAAGTGCGTGTTGCTTGTTAGGTGATTTTAGGTGCTGCTGCTGCTAGTGACGAGTGAAGAGGAGGGAAAGTCGTCCAAGCTTCGCCGGAAATCGAGGCAAGTGGTATTCTTTCCCTTGCCATTTTTATGCTCTTGCTGAATTGAAAAATCCCGGTTAGCCCTAGGGTAGAGGCCAAGCTGTTCTTTTATCTTGCTGAATTTTAGTGCTTAGTTTCTCCTAATGAGCCCCCCCCCCTTCTTTATGGTGTTAGTGCCCAACCCGCCGGCGTAATGCCGCTAATATAAACTCCAGATTTCTGTCTTGTTGCTGCTTGCGGGTGAAGCCGAGAGAGAGAGAGTAGGAGGGGGGTGGCTACTGTGTGTCTGGGAAAGAGCCAGATTTGGACTCTCTGTCTGGCCGGCGTTGAGTGTGGTGCACACACTCAAAGCCTTTGCGGGTTTGGCGTTGAGTGTGGTGCATACACTCAACGCCAAAGCTGTAGCTAGTTTGAAATTTTGGCTAAGTACTGGGGCGTTGAGTGAGGTGGACTCACTCAACGTCGTAGCCCCTGCTAGCGGCTAAGTACTTTGGCATTGAGTGAGTCAACCTCACTCAACGCCATTTCCGTTTTGGCACTGAGTGAGGTGTTTTTCTGAGAAGCTAAGTACTTTGGCGTTGAGTGAGGTTTGCTCACTCAACTCCATAGCCTTTTCTGAGGCTAAGTACGTTAGCGTTGAGTGAGTCGACCTCACTCAATTCCATTTCGGTTTTGGCGTTGAGTGAGGTGGACTCACTCAACTCCGTCGCTTTCTGTGCAGCCAAGTACTTTGGCATTGAGTGAGGTGTACTCACTCAACGCCACAGCCTTTTCTGAGGCTAAGTACTTTGGCGTTGAGTGAGTCGACCTTACTCAACACCATTTCTGCTTTGGCGTTGAGTGAGGTGACTTCACTTAACGCCGTAAGCAAATTTGCGGCCAAGTCCCGTGGCGTTGAGTGAGTGAACCTCACTCAACGCCATTTCTGCTTTGGCATTGAGTGAGGTCGACTCACTCAACGCCATAGCCCTTCTTCGCGGCCAGAACTTCTGGCGTTGAGTGAGACGACCTCACTCAACGCCATTGCTGTTTTGGCGTTGAGTTAGGTGGACTCACTCAACGCCACAGTTTTCTTTTGTGGCTAAGTGTAAGGGCGTTGAGTAAGTGAGCTTCACTCAACGCCATTGCTGTTTTGGCGTTGAGTGAGGCCAGCTCACTCAACGCAACTTTCTCTTATTGTGGTTAAGTACCAGGGCGTTGAGTGAGTGTGCCTCACTCAACGCCATGGCTATTTTTGCATTGAGTAAGGTTTGCTCACTCAACTCCAGAGTATTCTTGCAGGAGGCATTGAGTGAGTGAACCTCACTCAACGCCATGCCTGTTTTGGCGTTGAGTGAGGATAGCTCACTCAACGCCAGAGTTGTTCTTCTGGAGGGCGTTGAATGAGTAAACTTCACTCAACACCATGCTTGTTCTGGCGCTAAGTGAGGCTAACTCACTCAACGCCAAGGTCTAGTTAGGCGTTGAGTGGGTCCCACTCAACGCCAAGCCGTGTTGAGTCATTTCAACACTTTTTCCCTACCTCGATTTTCGTTCCCGAGTGAATTCCTTGTTTATGTTTTGAGTTTCCTTGTCAGCCATGTTTTTCTTTCCTAAAGGACGAATCGTGGGTCGTGGTTAGTAGTGGTGGTTTGAAGCTCTTCATGGGGGAGATGTTGTGTAATTTAGCCATGGCCACCCTTTTTCTTCTATCTTGCTCCAGGTACGGGCTGGGCAAGGGGGTGGGAGGTCCCTAGTGCTTTCACATGTAGACCCTTGAGCTTGTTGGCTTGGAAATGGTGGTTGGGGGACTGAGTTTGCCTTCAACCCGGATCCATGTTGTTTATTTTGCTACTACCATCTCCCACAGCTTAGGGTGTTAGACGTTTCTTCCTTTGTAAATTGCAGTATTTTGGGCTCTTGGTAGCTTAGTAGACTCTGCAGGAGGTAGTTTCTGGGAAGGGTTGATGTTGTTTCCTCACACCTAGTGCATTTCTTTTTGTCTTGCCTTGGGGCAGTAATGACTTTTACTGCTGTGTTTTTCCTCTTTCATTTATCATCTGGTAGATACTTTCGTGCAGTTTTTTCTTGTTTTGCTTGCTGAGGTATTCTTTTTTTTCTTTTGAATGCCTCAGGTTCTGAGCAGTAGCAAGTTTGGTGGCTAGGTTACTGTGGTGTTGCTGGTGGTCTCTTGGACTTTGGAGATCCTTCTGGATTTGTTTAGTGAGGTAGTTTTCTGCACTTTTCTTACAGACATACATATTTGCAAGTGGGTTCATGTCAGGTTGTTGGCGCCCACTGGTAGTTTTTACCTTTGTACTAGATTTATTACTTTTGCTGCTAAAATTTTCTGGAGATAGTCTACCTGCTCTGAGGAGGATTTATGCTACGTTGCTAGTTATTTTTAAAACTACAATTATTTTTATAAGTATAGCTCATGATCAGCATGTTTTATAAAACTCAATCACTATTTTCCAAACAACGTATAAATATCGTTTTCTTATATATAATATAAATTAAATGTAGAGTCTTGCATAGCATAAGTGGTCCTCTTTGGACACTTATGCACTCCTTAGGATGTCAATCCTGAATAAAGTATTTTTCGCAGCGTATAAGTATAGTTTTTAACTGTGGACTAGGTGATCCACCGAGCCGAGGGATACGGCCTCTAAAATATAACTTATTTTCTAATCATCAAACTTATGAAATTCTTTCATAAAGTAAATTAGTTGGTTTTGCCTGAGCGTCGGCAGTTATCTCCTGCTCGACGTGGCATCATGACGTGTGTTTTCTCATACTTTGATAATTCCTAAATTCGGAGAAAATGCGGGTTGTGACAGTTGGTATCAGAGGGAGGTTGCTTGACAAGTAAGTCAGGCAACCTTCCTTTGATTGCATTAGTAGTTCAGCATCATGTCAATCACACACTGATATGTCATCAGCACGTCTTGGCAAAAGCACGCACACTACACTCATAGCATAACATAAAGTATACGGGGCATGTTATGTAGTATGGGATGCATAATATGTGTTCATATATGGATCAACCATAGGGGCAACATGTGAGGGTTATTAGTATGGGATGCATAACCTCACCACATGGCTGCGGCTAGCTCGTTTTCTTTTTCGTTGCATGAGAATGTTATGTAGTATGGGATGCATAATATTTTCATGTGTACGCCGCTCATAACATGCATTAGGGCCTTTTTTTTAGAATGCATAACATAACATTACATAAGCACAACGTGCCAAGATAAAGACTGGCAGGATGACATATGTACACACATAAGCTTTCAAGTCAAAAGTAATATATAGTCATGTATTCCCGATCTAGGCACATGAATTAGTATGGTGGTGGTTAACCATCCTAGGTTAGGGCATAACATCAATTTTGTAAAAAGATAAACTCGCAGAGCAAGTTTAGCAGCTTTAAGTTTATATCTATATATGTATTGTCTGTACTTGTAGTTTGGTTCTAGCCTTTGTATTAGGATCTAACTAGTGTTGTTATGATTTTAGGATGGCAAGGCGTCCTGCGACTCGATCAACTCCCCTGTCTGAGGGTGAGTCATCTGGAGCTCAGAATGACGCGGTGATCGAGAGCCTGCGGTAGAGTAACGATGCCATGAGCAGGCAGATGGTAGAGATTCAGGCCCAGATTCAGTCCCTGGTGGCGTTTGTGGCAGGTCAGACTCAAGGAGTGCAAGGTCCTGTAGGGGGGTTAGCTGTCCCTCCTCCTCCTACACCCTTAAGACCTCCAAAGGTGGTGCAAGCAGAGATGGCCTTCATCTCGCAGTTTCAGAGGCTGAGCCCTCCCACTTATGATGGGAAGGCAGACTTTATGGTCATAGACGATTGGCTGATCTCCATGGAGGAGATGTTCTCATACTATGGGATTGCAGATGACCAGAGGGTGATGATATCCGCCTATCAGCTTAAAGGTTTGGTTAAGAGTTTGTGTCTGAGAGAAAAGGAGAGCTTGGTAGCTGGATGCTCTTGGGAAGTGTTCAAGGAGATGCTGTTGAGGAAGTTCTTACCCTCGGTCGAGCGTGACCGCCTCATGAACGACTTCCTCCATCTGAAGCAAAGGCAACTCACGGTGGGTGAGTATGAGATAGAGTTCAGCAAGTTGAGCCATTTTGCCCCTGGATTGGTCAGCATTGAGGCTGATCGAGTTAAGCGATATCTCGGTGGCTTGAGGAGCGAGGTGCAGTAGTTGACCAGTGCTTATGGGTCAGAGACTTATGCAGGAGTAGTGAAGGCTGCTCTAAAGGTGGAGGCTATTGAGACCGCAAAGAGTAGAGGCCAGCAAATGAGGAAGGACAAGAGGAAGTCTGTGGAGGAGAAGAAACCCCAGGTACCCGGTACGGCTCCGGGAAAGAAGAGCAAAGTGGTGTGCAGCTTCTGTGGCCGGTCAGGCCACCCTGTCGAGAGATGTTTTAAGAAGATAGCAGCTTAGAGGAAGGAGCAGGTTCATGCGATTCAGGGTGCTCCTAGGAGAGATGTCTCCTATTCTATTTACAAGCGACCCGGGCATGATGCGGCCAAGTGCTGGTCCAAGGATAAAGTCTGCTTTAAGTGTGGGCAGAAGGGACACATCAAGACTAGGTGTCCTCAGGTCCAGCCTACTCTTCATGCAGTTCCACTACAGGAATTACCTCCACCTCAGCGTGTGGACAAGGGAAAGGGAAAGCTGAACGTGATCTCTTCCGAGGAGGCTCAAGCTTCAACTTAGGTCATCTCAGGTTAGTTTTCTTTCCATCCTGAAGGTTTTGTTCTTATTTTACTAGAATATTTGCAGTATTGTTGTGGTAGTTCCTTAGTTATATATGCTCCTATAGGGAAATTTAAGGTGAAGAACTTCTGGGCGCGTGTTCTATTTTACTCCGGCGCTACCCACTCGTTCGTGGCTAGAGCCTTTGTAGAGCGATATCGGTGGACTTTAGATCGAGTTTGGGATACCTTCCGTGTCAAGTTCCCCTCTGGTGAATCTGTGTTGTCAGATTTGGGTATGTTAGATTGCCCTATTTTGTTGGGGGACTTCCTTGCGAAGGCAGACCTGAAGATGATTGATCTGGAGAACTTCGATGTTATTCTGGGCATGGACTGGCTGTCTAGGTATGATGCAGTCATTCAGTGCAAAGGGAAGCGCTTGGACTTCATTAGGGACGACGGTCAGCCCGGAAGCGTGTATGCTGATCTGTGTCAGGATTCTCCTGTCATCTCTGCGGTATGTGCTCAGAAACTGTTTCTTTCGGATTGTTTTGCTTGTTTGGTCTCGTTGGTTGGGACCGCTGTTAGTGTACCGCGCTTGGAGGAGATTCAAGTTGTTCGTGATTTCGCCGATGTTTTTTCGGATGATCTTCCTGGTCTTCCTCCCTAGCGGGATGTGGAGTTTGTGATTGATTTGAAATCGGGTATGCGTCCTATTGCTAAGGCGCTGTAACGGATGGCCCCTCGTGAGTTAGAGGAGTTGCGAGTTAAGTTGGATGAGCTATTGGAAAAGGGATTTATCAGGCAGAGTTCGTCGCCTTGGGGTGCTCCTGTGCTGTTTGTGAAGAAGAAAGATGGGTCGATGCGGCTTTGCATCGACTATAGGGAGTTGAACAAAGTCACCATTAAGAACAGGTACCCTCTGCCGAGGATCGATGATTTATTTGACCAGTTGCGCGGTAGCACGGTGTTCTCCAAGATCGATCTTCATTCTGGCTATCATCAGCTCAGAATCCGTGAGGCAGATATTCCACGGACTGCGTTTAGATCGAGGCATGGACACTTTGAGTTCTTGGTGATGTCGTTTGGTTTGACCAACGCACCATCAGCCTTCATGGATATGATGAACCGGGTGTTCAAGGATTTCTTAAACAAGTTCGTGGTGGTCTTCATCGATGACGTGTTGGTTTATTCTCGCAGCGCTGAGGAGCATGAGCAGCATCTGCGCTTGGCTCTATCGGAGTTGAGGAATCACAAGTTATTCGCCAAGCTGAGCAAGTGCGAATTTTGGTTGCCTCAGGTTTCATTTCTAGGCCATGTGGTGAACAAGGAGGGGATCTCGGTCGACCCAAAAAAAGATCGCAGCAGTAATGGATTGGAGTAGGCCGAATACGCCAAAGGAGATCAAGAGCTTCCTAGGGTTGGCTGGCTACTACAGGAGGTTCGTGGAGGGTTTCTCTTCCCTAGCAACACCTTTGACCAAGCTGACTCAGAAGAACGTGGATTTTGTTTGGAGCGAGAAGTGCGAAGAAGCCTTTCTGGAGTTAAAGAAGAGATTGTGCACTGCTCCCATTCTGACCCTGCCTACTGAGGGTGTGGATTATGATGTATACGTGGGTTCTTCGCATGTAGGTCTGGGATGCGTATTAATGCAGGTTGGAAAGGTGATTGACTATGGGTCAAGGCAACTGAAGACTCATGAGAAGAATTATCCTACGCATGACCTTGAGTTTGCAGCGGTAATCTATGCGTTGAAGTTGTGGAGGAATCTACTTTATGGGGCTCAGTGCAAGATCTTCACTGACCATAAGAGCCTGAAGTACGTGTTCATGCAGAAGGAGTTGAATCTGCTCCAGCGTCGGTGGCTAGAGTATGTGGCCGATTATGATGTAGAGATCCAGTATCATCCAGGCAAGGCCAATGTGGTGGCCGACGCCCTGAGCCGAAAGACGGGAAAGATCTTTAACCTCTCCGCCGATCATTTAGTGGAGGAGTTCCTCCTTATGGATATATCAGTGGGATGTTGTGGCTTGCATAGTTGTTTATCAGTGGCAGAGCCGTCTTGGATTTCTTTGACCAGACTGCATTAGAAGGATGATTCGGATCTTCTGCACTTATACACCAGGACCGAGAAGGGGGAGTTGCCAGACTTTGCTATCGATGATGCGGGTACTTTGAAGTACCGCGGCAGATTTTGCATCCCCGTTGTTGGGGACATTAGAGGTATGATTTACAGAGAGGCTCATGGATCCAGCGTTGCCTACCATCCAAGATCTACGAAGATGTTTCGTGACTTAAAGCAAATTGTCTGGTGGTATGGCATGAAAGGTGATATAGCCCGATTTGTTGCTGAGTGCCACACTTGCAAGCGTGTGAAGGCCGGTCATGGAAGGCCTGGTGGCAAGTTGACTTCGTTAGAGATCCCGACTTGGAAGTGGGAAAGTATATCTATGGATTTCATCACGGGCTTACCGAAATCCCCGAGGGGATTTGATTCTGTTTGGGTTATAGTGGATAGACTGACGAAGTGTGCTCAATTCGTGCCATATAAGATTGATTACCTGATGAAGAAGATAGAGGAGTTGTACTTGAATGAAGTCATCCGACTGCACGGTGTGCCGGTTAGCATCATTTCTGATCGAGACTCCCGGTTTACTTCTCATTTTTGGCAGAGTCTGCAGGAGGGTTTGGGTACGGATCTGAGGTATTCTACTGCTTACTACCCACAGACCAATGGGCAGACGGAGCGGGTGAACCAGATAGTTGAGGATATGATCCGATGCTACATTTTAGACCACGGTGGAGCGTGGGATGAGCGGCTATGACTTATGGAATTTGCATACAACAACAGTTATCAGGAGAGCTTGCAGATGGCTCCATTCGAAGCCTTGTATAGGAGGCGCTGCAGAACTCCATTGTTTAGGGATGAGGCTGGTGAGAGGCCTTTGTTGGGTCCTGATGCGCTTGAGAAAATTGAAGTCACAATGAAGCTTATTCGAGAGAGGCTTCGTATAGCTCAGGAGAGGTACGAGAAGAACGCCAATAGGCGTGGGTCTGCCTTGGAGTTTTCTTTAGGGGACCTTGTATTTCTTAAGGTTTCCCCGATGGTGGGTGTAAAGAGTTTGGTAAGAATCGGAAATTGGACCCGAGGTATGTGGGCCCGTTTAAGATTATGGAGCGGATATGCGTGTCAGCTTACAGGTTGGATTTGCCAGCAAACTTCCCAGGTGTTCATAATGTTTTCCATGTAAGCCAATTGCGGAAGTGTGTGCGCAGCAGTGGGCAAGTCTTGGACGTTGTGCCCCAGTTGGAGCCCAACCTCTCTTTTGTTGAAGTGTCGGTCCGTATTTTGGATACTCAGGAATGGGTGCTGCGAAAGAAGTCAATTCCGATGCTGAAAGTTCTATGGAAGAATCAGGATTTGGAGAGCGCGACTTGGGAGCTAGAGTCGGCCATGAGGAAGGCTTACCCTCACCTGTTTCCCTGATTTGATTGGTATATTTCCCTTCTTGTAACTCCTGTTTGTTACTTTTTCCTTCTATAGTAGAAGTGATGTGTGATGGTTAAAACGCCGGCTCTTATTTATGTGGATGAGTGGAGGTTTTTATTTATAAAAAGAAGAGCGTTTTGTTTTGTTAGAAACCGAGTTTTAACGAGAGGGAGGCAAGTGCACCTATCGCGTGTAGTACAGGATATTCCGGTGTGGAATATTGGGGTCGTATTGTTCTCGGGGCCGGCTTAGCTATATCTACTCTTTCCCTGAAAGCCTATTATTCTACCGATAATATTTTACTTTGGTTTAAAAATATAAAAATGCATAATAATAATAAGCATAAAAAGAAAGCAGGAAAAATGCAGTAAATAAGTGCGGAAGTCCGATGACCAACTTAGCGCGACGCTATCAAAAAGAGAATTGAACGAAAGTAAACTTTTAATAAAAAGAGATCCTAACTTTCAAATTAATTAAGGCGGAGACTCGGCCGTGGAGGTTCCAAAGGAATGAGCTCACTTATCTCTAGGACTATCGCTCACCTGAACGCTAAGACTATTCGACCGATCGCTAGACCGACGAAGGATTCCTCTTAACGCCCGCATTACGCTGAGAACCCCGCTATTGGGTGGGGAACCCAATCCGGTAGAGTCACGCGCCTCCTCTCTCGAGGGTTAGCGCGGAGCTCTCTTTACCCAAGGGTGATCGGTCCATACGTGCGGCCTCTCGGCGTTGCGTATGGATAACGGAAATAGGGTCCGCACATCGATATGCGGTCCTACGCGTCGTTAACCCGGGGTAAACCATAAGAAATTCAATTAAATAGAAAACAGGACTTTTTATTATTTAAAGCTACTTTATCTGTCCCAATGCTCTTCGATATTGAGGGCTAAGGGCGGTTAGCCACTCATCGGAATGGGGACACTTACGCTAGAAAGCGATAAAGAAAGCTGTAAAGAAAGCAGTAAAGAAAGCTGAAAATTGCAAGTCCTACCCAAACGAGTAGGACTGAAGAAAGCAGTAAATGCGAATCCCGGCTCGAGCGAGTGGGCGGGGGTAAATTTATACTCATACACACACGCACTCTACAGAAATGAAAATCACACGCACGCACTCTACAGGAAAGTAAACACACGCACGCACACAAAGTTTCCTACTCAAGTGAGTAGGAGAAAATGAAAGCAATAAAAGACAAGTCCTACTCAAACGAGTAGGCGGGAAATGAAAGCAGAGCGCCATTTAACTCTTAACGAGTAGGCGAAAATAAATGCATACGCACGCACTCTACAGAAATTGAAATAAAGCAATAAAATCTAACTCATACACGCACACACACTTGCAAAAATAAGAAAAAGCAAAGTTGCTGGAAAATTAAAACGACTGCATTTCTACCGCTAGAATGCGGTAGAAATGCATAAAAAGAGAAAATAAAAATTAAACGGAGCGAAAAGTTTTGCAAATAAACGCAAAATGGAAGTTGGCGAAAAATTAAAACAAGTGCATTTCTACCGCTAGAATGCGGTAGAAATGCATAAAAAGTGAAAATAAAAATAAACTAAAGCTAAACGGGTGCGGAAAACGAAAATAAAAACGGGCATTACAACGGCTAGTAAATGCGATAAAATCCTTAACTAAACTAAGTTATAAAGCTGAAAGATAAAGCATAAAAAAAACACGAAAAAGAGAACGAAAAATTACTTAAGTTAGGGCGCATCCAAATGAGATTCATGCTAAGCAAGAGAGAAAATAAACTATTTTTATAAAATAAAAAGCTATTACAAACTAAGGAAGGGGGAGAAAATTCTCTTACATAGCATGAAATCAAAATGGGCAGCACCTCCCCTAAGGAACTTGGACCAAAAAGTGGACAAGAATTGCATACAGCAGCTGCCTTTTTATAGGCAAAAATATCGGGTCGGTCACGCCCTAGGTCACGGGCGTGACAGGGGGGCATGACAGTACTATTCATGAGCTTGATTGGTGATTTGACTGGAGGCTTGACTTCGGCTGAAAACGTGGCGGTCACGCCCAGGTCACGGGCGTGACAGGGGGGCGTGACAGGGAGCTGGATCTGGCGATTTGACGCGGCATTTGACTTCGGGGCGATCCACGTGGCAGTCACGGGCGTGACAAGCTTGTCACGGGCGTGACAGGGGGGCGTGACCGGGACAGCTGGCATTTCGATGTCGGCAGCGTTGACGGTTGACGGAGAGTTGCGTGCCGACATCGACACGGGCGTGACGAGGCTTGGACACGGGCGTGACGGGGGCGTGTCGGGCTCGGGACAATGAATTTGTTGGTTTTGACTGCTGGTTGCGTTTGAGAGCCTGACACGCCCGTGTCGGGGGGTGACACGGGCGTGACAGGGCCGAAAATTATTTTTCTGCAAAAAATTCAGAAAATAAAAATAAGCTAAGTTAGAATATATTTTTACAAAAAAGAAACATTTTATTAAAGAAAATAAACTAAAAAAGACAAAAATAAAGTAAAATGACATAATTAAAATACAAAAATATAGGTATATTTACAACTCATCAAATACCCCCATACTTAAGCTTTTGCTATTCCAGAGCAAAAGTTGGAGATGAATCTATAAGGAATTAAAAAGAATCCTAAATTTAACTAACGCTTAAGTTAATTGTATGAAAGATCGAAATAAATTTCCGGGGTCTCGGAATTAAATCTTAACTTATGAAAATATTAAAATAGAGGAACCGTTTCAAAAAATACTTCTAAACGAGAAAAATAGAAAGCGAAAATTGTTTTGTTAGGTTAACAAAAATGGATTTGAATTATCGAAAAAACTTTCGCTGAAAAGAAATTAATAGGAAATAATTCAAGTTAAAAATTATGCTCTCAAAAAGTTTTGGATTAATTCTAGAATCATGAAAAATAGATAAGTGGATTGACGGATATGAAGAGGGCTTGGATTTTTGAGGCGAGGTAAATTTTTTCTCGAACCTCCATAATAATTTTTTGTTTTGAATAATTAGGAAAATGAAATCTTATTTTCCTAACTTATAATTTTTCTCTTTCTTTCTTCATAAAAAATAATAAACCCAATGTATATGTATAGGAGTAATGAATTTTATCCTCTTACTCCGTAACATATAATCTTTTTAAAATATTGGGCGCCTATGTTTACGGGACGAAATCTTATCCCCATTGACATAAGATCTTTTAAGGGTGAGTGAGGAATCATACCAAGTAAGGCATGAAAAAAAGGTGGAAGGGATGAATTTCTAAAAGAAAACTAGAGTTTAATAAAAAAATTCGAGAGCAACCTTTTTAATTTGGACGTTCCTACGTTTCTAAAAGCATAAGTAGAAATAATGTAAAATCCATGAATGTTATTTTCTAACATAAAAAACATGCTTTATTCAAAAAATTAGAAGTGATAGTGAGAAAAACAAGTTCCCTATAATAAGAAAAAGCCATAAAAAATTCTTTAAAATCTTAACCCCAGAAATTTAAGTCTATCGAGCTACAATTAAAAAACGAATAGTAAATAAAGAATTAATTAAAATTCGCTTATAAATAAACTCGAAACGATTATTTTGGAGAGCAAAGAGGTTAAGAAATGAGGTTTTCGTATTATTTATTACAAAATAATTTTTTTTTATTTTTATGAGTTTTTTTTTCTAATTTTTTTTCATATTTTGGTGTTTTTATCATTTTTTTGGAAATTTTTAAAGGTTATGCAAAATTTTTTTGAGTTTTTGAGTTATATAAAATTTTTTGATTTTTTAATTTTCGGAAATATTTACAAGAGGAGAGAAATTTTTACAAGATAGGAAAGAAAAGGGGAAAGAGACGAGAATATTTACAAAAATATTTACAAAGTAAAAAGGGATCGCCCGCGAACAGACTCTTATTTGTGGTTGGTTAGATGAGTCGAACGTCGCGGAGCGATGATTCATTTTTTGAAAAATTTTTTTATTATTATAATTATTATTATTTAAAGGAAGAAAATATTTTTTGAAATTTTAAATTGTTTTGCAATTTTTTTTTTTTTTTAATTTTTATTTAGTGCTTGAAATAAAAGGACAGAAAATAGGAAACACCCCCATACTTAAGTCCAACATTGTCCCCAATGTTGCACTAAGTATGAGGAACGAGATATATATATAAATAAATATGTACAAAAAAGGTAAAAACAGGGGTTTAGAAATCTTCCCTAAACCGCGTTCGGGGAAGCCCGTTAAGAATAACCCTGCAAAAGATAAAAGAAATAGCAAAAATATAATATAAAAAACGAAAAAGAAAAATTCGGCGAAGATGGGGCGGGTGATAGGGGGCGCGAGTGAGTGTGACAGATGTGTGACGGATACGCGATCCCCTAGCGCTCACAATTGTGAAGCGCGCCGAAACGACAAAATAGATATATAATTAAATGTTTTTTTTTTGTGTTTTATATATATTTTTCTTAGTTTTCCTAATAATTTTTTTTTTTTTTTAGAATTATAAGTTTATGTTTTTTTTTTTTTTTTTTTGGGGTTTTGATTTTTGAAAAAAAAGAAATATAAAAAATAAAATGAAAATAAGTAAAAGGGTAAAATAAAATAAAAATGAAAGATATGTTTTTTTTTTTGAATTTTGAATTTTTTTTTGATGAAAAGAAAAAATTTTTCATCAATTTTTTTTTTTAATTTTTTTTTTTATTTTTAAGTTTTTAAATTTTTAAGTTTTATAAGTTTTTAAGTTTTTTAGTTTTTTTAAGTTTTTGATTTTTTAAGTTTTTAGTTTTCTGATTTTTTTTAAGTTTTAAGTTTTATGAAATTTTTATTTCTGTTTAAGTTTTAAAGTTTTTTTTTTTTTTTTTTTTAGATTTTTTTTTAGGAATTTATTATTATTAATTAATATTGTTATTATTATTATTATTAATATAATTTTTTTGGTGGCCATTTTGTTGTTTTGTTGATATAGAAATAAAGGGTAAAATTAATAGGGTTCAGGAATTCAAAATAGTAAGACGATAATTTCCCCGGCAACGGCGCCAAAAACTTGATGGTTAAAACGCCGGCTCTTATTTATGTGGATGAGTGGAGGTTTTTATTTATAAAAAGAAGAGCGTTTTGTTTTGTTAGAAACCGAGTTTTAACGAGAGGGAGGCAAGTGCACCTATCGCGTGTAGTACAGGATATTCCGGTGTGGAATATCGGGGTCGTATTGTTCTCGGGGCCGGCTTAGCTATATCTACTCTTTCCCTGAAAGCCTATTATTCTACCAATAATATTTTACTTTGGTTTAAAAATATAAAAATGCATAATAATAATAAGCATAAAAAGAAAGCAGGAAAAATGCAGTAAATAAGTGCGGAAGTCCGATGACCAACTTAGCGCGACGCTATCAAAAAGAGAATTGAACGAAAGTAAACTTTTAATAAAAAGAGATCCTAACTTTCAAATTAATTAAGGCGGAGACTCGGCCGTGGAGGTTCCAAAGGAATGAGCTCACTTATCTCTAGGACTATCGCTCACCTGAACGCTAAGACTATTCGACCGATCGCTAGACCGACGAAGGATTCCTCTTAACGCCCGCATTACGCTGAGAACCCCGCTATTGGGTGGGGAACCCAATCCGGTAGAGTCACGCGCCTCCTCTCTCGAGGGTTAGCGCGGAGCTCTCTTTACCCAAGGGTGATCGGTCCATACGTGCGGCCTCTCGGCGTTGCGTATGGATAACGGAAATAGGGCCCGCACATCGATATGCGGTCCTACGCGTCGTTAACCCGGGGTAAACCTTAAGAAATTCAATTAAATAGAAAACAGGACTTTTTATTATTTAAAGCTACTTTATCTGTCCCAATGCTCTTCGATATTGAGGGCTAAGGGCGGTTAGCCACTCATCGGAATGGGGACACTTACGCTAGAAAGCGATAAAGAAAGCTGTAAAGAAAGCAGTAAAGAAAGCTGAAAATTGCAAGTCCTACCCAAACGAGTAGGACTGAAGAAAGCAGTAAATGCGAATCCCGGCTCGAGCGAGTGGGCGGGGGTAAATTTATACTCATACACACACGCACTCTACAGAAATGAAAATCACACGCACGCACTCTACAGGAAAGTAAACACACGCACGCACACAAAGTTTCCTACTCAAGTGAGTAGGAGAAAATGAAAGCAATAAAAGACAAGTCCTACTCAAACGAGTAGGCGGGAAATGAAAGCAGAGCGCCATTTAACTCTTAACGAGTAGGCGAAAATAAATGCATACGCACGCACTCTACAGAAATTGAAATAAAGCAATAAAATCTAACTCATACACGCACACACACTTGCAAAAATAAGAAAAAGCAAAGTTGCTGGAAAATTAAAACGACTGCATTTCTACCGCTAGAATGCGGTAGAAATGCATAAAAAGAGAAAATAAAAATTAAACGGAGCGAAAAGTTTTGCAAATAAACGCAAAATGGAAGTTGGCGAAAAATTAAAACAAGTGCATTTCTACCGCTAGAATGCGGTAGAAATGCATAAAAAGTGAAAATAAAAATAAACTAAAGCTAAACGGGTGCGGAAAACGAAAATAAAAACGGGCATTACAACGGCTAGTAAATGCGATAAAATCCTTAACTAAACTAAGTTATAAAGCTGAAAGATAAAGCATAAAAAAAACACGAAAAAGAGAACGAAAAATTACTTAAGTTAGGGCGCATCCAAATGAGATTCATGCTAAGCAAGAGAGAAAATAAACTATTTTTATAAAATAAAAAGCTATTACAAACTAAGGAAGGGGGGAGAAAATTCTCTTACATAGCATGAAATCAAAATGGGCAGCACCTCCCCTAAGGAACTTGGACCAAAAAGTGGACAAGAATTGCATACAGCAGCTGCCTTTTTATAGGCAAAAATATCGGGTCGGTCACGCCCTAGGTCACGGGCGTGACAGGGGGGCGTGACAGTACTATTCATGAGCTTGATTGGTGATTTGACTGGAGGCTTGACTTCGGCTGAAAACGTGGCGGTCACGCCCAGGTCACGGGCGTGACAGGGGGGCGTGACAGGGAGCTGGATCTGGCGATTTGACGCGGCATTTGACTTCGGGGCGATCCACGTGGCGGTCACGGGCGTGACAAGCTTGTCACGGGCGTGACAGGGGGGCGTGACCGGGACAGCTGGCATTTCGATGTCGGCAGCGTTGACGGTTGACGGAGAGTTGCGTGCCGACATCGACACGGGCGTGACGAGGCTTGGACACGGGCGTGACGGGGGCGTGTCGGGCTCGGGACAATGAATTTGTTGGTTTTGACTGCTGGTTGCGTTTGAGAGCCTGACACGCCCGTGTCGGGGGGTGACACGGGCGTGACAGGGCCGAAAATTATTTTTCTGCAAAAAATTCAGAAAATAAAAATAAGCTAAGTTAGAATATATTTTTACAAAAAAGAAACATTTTATTAAAGAAAATAAACTAAAAAAGACAAAAATAAAGTAAAATGACATAATTAAAATACAAAAATATAGGTATATTTACAACTCATCAATGTGCGTAAAGTTTCGGGATGAAACTTTCTTCTAGGGGGAGTGACTGTAACGCCCCCGATTTTTCTGCGACTATTTTATTCTCGTTTGGCATTACGGTGATGCGTTTTTGTGGCTTGTGCCATTTGTGGAGTATGGTTTAGCTCCTTAGAACTGAGTGGCCTATTTTGTAGCCTATGGGCAAGGTCTCCCTAACAAGCTGAATCGTTTTGGGTGACTCGGTGTGGCCTCTTGGGGGATGCTTGTGTTTTGGCTTTAGGTGGGTATAACTCGAGTTCTGTTCGTCAAAAGTTAATTTCAACTTCGCCGATGTGTTTGTAGCGTGGGTATTTAGCTACGGTGTGAATTTCGTCGAATTCCGAGGTAATTCGGTTTTTGTGTCGTTTTGGGTGTGCCATTTGTAAAGACTATTAGAAAATTCTCTTATTTTATTAAGAGAACCGGCGGCTAGGCTTCAGTTATGCTGAACCGACGTGTTTAAAGCTTATATAAAAGCTTTACTTGGAGTGGAGGGCCCACTCTTTCCTCCTTCTTCCCGAGACCTATAACCGCTGCTCCAGTTCGCGGAAAGCAGAGGCGGAAATGGCGGACTACCCTAGCCTTCGGCCGGTAATTTCGGGAGCTTTCGTGGACGGAATTCATTTTTGAAAGCGGCGTTGGCATGCTCTCGCTCAGATCTACGTTTCGACGGTAAGAGATTCGATTTTTGTGGAGTTTTAGGAGACTTGGATTTTCGGGTCTTGTGGATTTCCGCCATTTAAGTGCGGGTTTCTTGTTAGGTGCTTTTAGGTGTTGCTGCTACTAGTGCTGAGTGAAGAGGAGGGAAAGTCATCCAAGCTTCGCCGGAAATCAAGGCAAGTGGTATTCTTACCCTTGCCATTTTTATGCTCTTGCTAAATTGAAAAATCCCGGTTAGCCCTAGGGTAGAGGCCAAGCTGTTCTTTTATCTTGCTGAATTTTAGGGCTTAGTTTCTCCTAATGAGCCCCCCCCCCCCCTTCTTTGTGTTGTTGGTGCCCAACCCGCCGGCGTTATGCCGCTAATATAAACTCCAGATTTCAGTCTGGTTACTGCTTGCGGGTGAAGCCGAGAGAGAGAGAGTAGAAGGGGGGTGCCTGCTATGTGTCTGGGAAAGAGCCAGATTTGGACTCTCTGTCTGACCGGCATTGACAGTGGTGCACACACTCAAAGCCTTTGCGGGTTTGGCGTTGAGTGTGGTGCATACACTCAACGCTACAGCTGTAGCTAGTTTGAAATTTTGGCTAAGTACTGGGGCGTTGAGTGAGGTGGACTCACTCAATACAGTAGCCCCTGCTAGCGGCTAAGTACTTTGGCGTTGAGTGAGTTGACCTCACTCAACGCCATTTCTGTTTTGGCGTTGAGTGAGGAAAGCACACTCAACGCCGCGGTTTTTCTGAGAAGCTAAGTACTTTGGCGTTGAGTGAGGTGTGCTCACTCAATGCCATAGACTTTTCTGAGGCTAAGTACGTTGGCGTTGAGTGAGTCGACCTCACTCAACGCCATATCGGTTTTGGCATTGAGTGAGGTGGACTCACTTAACGCCGTCGCTTTCTGTGCAGCCAAGTACTTTGGCGTTGAGTGAGGTGTGCTCACTCAACGCCACAGCCTTTTCTGAGGCTAACTACTTTGGCGTTGAGTGAGTCGACCTCACTCAACGCCATTTCTGCTTTGGCGTCTAGTGAGGTGACTTCACTCAACGCCGTAAGCAAATTTGCGGCCAAGTCCCATGGCGTTGAGTGAGTGAACCTCACTCAACGCCATTTCTGCTTTGGCGTTGAGTGAGGTAGACTCACTCAACGCCACAACCCTTTTTCACGGACAAGACTTTTGGCGTTGAGTTAGACGACCTCACTCAACGCCATTGTTATTTTGGCGTTGAGTGAGGTGGACTCACTCAACGCCGCAGTTTTCTTTTGCGGCTAAGTGTAAGGGCGTTGAGTGAGTGAGGTTCACTCAATGCCATTGCTGTTTTGGCATTGAGTGAGGCTAGCTCACTCAACGCCACTTTCTCTGATTGTGGTTAAGTACCAGGGCGTTGAGTAAGTGTGCCTCACTCAACGCCATGGCTGTTTTGGCATTGAGTGAGGTTAGCTCACTCAACTCCAGAGTATTCTTGCAGGAGGCGTTGAGTGAGTGAACCTCACTCAACGCCATGCCTATTTTGGCGTTGAGTGAGGATAGCTCACTCAACGCCAGAGTTGTTCTTCTGGAGGGCGTTGAATGAGTAAACTTCACTCAACACCATGCTTGTTCTGGCGCTAAGTGAGGCTAACTCACTCAACGCCAAGGTCTAGTTAGGCGTTGAGTGGGTCCCACTCAACGCCAAGCCGTGTTGAGTCATTTCAACACTTTTTCCCTACCTTGATTTTTGTTCCCGAGTGAATTCCTTGTTTATGTTTTGAGTTTCCTTGTCGGCCAAGTTTTTCTTTCCTAAAGGCCGAATCGTAGGTCGTGGTTAGTAGTGGTGGTTTGAAGCTCTTCATGGGGGAGGTGTTGTATAATTTAGCCGTGGCCACCCTTTTTCTTCTATCTTGCTCCAGGTACGGGCTGGGCAAGGGGTTGGGAGGTCCCTAGTGCTTTCACATATAGACCCTTGAGCTTGTTGGCTTGGAAATGGTGGTTGGGGGACTGAGTCTGCCTTCAACCCGGATCCATGTTGTTTATTTTGCTACTACCATCTCCCACAGCTTAGGGTGTTAGACGTTTCTTCCTTGGTAGATTGTAGTATTTTGGGCTCTTGGTAGCTTAGTAGACTCTACAGGAGGTAGTTTCTGGGCAGGGTTGATGTTGTTTCCTCGCACCTAGTGCATTTCTTTTTGTCTTACCTTGGGGTAGTTGTGACTTTTACTGCTGTGTTTTTCCTCTTTCATTTATCATCTTGTAGACACTTTCGTGCAGTTTTTCCTTGTTTTGCTTGCTGAGGTATTCTTTTTTTTTTCTTTTGAATGCCTCAGGTTCTGAGCAGTAGCCAGTTTGGTGGCTAGGTTGCTGTGGTTTTGCTGGTGGTCTCTTAGACTTTGGAGATCCTTCTGGATTTGTTTAGTGAGGTAGTTTTCTGCACTTTTCTTACAGACATAGATATTTGCCAGTTGGTTCGTGTCAGGTTGTTGGCGCCCACTGGTAGTTTTTACCTTTGTACTAGATATATTACTTTTGCTGCTACCATTTTCTGGAGATAGTCTACTTGCTCTGAGGAGGATTTATGCAAGGTTGCTAGTTATTTTTAAAACTACAATTATAATTATAAGTATAGCTCATGATCAGCATGTTTTATAAAACTCAATCACTATTTTCCAAACAACATATAAAGATCGTTTTCTTATATATAATATAAATTAAATGTAGAGGCTTGCATAGCATAAGTTGTCCTCTTGAGACACTTATGCACTCCTTAGGATGTCAATCCTGAATAAAGTATTTTCCGCAGCGTATAAGTATAGTTTTTAACTGTGGACTAGGTAATCCACCGAGCCGAGGGATACGGCCTCTAAAATATAACTGATTTTTTAATCATCAAACTTATGAAATTCTTTCATAAAGTAAAGTAGTTGGTTTTGCCTGAGCATCAGCAGTTATCCCCTGCTCGACGCGGCATCATGACGCGTGTTTTCTCATACTCTGATAATTCCTAAATTTGGAGAAAATGCGGGTTGTGACAGAAATCTTGGTCGATGGACTTCAATTCGTGGGTTTCCTAGGTTCTGTCACAACAGACCGACTCCTAGGGGTCTAGCCGGAAATGGGATGTTACAACACTCTCTATCCAGTTCATCATCTGGGTCAAAATATGAGATTGGTCCCAATTCTGAAGCATCTTCATCGAGGGATAAAGGTGACTCTGAATCTGAGGAAGATATTAATCAACGGATTGATAAGTATGGTGAACTTCTGAATGCTTTGAAGAAAAGCAAGAAGCTGGCCAAAAAGCTTGCTGAGGAGATTATCTCCCTTCAGCATATTTCTTCCTTAAAGTCTGAGTCAGCAACCTTACTAGAACAGAAAATAAGGGAGGTTAGCCAACTGAAGAACATCACAGTAATTCAGATTAGCACCATTAAATAAAAGGACAGTCTCATTAGAGATTTGGAAGAGAAACTCTAGAGGGAGAAGAGGATTGTGGCTAGCTATTCTAAGCCTAATTTAGCGTTGCCCATCATTGACTCCGCCTCTCAGAGAAATAAGAGGGGCTTAGGATTCTAGGGAAACACAAGGGCTGCCCCTTTCAAAGGAAAGTGAAAAGCTCCAGTTCAGCCACACATTGCCTTTGAAAGGGTAATACTCCCTTCTAACAGGTATGACCAGGACTCCATGTATGGTAACTGGAAGAATGAGAATTCTTCCTGGAAGAATACAAGTGTATTTTCCAATGTAAGGAGAAGAGGAATAGGGATGAGTTCCTTCAAGGTAGCCCATTAAGAAATTCAAATGGCCCATCATGGATCATTTGTCTTTGGTGCTCCATCCCCCACTCTCAAGAATGTGGCTGCAGCCAAATTTTTGGGCCATCCAGCAAAGACTCTGGCCAAGGGTAAGTCTATCAGCAAGCCTGATTTGTCTATTTCTGATGCTATCAAGATCATGTCTTTTGCAAAGAATACTGATGTTGATGGCATTCAGAGCAGGACAAATAAGTCTATTGGAAGACTTATCTTCAGCCAGATCCTAGCTAAAAGAAAATTGAGAAAGGCTGATGTTGTTCCTTCTATATAGAGAGCTGATGTCAGCACAGCTAGCGGACCAACTCAGAAAAGAAGGTACAACATTCATGAGTGCTAGTACTGTGGGAAAGTGGGCCACTATGCTATAGATTGCTGGCATAATCTAAGTATGGCTAGAGCAATAGTTAGTCCACCAGTCAGAAAAGCTGCTAGTAGAAAAGTCTTTTTTTAGACTATCAGAACCTAGGACCCAATACCAATTAGTGTCCTAAGGTAAACTAAATCTTGTCTTACAGGTTAGTCCAAGTGCTTGTATCCCTATATGGTACTTGGATAGTGGATGTTCCAGGCACATGACTGGAACAACGAGCAACTTGAGGGAGCACACTCCAGTGAAGGATCGACCCAAAGTGATCTATGGTGGTTCATACAGAGGAGTCACTGGAGGTTATGGTAAGATCACAAATGGCATAGTCACTATCAAAAAATTAGCTTATGTGGAAGGGTTGCAACACAACCTGATAAGCATAAGCAACCTCTGTGAGCTTGGCTATAAGATAGTATTCTAGAAGAATTAGTGTCATATTAAGAGGTTGAGTGACCAAGAGGTCATCTTGACAGGCACTAGGAGTGGGAATGTCTATTATTTAAATTTTCTGTATTTATATATAGAATCTCCTATATGCCTAATTGCAAATGAAAAAATCTCATACTATGTCCAATGGCACAAGAGACTAACTCATTTGAACTATAAGACAATTGGCAAGCTCTTTAGTGAAGAGCTAGTTAGAAATGGTCCTAAAATGAAATGCACTAAGGAAAGCATTTGCTCTACATGCCAAAAGGTCAAGTAAACCAAAGCTTCTTTCAAGAGCATTAGGATCAAAGACTTTGTGTGGTGTTTATACCTCTTATATATGGACCTGTTTGGTCCTATGTTAGTTTATAGTCTATGTAGGAAAGTCTACACCCATGTGGTGATTGATTACAATTCTAGGTTTGCCTGTATTTTCTTTCTTAAGAAAAAGTTGAAAACCCTTGATGTCTTCAAGACTTTTGTCAAGCAGATTCAGAATGAACTAGGCAGTACTGTGGTCAAAATCAGATGTGACCATGGGAGTAAATTTCAGTCGGAAAGCATGACAAGTTTCTATGAAGAGCAAGGGATTCATCAATAATTTTCTTCTCCAAGAATACCCCGGCAAAATGGGATTGTTGAGAGGAAAAATAGAACTCTCATAGAGGTTGGAAGGACCTTATTGAGTGACACATCTCTCCCAAAATATTTCTGGACTAAGGCAGTAAATTTTACATGTCATGTCCTTAATAGAGCCTCTATCACCAAGAGCCACAAGAAGACTCCCTATGAGATCTTGAAGGGCAAAAAACCAAACCTGGGTTATCTCAGGATCTTTGGTAGCAAGTGTTATGTGTTAGATAATGGGAAGTCCCATATGACTAAGTTTGTTGCCAAGTCCTATGAAGGGATCTTTGTTGGGTATAAGAATCATAGCAAGGCCTATAAGATCTACAACTTGGAAAGTCAAGTTATAGAAGAGTCCGTTAATGTAGTATTTGATGAGTCAACTATGATTAACAGTGAGGTGCCAAGCTCCTCTTCTAGTCCTGCAGGTATAAAGCTGATGATGGATAAGCTGATTATTAAGGAAGTTGCTCAAATAATTCAAGATGAAGCTTACAGAGTGTGTATTCCAGAGGAAGTATATGGCATATAGGTTGTGGATGATGATCAGCAAAATGAAGACAATGAAGATCAAGAAGCTGGAGAAAGATTGCCTCCAGCAGTCAGGCATCTAAGGGATCATCCAAGACACCAGATTATTGGTGATGCTAACCAAGGAGTGGTGATAATGAGTAAAAGTCTGAATACAGCTTTGAATTCTAGTTTCTTATCACAGGTTGAGCCCAAGAGATTTGAAGAGGCCAACATAGATCAGTTTTGGATTGTAGCAATGCAAGAGGAACTGAACTATTTTAAGAGGTGTAAGGTCTGGAAGCTGGTTCCCAGAACACAAGGACATAATGTCATTGGAACCAAGTGGATCTATAGGAACAAACTTGATGAAAATGGCATTATTGTTAAGAATAAGACTAGACTGGTGGCCAAAGGATACAAGCAAGAAGAAGGTATTGATTTCGATCAAACCTTTGCCCTAGTAGCCAGATTGGAAACCATTAGACTATTCCTTGCATATGCTGCACACTAAGGATTCAAAGTCTACCAGATGGATGTGAAGTCAACCTTTCTGAATGGTGACTTAAATGAAGAGAATTATGTTGAATAGCCTCCAGGTTTTGTTAACTCTAACTCACCTGAATCTGTTTATAGACTTAGGAAAGTTCTATATAGGTTGAAGCAAGCCCCTAGAGCATGGTATGAGACATTGTATAGCTTCCTCATTAAGATCAAATTCTCAATGGGGGAAGATAGAAAAGACCCTATTCCTAAGGGAATCTAAGGGCAAGATCATCCTAGTCCAAATTTATGTTGATGATATAATCTTTGGATCTACTGATAACAACCTTTGTAGGAAGTTTGCCAAACTTATTCAAAGGAAGTTTGAGATGAGCAGTATGGGTGAGCTCAAGTTCTTCTTGGGCCTCCATGTAAGACAGACTAAAGATGGCGTGTCCATATCCTAGTCTAAGTTCACCCAGGAGTTGATTAAAAAATTTGGAATGGAGAATGCCTCCACCATGAAAACTTCCATGGGGTTAAGTATGCCTATAGAAAAAGATGAGGTAGGGAAACCTGTTGATGAAACTTTGTATAGAGGGATAATTAGCTCCCTTATATACCTTACTGCAAGTAGGCTAGACATCATGTATGCTACATGTGTTTGTGATAGGTATCAGACCTGCCCTAAAGAATCTCACTACTCTGTTGCTAAGAGGATTTTGAGGTATCTTAAGGGCACACAAGATCTTGGCCTATGGTACCCTATAAATAGGGATTTTGAACTAACTTGCTATTCAGATGCAGATTTTGCAGGCTGCAAAGAGGACAGAAAAAGCACTTCAAGCACCTGTCATTTCTTGGGAGAAAGACTAGTGTCTTGGAGCAGCAAGAAGAAATAAGTGTTGCAATTTCAACTACAGAGTCAGAATATATAGCTGTTGGGAGCTACTATACACAGTTGTTGTTGATCCAGCATCAGCTCCAGGACTATAACCTCTAGATAAGTAGAAGTCCTTTATTTTGTGATTCTACTAGTGCAATCTCTATAGCTAGGAATCTTGTCTCACACAGCAGTACTATGCACATAAAGATTAGGTATCACTTTATAAGAGAGCATAAGGAATGTTAAGATATCAGTCTTTAGTTTGTCCCTACAGACATGCAAGTGACTGACATCTTCACCAAGCAACTAGATGAAGCAAAGTTCAACACCTTCAAGTTTGAGTTGGGTATGTTGAACTTGGTATAGCTTCATTTGCTCCTCACTTTGTTTTTGGTTGCGAAAATTACTACTTCTTGTAGGGTGTGAAGACCATAAGTGATATCAAGACTAGAATAGACTGGAGTGTCTATCAAGTAAAATGATAGAAGATGCTCCTATTGAGGGGGAGCAAGTACTGATGCTCCTATTGAGGGGGAGTAAGTCCACCATACAGGAAAAGATTCAGCCTCCTATAGAGAAGAAGATAGTAGCTGCACCAGTTGATTATCTAAAATCAGAAAGGGGGAGAAGATAATCAGAGACGGTCAGCACCTCCCTTATTATTATACAGAAGTCAAAAAGGGGGTAGAAGGGAATGATCAAGGAAATGGCCAAGGCCATGCAACAAAATAGGGGGAGTAGGTTATAATCACCATACAGGCAAGGAAATTATTATACAAGGAAAATGTGATAACCTATAACTCTCTTTATAATATATATTATTGCTGCATATGGTTGTGTATATCATTGACAAAGAATTTTGAATAAGGATTTTGACTTCTTCAAATAGGGGGAGATTGTTGGGTCCATTAAACTTAATGTCCCAGATTTGTAAGAAGTCAAACAAGTCAATGGTACACGCCTAGTTATATCTGATGTATATTCAAGTTCATGCATGTAGGTTGGTCCTTATCACATTATTGGATAGATATTCCAAGTGGTTGTGACAGGTGGTCACAATATAGAGAAGTGGAGAGACAGAAATCTATCTAAGTCCACAGACGTTGAGTGAAGCCAGTTCACTCAACACCATATGTTAAAGAAGGATGCTAGACCGGCTAAAAATCGCCTAAGTCCACAGGCATTGAGTGAAGGCAGTTCACTCTACGCCATATAATAAGAGGAATTGAGTATAGTTGAGTCTGTCAAAGCTTCAGCAGTGGCAAGCAGAAAATCGACTAAGTGATGAGTTGTAAATATACGCATTTTTTAGTATTTTATTTAAGTATTTTTAGAATGTTTTAGTTATTTTTCTGTTAGGTTTCTTTAATAAATATGCTTCTTTTTGTAAAAACTGATCTAACTAAGTTAATTTTGATTTTCTGGAATTTTTCAGAAAAAGGTCAAAAATTGACCTGACACGCCCGTGTCATGCTGACCGACACGCCCGTGTCGCCCCTCGATGATCAACCATCATCGACCCCAACTCGACACTCAACGCTTCATCAACCCGAGCAGGACACGCCTGTGTCCATAGACCCGACACAGCTGTGTCAGCCACTCAACGCCTTCATCCAGTCGACACTCAACGCCACTCAATGCTAGCAACTACTCAACGCTTTTATTGTTCACCTCTCAAAGCCACTCAATTCTTTTACTGTTCACCTCTCAAAGCCACTCAATGCTTTTACTGTTCACCTCTCAACGCCACTCAATGCCATCAACCCGACACTCAACGCCAGCATGTAATGCCTTTTTCCAAGCATAACACGCCCGTGTCGGACACGTGTCCCGTCCCAAAGCTTTTAGAAACAAGCAAGCTCGCCAGATTTCACCAAGTCAAACATGGCAACTGTGACATGCCCCCCGACACGCCTGTATTGTAGGCCGTGTCACGCCCGAAATTTTGTCTATAAATAAAAAATTCCTGTAAGTTCCAAGGGTTCACTTTTTTGAGCCAAATTTAGTGTATTTTGTGGGCTGCTTGGTGTGTTCCATTGTCATGTAAGGAGAACTTTCTCCCCCTCTTTTTATTTTTGTCTTAGCTTTGTAATAGTTCTTTTCCATCAATAAAAACATGTTAGCTTTTCTCTTCTTAAATGGTTTTGGAATGAACTTGTGTGCCCACTTTGTTCTTCTTTTTATTCTCATGTTTTTCTTAGTGTTTCTCTCTATGAAATGTGTGTGTGTGTGTGTGTGTGTGTGTGTGTGTGTGTGTGTGTGTGTGTGTGTGTGAGAGAGAGTTTAACTAGTTAATTTCTTCATCCTCTTAATTAGTTGTTATGTTATATTTTATTATAGTTTTTATAAACAAAATTTAAATGTTATTATGGTAGTTTTTCATCAAGTTGTATGTTACATTAAAAGTATATCTTCTTCATCCTTATGAACTTATAAAAGTGATTTCAAAAGTGATTTCTATTTTCTTTAACTTAGTCTTTGTTTAAGTTGTAAACTTTTTGTCCTTTTAAATTTTATTTTTTACTTTTTCATCACTTTTACGAACTATTAAGAATGAAAAAGTTATAATTTTAATTTTTGAGCACCTTTGATTTTAACATTAATTTCCAAATACTTTTGCTCTTTTTATTTTTATTGCATCTTTTTATGTGTTTTTAACACATTCTAAGAATAGAAAAGTAGTTGTTTTAATTTTTAGGTAACTTTCATTTTATTTTTAATTTGTGTGTGTGAGTGTATGAGTTAGGTTTTAATTTTGTTCTTTTAAATTTCATGTTGTGTGTGTGAGTTTATGAGATAATTTTTCATGCTTTATTTTATTGCTTTCTTTCAATTATATAGAGTGTGTGAGTGTGAGATAAATTTTCATGCTTTATTTTATCGTTTTCTTCAATTATGTAGAGTGTGTATGTGTGTAGGAGATAATTTTATTGCATTCTTTCAATTCATGTAGAGTGTGTGCGTGTGCGCATTTATTTCTGCCTACTCGTTAAGAGTTAAATGGTGTGTTTTCATTTACCGCCTACTCATTCGAGTAGGACTTGTGATTTACTGTTTACTTATTTGAGTAGAACTTGTACACGCATTTATTTCCTCCTACTCGTTAAGAGTTAAATGGCGTGTTTTCATTTCCCACCTACTCATTCGAGTAGGACTTGTCTTTACTTTATTTTATGGTTTCGAAGTGTGTGTGAGTTCTCGTTTTAATTAGCTTTTCAATTTTATCTAAATGTTTGTTATTTTATTTCTTCTTCTTATAATCATTTAGTGTTTAGTTTCGAACTCGCGCCTCATTAATACCATAAAGTCATCCCCATACCGTTGAGTGGCTAATCGTCTTTAGCCCTTGGCGTCGAAGAGCATTGGGACATATAAAATGATTTGAAATAATTAAAGTTCTTTATTTTCATTTTAATTTAAGGACTTAAGGTTTGCCCCAGGTTAACGATGCGTAGGACCACATAATCGATATGTGGGCTCTATTTCCGTTATCCATATGCTAGCTTGCCGAGAGGCCGTGTATATGGACCGATCCCCCTTGGGTAAACAGAATTGCGTACATACCCTCGAGAGAGGAGAAGCGTAGTTCTACCGGATTGGGTTCCCCACCCAATAGCGTGGTTCTTTGTGTAAAGCGGGCATTAAGAGGAATCCTTTGTCGGACTAATGTTCGGTCGAATAGTCTTAGCATTCAGGTGAGCAATATTCCTAGAGATAAGTGCGCTCATACTTGTGGAACCTCCACGGCCAAGTTGCCTTTTATTAATTTGAAAATTAAGTTCAATAATTATCAAGAATTATTTTAGTCTTAATCTGATTCGATGCCGAGCGTTAACCTATCATCGAATTAATCTAGTAATTGTCAGCTTTCTTTTATTTCTGTTGTTAAGTGAAAAACAAAAAATTCCACCTTACTTTCAGTAAAATAATAGTCCTCCTAGAGGAGTAGGAATAATCAACCCGTCCCCAAGAACAATACGACTTTGGTATTCTCCCGAATATCGAGTACTTCATGCGATAGGTGCACTTGCCTCCTTTCGCTAGAAACTTTGATTATCTAGCCAGTCCGCGATGGTCGACTCATCGAACCAATCACCCAAATAAGAGTCTGCGTGCGGGCACCATCAAGTTTTTGGCGTCGTTGTCGGGGAACAAACCTTGTTGTTATTTCGAATCCGGGAATCTGTTACTTTTACTTTATTTTCATATAAAACACCAAAAAAATAAAAAAAATTACTTAAAAGCTACTTAAAAACAACAAAAAAATTCCCCTCCCCTTTTCTTAATTAACTTTATTTGTGTTTTTTAGGGTGTATGACCCGTGGACAGCCTTTGGATTCTGAATCTTTTGATTTCGATCCTGAGATCGACCACACCCTTGCGCGCATTCGATCTTAACACCAAGATCAAACTTTAGAACCCGAAGTATCTATCGGAGAACCCCTTGCTATTTTTATGGCCGACCATGTTCCAAATGTGTCCACGGAGCATACAATGTCTTACTACGCCCGGCCAAATTTGGACGATACTGGGTCGAGTGTTATTCGCCCTACGGTGGCGAATAACAATTTTGAAATAAAGTCAAGTGTAATCCAAATGATCCAAAATTCCATACAATTCGATGTACTGCCGGATGAGGACCCTAATGTCCACTTGTCCAACTTTTTGGAGATTTGTGACATGTTCAAAATTAATGGCGTCACTGATGACGCCATTCGTCTGCGCTTATTTCCCTTCTCCCTCAAATCCAAAGCCAAGGCGTGGTTGAATTCCCTCCCACGAGGATGTATAACCACCTGGGCTGAATTGACGGAACGGTTCCTAACGAAGTACTTTTCGCCCGCAAAAACTGCAAAGTTGTGAGCGGGCATTTCTTCGTTCGTGCAAAACGATTCTGAGTCTCTATATGAGACTTGGGAATGGTTTAAGGAATTCCTCCATCGGTGCCCGCACCACGCGCTGCCAACGTCGTTGCAGGGACAAATTTTTTATAACAACCTTAATTTCTAGGCGTGTCAAATGATTGACGCGGCTACCGGGGGCACCCTTAATAATAAGACCCCCGAGGCCGGCCAGACTTTATTCGAAGAGATGGCTATGAACGCCTATCAATGGAACATCCCGCGGGGATGCCCGAAGTTGGAGGCTGGCCTTTTTAAAGTGGATGTCAATGCTCTGTTAACCCTTCAAGTTGAAAGGTTAACAAAGCATGTGGCGGAGATGACTAATGCCTCCTCTACTCCGTCTTGTTTTATTCCCCCTAACATCTGTGTGGCTGACGAGTTCGTGGGCTTCTTAGAAAATTCAGGTCGCCCTTCCTTCAACCCCAACAACAACCCTTATAGTAATAACTATAATCCGGGTTGGAGGATCCACCCGAAGTTTTCATGGAGCAACCAGAACAATGCGCAGCGTCCCCCTACTTCTTCTGCGCCCGCATTTTTTCCGCCTCCTCCTCCAAAACCTTCGTCGGTTGAGGAAAAGTTTTACAAATACGTCGCGTCAAACAAGTCCAATATCCAGAATATAACCGGATCGCTAAAAAATTTAGAATTACAGGTTAGATAGTTGGCGCGACTCATGTCGGAACGCGCGCAGGGGGCACTGCCAGAGAATACGAAGCCAAACCCATGGGAGAACCTCAACGCTATAACCCTCCGTAGCAGTAAGGAGGTGGTTGATCCAAAATGGATTGATCCTCAGGGTTTCTAAATGGGCTTCCCTGAATACGCATCAGGGACGTTTCTACCCTCCGTCTTTTTTTTTGTACATATAGCATTTATTTTTTCTCGTTCCGCATACTTATCTTACAATATTGGGGACAATGTTGGAACTAAGTATGGGGGTGTTTTCGTATTTTCCCTTCTTTCTTTTCTGCACTTCTCTTATTTGCACTTATATTTCCAGAAAAAAAACAAAAACAAAACAAAAAAATTATAAAACAAAAAAAAAATCCAAAAAATATTTTGTTTTACTTTGTAAATATTTTTTGAAGATAAATTTTTGTAAATATTTTTTGGAAATATTCTTTTCTCTTTCCCCTCTCCCCTTTTCTCTCTCATCCTTGTAAATAACTTCTCTTTTTCTCCCAATTTTTGTAAATAGAAGGAAAATTTTCGAAAAAAATGGGAATAAGATTATATGTTAAAAATATTATATGTTATGGAATAAGAGGATAAAATTCATTACTCCTACACATATACATTGGGTTAATTTTATTATTATGAAGTTGAAAAAGAAAAAAATCATATTAGGAAAATAAGATTTCATTTTCCTAATAATCAAAAAGAAAAAAATGGAGGTTCGAGAAAAAATTACCTCGCCTCAGAATCCAAACCACTTCATAAACCGTCAAACCTCCTCAGCCAATTTCACGACTCTAGAATTAATTCAAAAATCTTTTTGAGAGTGTACAACCCCATATTCGCTGGGTGCGACCCGGTGACACCACTGAGGAATTGGGCTAGCCTCAGGCTAGCCTTGGGTTAACCCTAAGGCATACTTGTGGAGTTTTCGTCCTTAAAAGGCTCCCGCCTGGCAGTGGGCGATATCGTTTGCGCCACGACAGGCTTCGGGTCCAAAGCCGGAGGAGCTTCCACCCTGAAGGAGCTCCCGCTAAGGGCAGGCGAAAGCTGGGGAAACCAGGGCAGATAGTCGAGCTCCCGGCAGGAGAGATCGTCGACCGACCAGGGCAGGCGAGAACGCCTTAGGAGAGCCTTCGTTCGCAAGGGCAGCATGACTACCTAGCGCGAGAACCTTTCTGGCAGGAGTTCTCGCCAAGGTGGGCCTAGTGGGGACCCAGCGAGAGCCTTCTAGGCCGGGGGTCTCGCCAAGTGGGCCCACGTGGTAGGGCCCGGCGCTCGTGAAGGGGATTATTTTATAATATATTATCCTGAGGTAAAATTATCCAAATGCCCTTGGGATGACAGCGGGATTCGGCTATTGGCAGACCCCTCAGGGGTATTTCAGTATTTTCAGGTCAAAGGAAGACTATAAAAAGACCCATAGGGGCTCTTTGGAAGGCAAGGCTTTCATTATTCTCCCACTCTAGTGCCTTCTGAGGAGCTCCCAGCCCAGCGTTTGGCTTTGGAGGGGAAGCTCTCAGAGATCTTCCGAGTGTGTGGTGGGACCTCCCAACTGAGGCTTGGGGTCAGTCTTTTGACCTTGGCAGCCAGTCAAGGGTCGAGGTAAGAGAGAAGTAGGCGTCGGCTGCACTTTGGTTTGTGAACATTCGTTGGGGTCATTTTTGGCTTCAACAGTTCTGGTGTGGTGAGCGTGGAAGCAGTCGGTGTAAGAAAATCTCGAGTTGAGTCCCATGGCAGGAGGCGAAGGTGAAGGATCAGGCGCAGGAGGATCCCCCACCCGGGTGGACGAGGCAATGAAGAAGATGTTTGAGGACTTCAGGCGGGAAGTCATGCAGACGATCAACTTGGCCTTCTCGGCAAGGAATGAGTGGGAGACGCCGCAGGTCCCGGTGGAGGTGGTCCCGCTGTTAGGCGAGAACGCTCCAGGGAAGCGCCCCGGGAAGGAGGTCCCGGTGGAGGCAGGCGAGAGGGACGTAGCCGCGCTGGAGCTTTTCCCAGGCCAGCGTCTCGAGAAGGAGCTTCCGGCGGATCTGGGCGAAAAGGAAGCGACGGTGCGGGAACTCTTCCCTGGGCATGGTCTCGCGGATCGGTCCAGCCAACCAAGGTCGCGAGACGTGCCTTCTCGCCAGGCAGGAGGCGAGACCCCCTTTAGTGAGCTCATTGTCTCGGCTCCAGTGCCGGAGGGGTTCCGGGAGCCGGACATGACCTACTATACCGGGAAGGATGACCCAGTTCAGCACGTGCAATGGTTCGAGGACGTGGTGTCCATCAGACAAATGTCGGATGCCTTCAAGTGTAGGCTTTTTGCCATCACTCTGAAAGAGAAGGCCAGGGACTGGTTCCACCAGTTGCCGGCGAGTTCCATCTACAGCTTTGAGGATCTGCGGAGGGGTTTTCTGTTGAGATTCTCAACTTCGAAGAATAGGAAGAAGGAGGCTGAATGCCTGTTTGTAGTGAGGCAAGGGCCGGAGGAGACGTTGGGTAACTATGTCGACCGGTTCCAAGAGGAGGTTCTCCTGGTCCAGGAGGTCCTGGGGTATGCGCTGATGCTTGCCTTCACCCTGGGGCTGAGGCCAGGGTTCTTCAGCATGGAGTTGAAGAGAGTGCCCCCTCTCTCTTTTGAGGAGCTCATGGAGAGGGCGGCGAAGGAGATAGACTTCGAGAGGGCAAACCCTGCGTTTGCGAGGAAGCTGGCCAGGTTGGCTGAGGATGATGTGAAGGAGCCGGTGGTGGGAAGGCAGAGAGAGCAGAGAGAGCAGAGGGAGCCGAGGGAAGATAGGAGAAGAGAAGAGCCCCGAGGGCAGGGGCAACAGCATGGGGGGGCCAGGGAGCCAAACAACCGACTGGGTTGGAGGCCTCAGGAGGGTCGCCCCCAGGGCCAGGGAGGACTTCAGGGACGAGATAACTTCCGGGAGCCAAGAAGGCTGGAGCAGGGAGGATGGCGACAAGGACCAAGGGGTCATTTCCCACCGCCGCAGGAGGCTATGGAGGTGGGAAGGGGAAGAGGAAGAAGATTTTGGGGAGCCGGAAGAAGGGGAGGAGGAGAAGGAAGAGGGGGCAGTGTGGCGTTGCCTTATTGTGACTTCCAACAGGAGGAAGGTCACGCAACGGCCACCTGCCCAGAGTTTCTGGAGATTAGAGGGGCCAGAAGGCAGGATCCGCCTGTAAGGATCGTTGAAGTACAGCGGGAAGAGGTGGAGGACAGATGTGAAGACAGGATTGACGTGGGGACCCGAGGAGGGATCGGAGTGATCCACGGGGGAGTGGGGATCGAGGCAACCCGCAAGGGGAGCCTTCAAACCATGTTCCGCCAAGGGGTCGCCTCGACCTCCCAGGCTCCCCCCCCCCCCCAGAGGAGAAGATCACTTTCTCATCCGCGGATATGCCAGACTACGAGGACCCGTTCTGCGACGCGCTTGTGATCCAGACAGCGGTGGAGAACTACACCGTCTCCCGGATACTGGTGGACAATGGGAGCTCGGTGAACGTGATCTTCAAGAAGGCCTTCGATGAGATGAGGGTGGAAGGAAAAAGGGTCCTGGCTTCTGATGGACCGCTTTTTGGCTTCTCCGGAGAAAGGAAAGAAGTGGAAGGGGGAGTGGGCCTGCATGTGAGGCTTGGGGGCATCTCACGGAACTGTCGGTTCGTGATCGTAGACGCCCCAAGTAGTTACAATGCCATCTTTGGACGTCCCCTCATCAGCGCCTTTCGCTGCGTACCCTCCTCATACCACCAATGCCTCAAGTTCAACAATGGAGGGGTGCAGGTTAGGATCAGGGGGGATCCGAAGATGGCAAGGCAGTGCTATGTGACGGCGGTTAATACCGTGACGTGGATGGCGGAGGCAGAGGAGTTGGAGAAAGAGATGGCTGAGCAGGAAGGGGTTGAGAAAGGGGAGATAAGCCTGGGAGAGGCGATGGAGGTTGTTGAGGAGTCGGCAGAGGTGGAGGAGATCAGCCCAGAAGAGACGAGAGGAGTGGTGGATGAAGAAGAGCAGAGGCAGGAGGAGAGCCTGGAGGAGGCGATGGAAGTTGTTGAGGTTAGGGGAGAGGAGCCCGAGTTCGAGCAGGAAGAGGCAAGGGTGAGTTGGGAGCGGTCGGGGCTGGAATCGGCCGAAGAAGTGGTGGAGATGGAGGTGCTTACAAGAGCGGGGGAGGTGCAAAGGGTTCGGATCAGCGGCGGCTTGAGCCTCGAGGATCAGGAGCGGATGCGAGCCTGCATCCAAGGCAACGTCGACATCTTTGCATGGAATGCGGCAGACATGCCGGGCATTGACGCGGACGTGGCCTGTCATCGCTTGAACCTGGATCCCAGAGCCCGCCCCATACGCCAAAAGATGAGGGCCATCGCCACCAAGCTAGAAGCCCCCATCCGAGAGGAGGTCAAAAAGCTCCTGGACGCAGGCTTCATCTCAGAGATCCAGTATCCAGGCTGGATCTCCAACGTGGTAATGGTGAAGAAGGGAGGAGGAAAATGGCGCATGTGTATTGATTTTTCTTTGTTAAATAAATCATGTCCCAAGGATTGCTACCCCTTGCCTCGAATCGACGCGCTGGTTGACTCAGCCGTCGGTTTTTCTCTCATGAGTTTTTTAGATGCATTTTCAGGTTACCACCAGATCCGGATGCACCCTCCTGATGTCAAGGATGTTTCCTTCATCACAAGAGAGGGATGCTTCAGCTATAAGATGATGCCCTTCGGGTTGAAGAACGCAGGGGCAACGTACCAGCGCATGATGGATCGAGTCTTTCGAGATCAAAGGGGAAGGAACCTGGAGGTCTATGTTGACGACCTCATGGTCAAGAGCAAGTGTGTTGATTCCCACTTGCGGGACTTGGAGGAAACGTTTGCCACCCTGCGAAGGTTCAAGATGAGGTTGAATCCCTTGAAGTGCGTCTTTGGGGCTAGTCGCGGGAAATTCCTCGGACACCTCTTGACTCCCGCGGGGGTAGAACCTAACCCCGATAAGGTTAAGGCTATCCTAGACCTGGAATCACCTCGCAATGCCAAGGAAGTCCAGCGCTTGACCGGGAAGTTGGCCGGGCTAAGCAGGTTCCTCTCTCGGTCAGGAGATAGATGTTCCTCTTTCTTTAAAGTACTCCGTGGTAACCAAGTATTCGAATGGACGGCCGAGTGTGAAGAGGCATTTCAAGGGTTGAAGAGGCAACTCTCCCAAGCTCCGTTACTTCAAAGCCTGAAGGAGGGGGAGGACCTAGCCTTGTATCTCGGAGTGGGAGGAGAGGCGGTGAGCTCCGTCTTGGTTAGGGAAGAGGGGAAGAAGCAGTTACCCGTCTATTATGTCAGCCGAATCCTAAAAAAGGCGGAGCTCCGATACCCCATCCTGGAGAAGCTAGCATATGCTTTGGTCATCTCAGCTAGGAAGCTTCGCCCTTACTTTCAAGCACACTCGATTAGGGTGGTAACAGACCATCCCCTTCGCAAGGTCTTGGAGGGGGTGGAACATTCAGGAAGGTTGGCGAAGTGGTCCATCGAGCTAAGTGAGTTTGACATCTCTTTCGTCCCGAGGCTCTCCATCAAAGCCCAGGCCGTAGCGGATTTTCTGGCGGACTATGTTACCGAGGCCGAGACTGGAGAACCAAGGCCGCAAGAAGCGTGGAAGATGGTGGTCGACGGGGCCTCAGGAAGGCACTCCCTGGGAGGAGGTGTGGTGTTGGTAAGCCCTCAGGGAGTTACCATAGAGCAAGCAGTGACTTTCCACTTCCCTGTAACCAACAACCAAGCAGAGTATGAGGTTGTGATCGCTGGCCTTCGCTTGGCAAAGGAGCTGGAAATCCAGGATGTGGAGGCCTTCACCGACTCAATGGTGGTAGCATCGCAGATCCGAGGCGAGTTTGAGGCCCGGGAGCCGACTCTCGCGAGGTATCTATCAAAGGTAAGAGCCCTCATTGGGGGTTTTCGTTCATTCTCTATTCAACATTTCCCCAGGGAGGAAAGCGCGGCAGCTGATCGACTAGCGAAGTTCGGGCCTCGGGGAGGAGGTACCCTAACCGAACTGTTCCGACCAGCCATTGAAGAGGGGGAGTTGATGGAGGTGAATCGGCGGTCCTCATGGGTAGATCCGTTGGTGACTTTCTTGACCACAGGAGAACTGTCGGAAGAAGTCAAGGATGCAAAGAGCTTCAGGCGCAAGGCGGCTCATTACCTGATGCTGGAGGGAAGCTTGCATCGGAAGATGTTGTCAGGGCTCCTCGCGAGATGCGTAACCGAGGAGGAAGTCCCGAGGATCCTGGAAGAGGTGCATTCTGGAGAATGCGGCAGTCATTCAGGGGGAAGGACATTGGAAGCAAGGGTGATAAGGCAAGGATATTTCTGGCGGACCTTAAGGAAGGATACAGCTGAATTCGCAAGGAGGTGTCGGAAGTGCCAAGTACATGCTCCTCTCCAGCTCTTGCCCGCCCAAAGGCTTCGGAGCATCACGGCGCCATGGCCCTTCGCCATTTGGGGGATGGACCTGGTTGGACCTTTTCCTCCAGCTAGCGGACAGAGGAGGTTCCTCCTAGTTATGATTGACTACTTCTCCAAATGGCTGGAGATCAAGCCGTTAGCCAAGGTAACCTCCCAGGTCATCAGAAACTTTGTTTGGGGGGAAATCATTTGCAGGCACGGATTGCCCCAAGCGATAGTGACGGACAACGGTCCTCAGTTCGCTAGTGAAGAATTCATCAATTTCTGCACCCAATTGGGGATTGACCTCAGGTTCGCCTTTGTCCATCATCCTCGGAGCAATGGCCAGGTGGAGGCGGCAAACAAAGTCATCGTCAACTTGCTCAAAAAGAAGGTGGAGAACCTGAAGGGTAGCTGGGTGGAACAGCTCCCTTCCGTCCTGTGGGCCTTGCGAACAACTCCGAACACGGCCACAGGAGAGACCCCCTTCAAGCTCTCTCATGGGTGTGAGGCTGTCCTCCCGGTGGAGTTCGAGGTTCGGTCCCCAAGGGTCGCGGCCGCAACTGAGGGAAGCGAAGCTTGGAGGTTGGAGAATGAGGAAGGGTTGCGCCTCTCATTAGATATGGTGGAAGAGCTGCGGGATGTCGCCGCCATCAGGCAAGAAGAAATAAAACGACGAATGGCTCGGTACTTCGATAAGCACATCAGAGTCAAGCAATTCGCCGAGGGGGATCTAGTACTGAAAAAGGTCGATGCTGCGGGAAGGTCGGCCGCGGTTGGTAAGCTCAACCCTAGCTGGGAAGGGCCTTATATAGTAGAGAAGGCTCTGGGTAACGGAGGCTACTATCTCCAGGATACCGAGGGAAGGACCTTGAGTCACACCTGGAGTGGTGACGATCTGAAGCGCTTCTACCCGTAAGAGGGAAAGAAGGATTGTAATGTTGTAAACAACCATTGCATTCTCAATAAGTTTATTCCAGAATGTTGACTATCTCTGAGTATGCAATCTTTATGTTTTTTGTTTTAACTGGCTATGACTCCTCATCTCAATGATGGAATAGGCCTGGTTGAAGGAATCTTCATCAACACCCCGAGCTCGGCTCGGCCCCAGGTAGACCCGCTGCGCAGGCTCTCATCTAGCTGGCAGGTCCGAAGGCTCGCCTGTGGGGGAGAGGTTTGGTTATCTTCATCAACACCCCGAGCTCGGCTCGGCCCTAGGTAGACCCGCTGCGCAGGCTCTCATCTAGCTGGCAGGTCCGAAGGCTCGCCTGTGGGGGAGAGGTTTGGTTATCTTCATCAACACCCCGAGCTCGGCTCGGCCCTAGGTAGACCCGCTGCGCAGGCTCTCATCTAGCTGGCAGGTCCGAAGGCTCGCCTGTGGGGGAGAGGTTTGGTTATCTTCATCAACAGCCCGAGCTCGGCTCGGCCCCAGGTAGACCCGTTGCGCAGGCTCTCATCTAGCTGGCAGGTCCGAAGGCTCGCCTGTGGGGGAGAGGTTTGGTTATCTTCATCAACACCCCGAGCTCGGCTCGGCCCCATGTAGACCCGCTGCGCAGGCTCTCATCTAACTGGCAGGTCCGAAGGCTCGCCTGTGGGGGAGAGGTTTGGTTATCTTCATCAACACCCCGAGCTCGGCTCGGCCCCAGGTAGACCCGCTGCGCAGGCTCTCATCTAGCTGGCAGGTCCGAAGGCTCGCCTGTGGGGGAGAGGTTTGGTTATCTTCATCAACACCCCGAGCTCAGCTCGGCCCCAGGTAGACCCGCTGCGCAGGCTCTCATCTAGCTGGCAGGTCCGAAGGCTCGCCTGTGGGGGAGAGGTTTGGTTATCTTCATCAACACCCCGAGCTCGGCTCGGCCCCAGGTAGACCCGCTGCGCAGGCTCTCATCTAGCTGGCAGGTCCGAAGGCTCGCCTGTGGGGGAGAGGTTTGGTTATCTTCTACAACACCCCGAGCTCGGCTCGGCCCCAGGTAGACCCGCTGCGCAGGCTCTCATCAAGATGGCAGGTCCGAAGGCTCGCCTATGGGGGAAAGGTTGGCTCCTGTGATACTTTGTTCTTAGCCACTTCTACGACACCCCGAGCTTGGCTCGGCCCCAGGTAGACCCGCTGCGCAGGCTCTCATCAAGCTGGCAGGTCCGAAGGCTCGCCTGTGGGGGAAAGGTTGGCTCCTGTGATACTTTGTTCTTAGCCGCCTCTACGACACCCCGAGCTCGGCTCGGCCCCAGGTAGACCCGCTGCGCAGGCTCTCATCAAGCTGGCAGGTCCAAAGGCTCGCCTGTGGGGGAAAGGTTGGCTCTTGTGATACTTTGTTCTTAGCCGCTTCTACGACACCACGAGCTCGGCTCGAACCCCAGTAGACCCGCTGCGCAGGCTCTCATATAAGCTAGCAGGTCCGACGGCTCGCCGGTGGGGTGGGGGTTTAATTGGTTGGAAAAAGTATGTGGGCAGGGCCCTGACCTGGACCAAAGGCAAGGCCCTAAAGATCTCGGCTCAGAGGTCTCGGCCAGTAAAGGTCTCGGCTAAAGGGGGTTCTCGCAAAAGAAGGCTCCCGGCGGACCTGGGCAGGACGACTCAATCGACGACGCGAGGTTCCCGCCTAACTGATCTCTAAGGAAGGTCACCCTAAAGAGACTAAGGGTCTCGGCGGAAGCTCGCGCGGAAGCCATTCGGCAGAGTAATATACTTTTAAAACACACATTGACAATGAAAAATGAAACATTACTTTATATAAAGTTAATTACAGAAGTGAGGAGTTTCTCGCTCATTACAAAAGGGAATTCAAAATAAAAGACACTTTAAGGGGACGTACTGTAATCCCCACTGGTGCTCTCGCTTGAATCATCGCCAGAGCCCTCTTCAGATGTCCCGCCAGCGGCGGTAGAAGACCTCGGGACGTCTGAGAGAGGCGAGTCCGGCGCGCCCGGGGGTTTGGGAACTGGATCGTAGAGCCAAGGAAGAAGTTGGCAAGCGTCAATGGTCGCGCCGTCCTCCCGGAGCAGCTTGACGTCTCGCAGCGTCTCGAGCGTCAGCTTGACGGTCGCCTGAGCGTTGGCTTGAAGCAGCTTGTCAACGTCATACACCGAGAGGTAACGACTCCGCAGCCTCGCATCTAGCTCCGGAGGCGGGACCTTCGCCAGCTCTGCACGGAGCTGTTCCCTCAGAAGGACGCTCTCGCAGCGCGCGTTGGCCAGCTCTGCGCGAAGCTCCCTGACTTGGGCAGAATCCTGCAAAAGGAATAAAAGAATTCAGTCTAGACACAACGCACCATCGTAACTTTGGAAAGCGAAAGCAAGGGTTCAGGAGGGTCTCGCCTACCTCGGTCGCGGGGCGCAGAGACAGCGCCAGTCGAGCGTCCGCAAGCTCTTGTTGAGCTCTCGCGAGTTCTTCTTCCGCGGTGTGCGCGCGAGCCATCGCGTCCTCCCTTGCCTTGCGCATATCGGTGAAGTTCTTGTCGATGGTGATGCTTCGACGCGCACACATATGTGTAAGCTCGAACCCGCGCAATATGGCCCGGGTGGCGTCGAAGGCTAGAAGGCGGGTGGACATCTGGTCAAACACGCCGGCATCTTCCCGGCTGTAGAGACCATATCCAAGCGAGAAGGCCTCGCCAGTCACATTTTCCCCCTCCGCCCATCTGGGAAGGAGGGTCGAAACCCTGATTGAGTTTGACTCAGGGTCCCATTCCATCTGAGGCTTCCCCTCCGAGTCGGCATACCTAACGCCGAAGCCAAAGTTCCGGTGCCCTCTCGGCACCTCCTGGGGCGGGGCGCTGGCGGAGGTTTCGGCGGCAACCACTTCTCCCCCAGCCTCGTTTGCGGCCGATGTGTTCCTGGCGGAAGCCTCGGCGCGGCTCTTGGCGGCGGCATCCATCTCGCTGGCCATCTGAAGGATCGCTTCAAAGGACCTGCCCTCGGGAGGAGGTTAGACGGGCGAGACCGCCAACGATTTCCCCTTCTCGGCGGCAGAAGGCTTGGGCCTCTTCAGCGCACGGAGAGGATGAAGGGTGGCCTTCCGCTTCTTGGCCGGTGGCGGCATAGAAGGGGCTGGATCTTTTCGGCAGGCGCTGGCGCTAGCTTCCGCAAGTGCAAGGGAGCCTCTCGCGGCCAGGCCCTCGACACCCCGGCCTTCAGTAAAGGGCTGGCGCAGAGGGACCTCCCGCTCTCCTGCAAAGATAAAGCACTTCAGCGCAAAAAAAATCTTTGACAAAAGAGGGAATCTGAGGCGAGACCGTACCTTCGCCCGAGTGAACGAGTGGGAGGGAGTCGATGTCCCGCCTGAGGTAGGGAACATCGAACTCCTTGGTTCCGAAGAATTCCAGGATTGCGCTCTCGCGCGATCCTAGAGTAGGCGGTTTGTAGGCCGCATCCTCATACTGAACGGGCTGAAGCGGGACGTTGCCGAAGTCTCCGCTGACGTAGACGAATTTCTCGCCCCAGTGATGGTGCTTGTTGGCGAGACCAGTAACCTCGAGCTGTTGCCCGGAGAAGAAAACTACCCCCCCCCCCCCCCTTGGCACGGAAGTTGAATAGCTTCCGGAAGATGGGCAGACTAAACTCGATCCTCTCGGATCGCATATAGCATATGAATGCTATAAGTATCGCGACTGAGTTCGGGTTTAGCTGGGCAGGAACCACCCCATAATAACGAAGAGCTAGCCGAACCTCCGGCCAAAGGGGGAGGCGGAAGCCCACCTCGAAATGCTCGAGGGGGATGGCAAGCTCTCCCGCCCCCGGAGTATTCACCCTATCGTGATTCCCCGGGTTCCGCGCCGAGAAGCCGGCGGGAATGTAGCGGTCGACGATCAAGTTATACTCGTCTAGGGTGAGCTTGCAGGAAGGGAAGAGGTGTTTTTGAAAGGCTTCCGCGCAATTGGCGCGACCCTTGTTCTCGCCAGGCATGGTTGGTTTGTGAGTAAGAGCGAGAGCAGAAGGGGGGTCGAAGCGGAAGCAAGAACGCGAAAGCAAGGAGGGAAGGCTGAGGTTCCGGATCGAAGAAGTAAATGCGGTTGGTAGACTTCTCTATTTATAGGGAATCGCAATCATCATGAGTTCATCCGGCAGAGAGAGAAAGTGACAGCGGAGTACAGCTGTCAGAATCCGGGCTAACGGCGCCTCGATTTTCCCCCTCGGGATGGCAGCGGTCAACGGTCATTTCGGGTTTCGACACAATTATTTAGATTGGCGCAAGCCTCCTAGATTGGCGCAAGCGTCCTAGACTGACGTAAGCGTCTTAATTTAAAAGCCTCGCAGAACAATAAAAAGAAAAGAAAAAGAGACATTGGTAACAGTAAGGTTCTCGCAGGCGAAAGCTGAAAAAACTTAAGTAACAATAATGTTTATTACAGATACGCGGATAAAAGAGATTCAAGCGAGAAGTCTAATAGGGATTCCAATACCATCGCCCTCGCTCTCGCCGCCTAGTTCTTGGAGGTACCAGCGGATTGAAATAAGACGATAGGGTGGTGCACCCGAGGTTGATCCGCCGGGCGTGATCCCGGATCAGCGAGATGCACCTCCCCGGCGAAGACTCGGCGGAAGGCCCTCCCGGACGATCTGCCTCGCCTAAGAAGAAATCCCGCTCCAGAGCCTCCAACCTTTGCTCCACGGACTCGCGGAACGCTTCCACCGCGGCAGCGTGGGCACGATCTCGCCGGATGAGCCTGGCCAGGATAGCCGAGATTCTCTTCCTCCTCTCCTTCGCGCTCCCGGCACCGTTCAATATCCCTTCTATCTCGCCAGACGAAGGGAGGGGGGAATCTTCCTCTTCTTCATCATCATCTTCATCATCATCTTCTTCCTCCCGGTTGGCTTCCGACCGCAAGCCGGGATCACCTACAAAGGAAACGCACGAGAATTTTGGTCAAGGCATAACAATCGGTAGTCCAGGAAAGTTTCGCATACCTGCAGTTGGGCGAGAGGGTCCGGCCCCTCCGTTGGTCCCGTAAAGGAGGTGAAGAGGCTTGCCCAGCCCCGGGCGAAAGGGCTCGCGCACGATGGTCCCGACCTGGCCAGAAGCTCGTGGGGAGTTGTCTTCTCCCAAGAGATGATCGGCATCCTTGGGAGTAGCGGAGGGATCGGAGGCCGTCCCTCCCGCCTGCAGGGTAGGATTGGTCACCAAGGGAGGCAATTCCACAGTTCTCGCTTCTACTTCCCTGGCGGTTAGGCCCGGGTCGGCGGGAGCGGGCGCTGCGAGGAGATAGTTCAGAAAAGGAAAGGCAGGGTTGACATATCGACAGTAGCGAAATGTACCAGTCGTTTCGGTCTCGGCCGGAGGAATTGCGTCCGAAACCCGTGTTTGGTCCTTTGGGGAATGAGCGGGTAGGTTCGAAGAACTTGGCGGGATTTCAGCGTCATCGTTAGGAGCGGACTCCTGCGAAAGCGTACTTTAATCATCGGATCTAATGCACAGTCAGCTCGGTAGACCCGGTTGAAAGGCTTACCTTCTGCGGAGAGGGATCCCCCGCAGGATTGGGAGTGGGGGAAGGAGGATCCCTATTCTCGCGAGAAAGGTTCCGCCGGACCACCTTCGCCCTTTTCTTCTCCTTCTTCTTCGGCTCGAAAGGCCCGGCGGCGGAAGTCTTTCTCGCTAACCATGGAGCCACCGCCGCACAGTTAGCCAAGGCCCGCGCTTGGGCAGCGGCTAACCGGTCTTGGAGGTCTTGCGGAAGCGGTTTGGCGGCACGTTTGGGATGCATGGTAAGCTCGCGCAAAAATCACTGAGGCGAGAGCTCAGTTGGAAAACCGTACTTCAAGGGCAGGGCGTATGGACGCCTATCGGTGCATATTTATAGCCGCAGTGGGGCCCCCCAGAAGATTCCCTCGGTAGGTGGGCACGTGTCCAGCGAATATTTTGGGGGTTGGACTTGTCTTGTCGAGCGCAGGGCTAGCTCGAAAAGAGCGGGGATTGTGTACAACCCCATATTCGTTGGGTGCGACCCGGTGACACCACTGAGGAATTGGGCTAGCCTCAGGCTAGCCTTGGGTTAACCCTAAGGCATACTTGTGGAGTTTTCGTCCTTAAAAGGCTCCCGCCTGGCAGTGGGCGATATCGTTCGCGCCACGACAGGCTTCGGGTCCAAAGCCGGAGGAGCTTCCGCCCTGAAGGAGCTCCCGCCAAGGGCAGGCGAAAGCTGGGGAAACTAGGGCAGATAGTCGAGCTCCCGGCAGGAGAGATCGTCGACCGACCAGGGCAGGCGAGAACGCCTTAGGAGAGCCTTCGTTCGCAAGGGCAGCATGACTACCTAGCGCGAGAACCTTTCTGGCAGGAGTTCTCGCCAAGGTGGGCCTAGTGGGGACCCAGCGAGAGCCTTCTAGGCCGGGGGTCTCGCCAAGTGGGCCCACGTGGTAGGGCCCGGCGCTCGTGAAGGGGATTATTTTATAATATATTATCCTGAGGTAAAATTATCCAAATGCCCTTGGGATGACAGCGGGATTCGGCTATTGGCAGACCCCTCAGGGGTATTTCAGTATTTTCAGGTCAAAGGAAGACTATAAAAAGACCCATAGGGGCTCTTTGGAAGGCAAGGCTTTCATTATTCTCCCACTCTAGTGCCTTCTGAGGAGCTCCCAGCCCAGCGTTTGGCTTTGGAGGGGAAGCTCTCAGAGATCTTCCGGGTGTGTGGTGGGACCTCCCAGCTGAGGCTTGGGGTCAGTCTTTTGACCTTGGCAGCTAGTCAAGGGTCGAGGTAAGAGAGAAGTAGGCGTCGGCTGCACTTTGGTTTGTGAACATTCGTTGGGGTCATTTTTGGCTTCAACAGAGAGCATAATTTGTAAATTGCATTATTTCCCATAAAACTCCTATAAGCTAAAGTTCATATAATTCCAAACTATTCTTGTTAACCTAACCATTACAACTATTGCTTTCTATTTGATTACATCAAAAAGTCTCTTGGCAAAAACTTTTGCCCTATTTAAATCATCTATATAATTTTAGGACTTAACTCTTATATCCCGTAAATTTATTTAGATCTCTCTTATAATTTATTTAAAACGGTAGTTAAACTTAGATTTTTTTTTATTCTTTATAAGTTCACCTCAAACTTTTGCTCTGGAATAGCAAAAGCTTAAGTATGGGGGTATTTGATGAGTTGTAAATATATGCATTTTTTAGTATTTTATTTAAGTAGTTTTAGAATGTTTTAGTTATTTTCTGTTATTTTTCTTTAATAAATATGCTTCTTTTTGTAAAAACTAATCTAACTTAGTTTATTTTGATTTTCTAGAATTTTTCAGAAAAATGTCAAAAATTTACCTGACATCCCCGTGTCATGCTGACCGACACGCTCGTGTCGCCCCTCGACGATCAACAATCATCGACCCCAACTCGACACTCAATGCTTCATCAACCCGAGCAGGACACGCCTGTGTCCAAAGACCTGACACGGTCGTGTCAGCCACTCAATGCCTTCATCCAGTCAACACTCAACGCCACTCAACTCTAGCAGCCACTCAACGCTTTTACTGTTCACCTCTCAAAGCCACTCAACGCTTTTACTGTTCACCTCTCAAAGCCACTCAATGCTTTTATTATTCACCTCTCAATGCCACTCAACGCCATCAACTCAACACTCAACGCCAGCATGTCACGCCCGTGTCCAAGCATGACACACCCGTGTCGGACACGTGTCCCATCCCGAAGCTTCCAGAAACAAGCCAGCTCGCCAGATTTTGCCAAGTCAAACACGGCAACTATGACATGCCCCCCCCCCCCCGACACACCCGTGTTGTAGGCCGTGTCACGCCTGAAATTTTGTCTATAAATAAAAAATTTTTGTAAGGTCCATAGGTTCACTTTTTTGAGCCAAATTTAGTGTGTTTTGTGGGCTACTTGGTGTTTTCCATTACCATGTAAGGAGAACTTTCTCCCCCTCTTTTTATTTTTGTCTTAGCTTTGTAATAGTTCTTTTTCATCAATAAAAACATGTTAGCTTTTCTCTTCTTAAATGGTTTTGGAATGAACTTGTGTGCCCACTTTGTTCTTCTTTTTATTCTCATGTTTTTCTTAGTGTTTCTCTTTATGAAAAGTGTGTGTGTGTATGAGTTTAACTAGTTAATTTCTTCATGCTCTTAATTAGTTGTTATGTTAGATTTTATTATAGTTTTTATAAAAAAAATGAAATGTTATTATGGTAGTTTTTCATCAAGCTTTATGTTACATTAAAAGTATATCTTCTTCATCCTTATGAACTTGTAAAAGTGATTTCAAAAGTGATTTCTATTTTCTTTAACTTAGTCTTTGTTTAAGTTGTAAACTTTTTGTCCTTTTAAATTTTATTTTTTACTTTTTCATCACTTTTATGAACTATTAAGAATGAAAAAGTTATAATTTTAATTTTTGTGCACCTTTGATTTTAACTTTAATTTTCAAAGACTTTTGCTCTTTTTATTTTTATTGCATCTTTTTATGTGTTTTTAACAAATTCTAAGAATAGAAAAGTAGTTGTTTTAATTTTTTGGTAACTTTCATTTTGTTTTTAATTTGTGTGTGTGAGTGTATGAGTTAGGTTTTAATTTTGTTCTTTTAAATTTCATGTTGTGTGTGTGAGTTTATGAGATAATTTTTCATGCTTTATTTTATTGCTTTCTTTCAATTATGTAGAGTGTGTGAGTGTATGAAATAAATTTTCATTCTTTATTTTATCATTTTCTTCAATTATGTAGAGTGTGTGTGTGTGTGTAGGAGATAATTTTATTGCTTTCTTTCAATTCATGTAGAGTGTGTGCGTGTGCGCATTTATTTCTGCCTACTCGTTAAGAGTTAAATGGCGTGTTTTCATTTACCGCCTACTCATTCGAGTAGGACTTGTGATTTACCGTCTACTCATTTGAGTAGAACTTGTACACGCATTTATTTCTGCCTACTCGTTAAGAGTTAAATGACGTGTTTTCATTTCCCACCTACTCATTTGAGTAGGACTTGTCTTTAATTTATTTTATGGTTTCGAAGTGTGTGTGAGTTCTCGTTTTAATTAGCTTTTCAATTTTATCTAAATGTTTGTTATTTTATGTCTTCTTCTTATAATTGTTTTGTGTTTAGTATCGAACTCGCACCTCATTAAAACCATAAAGTTGTCCCCATACCGATGAGTGGCTAATCGTCTTTAGCCCTTGGCATCGAAGAGCATTGGGACATATAAAATGATTTGAAATAATTAAAGTTCTTTATTTTCATTTTAATTTAAGGACTTAAGGTTTGCCCCGGGTTAACGACACGTAAGACCGCATAATCGATGTGTGGGCTCTATTTCCGTTATCTATATGTTAGCTTGCCGAGAGGCCATACATATGGACTTATCCCCCTTGGGTAAATAGAATTGCGTACATACCCTCGAGAGAGGAGAAGCGTAGTTCTACCGGATTGGGTTCCCCACCCAATAGCGGGGTTCTTTGCGTAAAGCGGGCATTAAGAGGAATCCTTCGTCGGACTAACGTTCGGTTGAATAGTCTTAGCGTTCAGGTGAGCAATATTCCTAGAGTTAAGTGCGCTCATACTTATGGAACTTGAAAGTATCTAGTGTCGACCTAATCCACCTATGGGGGCGGAATAGGTGTATTGGAGTCTTTTGCGGAATTAAACTAACCTGCACAAATAAGCAAACAGAACACAGAAAACACACAAAGAATTATAGTGGTTCCCCGATTTGGGTACGTCCACTTTCCCCCTTCGACCTATCTCCCACCAAGGGACGACTCGGTCACTTCTTAAACCGGATTGAAATCCAATCCTCACACTAGGAGCAATGCTCCCCTAACTAGGAAGGAACCCTTCCACAAGTGGAGACATAACTCCACCACAACGGGTTACACCCAACCCTTACAACTAGGAATGAAAATTCCTTTACAACAAAATTGAATGCAAAAGAAAATACAAACAAAGCTTTTGGAGATTCCGATGTCCTTCTTCGTTCGTTGAAGCTTGCTTGAAAATTACGAAGAATCCACAACCGGATTTCTCTCTTGGAAAGAATATTATCAAGATCGGCGGCGGCAAGTAAATGCGGCGGCGATGCTTTGTAGATCCAAACTTCTTGACGAAGAAAGCTAGGTCTACAAACGATCTCAGTCGGATCAATCGTCTCAATCGATTCAGAATGGAGAACAAGTCTCGTTCTACGAATCGGAAGACAAGAGATCTCAAGAGAGATACGTGAGACGCTCTGCTTGCCTCGGTACTGTTGTCGGTAGATCAAAGAAGCACTGAGATCAACGGCGGCGACGAACTTGTGAATGGCTACAGGCGATCGGCAACTTCCGCGATGCGCTAGGTCACGTTCGGCCTCTTTCGTGTTTTCGTGAATCACTGTATATGGAGGTTCAAAATACGCGTATATATATATCAGGAGCCAACCCTAAAGACCGTTGTGGGACCCACAAGGAGATGCCCTAGCCCCGGCCGAAACAGCGCACGGCAAGTCGGTTCGGTCCAGAGAACGGAGGAAATTTACCTAAGGGAAAATCGGCGGGAGTCATTGGTGATTCCCGTCGATGTCGGCGGGAATCACTCACGATTCCCGTCGATTCTGCCTTGGCAGAATCCCTGATGAAATCTGTCAGCCGGAAGAAGTCGGCGGGAGAAGCTATCTGATTCTCGACGAATCGGCAGGAATCACTAACGATTCCCGTCGAAGTCGGCGGGAATCACTAGCGATTCCCATCGAAGTCGGCAGGAATCACTTAGCGATTCCCGTCGATTTTGACTTAGAAGAGTTTTCTATCTTCCTTCTTTTGATGACTTGGTCTTTGACCCATCTTTGCTCCTTCTTCTGCTCTTGATCTTCCTTGACCCTGTACTTGAAAATAAGTACACTCCAATAGAGAGAGCACACGTGAATCAACACACTGATCTACGCAACGAGGGATTACGTTGCGCAGACCCATGTATATTGACCCACTGCACCCTGACATTGGTGTGTACTTAGCATGGAATAGCTGCAAGCACAACTTGATAGAATTGTCAAATACATTTTCAAATCACCTTAGCTTGTTCGGGGGCTTCTTCAAATCAGGTCTGTTGTAGATGCAATACCCAACAATCTCCCCCTATTTGAAGAAGTCTAAACCCTATAAGCTAAGGTGAATAGAAAAGATGGGAATGAAAATCATAAACTGAAAGTTCAATTGAGAGTGAAATTCATTTCCATTTTCCTGAGAGCAACATAGCCTTTGTGGCCTACTTAGCACTGGCAGCCACCTTAGTCTTGGCCGAGAGGGTAATCTCCCCCTTTTCGGCTTCTGCAAATCTGGGACTTCACTTGGAGCGAAATGCTCCCCCTCAGTTCTTGCATCCGTGCTCGATCTGGAGTTCCTAGCAGATGCTTCCCCTTGATCCAAGAGCCTGGAGCCCTTCAATCTTCAATCTTCATAGTTTAGCATGTCGAGTTCAGTTTTGAAGAGACTGAACTTGGCCTCATATAGGGGCTTTGTGAAGATATCTGCAATCTGCTTATCCGTGGGGACATAGCAGAGAGATATCTTTGTTTTCCACATGCTCCCGAATGAAGTGGTAGCGCACATAAATATGCTTTGTTCGTCTGTACGACACTGGATTGTTCACAATTGCAATTGCGCTCGAGGAATCGCAATAAATAGGAACTTCTTTGAACTGCAAGTCATAATCTTCAAGTTGATTTCTGATCCTTTGAAGTTGTGCGCAACAGCTGCCTGCTGAGATGTACTCAGATTCAGCCGTAGAGGTTGCGACACAGTTCTGCTTTTTACTGTTCCACGATATGAGCCTTCTTCCTAGGAATTGGCACGTCCCGAAAGTGCTTTTCCTATCATCCCTGCTTCCTAATCCATCATTCAAAGCACGAGGGGTGTCATGTACATGAAGGACTCTGTAGGAAGCATTATATCTTTTCCCATATTCCTTGTTCTAGAGCGAGCCTGGAACATCTCATGTCTAGGTCCCATCAAGTTCATGGGTACCTAGACTATCCTGCAAAATAGAATTATCTTACCTTAGGAACCCAATAGGTATTGGGTCCTTGGTTCTTGTCAGCATAAAATACAGCATGCCTTCCCACAGGATTTCTGACATGAAGGCTGTCTCTTGCCAAAGGATGTGGACATACCCTTGCCCATGACACAGAAGAATTGTGCCAACAGTCTATGGCAAAGTGACCCACTTTGCCACAGCACCAACACTCATGGATATTGTACCTCCTTTTCTGACCAGATCTACTAACGGAGTTAGTCACAATCCTGGGTCTGAAAGGGGCAGATCAGGTTCTGCTCTCAGATTTACCTTCTCCATCGAGACTCAAAGGGGGTCTGATGGTGAACATGTGGTGAGTGTCATGAGGCCTGGGAGATGGTGCTTTCTTTGCAGCCAGCATACATCCGAGGGCCCCATTGATGCTTGTTATATGTTTGCCAACTCCCTTTTCCTTTGTCCTAGGGTGGGAAGATGTTCCGTGAGAGCTGGTTCCTGCAATGTCATGAAGTATAGGGGCTGAGGTCGTAAATACAAACGGTTCATGATGAGCCGTGTGTATTTTCTCAGGGGTAGCCATAACAGCACTTGCACTATGGGTTTTTCCACATGAGGGCCGATCATTCTTGCAGTGACTATAGTTGTTCCTATGGTCATACCTGAAGGAAATGATGTGTGCCCTTCCTACTCGGAGTGGGGGGTCTGTAAACAGTTTCCCCATTTCTCCATGATTTTATAATTCGCGAGATCCACCCGTTTTTTCCCTTTCTCTTAATAGCATCTACCTTAGAAAAATTAGACACTATCCTCTTCTCGGTCTCTAGATGAAACTCTAGATTCGAGATCTTTGAGTCCTTCATCTTGATGGATTCCAATTGGAGGTCCATCAAGGTCCTCAACTGAGCAATTTCCTTAGCTTGTACATCAACACGCAAGTTGCTCTCCTGAAGGGCTCTACGAAGGGAATCAAGAGTTTCAATCTGTTGATTGAAGCTGTCAATATACCTTGCATCAACTGATGGACAATCGTCCGAACTTCTCCTGTCTTCGGGAGATACATGGGGGAAAAAGCAAGAGGGGGAAGATACCTGATCCTGATTTGGCTGATCAGGGTTAGAGTTATGGTCTGCAGAAGTTTATGTTTCAGCTTCATCACAACTGCATTCCTCAATCTCTTCTTCAGTCTCTAATAGAGAAACAGGAGCCCTGATATTTACAGGTTGTTCTTGACTTTCATCTTCAGAGATGAAGACCCCAACATATGCTTCATCTTCTTGCTGGCATTCATTCCAGGCAGTCTTCTTTCCCTCCATGAGGTCAGAGATTGTTTCCCACATGGACTTTATAGTCTTACACTTATCCAATCTTGTAAGAGATGATCCTTACCAAATATCAGAGATGATCTGTCGAACCAGCTTGTCCAAGTTGAATAGTGAGAACTCAGTTTCAGACATCTCTGCGGGATTCTTAGGGATTTGGAGATCTTCTCCAGAGTCAGAAGCCTTCATGGGAAGGAAGGGACCATCTTCCACAATGAATAAAGCACGGGGGTCAATTGCTTCCAGATGAAACTGAACTCTCATTTTCCAGATGGGAAAATATTCTTTTGTGCATGCAGGCAGTCTCAGGGGAGAGACATCTGTGTATAGCTCCATGCTTGAATCTTGTTTTCTCCTCGATACTAGACACAGGATCTTACTCAAGGTGTTAACCTTATTGATGAGTAACCTCCCTCTGATACCACTTGAAAGTATCTAGTGTTGACCTAATCCACCTATGGGGGGGAATAGGTGTATTGGAGTCTTTTGCGAAATTAAACTAACCTGGACAAATAAGCAAACAGAACACAGAAAACACATAAAGAATTATAGTGGTTCCCCAATTTGGATACGTCCACTTTCCCCCTTCGACCTATCTCCCACCAAGGGACGACTCGGTCACTTCTTAAACCGGATTGAAATCCAATCCTCATACTAGGAGCAATGCTCCCCTAACTACGGAAGGAACCCTTCCACAAGTGGAGACACAACTCCACCACAACGGGTTGCACACAACGCTTACAACTAGGAATGAAAATTCCTTTACAACAAAATTGAATGCAAAAGAAAATACAAACAAAGCTTTGGAGATTCGGATGTCCTTCTTCGTTCGTTGAAGCTTGCTTGAAAATTACGAAGAATCCACAACCGGATTTCTCTCTTGGAAAGAATCTTGTCAAGATCGGCGGCAGCAAGTAAATGTGGCGGCGATGCTTTGTAGATCCAAACTTCTTGACGAAGCAAGGTAGGTCTAAAAACGATCTCAAACGGATCAATCATCTCAACCGATTCATAATGGAGAACAAGTCTCGTTCTACGAATCGGAAGACAAGAGATCTCAAGAGAGATACGTGAGATGCTCTGCTTGCCTCAGTACTGTCGTCGGAAGATCAGAGAAGCACTGAGATCAACGGCGGCGATGAACTTGTGAACGGCAACAGGTGATCGGTGGCTTCCGCAATGCGCTAGGTCACGTTCGACCTCTTTTTGTTTTTGTGAATCACTGTATATGGAGGTTCAAAATACGCGTATATATATACAAGGAGCCAGCCCTAAATACCATTGTGGGACCCATAAGGAGATGCCTTAGCCCCGGCCAAAACAGCGCACGGAAAGTCGGTTCGGTCCACCGAACTGAGGAAATTTGCCTAAGGAAAAATCGGCGGGAGTCGTTTGTGATTCCCGTCGATATCGGCGGGAATAATTCATGATTCCCGTCGATTCTGCCTTGGCAGAATCCCTGATGAAATCTGTCAGCCGGAAGAAGTCGGCGGGATAAGCTATCTGATTCTCGACGAATCGGCAGGAATCACTAACGATTCCCGTCGAAGTCGGCGGGAATCACTAGCGATTCCCGTCGAAGTCGGCGGGAATCACTTAGCGATTCCCATCGATTTTGACTTAGAAGAGTTTTCTATCTTCCTTCTTTTGATGACTTGGTCTTTGACCCATCTTTGCTCCTTCTTCTACTCTTGATCTTCCTTGACCCTTTACTTGAAAATAAGTACACTCCAATAGAGAGAGCACACGTGAATCAACACACTGATCTACGCAACGAGGGATTACGTTGCGTAGACCCATGTATATTCACCCACTACACCATGACATTGGTGTGTACTTAGCATGGAATAGCTACAAGCACAACTTGATAGAGTTGTCAAATACATTTTCAATTCACCTTAGCTTGTTCAGGGGCTTCTTCAAATCAGGTCTGTTGTGGATGCAATACCCAATAGAACCTCCACGGCCAAGTTACCTTTTATTAATTTGATAATTAAGTTCAATAATTATCAAGAATTATTTTAGTCTTAATCTGATTCGATGCCGAGCGTTAACCCGTCATCGAATTAATCTATTAATTTTCAGCTTTCTTTTATTTTCGTTGTTAAGTGGCAAACAAAAAATTCCACCTTACTTTCAGTAAAATAATAGTCCTCCTGGAGGAGTAGGAATAATCAACCCGTCCCTGAGAATAATACGACCTCGGTATTCTCCCGAATATCGAGTACTACATGTGATAGGTGCGCTTGCCTCCTTTCTTTAGAAACTTCGATTTTCTAGCCAGTCCGCAACGGTTGACTCATCGAACCAACCACCCAAATAAGAGTCTACGCGCGGGCTCCATCACTAAGTCCATAAGCATTGAGTGAGGACAGCTCACTCAATGCCAGATGAGCAGAAGAATCAAGTAAAGACCAGTAAGTTAAATCCTTTGCATTGATAGTAATGAAAAGTGGATAAGTCAACAGGCGTTGAGTGAAGCCTGTTCACTTAATGTCATACAACAAAATCCACTAAAGAAAGACTATGTAGTCAAAGCTTAAGAAGAAGGAAGACAGAAAAGTGGCCAAGTCCATAGGCATTGAGTAATGTCAACTCACTCAACATCATACAGCCAGAAGCATTGAATCAAGCTACTTCAGTCAAAGCCAGAGAGAATCTGTCAAAGAAATATAACTAAGTCTAGAAGCATTGAGTGAAGTCAGTTCACTCAATGCCATGCTAATTCTGTCAAAGCCAAAGAAGAAGGAGATAGAAAATTTTACTAAGTCCAGAAGCATTGAGTGAGGTCGGCTCACTCAATGCCCAAACCGTCGACAAAGTTATGGTCACTCAAAGCTTAATGAAAATAGATTGAAAAATCTATCTAAGTCCAGATGCATTGAGTGAGGACAGCTCACTCAACGCACTCAACACTCTCAATGCATAGCATATAAAGAAAGTTGTAGCTAAGTTCAGAGGCATTAAGTGAAGCCAGTTCACTCAACACACTCAACGCCTAAGTAAGGCAGAAGAATTGGCTAAGTCCAAAGTGGTTGAGTGAAGGCCATTCACTCAACGCACTCAATGCTTGAGTTGGAAATGAGAATTTGGCTAAGTCCACAGATATTGACATCAGCAAAAGTCAATAATAGTCAACGAAATTCAAATTCATTGCGGGAAAGCTGCAATCCACCACTAATGGCGTCGGTGGCATGCTGTAAGATTTATTCTGTAAAAGGAAGGCTATATATCTGCAATTAAAGCTGGGCCCATGGGTCAAAAGAGTCGTTGGACGGTGGATAATAAAAGGAATGAGATCGATAGAGAAGATAACAATTTTTAGGGTTTTTCTTTTCGCAAAGCGACGCAACTTCTTCTTCTTCCTCGTCATTATTGCAGAGCTCGAAGCAGAAGTGTAAATCGACTGATCCAAAAGTTCAACATGATAGTTATTTAGATCAACACTGCCAACAGCAAGGTCAGAGATATTTCTTTGAGAAAAAATCATCCAAGGCCAACCCCTACTGATATTACTTCATAGCCCAAGCAGATCTTATCCTGAAGATTATTTTCTTGTGTTGTGAAGAAGAAATCTGGTCTGATCTTTCTCATAATGGAAGGAGGGAGACACAAAGATCATCTCTCTATTGTCTAATTCAACATCAACAAACTTATCTCTATTTGTAGGATCTTTCTAAGATCTGAGTTGTAAGCCTATTTAAAAAGGCCAAGTGTAGGGTCTTGTATAGATCTGAGTTGTAGGATTCTGTTAAGAATCTGAGTGTATGGCTTTGTCTTGAGTGGTATGATTCAAGTGTGAATCTGAGTTGTAGGATCCTTTGGATCTAAGGTAGGGTTATCCTCCTAGATTGAGTTGTAGGGACTTTTGGCCTAAGGTAGGTGATCTTTTGATCACTGAGTTGTAGTTCTTTGTGCCTGAGCTGTAGGTCTTGGAGGAGACTGAGTGGTCCTGCGGGATCGTGTTGTAAGCTCTTAGTAGCCGAGTTTTTGGTGAAGTGCTTGTCTAACACACTGATAGAAAGGCGGGAGGGATAGTGGACGTATCCATACTCTGAAGGACCACAATAAACCATCTATATGTTTTGTGTGATCTTCTTGAAAGCAATACTAACTAATCACATCAGACAATAACTCAGATAAAGTCTAAAATAAAGTTAAAGGCCTAATATCCTTTTCACCCCCCCCCCCCTTTAGGTGTTTAGCTACCCTTGAAATCAAAGATTTTCAACTGCATGGGACCAAATAAGTCCATATGTAGAAGGTAAAGACACCTTTCAGAATCCTTGGCCCCAATACTCTTAAAGGAGGCCTTTCTCTATTTACCCTTTTGGCATACAGAGCAAATGCCCTCTTTGGTGCATTTTAGATTAGGTCCATTTCTGGCTAACTCTTCACTAAAGAGCTGGTTGATTTCCTTGTAATTCAAGTGAGCAAGTCGCTTGTGCCATTGCACACAATAATAGACTTTTTCATTTGCAACAAGATACATTAGAGATTTTGTATCTATACATAGGAAATTTAGATAGTAAATATTTCCACTCCTGGTGCCTGTCAAAATGACCTCTTGGTCACTTGACATTTTGATCAGACACTTATCCTTGTGGAAGATAATAACATAGCCAATATCACAGAGTTGGCTTATGTTAATCAAATTATGTTGCAATCCTTCCACATAAGCTACTTTTGTAATGGATACTATGACATTGGTAATCATATAATATCCTTTGGTAACTCCTCTGCCTGAACTACTAAAATATAACTTTAGGTCCATTCCTCGCTGGGGTATAATCCTTTAAATGGATCCTTATTCAAGTCATATGTCTGGAACAACCACTGTCCAAGTACTATATTGGCATTTGATTGGTGTTGGGTATTGTATCCACAATAACCCTGATTTGAAGAAGGGTCCCCTTAAGCTAAGATGAATTATGATTGTATTTGATGTTGTGTGTTTAGTTATGTGTTTGCAGGACTATATTGCTAAGTACACATCAATGTTAGGTTACGGTGGGTCAATAAACACAGGACTATACAATGTAATCTTTCATTGTGTAGGCCAATGTGTTGATTCACGTGTAATCTCTCTATTGGGGTGCACTTCTATCCCGAGTGCATTAAAAGAATCAAGGAAGGACAAGGACTTGGAATTATAAGAACATAATTTTACTCAAGTAAAAAATCATCGAGTATCATCAAGTATACTCGTCAAATTCGTCGAGTATATCTTCTGATACCCGCCGAATTCGTCGAATTCGTCGTGTATACCAACTGGCACTCGTCGATTTCGTCGTATTTACTTAGGGTAAAATCTCTGAGAGTTGGCAACTCTGTTAAGTAAAAATCATCGAGTATCATCAAGTATACTCGTCGAATTCGTCAAGTGTATCTTACGATACCTGCAGAATTGGTCGAATATACATGTCGATACAAGCTGAATTCGTCGAGATTCATTGGGTATACCTTTGAGTTTCCGAATTTACTTGTCTAGATTTTTCTAAGTCATATTCGTCGAATATCACTCGTCTTATGCGTCGAATGCGGCGAGTGTATCAGTCGATACTCGTCGAATTCGTCGAGTGAGCTAGTTTATATTTGTTGGATTCGTCGAGTATATCTTTTGCAGAACATCGAGTGATAAGTTTGATTGGGTTGAATTTATCCAAGTGTTTATCGTCGAGATTCATTGTTGTTCTGCGAGTATACTCGTCTATAGTCGACGGTGCTCGACGAATTATACTTGTGTTATTTGTTTCATTTTTCAAAATCCTGCTTGGCTTGTACAGATCGCCATGTACAGTAACTCGCGACCTTCCCAGTATGGAATATCTTTTCTAGTCATTGCAAAGGAGGATTCTTATATATATATATATATATATATATATATATATATATTTCGGGTGGATTTTCCATCAACCATAGTCATGCTCAAATCAAAACAAGAAAATTTCCATTCCCGCCGGCTCCCGTATGTATTTCGCAAATTTCGCTAGACCGACGACTGTGTTGTACGATTTGATCTTCCTCCAATGAATCGACTGGATCGTTGTTCTCTGGAGATTATGATTCTCTTAGATCTAGTCGATCCGTGATTTCAGATCAAAGTCTTCAAAGATTACTGGTTCACTTGTTCTTCAAGTCATTCAAGATCAACCCTTCTGAAGAACGAAGAATTGAAGACGTTAGATATAAATAAGATTATTTGTAATCTTTGTTTTTGTGTAAATCTTTCTTTACTCTTGTAGGAGGTTTTTCCCTCCGAGTTGTAGATCCATATTTGGATCGAGTTGTAGGATAGTTTGTCTCCGAGTTGTAGGAGAGGTTTTTCTCTGAGTGGTATGAGCGTTGTCTCTGGGTTGTAAGAGTTAAGGCTCCGAGGTGTAAGATTTGTTTAAATCTGAGAAAGGTGAAGTAGCTGAATCTAGACCTTTGTGGTAGTTAGGCGAGGCGGGACTGTTGACGTACCCAACTCAGGGAACCACTATAGATCTCTTTTTTATGTGTGCTTTATTTTTTAAGTTATTTTTATTCCGTGAAAAGACACAGACCTCGCCTATTCACCCCCCTCTAGGTGATTTAGGTTGACTCTAGATACTTTCAATTGATATTAGAGGGGTATTGTTCGATATAAGGTTAATACCTTGAACAAGATCTCCTATCTAGTATCAAAAGATTCCACTCTGTTGCTATGGACAGAAGTAAGAATATGTATTTGATGAAGTTACCCGTGTGAACAAAAGAGAACTTTCATATGTGGAAAGAAAGAGTCAGATTCTTCATAGAAGTAGTAGATCCCAAGATATTTCAGATTGTTGAAGAAGGACCTCATATTCCTACACAAGCCTCTGCTCTAAATCCTGCGATTTTGATTCCAAAGAAGATGATGCATTTGATTAAGGATGAAATTGCCTTGTTCTCTTTGGAAAAGAAGACGAAGAATATTATAGCTAGTGCAGTGGATGATTCAATGCTTCAAAATTTATTCCACTGCAAATCTGCCAAGGAGATGCGGGACTGTCTAGTTGTGCTCATGGAAGCAACCGAAGAAGTTAGAGACGATCGCAGATCTTTGCTGAATCAAGAATACAAAGCATTCAAGTAAGGTGCAAATGATACTATAGTTGACAGCTTTGAGAAATTCTTCAAGATCATTAACGGGCTCAAAAACTACGGTCATACATTCACTAATGGTGAACTCAACTACAAATTCCTAAGATCCCTAACAAAAGACTGGGATACTAAGGTGGTGGCTATTAGGGAATTCGGGAAGCTGCTAGAGATTAATCCCCAGAATCTCTTTAGAAAGCTGCTCTCCTATGAACTTCAAATGAATATTAGAAAGAAAGAGGAGCAAAGTAGTGGGACTTCAAGTAAAGAGAAGTCGGTAGCTCTGAAGACTGAAGGTTCGAGAAAATCTAAAGCTATGTCACCATTTAGGACACGAGCTCCAGATACCCTAGAAGACTCTGAGCCAAGCACGGCAGGCTCTGAATTGTCTGATGGAGAGTTCTCACTAATCTCTAAGCAATTCAAGAAATTGCTCAGCAAGAGGAGGCAAATGAAAAAATCATTCCTCCTCCTTGGATTTCAGAAGATCACATCATGATGGTGATTGCTCTAAGAAAAGCTACAACCAATAGGACGGGTATAAATCTAAACTGAATAAACATTCTTCCTCTGACGTTGTTTGTTATTGTTGCAATAAGCCATGACACATGATTGTGTAGTGTCCTTAAAAAAAGAAGGAAGGTTCTAAGAAGGAAGAGAAGATATCCATCAAAGGTAAGAGAAAGGAAGAGAAGAGCTTTGTCACAAAGATGTTCGGGACTCTCAGTGACAGTGACTCAAGTGAGTCAAGCTCAGAAAATGAATAAGCTTACTTCGGGCTCATGGCTCAATCAGATGAGGAGGTGGGTGACTCCCAATTCCATGGGAAGGTAAACTCTCACACAATCCTCTATAAGTCGGAAACTTCCACAAATGTTCATGAAGACTACTCTTCTGAGGAAGATGACTCTGACTTGATGACTCAACATCAAGAACTCTTGAAAGCTTTTGACAAATACCATAAGGTAGCCAAAAAGCAATTAAAAGAGATTGCTTCTCTCATGGCAGTGGAATCAAGCCTGAGGGAGGAAATTTCTGAATTAACTCCTCTCAGAAATGAGGTTCACTCCTTGTGAGAGGAATTGAAATGCTCCGCTGAACTATTAAGTCAGAAGGAGAAATACTTAGATGAGCTAGAAGAAAAGTTCTTGGTGAAAAGGAAGCTGGTTGAAAGCTACTCAAACTCAAAGACCAATCTTCCCCTCATTGATGAGTTTTCTGCTCCTAAGAAGGGTAGTGATCTTGGCCACATAGCTGGAAAAGGTAAGTGTACAACCCCGTGTTCGGCGACAGGATCCAGATGGGCAAACAAGCCAACTCCGACCCGCGCCAGTATAAGCGGGCGGTTGGTCCCAGAGGAGCAGTTCGCTCTCTTCATGTACTAAGAGGTCTTCTAGGCGAGTCAGCCCCAGCGCGCCTCTCCTAGGCGGGTCATCCCCGAGTCAGCCCCGGCCCGCATCTCCTAGGTGGGCCAGCCCCGAGTCGGCCCCGGCTCGCCACTCTTAGGCAATCCAGCACCGAGTCAGCCCCAGCTCGCCTCTCCTAGGTGTGTCAGCCTCGAGTTGTCCCCAGTTTGCCTCTCCTAGACGGGTCAGCCCGGTCCGCCTCTCCTAGGCGGTTCGGCCACGAGTCGGCCCCAGCTCGCCTCTCCTAGGCGAGGTCATCCCCGATTTAGCCTGACCTGCCTCTCCAAGGTGAGTCCGCCCCAACACGCTCCCACCCGGTGTGGTTGCAGGTTGACCCAGGGGTTAGGAAACCCCTTCCTCGTGGGGACCAAAGGCAAGATTACCAGGATGACCCTCCAGGGGGTTCCAGTATCTATCTAGAACAGCGGAGTTACGTTGTTGGCAGACCCCGTTAAGCTGCACATAGCTGTTCAGAACAGCAGAGGTTGGCTATTTGCAGGCCGTTTTCAGAAATCTATAAATAGGACCCAAGGGGTACCTCAGAATGGACACTTACTTGTCTTCTAGCCTTTTAGTGCTTTCTGAGGTACCTTATCCTGACATTTGGTTAAGGAAGGGAAGCGCTCAGTGATCTTCTGGGTGTGTGGTGGGTCCTCCGCATCGGGCCCTTGAGTCAGTCCTTTGTTCTCTTTCCTTGTCCTTTTGCTTGTCCTTTTGCTTGCAGGAGAGAAGTAGGTGCGCGATCACCCCTTCCCCAAGGGTGAACTCCACAAAGACCAGTTTTTCGGTTTCAACATTCTGGTGCAGTGAGCGTGGAGTGTGGTCAGCACAAAAAATCTTCAATGAGCTCAATAGCAGGAGAAAGGCAAGGATCAGACAGGTCCGACTTGCCACCCCCTCCCCCTCTCGCCATAATGGGGATGTTCGAGGACTTCAGGCAGGAAGTACTCGGCTTGGTTAGATTCACACTCGGCGCGCGTGCCAAGTGCTCAACTCAAGCGGTCCATGTTCTCGTGGCTCCAGCCCTTGGCGAGGATGCTCCCGTCAGGCGAGCTAGGAAGGAGGTCACCGAGGAAGGGAGAGGCGGCGAGCTCCCCGGGCGGGTGCTCTTCCCCAGCTCGGCAAGCGGCGGCAGGTTCGGCAAGATGGGGGGTACGAGATCCCACAGCTCGCTCGGTAGGGGGAGGCAGCCCCTTCAGCGAGCTGGTTTATTCTGCTCCAGTTCCAGAGGGGTTCAGGGAACCCGAGATGTCCTACTACACCGGGAAGGGAGACCCAGTCCAGTACGTCTAGTGGTTTGATTATGTGGTCTCGATCCGGCAAATGTCGAATGGATTCAAATGCAGGCTCTTCTTCATCACCCTCAAGGAGAAGGCGAGAGAGTGGTTCCACCAGTTGCAGGCCAATTCCATCTACTGCTTCGAGGACCTATGTCAGGGGTTCATGCTGAGGTTCACCACCTCCAAGAGGAGGAAGAAGGATTTAGAGTCCTTGTTCCACATCAAGTAGGGAGTGAACGAGACCCTCGGGAGCTACGTCGATCGCTTCTAGGAGGAGGTCACTCAATTCAAAGAGATGTCGGGCCATACCCTAATGATGGCCTTCACCCTGGGGCTGCAGCAGGGTTTTTTCTGGATGAGCTGAAGAGGGTTCCACCCCTTTCCTACGAAGAGTTGATGGAGAGGGCGGCAAGGGAATTCGACGGGGAGGCGCCAAACCCGGAGTTTGCTTGGAAGTTAGCCAGGTGGGCTACGGAGGAGGAAAGGCAGAGAGGGGGCAGAGGTCAGGAGGAGAGGAGAGCTGAGCCCCGGTTGAGGGAGCAGCATCAGCAGTAGCAGTAGCCTAGGTGGGGCCATCAGGAGCCGAACCATCGGCTAGGTTGGAGGCTGTAGTGGCAAGACCAAGGGCCGAGGAGAGGTCATCATGGTGGGAATAACCGTTAGGGAGGCCAGGGCCAGTTCTATCCTCTAGGAGGGAGGCAGGGCCAGAGGCCACCTCTCCCTGACCAGGAGCAGTCTATGGCGATAGCCATGGGAGAGAGGAGGAGAGCAATGCGGAGGAGTAGAAGGGAGGTTAGGGTGGAGCTGTCATACTGTGAATTCCATCAGGAGGAAGGGCACGCCACGGCCACGTGCCCAGAGTTCCTCGAGATAAGAGGAAATAGGGAGCAGCAATAATAGCGAGACCGCCGAGAAGTGCGAATCGAGGAGGTTCTTCCTCGGGCAAAGGAGGACAGGTGTGAAGACTGGGCAGATGTGGGGACCAAGGGAGGGATCAGAGTGATCCATAGGGGGGTGGGAGTCGAGGCTTTTCGAAAGGCAAGTCTCCATACCATATACCGCAGGAGCATCGACTCCACATCCCATACCCAACCCCCGGAAGAGAGAATCACCTTCTCAGTCAAGGATATATTGGGTCATGGGGATCCCTTTTGCGATGTGCTGGTCATCCAGACGGCCATCGAAGATTTCACCGTCTCCCGAATCCTCATCGACAACGAGAGCTCGGTCAACGTCATCTTCAAGAAGGCGTTCGACGCGATGAAGGTGGAGGTCAGGAGGGTGCTGGCCTCGGAAGGGCCCCTGTTTGGCTTCTCAGGGGAGACGAAGGAAGTCGAAGGAGGAGTGGGACTCCATGTCTCTCTGGGGAGGCAGTACCGCGCCTGCAGGTTTGTCATCGTGGATGCCCCCAGTAGCTACAGCTCCATATTCAGGAGGCCCCTCATCAGCGCCTTCCACTGCATCCCCTTATCCTTCCACCAGTGCCTGAAGTTCAACGCTGAAGGGATCCAGATCCGGGTCCGGGGGGATCCCAAGGTAGCAAGGGAGTGCTACATCACATCGGTGAACTCCATCTCTTGGAAGGAGGGGGCTGAGGAGATGGGGCGGAGGATGGATGAGGTGGAGTAGGAAGCTGACGGAGAGGAGATGGAGGTAGAGGAGAGCTGCACCCAAGTTGAGGTGGCGGAAGAAGTTCAGGATTCGGCTGAGGCAATGGTCGTGGAGGAGGCTGGAGAGGAAGTCCTTGTCCTCGGAGGGGAGGACGTTGAAGAATGGGGGGAGCAATCCCGCCTGGAAGCAGCAGAGGAGGTGGTGGAGATTGAGGTTCTCACCCTGGGAGGCAGGGTGGAGAAGGTTCGCGTCAGCGGGGGGCTGACCCAGGAAGCCCAGGGCAGGATGCTGGAGTGCATCTAGTAGAACGTGGACATCTTCGCCTGGAGCGCCGCGGAGATGCCAGGGATGGATGCTGACGTGGCCTGCCATCGCCTCAACCTGGACCTGGAAGCTCGCCCCATCTAGCAAAAGAAGAGATCCATGGCGGACAGGTTGGCCGAACCGATCAGGGAGGAGGTAAACAAGCTTCTCAAGGCTGGCTTTGTATCCGAAATCCAATACCCCGGCTAGGTCTCCAATGTAGTAATGGTTAAAAAAGGAGACGGCCGGTGGCGCATGTGTGTTGATTTTTCTCTTCTTAATAAATCATGCCCCAAGGATTGTTACCCCTTGCCTCGGATCGACGCGCTGGTTGATTCAGCCGTCGGCTTCCCTGTAATGAGTTTTTTAGATGCATTTTCAGGTTATCACCAGATCAGGATGCACCCCCCCCCCCCCCGACGTCAAAGTTGTCTCTTTCATCATTGGGGATGGATGCTACTGCTATAAGATGATGCCCTTTGGGCTAAAGAACGCAGGTGCAACCTATCAGAAGATAATGGACAGGGTCTTCCGAGAGCAGAGGGGGAGGAACTTAGAAGTGTATGTTAATGATCTCATGATCAAGAGTTGAGACGTTGACTCTCACCTCCAGGACTTGGAGGAAACCTTCGCCACCCTATGCAAGTATAAGATGAGGCTGAACCCCCTGAAGTGTGTCTTCGGGGGGAGCAGGGGAAAGTTGCTAGGCCATCTTCTCACCCCCACGGGGTAGAGTCCAATCCTGACAAAGTCCGAGCAATCATGGAGTTGGGTTCACCTTAGAATGTTAAAGAAGTGTAGAGGTTGACAGGGAAGCCGGTAATGCTGAGCAAGTTCCTCTCCCAGGCTGGAGAGAAGTTCTCTCCCTTCATCAAGACTTTGAGGGGAGGCCAAAAGTTCGAGTGGACCTCGGAGTGCGAGGAGGCATTCCAGGCCCTGAAGAGGCAGTTGACTCAGGCCCCCTTGCTCCAAGGGCCAAAGGAAGGGAAGGACTTGTCTCTGTACCTAGGGATCAGAGCAGAGGCCCTAAGCTCCATCCTGGTTCGAGAAGAGGGGAAGAAGCAGCTCCCCATATATTATGTAATTCTGGTGTTGAGGAAGGCCGAGCTTTTTTATCCCATCTTAGAAAAGCTGGTCGTCTCTCTAGTCATCTCGGCCCGGAGGCTTCGGCCTTACTTCCAGGCACACTCGATCCGAGTGGTGACTAACCACCCCCTCCGCAACATCTTTGAGGGGGTGGAGCATTTCGGGCAGATTGGCTAAGTGTTCGGTGGAGCTGAGCGAGTTCGATATCTCCTTCCTCCCTCGCCTCTCGATCAAGGCCCAAGCCATGGCTGACTTCCTAGCTGACTATGTGGTCGAGGTAGTAGAGGCAGAACTCACCCGCCCCGTTCCTTGGAAGGTGATGGTGGATTGCGCTTTAGGGAGGCATTCTCTGGGGGTAGGGGTGATCCTGGAAAGCCCTTAGAGAACGAGGATCGAGCAAACGGTGGTGGTCCACTTTCCCATCAGCAATAATCAGGCCGAGTACGAGGCGGTAACTGCAGGGCTCCGCCTAGCTAGGGACCTGGGGGTGCATGATGTGGAGGTCCTCACTGACTCCATGGTGGTGGATTCCCAGATCAACGGGGAGTTTGAGGCAAGGGAACCAACTCTGTAACTATACTTGGAAAAGGTGAAGGGGTTCATCGGCATGTTCCAGACTTTCTCCATCCGGCACGTGCCCAGGGAGGAGAATGAGCCAGTGGATCAACTGGCGAAGCATGGTCCCCGGGTGGGGGTACCATCACCGACCTGTTCCGCCCCTCCATCGAGGAGGGAGAGCTGATGGAGGTAGACCAGCACCCCTCGTGGATGGATCCGTTCACAACCTTCCTCTCCACCGGGGAATATCCTGAAGGGATGGACAAGAAGAAATTCAAGTACAAGTCGGCATATTATCTCATGTGAGATGGGCAGCTGCACCGAAAGACCCTCTCGGGAATGTTGGCACATTGCGTGGCTGAGAGAGAGGTTCTGAGGATCTTGGAGGAAATCCACTCCGTAGAGTGTGGGAGCCATTCTGGGAGTCGGACCTTAGAAGGAAGAATCATCAGGCAGGGGTACTTTTGGCCGACCTTGAGCCATGGCGCTGCGGAGTTTGCGAGGAAGTGTAGCAAGTGCCAGTTATTTGCCCCCCTTCAACTGCAGCTAGCTCAACGCCTCAGGAGTATCACGGCGCCCTGTCCCTTTGCAATCTAGGGAATGGGCTTGGTAGGGCATTTCCCTTAGGCCAGCGGGCAGAGGAGATTCGTGTTGGTCATGATTGACTATTTCTCCAAGTGGTTGGAGGTCAAGGCATTGGCCAAAGTGACCTCCCAGGTCATCAGGAACTTCGTTTGGGGAGAAATCATATGCCGGCATGGGTTGCCCTAGGCCATTATCACAGACAACGGGCCTCAATTCGCCAGCGCCGAATTCATCAGCTTTTGTGGGCAGCTCGGAATAGATCTCAGATTCACTTCGGTTAACCACCCCAGGAGCAATGGGCAGGTAGAGGCGGCGAACAAGATCATTGTAAACCTCCTTAAGAAGAAGGTGGAGAACTTGAGGGGTAGCTGGGTGGAACAACTCCCTTCGGTCCTCTGGGCTCTTAGGACCACACCCAACAGGGCCACAGGAGAGACTCCCTTCAAACTCTCTCATGGGTGCAAAGCAGTACTCCTAGTAGAGTTCGAGGTTTGGACGCCTCGAGTGGTCAAGGCAGGGGAAGATAGGGAGGAATGGAGAGCTGAGAATGAGGAGAAGTTGTGACTCTCCCTTGATATGGTGGAAGAACTGCGCGACCTCTCCGTCGTCCGACAGGAGGAGGTGAAGAGGAGGATGGCTAAGTACTTCGACAAGTATGTCAGGATCAAGAAGTTCGCAGAGGGGGACTTGGTTCTGAGAAAGGTGGATGCTGCAGGGAGGTCAGCCACCGTGGGGAAACTCAATCCCAACTGGGAAGGTCCATACATTATACAGGATGCACTGAAATCAGGAGGATACCGCCTCCGGAATGCGGAGGGAGAGACCCTAAGTCTCACCTGGATTGGTGATGACTTAAAATGTTTTTCCCCTAAGTCATGTACGTAGCGTTCCATTTTCGAATAAAGCTCCTTCATGATGTATTTGTGCTGAGCAAGTGTGATTCTACCCAGACCCCGAGTAGATCCCGATGTCAGGCTCCCACCAAGCTAGTAGGGCTGGAAGTCACTCGGCGGAGTCTATCCAGACCCCGAGCAAATCCCGCTGCCAGGCTCCCATCAAGCTGGCAAGGCTAGATGTCACTCGGAGGAGTCTACTCAGACCCCGAGAAGATTCTGCTGCAAGGCTCCCATCAAGCTGGCAGGGCTGGATGTCACTCGAAGGAGTCTACTTAGACCTCGAGTAGATCCTGCTGCCAGGCTCCCATCAAGCTGGTAGGGATGGATGTCACTCGGAGGAGTCTACTCAGACCCCGAGCAGATCCCTCTGTCAGGCTCCCATTAAGCTGGCAGGGTTAGATGTCACTCAGAGGAGTCTACTCAACTCATACCCCGATCAGATCCCGCTGACAGGCTCCCATCAAGATGGCAGGGATGGATGTCACTCGGAGGAGTCTACTCAGACCCCGAGCGGATTCCGCTGCCAGGCTCCCATCAAGGTGGCAGGTCTGGATGTCACTCGGAGGAGTCTACTCAGACCCCGAGTAGATCCCGCTGCAAGGCTCCCATCAAGTTGGCAAGGCTGGATGTCACTCGGAGGAGTCTACTCAACTCAGACCCCGAGCAGATTCTGCCTCCAAGCTCCCATTAATCTGGCAGGGCTGGATGTCACTCGGAGGAGTCTACTCAACTCAGACCCCGAGCAGATCCCGTTGTCACGCTCCTATCAAGCTGGCAGGGCTAGATGTCACTCAGAGGAGTCTACTTAGACCCCGAGCAGATCCTGCTGCCAGGCTCCCATCAAGCTGGCAGGGCTGGATGTCACTCGGAGGAGTCTACTTAACTCAGACCCCGAGCAGATCCCGCTGCCAGACTCCCACCAAGATGGCAGGGCTGGATGTCACTCGGAAAAGTCTACTCAACTCAAACCTCGAGTAGATCCTGCTGTCAGGCTCCCATCAAGCTGGTAGGGCTTGATTTCACTCGGAGGAGTCTACTCAGACCCAGAGAAGATCCTGCTGCCAGACTCCCATAAGCTGGCAGGGCTGGATGCCACTCGGAGGAGTCTACTCAGACCCTGAGTAGATCTTGTTGTCAGGATCCCATCAAGCTGGTAGGGCTGGTTGTCACTCAGAGGATTCTACTTAACTCATACCCCAAGCAGATCCCGATGTCATGCTCCCATCAAGCTGGCAGGGCTGGATGTCACTCAGAGGAGTCTACTCAACCCAGACCCCGAGCAGATCCCGTTTTCAGGCTCTCACCAAGCTGGCAGGGCTGGAAGTTACTCGGCGGAGTCTTTCTAGACCCCGAGCAGTTCTCGCTGTCAGGCTCCCATCAAGCTGGCAGATCTAGATGTCACTCGAAGAAGTCTACTCGGACCCCGAGCAGATCCCGCTGCCAGGCTCCCATCAAGCTGGTAGGGCTGGATGTCACTCGGAGGAGTCTACTCAACTCAGACCCCAAGCAGATCCCGCTTTCAGTCTCCCATCAAGCTGGTAGGGCTGGATGTCACTCGGAGGAGTATACTCAACTCAGACCCCGAGCAGATCCCGCTGTCAGGCTCTCAACAAGCTAGCAGGGCTGGATATCACTCGGAGGAGTCTAATCAGACCCCGAGCAGATCCCGCTGCCAGGCTCTAATCAAGCTGGCAGGGCTGGATGTCACTCGGAGGAGTCTACTCAGACCTCGAGCAGATCTCGCTTCCAGGCTCCCATCAAGCTGGCAGGGTTGGATGTCACTCGGTGGAGTCCACCCCCCCCCCCCCCCAGTCCCCGAGCAAATATCGTTGCCAGGTTCTCGCCAAGTTGTCGGGGCTCGATGTCACTCCGAGAATCCACTCAGGTCCCTTCCCCACTTACGGCAGAAACGACAAGTCTTGGTGGATGCGGCTCCTAAGGGGGGAGCTAAACATTCATGTTACGAATACAAGGGCCGCGGGGCCACCAATATGGCTTCGGCAGGCTGGTGGGCTATGAACGTCAACTCCTACCATTGGTATGGAGAGCCCCCGAGTAAAGGGTCCATGCGGCGAAAACTCGGTCGCGTCGAGGCCCCCGGGACTGGCCCGCACAGAGCCAGGAGGTAAGGGTGCGAGATGAGTCGTCTCCCCTACTCCGCGCTCGAATGTTATGGCGAGCCCGCGTGGATGACGCGGGTCACCGACTCGCGGTACGGTTAAATATCTTGCTTATCGTTATTTAGCCTAAGTCCAAGTCTGGAACGAACAGGCGACCTAACTCGCAAAGCCACAACAAATCCGAAGATACAAATTGAATTGTGAGTACAAGAAAGTGAAAGCATTCACATCATAAAGGCAAAATATAGAAACAGTTTTAAGTACATTGGAATCGATCAAAAAATTTGGTTATTGCAAAATCCCAAGTCTCGGCCCGCGCCCCCACTACAACAAAAGTATTTTTAGGCGAGGCGCGAGTTTTTGGCGGGGCGAGCCCCGAATGGCAAGCCCCCTTAGATGGAGTGGTAGGGCCCGTCGCCCGGCTTCGGTACCGGAAGGAATAATTCTGGTACCACGTCGCTCGTCGAAAGCTTGACGCCCTCGCTCTTGATCAGGTCGGCCCGCCGTAGCGTCTGGAGGGTATACTTCGCCGCACTGCCGGCGTTCTTCTGCATCAGTACTTCGAGGTCATACTCGATATCGTGCGTGAGCTGACAGCTGCTGCTAGACGGCGGCGAAGTGGTCGCAGCGGCCTCCAATGCGCCCACGCGCGCCAGTAGTGCCTCTTTCTCCTGCCTGAGGGTGGCGATCTCGATGCCCAGCCTGCTGGCCGTCGCCGCATCCTACAAGAAGAATGGAGACTAAGATGAGTGTAAGAAGAGGCAATAGAGAATTGGTGTGAGTTGAGGGACATACCGCTCTTGCCAGGTACTGAGCAAGGGAAGCTTCGGCTGCATCGGCCCGCTTTCTCTGGTCATCCGCCTCCCCTTGGGCGAGTTTGCGGGCCGCCTCCTTCTCGTTAGCCAGCTTCTTAAGCGAGGGGGCGTTCTTCTCCGCCCGGAGGCATCGCCGTTTGAGCATGTGGGCCAGCTCGAGGCTTCGGAGCTGGGCCCGCACGCTCTCATGAGTCAGCACCCTCGTGTCCTCCTCACCGTAGATAGCGGCATCCTCCCGGGCATAGATGCTGAACGAGAGATTATAGGTGTAACGACTCCACCGGTTAAATAACATATAATATAAGGTCTGGCCGGGGCCCCACACTATATGCCATAAACAGACGGCGAGGTCACAGGTTAATACCAAAATTTCATCGTACATAACCCAGAGCATTCTAGCGGAAGCTTAGTACTTGCAAGAACTCAACCATTGAAAGTCCACTACTATAAATATCATATTTATATAAATAACCAGGAATGTATACAAGCACACCCCGCTCACGGCCTTAAGGCCTTACAAGTTTCTCTTTACAAAATATGATTTCATGCATCGGCACGCAGGCCGGCCACACATGAAATCCAAAGCTTCGCACGGCCTTCAAGGTCCTACCAGCAGCAGCAGCAAGGGCTTCAGCCCGCTCAATCAAATCAGCCCGCAACACCTGCATATGATCGTCCACCCCAAGGGTGATCAACAAAGCAACGGTCAGCATTCAGCTGACAAATTATAACAACCCTACCCCTTACCCGGGGCAGTGGTTCCTTTCCTGCATGCAATACAATCACAACATATATATATCTTCCATAATCACATCACAAATGCTAGCCTTCATGCCAGACGCTCTGTGCACTCAGGGCACGCTTATGGTGTACCGAAATACTCAAGGTCCAACCACCGATTAGAGGTTATTAGCTTGTTGGCTGGGCATAAGCCTCCAAACACACATTGGAGACCTCTCGCACCCAATCCACTCAAAGGCATTCACCTCACGGCAATAATGAGAACTAAAGATCGACCTACCACAGTAGTGTAACATGCATTGTTACCAATCGATCGCTCACAATGATCCTCCCACTGAACTTGTTGGGTGGCCCACCCACTCAGAGGTTCTTAACTTGTTGTCCATGGGCATCAGCCTCCAAACCCCTGTTGAAGACCTCTCGCGCCCATCCCACTCATAGGTATCCATAATCCATCGCATAACATAGGCACATAGTGCCGCTTTCCCATCTAGCAACCAGCTCGTGCCGAGCATAAAGCCAAAGGAGCTATACAAAGCTTCCTTACCACAATTCACAAGCGTCCTCACACTCTCCGCAAGTTATTCGGTTTATACATGGAGTCTTCTCCGGTTCGCAGCATCACCAATCTATACTATCCATCAAGATGGGCTTCACACAACATGCCTATTCCGTACTAAACACTTTCGGATCTAAATGCAGACTCGACCATTGGAATCGCTTACACTTTTCACCTCTTGGTGGAGGATCCCATGCACATGCATAAATAAGGACTTCACTTGTCCAAGAAGGAGATCGTTACCCTTGATGATCGCTTTGGAGCCATGGAGAAATTAGCCAGATGGAAATCACCGTGACGGCCTTGCCTCCACAACGCTGGCCTCGGATCTCGAGTCGGACCATTGACGCTCCTCCGGCAGCCAGAACCCTTCTCCTACTTCCTCCTCCAAGCTCTCCCTTCTCTCTTCTTAGAAAGAGAATTGCCAAGGCAATAGAATGAGAAATACTTCTCAATCCATAGTCTTATCACTGCAGGGAGAAGCTTGGACCACAAGATCCAAATAGAAGGAAATGAACGGCCTTGAGCTGCCCCCAAAGATCTATTTTTGGGCTGACACGGCCTGTGACACGCCTGTGTCACAGGCCGTGTTCCCTAAGCGGCTAAGGAACCGACTCAATCCAGATTAGAACATGGGCTAGACATGCCCGTGTCAAGCACCTAACATGACCGTATCACAAGGTACACGCCTGTGTTACGGGGCGTGTCCCTCAATCGACACAGAACCAACTCCCCCGAGAAGGCCACGGCTAAGGCACACGCCCGTGTCCTTAGCCATGTGCCAAACACGCCCCTGTGACACGCCCGTGTCACGGGCCGTATTCTACACTCAACTCCACTCAACGCCGCACGGTTTCCAACCCGAGCAGGACACGCCCTGGGACACGTCTGTGTCCAAGGACGTGTCGCCTCACTCAACGATCGTCGACTGAAATTCTGTCGACAATTCGACACGCACATTGAAGGACAAGCCCTGGGACATGCCCGTGTCCCAGGCTGTATGCCTCACTCGAGACACACTCGACGCCAACTCGAGACCCACTCGAGTACCAAGAGCTTGATTCGCCTGTGTCCTAGGCCATGTCATCCAGCCTAAACTCCAAATCGGGATTTGGGGTGTTACAACCCTCCCCTCCTTACAAAAATTTCGTTCCGAAATTTAGCGCAACAATTATATCAACACAACCACTACGTTGTAATAAAAACCAAAACGATCCTGGTTTAGAGCTCAGAGGCCTCACCTTGTCTCGCCACACGGCATCGCATAAACACACGTGTTTTCAACAAACACACATACATACAATATGTACATAGTACATCATAAAGGTAATAAAGTGCACACTCCACTTTATTTCCGCTCATCTGTGTCTCTCAGAATCCACTTGGCGGCCTCCGTTAACTCAAAATTATGCACGCGATTTTGCTGTTGTTTGCAATTTGAGCTTTGCGGCTCTTGCAACTCGAGAGTGTACATTCGAGGTTGCACCCGAGATGCAGATGATTCTGCCACAGCTTTGCCCTTTTCCTCATAGGACGCACCTATCTTTTTCTCACACTTTGAAGCGCCACTCCAACAATATTGGGTGATATGCCCCTGCTTCCCACAAGTGAAACATGTACGTGCCTCAACACATCCTTGCCCTAACGTCGCTCCCGAAGCAACATCCGAAGAAGTTTGTTCAGCAGGCCTGAACCGCTTCTTATCACGTTTCCTAAACTCCGACTTCTCCTACTGCGGAAGTTTGAACTCTGGCTTTTCCACCTCCAAGTTCTTCTTATCCTGCACCTGTTTCAAATCTTTCTCCAGCGCACAGGTTGTATTGACTAAGGCTTGGAATCCTTGGTTCACTGAACTTGGGAGAGCCAACCACAGCTCATCACGAAGTCCCTCATATAACCTATTCGTCTTTCGTGCCTCTTACGCAAACGTCGACCCCGCATAGCGCCCCAGCCTGGTAAACTCATGCAGGTAATCATCAACGGTACGCTCACCTTGCACTAAACGTTGGAACTCGTTCTCCATTGCAATTCGCCGCAAGACTGGCAAATGCTTTGCCCAAAATAATCTAGAGAATTCCTCCATCGAGATCTCTCCCAGGCCTCTGCCTGCCAATTGGTGCAACTCGACCTCATCCCACCAAATTCTTGTCTCTCCTTCCAGTAGGAAAGTTGCTAAAGTGACTTTCTTCCCCTCATCAATCCTAAGCGCTGTCAGTATCCTCTTCACTCTGGAGAGGCAGTCCTCCTCCTGCGTTGGGTAATTCGCCCCGACAAACGTAGGTGGATTAAAATCCATAAACCGCTTTAGTTGCTCGTCCGCTGCTTTCGCATCAACCAGAACTTCAACACGCTCTTGCCTCGCCCCAACCAGTATGGGTTCCACTACAGGCCTTTCCTGCCCAATACGCTGTGCTTGAATCATGGCAAATATTGCCTCCGCAACTAGGCATACGGTTTCCGCAAAAGGAGGAGGTGTGGGCACCTCAGCTGGTGTCGCACTCTCATCCGAACACTGGGTTTCAGACTGCCCAGCTCCACTCCTTGTCACCTATACGTGAACAAGACTTTATTAACCTCCAATCCAAAATGGTAAACATGCCCAATCACTCACATTCCAAGTGGACATTCTTGAGTTCATTTATGTTAACACGGTTCGCACGTACACGTGCTCGCCACCCCACAAAAGAATTCGACCATGAATTCGAAAGCGAAAGACCAAAACAAGCTGATACCAAAATGTAACGACTCCACCCATTAAATAACATATAATAGAAGGTTCGATCGGGGCCCCACACTATATGCCAAAAAAAGACGGTGAGGTCACAGGTTAATACCAAAATACCATCGCACCTAACCTAGAGCATTCTAGCGGAAGCTTATTACTTGCAAGAACTCTGTTAAAGTTGGTGACCGGGCGGTCTAGCATCCTGTCTCGGCGGATTGAAGACCGCGCGGTCTGGCGGTTTCCCTTCAGCGGTTTGGTTGTTGTGCTGTTGTTGTCTGGAGTCCGAGCGGTCTATCGGTTTGTCTCTGGCGACTTGGAGACAGGGCGGTCTAGCAGTCTCCCATGGCGATCTCTCCTTCCTCTCTGGTGGTAGCCGAGCAGTTAGCCCTTCCATTTAACCGCGCGGCTTGTGCGGGTTGTTTCTGTATAGACCGCTTAGTCCTGTAATTTTTTAGTCCCACATCTCTTATTTGTATTCTCTCTTCTCTCCTTCATTCTATAAAAGGGAGGTCATACCTTTGTAATAGATACCTTTTTCAGATAATAAAATTTCTGTTATTCCACTTCCGGTTTGTTTTTTGTTCGTTTCTTACATGGTATCAGAGGAATCGATCTACTTCTCCTGATTCTGTGTGCCTTCTCTATCCGCGCGACCTGTCCGTGCGGCTAGCTTCTTCTTCGCGTGACCAGGCCTCGCGACTTGTTTCTTCCGCCTACTTGCGCCCTATTCGCGCGGCTTCTTTCCTTCCTTGTCGTTGCCCTTTGTGTGCGCGACTTGTGCTTAGTCGCCACGACCTATTCTTTAGTCGCCGCGACTTGTTGTCGCGACCTGTTAGCCTTGTTCTCCTTGTTTGTCTTCCCGCGGACTTTTCTCTAATCACGCGGTCTTCACTTTCTTCTGTTCGCGCGGACTTCTTTCTAGCCGCTCGACTTCTTCCCCTCTGCTTGGTTCTGTGGCTTGGTCATGGCTTTTCTGGCCGCTGGTGTCTATCATCGTGACCGCCGCAGATCTCTTTCTTCTATCCACTGCGATTTCTCCCTGTTCGCGCGACTTGTTTTCTAACCGCATGGTTTGTTTCCTAACCGCGCGGCTTCCTGTTGTTTTCTCTTATGGCTCTTTCTGATGCTTCTACAGCTACCACTTCTGTTGCCAATCCGGCTCCACCTCTTCCTCATACTCCTTCCGGGAACCTTGGAACCGTTTCGAAACTTGTCGACTCCAACTATCCAGATTGGAGCATCTCCTTCATCTTTCTCCTTCGCTCGCAACGCAAATGCCACCATCTCGTTGATGACCCTCCTCCCACCAGTTCACCTCTCTTTGATGACTGGGATGCGAGTGACGCCCTTGTGCATACTTGGCTCGCTAACAGCCTCTCCGATGAATGCATCCTTGTCATCCATCATGATGAGACGGTCAAGGCCACTTGGCTTCATCTTGCCGCTCTGTACTCAAAGGGGGCTCAGACGTCCCGCATCTATATGTTGTATGCGGACCTCTTTTCTCGTCCTACATTGTCTCATGTTGCTGCCTACCAACAGGTTCAGGCTCTTGGGGTTGAGATTCTTCAGAATCGCCCCTTTTCTGCGGATTTGGCTCAACAACACAAGCATTTCCAGGAGCTTCTCATTGTGTGTTATCTTCTCCAGCTTCTTGATACTTATGATATGATCCGTAAGCAAATTCTGGGTGAGGTAGAATGTAAGACCCCCCTCCCGGAACACAAAACACGGAACGGGGGGAGTCTTATGCCTGGAATAGCCGCCTTGCGGTAGCACTAACACACGGGTTAGCCTGTACTACAAGACACCTATTCCGCCGGCTACAACCAATATCAATAAATCATGCCAACCCAACCATAAGATAAAATAAAGTCAAATCACACACAGTTTATAGTCCAAAATGAAGCGGAAAATAAGAAGCATAACAAGCTTCTAAAATATCATAGTCTAAAAACTGTTTGCCAAAAAGGCTACAACAAAACACTCACAACTGTCATGGACGGTATCGACGGTACCGTCACCTCAGGTCCTGTCATCCGGGCCTGGATGTCCTGCTGTTGGCCTATTTGCGGGGTTTCCTCCTAAAATGGAAGATGTAGCAACTGTTATTCTTATAGACTAAGTGGCTTCACATCCGCTCCCCCGGCGACTCCTCGGCACCGGGCGGAGAAAGGAAACAAGTATAATACGTATATATAAAGCAGGAGTAATCAAGCAGGTGACAAGTAACTGGTAAGAATAATATCTCTACGAAGTAAGCTAGCAGTTCTATAAAATCAAATAATTAATCAGCAGATAATCTACAACAGGAACAGTAACTTAACTTATAAGAGTGCCCATACAAACTTATAAGTTAAGGTTCGGCTTAACAGAAAAGTAACTCATCGTATAAGAGTGCCCATAAAAACTTATACGCTAAGGATCTTGTGCATGATATGAATGCTATGCAATGACCGACCCATGTTCACACACATGCAAGTTGCTATGTCGACACAGACTTGAAGTTTCCACTTTTCGAGCAGGTAGCTAACCTCTCAGGCGTCAACCGTCGTGGCCAGACGGTGATAGTGGAGCGGGCATCTCCACTACTAGGTGGTATCCACACTACCTGTCCTAGGCCTCCATATGCCTCGACGCTAAGAACACAACAGCGGAGCTCACACGCATACTACGGCTCAGAAGGGGTCTTGGGTAGATGTGCACCAAGAACACAGCCCAACCTGGCCTTTGGTTTCGAATCGGAAGGAACCTCGGAATTGCACAAGGCGCAAGCCCAACCATTCTCATGGCGCGGAGGAGACCTAGGGTTATGGACACCAAGTGTCTAGCCCTACCGCCCAAGGTCTAACTATTGGCTTCCATCGGTGTGACGACTGGCGAGCCCGTAGACCTGCCACATTCATTATCTAAGTATCACGACACATCGAGCTGTCGCACACCGCTTGCACTATCATAACTCACTCAATGCTACCCATAGGGAGACTACATCTCTAAGCATTGGTTATCAACAAAACCCATTAGGCTTGGATCGCGGGTACAAAATACTCTCCCAATAGAGTTCATCACATTAACAACTATCTATTCAATCAATCACCTCAATTCATCACATGATAGATATATTCTACCACCAAGCTCAACCTCCATTGATCACTAGCCATCCTATCTCAATTCACATCACCATTAACCTAGATGGCTACCAATGTTAAGCACAACATTCATAAGGTTAACTATAGCATCATAATTGAAGGAACCAAATGATATAAATTGCACATCATAACTTTCACAAGAGTACACTTAACTGTGAGTTAACATGAGCATTATTATTATATAGCCTGCCACCAAAACTGAAATTCCTAGAGCTACAGGAATCTGCTATAAACGCTCAACCCCTCGTTGGAAAGGTATTCGTGAGGGCTACGACTTTCATGTTGAGTCGAAAACCCAGATCTGGTCGCATCACACCAGAAATTCGACTCGAAGTCTGCTGCGTACAGGATACAGATTTCCAGGACACAATTTCCCCCGATCGCAGCAGACTCGAACGGACTTTCCTGTGGCTACAGGTATCGCCTTGAAATGTGTAACCACTCGTTGGAAAGGTATTTTTGAGGGCTACGACTTTTATGTTTAGTCGAAAACCCAGATATGAACAGAACCCCTCCGAAACTGGCGGTGAAGATCTCTGCGTGCAGAAGTCAGATTTCTGCACGCATCTTAAGGTGAGATGAACGGCATCCGTTCATCTTCCTCCTTGCACCGACCTCCCAAACCTCCTCCAGAAATTCGTCCAACCTTATTCACCCTCACAAAGTCGTACTTCTCCACGAATCACTCTCTCATCTTCACTTTGAATGATGAAGAGGTTTAAGAAGACTAAAGCCTAGAAAACAACCTAGGCATGGCTATCCCTAAGAAATCTCCTCCTCACCATCAAGACTCTATGGAGTCGATGTCTCTCCTAGAATATTAACTACAGATCTAGCACCAAGGGAGAGGGGAGGAAGCTCACCTCATTTCCAGCGGTATCAACATTCCCGGCCATGGATCTAGTCATCCTTCTTTGCGGCATCTCTTGCTTGGTGTAGTTGTTCTTCACGGCAAGGAAGGAGAGAGAGAAAGAAGACCGCCTCCAAGAGCTCCGCATGCTTCCCTCGGCTCCGTCGTTCGCGAGGTCCGTGATGACGGCTAGGGTTCGGCTTTCTCTCCTCTTATAGACTGATGTATTAGGTCAAATCCCTTCTTCCATGTGTCAACGCCTCATTGGACCGCCCATAATGGGTCATATTGAAGTGACCCGGTCCAAGGAATCATCCAGCACGAATCCTGAAGTCCGGTTCGGTCCACCTGTACAAGCCGGCGAATCTGCCTGGGCAAAGAAAACGCACAAGTAAAATTCGACGAAAATCAACCGTCATTCTCCACGATCGGCGAGAATCGTCGGGCATTCTCGACGAATTCGTCGGGTATAAACAATGATACCCGGCGAATTTCACTTAGCCAACTTATCAGAAAATCTGGCGTTGAGTGCGTTGAGTATTCTAAGCGATACTCGACGATCGGTGAGAATCGTCGGGCATTCTCGACGAATTCGTCGGGTATCAACAATGATACCCGGCGAATTTCACTTAGCAAACTTATCGGAAAATCTGGCGTTGAGTGCGTTGAGTATTCTCAGCGATACTCGACGATCGGTGAGAATCATCGGGCATTCTCGACGAATTTCCCTTGGCCTGATTCTCAATCTGTAGTTCTGAACCCGGCGGGTATCGACCATCGATACTCGTCGAATCGGCGAGTATCATTCCCGATACCCGTCGAATCAGCGAGTATCATTCCCGATACCCGTCGATCAGCGAGTATCATCTTCCATTCTCGTCGATCTTCCCTTGGGCCATTTCCTTTCGATCTGTTGGATATCACTCAACCCTACACTCCATTCAACGCACTTGACACCTTTTTTTTCTAGTGCGTCCCGAGCCCGAGTCAAGTCTCTTGACTCAAAACTCGTGCGAGGGGCCTAGCGTGAATTGGGACGTTACAAATCCTATAAACAAAATAAAAGATTTCGTCCCCGAAATCAGGTTAGGGCTATGGGGATGCAAGTACAAAATAATATGTGCTATAAAATATTACCTTGGGAGAACAGCTCCGGGTAGCGCTTCTGCATTAAGTCCACCGGCTCCCAAGTAAATTCTTCCTTCCCATGATTATACCATAGCACTTTTACCAGAGGCACACTTTTATGGCGCAGAGCTCTCACCTCGTTGTCAATGATCCGCACCGGCTCCAATCGCACAGACCTATCAGACGTCACAGCACCATCAGTTATGGGGGTGTATTGGTTGGGCCGCATCAATGCTTTCCGGAGAGATGATACATGGAACACGTCGTGGAGGTTCTCCAATTCTGGTGGCAACTCTAACCGGTAGGCAAACGGGCCAATCCTTTCCACTATGACATAAGGTCCAACGTACCTTGGGCTTAGCTTCTTCATGCCTCGTACTCGTGATACTCCATGCATCGGCCGGATTTTCAGAAACACCCTGTCTTCCACTTGAAATTCCACCATCCGGTGTTTCGCGTTATAATACTTTGCTTGCCGACTCTGAGCCTCAAGCATGCGATCCCGTAACAATCTGACTACCGTATCAGTATCATTAATATACTCTATGCCCAATGCTTTCGGGTCTTTGTCTTGCACCCAAGACAAGGGGGTCCTACACCTCCTTCCGGTTGATCCTTAAATACCAACGTGATCTCCATCTCTTTAAGTATCCGGGCTAACTCCATGCTCATCAAACGGGACTCCGTGCTCGATCCTGGTAATTTTCGGCTCAAGGCATCAGCTACGAAATTAACTTTTCCGGGGTGGTAGTTCAAGGTGAATTCATAGTCACACAAAAACTCCAACCACCGCCGTTGTCTCAAATTCAACTCCTTTGGAGTATGGACGTACTTTAAGTTCTTATGATCCGAGAAGATCTCGCAGTGGACGTCATACAGATAGTGTCTCAAAATCTTCAGGGTGAACACCACCGCTCCCAACTCCAGATCATGCACCGGATAGTTGGCTTCATGCTTCTTCAACTGTCTTGAAGCATAAGCAATCACGTGCCCATTCTGCATCAACACGGCTCCCATCCCTTGGTACGACACATCCGTGTAAACTTGAAAGCCTTCCTTCCCCGACGGGAGGGCTAGGATGGGTGCGGTCGTGATCCGGTCCTTCAACTCTTGGAATGCGGCTTCGCACTGGGGTGTCCATTCGTACGGCATACCTTTCTTCGTTAGTGTGGTAAGGGGAAGGGCGACCTTCGAGAAGCCTTTCACAAACTTGCGATAGTACCCGGCAAGTCCAAGAAAGCTCCGTACGTCGGCCGCCGACTTCAATGGCGACCATTCCTTCACGGCCCGCACCATTGCCGGATCCACCGCTAGCCCAGCCCCACTAATCACATGGCCCAAGAAGGTAACCTCTTGGAGCCAAAACTCGCATTTGCTGAACTTGGCAAATAAAGCATGTTCCTTTAACTTCTTCAGTACTAAGGCTAGATGTTCGGCGTGCTCCGCTTCTGTCTTGGAGTAGACCAGAATGTCATCGATGAACACGATGACAAAGATGTCCAAATAGGGGCCGAACATCTTGTTCATCAAACTCATAAAGGCTGAAGGGGCGTTCATGAGCCCGAATGGCATCACGGTGAACTCATATAGGCCGTATCTCGAGCTAAACGTCGTTTTCTGAATATCGTCCTCTTGTATTCTCAGCTGATAATACCCCGACCGCAGGTCCAACTTGGAGAACCAATGTGATCCCACCAACTGATCAAATAGTTCATCGATGCGGGGTAGAGGGTAGGTGTTCCGCACCGTTAACCGATTCAATTCTCGATAATCTATGCACAACCGTAGGGTGTCGTCCTTCTTCTTAACGAACAAAACAGGAGCTCCCCAAGGTGACGAACTTGGGCGAACGAAGCCTGCTTCCACCAACTCCTGAAGTTGGACTCTAAACTCTGCAAGTTCCTTCGGAGCCATTCGGTAAGGAGCCGGTGAAACGGGCTTGGCACCCGGAACTAGCTTGATTTGGAAATCCACCTCCCTATGCGGGGGTAGTCCCGGCAATTTCTCGGGGAATACCTCGGGGAAATCCCGCACCACCCGTACATCTTTGACATCCAATGCCATCTTCTTCAACTCGAAACAAATTACATAGACTTCGTCCCCCTCCATATGAGATTTTATAACCTGAATTGAAGATAACAGTTTACGAGGTGCGAATCTAATACCTTGGAAGACGACCTCCGAGTCTCCATGCCTCAAGGTAACTTGCTTCTCCACACAATTAATTCTGGCGTGGTGCCAGTCCAACCATTGCGTGCCCAAAATGAGGTCGAACTCCGGAATCTTCAATACTATCGCTGCAATTTCAAAGAACTTCCCTCCTATAAGTGTGTCGAAGTCACAACTGGCAGACGACATCATTTCGGATCCGTCCGGGAGGCGCACCCTTTGAGTAGTGCCAGTGAAATGGTGCACCCTCTCTAAGTCTTTCATGAAGTCCGCCGAAATGAACGTGTGAGATGCGCCCGTATCAAATAACGCATAAGCGGGGCTCCCACTAACCATGACGGTGCCTAAAATATCAAGATATAACCACTAACTAGGAATGTGCATGTTATATGTATCATAAAAATAAACATGTTTGTGCACTATTAATAAACTCAGTACATACCTGCGATAACCTCTTGCGGGTTCCGCTCTTGGGTCATATCCAATGCGAACACCTGCTCCCGCGCATGTCCCTGATTTCTCCCCGGTGGTCCCCATCCTCGACCACGCATATGCCCCCGTCCACGAGCAGTTGCTGGAGGGAGAGCAAGAGGAGCATTCGCGAACAACCGCGGGCAGAAACGCCGGACGTGCCCCGGTTGGTTGCACTCGAAACACACTATGTCACGCCGGCCCCCAGGTTGTTGAAATTGTTGTTGTGGTGGTGGTGGAGGCAAAGCTGGTGGCTGTGGAATCGGGTGCTCCACTCTATAGTTCCGTTTGAACCACCGGCCGCCTCTCTGATTTCCTCTTCCTCTACCATGATCATGTCTCCTTCTATTGCCGGGGCCGACTTCCATCACCCCTTCTGCAGGTCTCTTATTACTTTCCATGTGATCTGCCTCTAGTCTCTTTGCCATGTCAATAATTTCCGCCAGGCTAGCGTCAGCTATAAACAAAAGGGCCTGTCTCAGGGGGTCCCTTAACCCTTTGTAAAAGCGCTTCGCATAGCCTCTATCATCCAAGTCATAAGAATCGGCAAACATAACGAGGTGTTGGAACTCTTGCTGGTATTCCATCACCGATTTCGATCCCTGCTTCAGTTGTAGAAATCTCTCCTCAAGTCCATCCCGTGCGGAAGAGGGGATGAAATGTTCCAAGAAAGCTTCAGAGAATTCACTCCAACTAATGTCTGTGTACACTCTCCCTTCGAAAGGTGGAGCCCATGAGGGACTTCCACAATCGTTTGGCGTGCAGCTCCAGCAACGTTACCACCAAGGTCACTGCCATATTGCTCGGGCATCTTATACCGACCATCAGCTCTTGAATGGTATCAATCCACTCTTCGGTGTGCACCGCCGACTCTGTCCCTAGGTAAGCAGGAGGGGACAGGGCACGGAAGGTGCTCAACCAGTTGGAGCCCGGAGCTTGCTGCTGCACCGAAGCTTGTTGGGCTCTAAAAGCATCTAATATTGCTGACAGTGTTTGCCCCAGCTCTGATTATTGGAATTGTGAAGGAACGGAAGGGGTAGGAGTACCCCCAACCGGTTCCATCTGCGCTGGGACCTACGCATAAGGTACGAACTAGGGTCAGGTTGGCTAAAACTAAGGTCAAAGTTGGACAAACTTAGTGTGAATTACATATGGGCACACCACTGCTTCCGCTAAGTCAGTTTGTCCCCAAGCTGACTAATCGAACGAGAGTGGCCCATTGTTAAATGACTTCTTTAGGTGAGGATCGCAGCAAACTGATACGATTTGTAAGACCCCCCTCCCGGAACACAAAACACGGCACGGGGGGAGTCTTATGCCCAGAATATCTGCCTTGCGGTAGCACTAACACACGGGTTAGCCTGTACTACAAGACGCCTATTCCGCCGGCTATAACCAATATCAATAAATCATGCCAACCCAATCATAAGATAAAAGAAAGTCAAATCACACACAGTTTATAGTCCAAAACGAAGCGGAAAATAAGAAGCATAACAAACTTCTAAAATATCAGAGTCTAAAAACTGTTTGCCAAAAAGGCTACAACAAAACACTCACAAATGTCATGGACGGTATCGACGGTACCGTCACCTCAGGTCCTGTCATCCGGGCCTGGATGTCCTGCTGCTGGCCTATCTGCGGGGTTTCCTCCTAAAATGGAAGACGTAGCAACCGTTAGTCATATAGACTAAGTGGCTTCACATCCGCTCCCCCGGTGACTCCTCGGCACCGGGCGGAGAAAGAAAACAAGTACAATACGTATATATAAAGCAGGAGTAATCAAGAAGGTGACAAGGAACTGGTAAGAATAATATCTCTACGAAGTAAGCTAGCAGTTCTATTAAATCAAATAATTAATCAGTAGGTAATTTACAACAGGAACAGTAACTTAACTTATAAGAGTGCTCATACAAACTTATAAGTTAAGGTTCGGCTTAACAGAAAAGTAACTCATCGTATAAGAGTGACCATACAAACTTATACGCTAAGGATCTTGTGCATGATATGAATGGTATGATATGAATGTTATGCAATGACCGACCCATGTTCACACACATGCAAGTTGTTATGTCGACATAGACTTGAAGTTCCCACTTTTCAAGTAGGTAGCTAACCTCTCAGGCGTCAACCGTCGTGGCTAGACGGTGATAGTGGAGCGGTCGTCTCAACTACTAGGTGGTATCCACACTACCTGTCCTAGGCCTCCGTACGCCTCGACGCTAAGAACACAACAGTGGAGCTCACACGCATACTACGGCTCAGAAGGGGTCTTGGGTAGATGTGTACCAAGAACACAGCCATACCTGGCCTTTGATTTCGAATCGGAAGGAACCTTGGAATCGCACGAGGCGCAAGCCCAACCATTCTCATGGCGCGGAGGAGACCTCGGGTTATGGACACCAAGTGTCTAGCCCTACCGCCCAAGGTCTAACTATTGGCTTCCATCGGTGTGACGACTGGCGAGCCCGTAGACCTGACACATTCATTATCTCAGTATCACGACACATCAAGCCGTCGCACACCGCTTGCACCATCACAACTCACTTGATGCTACCCGTAGGGAGACTACATCTCTAAGCATTGGTTATCAACAAAACCCATTAGGCTCGGATCGCGGGTACAAAATACTCTCCTAATAGAGTTCATCACATTCACAACTATCTATTCAATCAATCACCTTAATTCATCACATGATAGATATATTCTACCACCAAGCTCAACCTCCATTGATCACTAGCCATCCTATCTCAATTCACATCACCATTAACCTAGATGGCTACCAATGTTAAGCACAACATTCATAAGGTTAACTATAGCATCATAATTGAAGGAACCAAATGATATAAATTGCACATCATAACTTTCACAAGAGTACACTTAACCGTGAGTTAACATGAGCATTATTATTATATAGCCTGCCACCAAAACTGGAATTCCTGGAGCTACAGGAATCCGCTATAAATGCTCAACCCCTCATTAGAAAGGTTTTCGTGAGGGCTACGACTTTCATGTTGAGTCAAAAACCCAGATCTGGTAGCATCACACCAGAAATTCGACTCGAAGTCTGCTGCGTACAGGATACAGATTTCCTCGACACAATTTCCCCCGATCGCAGCAGACTCGAACGGACTTTCCCGTGGTTACAGGTATCTCCTGGAAACGTACAACCACTCGTTAGAAAGGTATTTTCGAGGGCTACGACTTTTATGTTGAGTTGAAAACCCATATATGAACAGAACCCCTCTGAAATGGGCGGTGAAGATCGCTGCGTGCAGAAGTCAGATTTCTGCACGGATATTAAGGTGAGATGAACGACATCCGTTCATCTTCCTCCTTGCACCGACCTCCCAAACCTCCTCCAGAAATTCGTCCACCCTTATTCACCCTCACAAAGCCGTACTTCTCCACGAATCACTCTCTCATCTTCACTTTAAATGATGAAGAGGTTGAAGAAGACTAAAGCCTAGAAAATAACCTAGGCATAGCTTTACCTAAGAAATCTCCTCCTCACCATCAAGACTCTATGGAGTCGATGTCTCTCCTAGAATATTAACTACAGATCTAGCACTAAGGGATAGGGGAGGAAGCTCACCTCATTTCCAGCGGTACCAACATTCCCGGCCATGGATCTAGTCATCCTTCTTTGCGGCATCTCTTCTTGGTGCAGTTGTTCTTCACGGCAAGGAAGGAGGGAGAGAGAAAGAGAGAAAAAAGACCGCCTCCAAGAGCTCTGCCTGCTTCCCTCGGCTCCGTCATTCGCGAGGTCCGTGATGACGGCTAGGGTTCGGCTTTCTCTCCTCTTATAGACTGATGTATTTAGGTTAAATCCCTTCTGCCACGTGTCAATGCCTCATTGGACCGCCCATAATGGGTCATATTTAAGTGACCCGATCCAAGGAATCATCCAGCACGAATCCCGAAGTCTGGTTTGGTCTGCCTGTACAAGCCGGCGAATCTGCCTGGGCGCACAAGTAAAATTCGACGGGAATCAACCGTCATTCTCGACGATCGGCGAGAATCGTCGGGCATTCTCGATGAATTCGTCGGGTATCAACAATGATACCCGGCGAATTTCACTTAGCCAACTTATCAGAAAATCTGGCATTGAGTGCATTGAGTATTCTCAGCGATACTCGACGATCGGTGAGAATCGTCGGACATTCTCGACGAATTTGTCGGGTATCAACAATGATACCCGGTGAATTTCACTTAGCAAACTTATCGGAAAATCTGGCGTTGAGTGCGTTGAGTATTCTCAGCGATACTCGACGATCGGTGAGAATCGTCGGGCATTCTCGACGAATTTCCCTTGGCCTGATTCTCAATCTGTAGTTCTGAACCCGGCGGGTATCGACCATCGATACTCGTCGAATCGGCGAGTATCATTCCCGATACCCGTCGAATCGGCGAGTATCATTTCCGATACCCGTCGATCAGCGAGTATCATCCTCCATTCTCGTCGATCTTCCCTTGGGCCATTTTCTTTCGATCCGTTGGATATCACTCAACCCTACACTCCATTCAACGCACTTGACACCTTTTTTTTCTAGTGCGTCCCGAGCCCGAGTCAAGTCTCTTGACTCAAAACTCGTGCGAGGTGCCTAGCGTGAATTGGGACGTTACACAGAATCTCCTACCTTAGATTCCACCGCTGCCCGCATCGCTGCTGTCACCTCCCTCCTTCAGCGCCCGCTTCTGCCCGCTCCTTCTCCACCGGACAACTATGCTCACCATACTCAGCGGAGTGGCTCTGGTAGCCGAAGTCACCAGTCTGGCAGACGTGCTCCTTCCCGCTACCTCTGCGCTCACTGTGGCTGCACCGGCCATACTATAGAACGCTGCTGGACGAATCATCCCCATCTTCGCCCCTCGGGTGACTCTTCCGCCTCCTATCCCAAGCCGCCTGCCTCCGTGGTCACATCATCAGGTAGTGCCCACGTGGTGACCCAAGGTAAATGGATTATCGACTCTAGTGCGACTAATCACATGACGGGCAATCCTCAGTGCTTCTCTCTACTCAAACAGCATGATCGGTTTCCTCCTGTCCTCATTGCAGACGGTTCTCCCTCCCCGGTTCATGGGTCGGGAGTGGTTTATGTTACTTCGTCTCTTCGTCTTGCGGACACTCTCTATGTGCCCAAATTTCCGTGCAATTTATTATCGGTTACCTCTTTATGCAAGCAGCTTCAGTGCTCTGTGACGTTTACTCCGACTTCTTGTTCTTTTCAGAATCCGAGCTCCCAACAAACGATTGCTACTGGGACTGAGAGCGGCGGCCTCTACTTCCTCGACAATGTTTCCTCCTTGTCCACCTTCTCCTCTTCTTCTATGTATCTTCTCCAGTGGCATCTCTTTCTCGGTCATCCTCCTACATGACTTCTACATCAGCTTCTGCCCCACCTCCCTCCTTCCAGTACTCCTCTCAACTGCGACGCTTGTCAGCTTGGCAAGCATCACCGTTCCTCCTTCCCGCCGAAGCAAGGTCGGGGATCTACCCGTCCGTTTGATCTAGTCCACTCCGATGTTTTGGACCCTGCTCCTACCCTCACCATTGGTCGGGGTGGTTCTTATTTTGTAACTTTTATTGATGATTTTTCTAGATGTACTTGGGTGTATCTCTTACGAGATCGCTCTGAACTTTTGGATGCATGGATCTCTTTTTATCAATTAATTAAAACTCAGTTTGGTGTTTGTATTAAAATATTTCGCTCAGATAATGCTAAAGAATATCTGAGTCATGCGTTTACATCTTTCTGTGTGCAACATGGCATTATTCATCAGACTAAGTGTGTTTATACCTCCCAGTAAAATGGGGTGGCGGAACGCAAAAACCATCATCTCCTCGATGTCACTCGTACCTTGATGACCCAGATGCATGGTCCTCGCTCCTATTGGTGGTATGTTGTTCTCCTTGCCTGCTTCCTCATCAATCGCATTCCCTCCACGATTTTCCATAGGAATACCCCATTCTCCATTCTGTATCCGGGCAAGGAGCCTTTCCCTCTCCCTCTCCGAATCTATGGGTGCACTGCCTTTGTGCATGCCCCATCTACCACCTGAGATAAGCTCTCCCCTCGCTCCACCAAATGTGTCTTTCTGGGGTACTCCCCCGCTCAGAAAGTCTATTATTGTTTTGATCCCGTTCTTCATAAGTAGTTCGTCTCTGCTGATGTCCCTTTCTTCGAGAATGCCTCCTACTTTTCGAATGAATCCTCTCCTCTCCCCCCAGCTTCTGATACTCCTGCTATTCTCTTTGTTCCCTCATCTCCTACTGCGATCTCAACCCCTACTCTGTCTCCGTTCACTCCTCTCCCTCCGCCTCTCTCTCCCTCTTCTCCGCCACCGTCTCTCTCATCTCCGCCGTCGTCGCTCTCTACTCACAGGTCATCTCTCTCTACCACAGATGCTCCGGATGCCGAGGGACCCGCCGACCTGGATTTTTCATGTAGCTCTTCGCAAAGGGATGCGGACGTGTACTCTACACCCCCTTGCTGCTGTTGTTTCATATGATCATCTTACCTCTTCTCGCAGGACCTTTGCTCTGGCTATCTCTGTCACTGCCACACCCCATTCCTACCAGGAGGCGCTTGTTATTCCTCATTGGAAGATGGCTATGGATGAGGAAATGGTGACCCTAACTGAGAGGGGTACCTGGACTCTTGTTCCTCCTCCCTTCGGTACTGATGTTGTTGGCTGTCGCTAGGTCTTTGTGGTCGAATTTGGCCCGGACGGCACTATGGATCGTTATAAGGCCCGCCTTGTTGCTAAGGTCTTTACTCAGACCTATGGTGTTGATTACTTTGACACCTCTCTCGTGGCTCGTCTCAGCACTATCCGGGTCCTACTCTCTGTGGCTGTCAATAGAGATTGGTCAATTTCTCAGCTGGATGTCAAGAATGCCTTCCTTTATGGTGATCTTTAGGAGGTCGTCTACATGAAGCAACCTCCTTGGTATGTTTCTCAGGGGGAGACACGGGTATGCCAGCTGAAGAAGGTCATCTATGGCCTCAAGAAGAGCCCTCGAGCTTGGTTTGACAAGTTCAGCGGCATCGTGGCGGCCGTTGGTTTTAGGCGAAGCTCTGTCGATCACTCACTATTCATTTGCAAAACCTCCTCGGGACTGGTGGTTTTTGTTGTGTACGTCGATGATATTCTTCTCACTGGAGATGACCAGGAAGGGGTTGCCTTGACAAAGCAGCATCTTCGTCAACATCTGGTCACGAAAGATATGGGCTCTCCGAAGTACTTTCTGGGGATTGAAATCTCTCGGAAGCCCAACTCCTTAGTCCTCTCCCAACGTAAGTATGCTCTTGATCTATTAAAAGAGGCAGGAATGACTGGAGCAAAACCTGCTCGATGCCCCATGACAACTAGAGAAGACAAAACCTGGACAGATGATTCGTCTCCTCTTTCAGATATTACGCGATACAGGCGTTTGGTTGGTAAGCTCATATATCTCAAGGTGACCAGGCCCAACATTTCCTATGTTGTGGGCAAGGTGAGTCAATTCTTGCAAGCGCCTAGGGAGTGCCATCTACAGTCCGCCTTGCGGATCTTGGAGTATATCAAAGCAGCACCTGGGAAAGGATTACTCAAGAATGGTCATCTGAGGATTAAAGCATACTCAGATGTGAGTTACGCTGATGACAAAGGGGATCGCAAGTCAACCTCGGGTTTTTGCACCTTTGTTGGGGGAAATCTGGTGAGCTGGAAGAGCAAGAAACAGTATGTTGTTTCCAGGTCCAGTGCAGAAGCAGAGTATCGTAGTATGGCATCGACCACTTGTGAGTTAAAGTGGTTACGGGCGCTCATGATTGATTTAGGAGAGGTCTACAACCATCCTCTACCTATGTTCTGTGATAATAAGAGGGCCATATACATCTCCAAAAATCCGGTCTTTCATGAAATAACCAAGCACATTGAGGTCGATTGTCATTTCATTCGTGAAGAGATTTTGAAGGAACAAATTTGCACTCCCTTCATCACTTCTGATAAAGAGTTGGCTGACATCTTCACCAAGCAAGTATTCGCCTCGTTTCTTCATATTTGCGACAAGCTGGGCATGATCGATATATATTCTCCAGCTTGAGGGGGAGTGTTGAAGTTGGTGACCGGGCAGTCTAGCGGCCTGTCACGGCAGATTGAAGACCGCGCGGTCTGGCAGTTTCCCTTCAGCGATTTGGTTGTTGTGATGTTGTTGCCTGGAGTCCGAACGGTCTAGCGGTTTGTCTCTGGCGACTTGGATACCGAGCGATCTAGCGATCTCCCATAGCGATCTCTCCTTCCTCTCTGGTGGTAGTCGAGCGGTTAGCCCTTCCATCTAACAGTGCGGCTTGTGCGGGTTGTTACTGTATAGACCGCTTAGTCCTGTAATTTTTTAGTCCCACATCTCTTATTTGTATTCTCTCTTATCTCCTCCATTCTATAAAAGGGAGGTCATACCTTTGTAATAGATACCTTTTTCAGATAATAAAATTTCTGTTATTCCACTTCCGGTTTGTTTTTTGTTTGTTTCTTACAAACTCAACCATTGAATGTCCACTACTATACAAATATGTTATTTATATAAATAACCAGGAATGTATACAAGCACACCCCGCTCATGGCCTTAAGGCCTTACAAGTTTCTCTTTACAAAATATGATTTCATACATCGGAATGCAGGCCGGCCACACATGAAATCCAAAGCTTTGCACGGCCTTCAAGGGCCTACCAGTAGCAGCAGCAAGGGCTTTAGCCCGCTCAATCCAATCACCCTGCAACACCTGCATATGATCGTCCACCCCAAGGGTTATCAACAAAGCAACGGTTAGCATTCAGCTGACCAATTATAACGACCCTACCCCTTACCCGGGGCAGTGGTTCCTTCCCTGAATACAATACAATCATAGCATATATATATCTGTCATAATCACATCGCAAACGCTGGCCTTCATGTCAGACGCTCCGTGCACTCAGGGCACGCTTATGGTGTACCGAAATCCTCCAAGTCCCACCACTAATTAGAGGTTATTAGCTTGTTGATCAGGTATAAGCCTCCAAACACACGTTGGAGACCTCTCGCACCCAATCCGTTCAAAGGCGTTCACCTCATAGCAACAATGAGCACTAAAGATCGACCTACCACAGTAGTGTAACATGCATTGTTACCAATCGACCGCTCACAACGATCCTCCCACTAAACTTGTTGGGTGGCCCACCCACTCAGAGGTTCTTAACTTGTTGGCCATGGGCATCAGCCTCCAAACCCCTATTGAAGACCTCTTGCACCCATCCCACTCAAGGGTATCCACAATCCATCGCATAACACAGGCACATAGTGCCACTTTCCCATCTATCAACCAGCTCGTGTCGAGCATACAACCAAAGGAGCTATACAAAGCTTCCTTACCACAATTCACAAGCATCCTCACACTCTCCGCAAGCTATTCGATTTATACACGGAGTCTTCTCTAGTCCGTAGCATCACCAATCTAGATTTTCCATCCAGATGGGCTTCACACAGCATGCCTATTCCATACTACACACTTCCGGATCTAAATGCAGACTTGACCACTGGAATCTCTTACGCTTTCCACCTCTTGGTGGAAGATCCCATGCACATGCATAAAGTAGGACTTCATTTGTCCAAGAAGGAGATCGTTACCCTTGACGATTGCTTTGGAGCCATGGAGAAATTAGCCGGATGGAAATCACCGCGACAGCCTTGCCTCCACAACGCTGGCCTCGGATCTCGAGTCGGACTGTTGACGCTCCTCCGGCAGCCGGAAACCTTCTCCTTCTTCCTCCTCCAAGCTCTCCCTTCTGTCTTCTTAGAAAGAGAATGTCCAAGGCAATAGAATGAGAAATACTTCTCAATCCATAGTCTTATCACTGTAGGGAGAAGCTTGGACCACAGGATCCAAATAGAAGGAAATGAACGGCCTTAATCTGCCCCCCAAAGATCTATTTTTGGGCTGACACAGCCTGTGACATGCCCGTGTCACGGGCCGTGTTCCCTAAGCGTCTAAGGAACCGACTCAATCCGGATTAGAACACGGGCTAGACACGCCCGTGTCACAAGGTACATGCCTGTGTTGTGGGGCATGTCCCTCAATCGGCACAGAACCAACTCCCCCGAGAAGGACACGGCTAAGGCACACGCTCGTGTCCTTAGCCGTGTACCAAACATGCCCCTGTGACACGCCCGTGTCACAGGTTGTATTCTACACTCAACGCCACTCAATGCCACCCGATTTCCAACCCGATTAGGACACGCCCGTGTCCCACGACGTGTCACCTCACTCAACGATTGTCGACTGGAATTGTGTCAACAATTCGACACGTACAGTGAAGGACATGCCCTGGGACACGCCAATGTCCTAGGCCGTATGCCTCACTTGAGACACACTCGACGCCCACTCGAGTCCTACTCGAGACCCACTCGAGTATCGAGAGCTTGACACGCCCTGGGACACGCCCGTATCCTAGGCCGTGTCATCCGGCCTAAACTCCAAATCGGGATTTGGGGTGTTAAAATAGGCTTCTCTGCTGATGGTTTCCTGTTCTAACCAACTCGGCAGCAGTGAGGAGAGGAAGACATGGTTTGTCTCCTTATCCCATTGGAGGAGCGCAACGCCGAGCTCATCAGTAGGCCCCTTGCCATAGCCGAAATCGCGGTGCCCTCTTGGCACGGGCTTTGTGGCGGGCTGACCCCCTTCCTGCGGCCCAGAGGTGTCGGCCTCCCCATCGAGAGAGTGGTCGGGCGGAGGGGCCGCGAGGGCGAGATCCCCAAATGGTTGGCCCACAGGGGCCTTGCCTTTCTCGCAAGCTGAGGGAGGCACGCCGCCCGCCTCCTTCGATTTCTTGGGCGGTGGTGGGGCCTGAGGTTTCTCGCGACTGGGTCGCTTTGGGGCTGCAGGGACCGTGACCTCGCGGTGAGCGGAGGCCGCCGCCTCAGTCCGGGTGAGTCCGCTGGAAGCAAGCCGCACTCTCTCATAAGGGGGGTGTAGAGGGATGTCACGCTCGCCTGCGAGAAGAATAGGTCTTAGAGAATGTAAAGGATAAATATGAAGGTGGAAGCACGAACCTCTTACCTTCCCCGGGCAGGACGGGGACGAGGTCGTCCAGGTTCCTGCGGAGGAATGCCACTTCGAAGTTCTTCCCTGTGAAGAACCTGCATAGCTCCGCTTCATGGACCCCCAGGCTAGGGGCGGTAGCTCGCCTCGCTGAGCTGGACTGGTGAGAAGGGGACGTTGCCGAAGTCCCCCTTGACGAAGATGAACTTCTTGAGCCAATTGTTGCTCTTGTTGACAGCCTCCCGCACCTTCACCTGGCTGCTGGCGAAGCAGGCGGTCCCTTCCGTGTTCGCCCGGAAGGAGAACAGCTTGCGAAAGACCGCGAGGCTGAACTCAATCCTCTCTTCCCGCAAGAAGCAGGCGAACCCAACAACTATCTCGACGGAGGTTGGGGTCATCTGTCCGGGGACGACCCCGAAGTACTTGAAGATCTGGCAGACTTCCGGCCATAGGGGCAGCCGGAGGCCCGCCTCGAAGTGAGTCGTGGGGAGCGCGAGTTCGTCCACGGAGAGGTCGTTTATCCGCCCGCCCGTCTCGGGTCGCCTCGCCACAAAACCTGGTGGAACGGAATGGCCCACGGCATCCAGGAACTCGCGCTCGGTGATGACAGCGGTGGGAAAATCGTGCTCGGAAAAGGTCCAAGCGCACTTGCTCCTCCCATCCACTTCGACGACGCCACCACCCATCTCACAGAAATTTTGCCGAGCAGGACAAAGAGATTCTCGCAAGGGATGAAGAGAGAGAGAAAGATTTAAATGCGGTAGGTGAGAAGGTCGGCACGACCAATTTATAGAATCGAATTGGGCGGGAAAACATTCCGTCGGCGGGAAAAGTGCGGATAGCAGAATTAGCCCTGGAGTTTCGACTTCCGAGTCCGACTTGAATTCATATCAGTTCGCCAACAGGTCGCGAGTCCGCGACAGAGAGCCGATCTCAACTGCGCTCGCATGAGAGGAGGGCGGCCGCGATACGGACCCACCAGGATCAGCTCGCGAGTCGCCCAGATATGCGACCCGCGGGCGATCGGCTCGCTCCCGCCAGAGCCATGTATGCGGGCCAGGCGAGTCGGCTCGGCAATACCGAGCTCGCTTTAAAAAGAGTCGGGCGAACCAGAGCGTCTCACCCGTGCCCCCCAGAGAGTAAAAATCAATGCAGTGAAAGAAAAATACAATGAGTACTCGCAGATTAGCGGGCGAGAGCGGTCCTGAATTATTACAGGTTCAAATGTCTAGAACAGAAAGTTCACGGTACTACGCTTATCGTTCCTTGCATGCAGAGACGAACTGGTCCCGGTGGACAATTGCGCGGAGGAGGCAGGCGGCTCAGTACTGAATCCACTTCCACCTGCCTCGCCTAAGCATTTCTGATCGGGGCGGCACGCGAGGATAATGGTACTCGCGAACTATCGCTAGCTCTTTCTGAGCCAGGCCAGCGTCCACCATGATGTGCCTAAGCCACTCCTCAGCTCGTGTGATATGCACCCCTGAGAGGTGACTCCATTCCCGTCGGCTGGTCGCCTCGCCCCCTCCAGAATCGCTAATCTCTCCTCCGTCTTGGCCTTGTCCTTCTCTACCCTGCTGAAAACCTCCTGCAGCAGTAGCGTGTGTTTCTGGAACAATCGCATCACCTGATTCTTCATCTTCTTGGCATCTAGTGGGTCCCCCGGGTACTCTGAAATGTGATCCGTATCAAGGGGAGGCGAGTACCCCTCGCTCATCTCGACGTCGGAAGAGGATATCGCGTTATAACCTACAAGGATAGATTAGAGGGAGCAGTTAATAGTAAGTGGGCGGGAGAGAAAAGTTCACCTGGGGTCGGCACATCGCCCACACCGGCGGCTAATTGAGAGGTACCCGGTCGGCCCCGGAAGGATTCTGCTCCGAGAGTGACAAAAGGCTTCCCCAGCCCAGGGGGCATCGACGGCGGAGGCATTGTAGGAAGGACATACTTCTGGGCTGAGGGGCTGATGACACGATCATCTATCAGCAGGGCAGAATGCCCCTGTTCTCCCCCATCCTCGCGAGACGTCTCCTCCAGAAATCGGAATCAGAAGGCCGAGCGACGACTCAGATAGAAGAATCACATACCTCAAGGGCGACCTCGATACCGCCGGCCGAGCAAGACGCGGGGTCGTCACGTGCAGGAGATTGTCTGATGATCTTCCCTTTCCTTGGCTTGAAAAGGGGGCCCGGCCACCCGCGCGCCAACCATGGGGTGGATCCAAGGGCCAACTCCCGAGTTCCTTCCCTCACCGCTTCTAGGCGAGCCTGCATCTCCTCGGACATAAACATCATTAAGCTACCGATCGCAGGAGTCAGGGGGTGTATTTATTCTGAAGACCTAGAGGCATATTTATAGCATGAAGGTGGGCCCCCACCAAAAGACTCCCTCCAGCTCAGCAGGGCTCTCACCGAACACGTGGGGTTAGATGTTTCTTTCCGAGCTTTTGCAAAGATCACAAAGAGCGGGGATTATGTACAACCCTGTGTTTGGCGACTGGATCAAGATGGGCAAACAAGCCAACTCCGACCCGCGCCAGTATAAGTGGGCGGTTGGTCCCAGAGGAGCGGTTCGCTCTCTTCAGGGCTTGAGAGGTCTTCTGGGCGAGTCATCCCCGGCCCGCCTCTCCTAGGCGGGTCAGCCCCGAGTAAGCCCTGACCCGCCTCTCCTAGGCGGGCCAGCCCCGAGTCGGCCCCAGCTTGCCTCTCCTAGGCGGGCCAGCCTCGAGTCGGCCCCGGCTCGCCTCTCCTAGGCGGGTCAGCCCCGAGTTGGCCCCGACTCATCTCTCCTAGGCGGGTCAGCCCCAAGTCGTCCCCAGTTCGCCTCTCCTAGGCGGGTCAGCACTGGTCCGCCTCTCCTGGGCGGGTAACCCCGATTCGGCCCCAGCTTGCCACTCCTAGGCGGGTTAGCCCCGAGTCATCCTGGCCCGCCTCTCCAAGGTGAGTCCACCCCAGCTCGCTCCAACCCGGTGTGGTTGCGGGTTGACCCGGGGGTTAGGAAACCCCTTCCCCGTGGGGACCATAGGCAAGATTACCAGGATGACCCTGTAGGGGGGTGCCAGTATCCGTCTAGAACAGCGGATTTATGCTGTTGGCAGACCCCATTGAGCTGCACATAGCTGTTCAGAATAGCGGAGGTTGGCTATTTGCAGGTCGTTTTCAGAAATTTATAAATAGGACCCAAGGGGTACCTCAGAATGGACGCTTACTTGTCTTCTAGACTTTTAGTGCTTTCTGAGGTACCTTAGCCTGACATTTGGTTAAGGAGGGGAAGCGCTCAGTGATCTTCTGGGTTTGTGGTGGGTCCTCCGCGTCGGGCCCTTGGGTCAGTCCTTTGTTCTCTTTCCTTGTCCTTTTGCTTGTCCATTTGCTTGCAAGATAGAAGTAGGTGTGCGATCTCCCCTTCCCCAAGGGTGAACTCCACAGAGACCGATTTTTCGGTTTCAATAGTAAGGCTGCTAAGAAAGCTAGTACCAAAGACAAAGGGAAGGCACCATAAGGTCAACCCTCGTTTAAGAAGGTAATCTTCTCGACGAACAAATTTGACCTTGAGTCATCCTTTGGTCACTTTGTTAGGCCTACTTATGTGGAGCCTATAAAGCATTATCAAGGATAGACCCTTCCTTGAGGTTTTGGTGTGAGTGTTTTCAAAGCACCTTTTGAAGAAATTCCACTCAAAATCTATGGTCCATATATTCATGGATCAAGTGCCAAGGAAACGGTGAAGCCTTGTGTGTGCTGCAATTACAGGGCTTCCACTTCCAAGTCTGTTGCCCCTGTTAGACTTCCCGTACAAAAGGTAAAGAAGGAGTATAAGAGAAGGTACAACAGGTTTGACTGTTGGTGTTGCGGAAAGATTGGTCACTTCGTCGTAGATTGATGGTTTCATCCGGTAAAGTTTTAAACTCCACGAGTTAATAGTGCGAGACCAACCACTCGCAACGTTAATGTTCTAAGTGGTGTTAAACTAACAAGGAACCAAGGACCCAAGTCTGTTTGGGTTCCTAAGGTAAAATGATTTATGTTTGCAGGAATGTCCAAAGGCCAACAAAACGCCAATCTGGTATTTGGACTGTGGATTCTCTCGGCATAGGGCTGGGACTAGAAGCCTACTGCGATATTTTACCCTAGTTCAAGACGGACCAAAAGATATCTTTGGAGGGTCTGACAGGGGAATTACCAAAGGCTACGGTATGATTTCCAACGGTACAGTCTCTTTCACAAACGTGGCTTATGTTGAAGGATTATAGCATAATATGATAAGCGTAAGTCAATTATGTGACAAAGCTATATCGTTGAGTTCTACAAGGACAAATGTCTGATAAAATCGTTGATTGCATCATTATGGTAGACAATATAGCTATTTAGGTAGACAACGCTTGTCGATTGCATCATTATGCAACTCTTGTATGGTTGGTGAATAACTCTTTATTTGCATCCATAGTATGGTACATACCAACCCTATGTCTCTGGGCACTCAACCTTTGAGGTTACCCAGTTAAGTTTGACCCAATGTCGATAGTGGGATATCAAAATTATCTGCTAGCACCCTTACCAAAATAAATTAATGCATCTTACTTTGGCAAGCTCACACTTCATCGATCGAGGCAGGAAGAGTGTCATCCATCGGAAGGCATCTGAATACTTAATATTGCATAAGGGACTTTTAAGATAATTGATTAACGCTTAATCATGGTTAACAATTAAATGTGCACATCCACAAGAAAAATTTACAACATACACAATCCAAATGCATTCCAGATGTGCACAAGAAAAATCATCAACACTTGACGAACTGGGCTAAATCTGAACATCTAGAAACCTTTTAAATCTTCAGATTTACATGCATTGGACATGAGTAACACTAACTACACTTACACAATAGAAAAGCTCGTCTCTTTATGTGAGATTCAAAATCTAACACACTTGGTTTCACAAACCTACAAGAGGGACAGTTACTGTTAAGGAGAAACATGGATATCACAACGAAATCACATGCGTTCTTAGCGGGGTTCCAAGAAAAGATTTGGGCATTTAGAACACTTCTAAATTTCCAGATCTACACGCAATAGATTTAGCAACTTCAGAAACAATAATCATCATGAACCTCCTCTGCTACCATTGTTGGGTTTTTCTATATGTCACAATAGTTGTGCGCAGCGGAATAGGGAAACAAGAAAACCCAAAAGAAATAAATCTTGTTGATCAAGAAGTAAAGTTGTTATAAATAAAATATACCTTTGCGGGATTAAGTCACTGCTCAACCGGGATGCTCCAAGAAGTCTGATAAACACTAATGGCTGGAGTTCCAAGCGTAGAATTGTTTTCCACGCCTCTACAGGTGATCCACACGAACGGGAGAACCCTTACTCTTGTCATACAAGATCTAGGTTGGAGGAAAGCATTCTGCGTCTTCACAGACTGCTAGATCTGCTCCAGAAGAGGTGCCGGCGGCGGGCGCCAGAAACGGGCTGAGCGGCAGCGACGGGATCGGAAGTTTTGGAAACGATTTTCGTCGGCCTTTTCCTCTCATACTTAACACGGTGCAGCACACACGCGCTTTCGCTTCACAGCTTGGTAAAACCCTAAGACATCTTCTTTTTAAACCCAAAGGAATAAACAGCAGAAAGTCATCGCTATCGGTAGATTCATAACATATAGAATATATCTCGACGAATTAACACTTGAGTCGACGAAGCGTTGAGTGGTCTCAACGCACTCAATTCCAGTACTCGACGAATCAACGCTTGACTCGGCAAAGCGTCGAGTGGTCTCAACGCACTCAATGTCTGGCAGTGTCGTCTCAACACACTCAACGCCTGGCTGAGTGTTCTCAACGCACTCAACGCCTGGCAGTGTGGTCTCAACACACTCAATGCCTGGCTGAGTGGTCTCAACGCACTCAACGCCTAGCAGTGTGGTCTCAACACACTCAACGCCTGGCTGAGTGGTCTCAACGCACTCAACGCCTGGCATTGTGGTCTCAACACACTCAAACCTCCAACTTCTCCAAACGCTCTTATGTGCGACCCTGTAGGCTCATATTGCATTGACAGGGAGACTACATGCTTGATCACTTCCAAATCACAATGGTAACACCAACAGAGGAGACCACCGTCAGGTTCGCCGCTCGGAACTCTTCCGAAACTTAAGGCACGAGAAAACCGGAAAAATCACATGTTAACCCTAACCCTGAAATTATATCTAGATATAATATTTAGTGAACCAGGTTTGGCTTTAACATCAATCCAAGCCAATATACATTATATCGACTGCAAGGTTTGTCGACTTCATCGAATATATCGGCTGCATGATTTGTCGACTGCATAGACTACATCGACTGCATGTTTTGTCGATTAAATCGACTGCATGTTTTGTCGATTAAATCGTGCATGTTTTGTCGATTTCATCGACTGCACCACCCAGTTGACAAGTTGTCAAATAGATCTAGTCAAATAAGTTTGTCCCTACACTCATATCCTATATGAGTCGAGCCACCCCAATCAATTATCCAATTTCTCGTACATTATTATGGGTGACCACATTAGCTCATATTGCGTTGTCAGTGAGACTAACTCGTTGACTACTTCTAGATCACAAAAAATCCAACATTGATTGAGCTTGTACTGAAATAATGTTCTGTAGCAAGACAATACTATTTCTGGTGATACCGACGACGGTAATTCTACTGCCTAACACTAGCATCTAAAAAGTGTATTTTGTTAGCTGAAAATTTTAAATCTACATTGAGTGTTAACAAACCTTATTCAACCTCCCCCCCCCCCCCCCCCTTCTTAGATCCAACAAGAGCATCTTTACACGGGCTTCTCTCGTGCTAGATGCTCTCGGGCGGGCTTGCCTGCATCCTGGCAGGCTCCGCTCGCACAAAGCCGTGCGCGCTGCTCTCACCCCACTATCACGGCATATTCCATTTGTCATCGCTCGCACTTTAATCGGGCTGCCATTTTTTTTAATTGCATTTAAAAAAAACACTATTTTTGTAGTCTTTAGAATTATCAATTCTGAAAAACACTATTTTATGCCCCCATTTCAATCGCAAGGATAAAGTTCCATTTAAAAATATTATTTTATTTTCATCTTCAATCACTCCATCTTCAAGTGCAATCACTCACTCAAACATATCATATATAATATTAAAATAGTACTATTATATATTAATAAGCCAATCACTAAATAACATCATTATGTATATCCAACCTTCTTTGATTTGAGGGGAAGCACCTTAAATTTTATTCAAGCTTGTTCAATATGTTAAATAGACCAACATGAAATGTATTAATTATTTCATGCTTTTCTGCGTCATTCTTTAGATTTTCAATTTTACTCCAATTCAAGCAAATTTACCTTAAAAATAATAATAAAATTTGTACAGGACAAGTCCCTGCAGCGGCAAAAGAACGCTTAGACACCCAACAAGCAGAATATTATGGCATGATCCATCTCAATAATGCAACCGGCACCCTGGTGTATTTTAGCATGGACTATGCACAGTGAGAACGCCAAGCACATAGAAAGTAAAACATAACAGAAAGTTTATTGGACAGAATTTCCCTTTTCCTATAGAGGTGCCACATGCATAGATTTCTCGAAAGTTCCTGACACAAACCAAAACTGACATCCTTTGGAAACAAAGCAATTGAAAAGCGTAAACAAACAAATAGAACAACTAAAAATTATAAACTTCTATATATAAAATATGATAAAATCAGAGAATTTAATAGTTATGAAACACAAAATGGTCAACATCATCGTCATCAACCACAGTTTTGTTGGATGAACAAAAGATGCATTCCAGGATGAATCCTGCAAGAGAAATGAAAACTCCCCCGAGGTACTCTTACTTTATCCCACAATTATTTCAACACCATTGAGCATAAGATTGGCCGGACACCAAATACTTTCTCTGTTGATTATAAATAGATAATTGAACAACAAACAAGCAATATTGCATTACATATGAATGGGCTTGTCATAAGTAGCCATTGCCGCCTCCTTCACCGCCTCGCTCATCGTCGGATGAGCATGGCACGTCCGTGCAATATCTTCGCTCGAAGCTCCGTATTGCAAAGCAATCACTGCCTCGTGAATGAGCTCGCCCGCATTCGGTGACATTATGTGCACACCCAGAATCTTATCCGTCTCCTTCTCAGCAATTATCTTCACAATACCCTCCGCATCGTCAATGGCCTTAGCCCTGCTATTCGCCATAAACGGAAACTTTCCAACACGATAAGAAACTCCAATTTCCTTAACCTGTTCCTCGGTTTTCCCAACGGAAGCCACTTCTGGATGAGTGTACACAACTCCAGGCACCATGTCATAATCCACATGCCCTTCTTTCCCAGCAATGAATTCCACACACGCAACGCCATCTTCCTCGGCCTTATGCGCAAGCATGGGGCCCGGCACGGCATCGCCAATCGCATACACCCCAGGAACATTTGTCATGAACTTCTTATCGACAATTATTCTGCCAGCCTTGTCGGTCTGTACGCCGATCTTCTCTAGGCCAAGTCCTTCGGTGAAAGGAACTCGACCGGCGGAAACCAGAACTACATCAGCTTCGAGCGTGGTATGCTCTCCGCCAGCAGCAGGTTCGAGCGTGAGCTTAACGCAGTCTCCGGATGTGTCCACGCCGACAACTTTTGTTTTGAGGAGGAATTTCATCTTCTGCTTCTCGAGCATGCGTTGAAATTGCTTTCGTACCTCGCCGTCCATGGTCGGCACTATTTCAGATGCAAACTCGACGACGGTTACTTCAGACCCGAGACGCCCCCAAACAGAACCCATTTCCAGACCGATGTAGCCCGCCCCGATTACAGCTAGCTTTTTTGGAATATCTGGTAGGGATAAGGCTCCGGTTGACGAAACGATCTTCTTCTCGTCGATGGGAACCCCATGGAGAGATTTGACATCGGAACCGGTGGCGATAATGATGTTTTTCCCTTTGACGATAGTGCTGCCTCCGTCGAGTGTGTCGACCGAGACTTCCGAGGAAGAGGTGAACTTTCCATATCCTTTGACGTAAGTGACTTTGTTCTTCTTGAAGAGGCCTTCTATTCCGCGAGTAAGGCCGAATACAGCCTTGTCTTTCTGAGCCATCATGGCAGGAAGATCGATTTCCAGCTGAGTGAACTTGACGCCATGGTTTGCGAATGCATGCTTAGCTTCATAGTACATGTGAGATGAGTGGAGAAGAGCCTGGAAATGTAAATATTATATGATGTCAAAGAACAATAAGATGATTCTCAAATATTTTGAATTATAATATAAGATTTTATTGCAGCTGTATTTTATTTAATTGCTAATATTGTTTTTTTTTTAATGGAGCGAAGAGATGGTTCCTAGTTATAACCCAAGCTATTTCCATAAAAAAAGATAATCACAGCTTGTAATTGCGATTATTAAATACTGCAATGTGAAAATGTTTTCCCAAATTTTGACAAGACTGCTTCAAAAGGTGTACCATAGTCATAAAAGGTTTTGTCTCGGAATTATGATACCATTGCATAAATACATAAATAAAAATGCAAAGAGGTGTCAACGTAAGGATACGCAGTAAGTAATAAAGAATGCAAGATAAGAATCACAAAGAGCAAGTGTGCAAAGAAACTATATCTGTAAAGTGATATATCACCTTCTGTACATAAAAGCAATAAAATTATCCTGTGAGACATAAATATTCATCATTAGACCTATCTAAACAATACAATTTGAGCCTGACTTTACGAATAGTTAACTTTCATTTGTTCTTGTTGAGTGCTTTCACCAATGAAATCTTTTTGCTTAGCAATATATCATTTTCAAGTTAACACCGTCAATATGCCTAATGCTCGCTGCACGGCACTGTCAATAAGCACACTGTTCACTGCTCAGACAGTGGCAGTATTCCCGTGGCTCAATACCCAAGTTGAAGGAAAATTATTTTTATCACCTAGTACTGTGGTGCCAGGGCATTTGACATATGGGGTACTGTCCCGAAGCATGTGCACACCTACAAGCAATCATGCACGGGTGAAGCCCATGTGCTTCCACTTTGGGTGCGCACGGACTACCCAAAGCTACCAACAGAAGGGTTGATGTAGGGTAGGCTATGGGGGTGCACAAAACCAAGGCTACTAGGGACGGGATGCAAATGCGACACACAAATCATAATATAAATGCAATGCAACCGTCAATGACGACGACGAATAATTCAGAGCAATGAAAATATTAACATCACGCAAATTAATAAAAGAGCAGAGAACGGGTATTTAATTTTAAGCAATTTTATAATGGCCTTCCTCCGCTCATAGGGCCAAGGCCAAGCATGCGGCGAATAAATTCCACCTGCAATTATTATCGTATCGCAACAATGTTCTACAAGCACAAATTCAAGCAATGCGTAATATTCAATCCAGTAATAATGTCAAATCACATAAACCAATACAACAAGGGGCTCACTAAGTAGCGAGCTACCGTGGCACTGAAGATTCCGGAGCCGGATGCGTAGATCGGCGATCGAAAATGGAACCGGCGGCAAGGAAATAGTGGCGGTTGATGGCGAGATCGGGCCGGAAATTGATAGATCCGGCCACGTGCGAGTAGATCCGGGCAAGGGATGGTTGGATCCGATGTTCGGGAGCGGATCCGGACTAAGAGAGGATATATGAACGGATGGTGGAAATAACGGATCGGGGTTGGACAGTCCGGATCGGGACTGTTTTGGCAAGGGGAGGTTGGAGGGGAAGTGGATCCACGGAGGGGAGTGAAGTGGGTGGCCGGCCGGTGGTAGGAAGAGGGGTAGCCGGCTGTAGACGGGGCGTGGGAGGGAGGGAGGCGGCAGTTGTGGGAGACTCGCCGGGATGGAGAAGGGTTGTTTGGTGGTCGGCGGTGCTGTAGAAGGGGGGAGGAAGGGCGGAAGTGAAAGGGAGAGGCGGTAGGGCAGGCGGCTGTAGGATAGCAGCAGGCCGGCGGCTAGGGTAGCGGTTTTTTGGGGGCTGCAGCGGGTGGAGGTGAGGAATCGGCGTGTAAAATGATGACAAGGTTAGGGGAAGGATAAGGGAGGGGAAAACCAACCTAGGAATCGTCACCTAGTGCTCCACGGCACCGGCACCGAGGCGTAATCGCTGGAATCCGGGAAGAAAACTCTCCAAAATTTTGCAATGTCATGGATCAGCCCCTAACACCTCTATTTATAATAACATGAAGATTAGGGCATCCCCAATCAACGGCTATGATTGGCCGGAGGGGGGAGGGGGGACCACTTAAATATAACAATAATAAACCAGAATGTATAAAGTAATATATGATCTTGATTCGCGACGCGGATCCGGACACATCCACGGAGTCAGATAGGCGATTCGGTCAAGTATTCCTGCGCGAATACACGAACGTGGGTCCCGCCTTGCGGAGAACCCCTCCTGGTGCACAATCTGATGGATCTCCATCAACTCCCCCGACTGAAAAGCATTCATCTCCGATGAATGGAGACAATCGTACTGAAATCAAGCCCAGGGGCGAGTCGATTGAGCTTTGCTGGTAGTATCGAAGTGTCGTCTGCGTCTGGACGGCCCTGCCAATGTACCAAGTAGCGACATCGCCGCCCGTTTATGGTGGGAACGAACTGGTGGGATCTGACCTTTGTGATGCTCTCATCTCTCAACTCTCGAGTGGTGGAATCCGGTGCGATCGGCGGTGCTGTTGGTGAAATCAGAGAAGACGAATCCCCAAGTGAGTGGGTGTCAACAGTGGGTGGACTGTAGTGGCTATCAGACGTAGGTCGAGTATGAGAGTGGTAAGGCGACGAAAGTGGGGGTGGGGACGACTGGGCATCTTCACTGCTCGGGTCCACATACTCGCGAGACTCGTAGTACGGCGTCAGATCCTCGACATTAAATACTTGATGGATTCTCATACTTGACGAAATATCGAGCCAGTAGGGGTTTGTCCCAATACGACTTATAATAGAGTAGGGGCTCATTCACCTGGCGCTTAACTTTTTGGTAGGCCCCGAAGGGAGCCTCTTAGGACGGATTCGCACCATTATTTTTTCGCCAACTTGAAATACATGATCCCGCCTTCGCCTATCTGCATGGATTTTATAATTATCATTACTCGTTATTATCTGTCGACAGACCGACTCATGCAACTCATGCAAATGTCATGCAAAAGACTCATGCAGGTAATGCAAATGATGCAAATACAACACAACAGATACGGTACACTCGCTATAGGAAAATCTAATAATGACCGAGATGTCACTAAAATGTGGTGGCCTATTAAGAGATTCTTTCGGTGAAATATAAAAATATTCATCTAGTGGGCGACGAATACCAAAAAAGACTTCTTGGGACAGCAATACTGAATTGCAGAACTATGAGATGCCACATACATTCCAAGGGTTGTGAGCCATCAGGCGGCTCACCTGGTGGTAGATAGAAAAATTCTTCATGAATAATGTCATCACTGAAAGTACTGGCGCAGGTGGGGATAAAAGAACATAATTTAGGGGTATGTCGAGTACTACTCAAATGATAAGGCCTGTCAGGCGGCTCTCCCGGAGGTATATAGGAGAAGTCCTCTCGAATATTCAGCTCGCTAGTGCGTGGGTACAAGTCAAGCATGCGAAGTGGAGTGCTCCTTGAGAAGGGAAGCTCATAAAATGGGTCTCTCGGGGGATCAACGAAGGGTTTCCCAAGGAGGTCAATAACGACAAGATGATCTGCTAAAAGAAAACTGTCACCAACAATAGTGTCTACGAAAATAAATGGGACATCCACAATAAAGTGAATGATAGACCCATGACCCTCCCAAGAGAGTAGTGGCTTTTCAGGAGGCTCATCGGTGGTTTAATGACGAAGTCAATAATAGTGGGATGATCCTTCGGATGAATGTTGATGATAGAGGTAGTGTCCTCATAAGCGAGTGAGGCAGTCACTGGGAGGTCAACACTATGCTCTCGGCTCTTGGTCGCAATATGGCTCGGAACAATGCTAAGGGAAGAGTAAGAAAAATTCATACTCAATAGCGGCCTGTTAGGTATAATGCCGAGACCTCTCTTTTTAGTCGACTGGGAAACTAAGTCTAAGGCCCTGTTTGGGACAGCTCTGGCGGATTGAAAAGCTGCTGTTCGGATAGAGCTGTTTTAAAATAGATCTCTGGGGAGTAGTTTGGAAAAGCTGCAGAGTGTTTGGGTGTTCTGTGCAGAAGTGCGCTCGGAATCGCCGGAGAAAGGCCGTCGGGGGCTCGGAATCGCTGGAGGAAGGCCGTTCGAAGCTCGGAATCGCCGGAGGAAGGCCGTCCGGCCTCTGAGCATGTTCCAACTGAAGAAACCATTAGATTTCCAAAACCAGTGAGAGAGAAAGCTATTTTGCGGAAGCCGAAGCTGGGGGAGGGGAGATTTCTGAAGAGCTGCAAAACAGCTCCAGATTTCTGAAAAGCTGCTCTTAAGGAGCTGTCCCAAACAGTTAAAAAACAGCTCTAGCGGCTGGAATAGAGATTCTCCAGCCGCCAGAGTTGCACCAAACAGACCCTAAGTGCGGTGTAGAAAGTGGATATACCACTATTGTGTCACTGAATCGCTCGTCCCCACTCTCGTGACCGCGCTCCCTAATCATATTAGTATCACTCTCCACCTGTATGAAATGGCCATGATCGGACTGGACTTCAAGGTCAAGTGGGAACCGAGTCTCATCCAGACTAAATAAATCAAAATCAGGTGTCATGTCTTTCATGGCACAAATTCTAGGGTCGGACCCACGACATTCAAGATCTGAATGGGTTTCTACCATCAATTTTCATAGCATATGGCCTCCGACCGAGGTCCTAGCCTAATTGGTGTGCACCTCGCTCGATCTTGAAGATAAGATCTTTTGTGGCATGACATTGCTTCACCTCTCGGATAACAGTCCCATGTCAAACTCTACACATGTTTCAGTCACCTGTACCACAGATTTGCAGTAATCAGCCTGAAAGGGCGTCTCTATGCTTTTGATGTTTCGCCTGATCCGACCACAAGAGGAGCCGCCAGAGTCTCACCGACGCGCCCATGGGACCCTTCCCGCATCGACCTTGGGGACAAGAACGCTTTCCAGGGTGGGTGTGTTGATACAAATATGTCTTGCGAGCAGAGACACAATGGCTATTATGTATTACCGTGTATTCACAGTTTATTATGTATTTTTTCCTATAGTGGGGGAATTCCGCTATATAAGGAGCCCTTAGATTGTGAGTGAGGCATCTTTGGAATTGTAGTCTTTTGGCTCTCTTGGAGAGAGAAGTGCCTTGGAGGACCCAACCTCCGGGTTCTTGGCGAGAACTTGTATCTCGATTATATCTATGTACTTTTATGCAATGCAAATTAGTATTCCCTGTTTTAGATCTTAATATAATTTAACTTGTCAGTATCAATCGGTCCGACCTGCCGCTCCTTAAGGGTTTCCGTTGAAACCCTAATTACATCAATATTTGTGTGTGGGTTGTGTATATGTGCTTGTATGAGCTTATATGTGTGCATGTATGTTATGTGTATGTGATGTACTCTGCGATGCATCATAGTTTTTTTATCGTGCATTTATTTATTACATGTTATGTATTTCATTTGTTGAGCACCTACTTTCATTCGGGGCTTTGTTCGGCTCATTGGTTTGACCACCTGATGAGATCTTAAATAAATGGTCCGGTAATCTTAGGTAGCTAGGACGAAAAAGGCAAGCTTATTTTATTTAATGGCGCATAAATTTATATTAATAAAATCCAAGAAATTCAAAGCTAAGAATTTAGTAGATCAGGAAATAAATTATTGAGAAATCAAAATAAGGTGGAAAGTTTCAAAATCGGGCGTATAATAAAACTGTTGGATCCCTAGTTTGGATTTGGGCTAGGTTCACTAATTAGGTTGAGTTTGTCCCACATTGTATAGACAGGGTCAAGTCTATGAGTCCTAGAGTTTAGGCTAGTCTTTAGGTTCAACCTTCATGAACCAGCCAGCAGAGGACCTCAGTAGACTCAGACTTAGAAGAATTCAGAGATCAAAATTATCAGTTCGAAATTCTTCGAACTCAGCTCGACGATCGTCGATCTCAGATCGACGATCTCAGATCAACGAACTCAGAGTTATTTTTGTGAGTTGAGCTCGACGATATTCGAGCTCAGGTCGACGATATATTCCTTCAGACAGATTCTCAGCTCGACGAACTTAGAGCGCAGGCAAGTTATTCTCAGTATGCAGTCCGCGGAGCTCAGGTCGACGAACAGGAATTCTCAGGTCGACGAACTTGGAACTCCAGTCGACGAATTCTGTTCTGAGGTCGACGAATTTTGTCCCGAGGCAGAATTAGAAGTTTTCCTTACTTTTGTCCCTTATTTATTATATTATTTAGCAGTAATTTCCTGAGTAATTAATGTTTATATTCTCCTGAATATAGCCGTTATTGGCAGCATTAAATATGGTCTTCATCAGGTTAATTACTTGCTTATTTTATTGGGACAGTTGGGGAAACTCATTTAAAGCAAATATTCTAGTTATTCCATTCTCCAGATGAGTCAGCAATTAATGCTTGAATTTCAAATTTCAAAGGTGAATTTTGACAGCAAAATATAAAAGAGATTTTCTCTTTTCAGACAGGAACAATCACTGTAAGCACACACAGACCAGACAGTATTGAGAATACAGAGAAGAGATACAAAACAACAACATACAGAACTCTTTCTCTGTGTACAGAAAACATTCTGTTTTCTCCCTTGATCTTTCTGAAGACTGAAGAAGAACAACCATCAATATCAAGAGTCTTCTTCAACTTCTCCTCTATGAATATTCAAGGACAACTTTGAATTAGTCAGAAAGTTCCAGTATTTTTCAAGACAAGGCTGAAGACCTACACCATGAGCAAGGCTCCAAGTTTCTGAACCATCTCCACATTTTAGGAGTCTTGACAACAGAAATCCACTAGTCTTCTTTATTGTATAGAGAAAAGAGAAGACATCATCACCTCCCTCACCTCCTGTATAAAGGATTTATTAACTCTATTCAAAAGTTTATTCTTGGCTTTTGGGCACCTGATCAAAAGCCTAAAGGATTGTGAGATCTCCCTGGAAATAGATCTTGTGGTGGCAGTCACCTGATCAAAAACCTGATAATGGATTCCTACCAGGGTGGTAGAAGAGTGGATGTACCCAGTTTGGGGAACCACTATAAAATTCTTGTGTTGTCTGTGTTTGATCATTTTCTTTCTTGTTCTTGTTGTGCTGTGATAGATTAGTTTAGCCTATTTTTATTTCCTTCTATATTATTATTGGTATCACTTATTTTACTCCGATAAATTTAAAAACAGCAAAAGTTTTAATTACTCTATTCACCCCCCCCCACTCTAGAGTAAATCAGGTCTAACCTCTATCTTTCAAAAACTTTTATAAAATCTGTTTGGAAAGAGATCAATTTAGAAAAGATTTCCTTGGAAAATTTATTTTGAAAAGTTGCAAAGACCCTCCTCTTTATTTAGCTGCCCACGGTGAACAGAAAAAGTAATCCGGACAGCAGAGAAATTGATTGCTAAATCAATTTCTTTGCCTTGCCGGTATAACCCAAATTCCCGTACAGTCGCCCTCTCCTCCGCTCAACTCGCCGCCCCAGCAGCCCCGTTTCCATCGTCCTATCAATCCGCCAACACCAGACGCCACTCCAACTCCCTTGACAACTACAACGTCGCTGCCTCTACCGCTATGTAGGCGTCTGGGAACCGTCGTGCTTCAGCAACATCAACCGTCGGTGTCACCTTCACCGGCCTTCTTCCCGCTCGTAGCCCAGCGCCGCCTGCAGACCTACACTCCAGTGGCCACCTCTTGGGCGACCGCCTCACAAGCCGCACGCTGCCCTAGCGTTGACTGTCGCCTCTTCCTAGAAGCCCGACATCGTTAAGAAAGACAGCGTTATCCCTCGACGACGACGACTCCTCCACCGGTCGCGATCGACATCGGCTTATTTCTCCCAGCAATCGGTGGTCGGTGGGTTTTCTAGAAACGGCGTCGACGACAGCAGATGAGTTTGATATTTATAGGGTTTTTCGGACTCATTCTGGTATGTTTTCGCACTCGAGCACTTCACATTTTGTTGTTATTGCTTATATTTCTCTTTGTCTCGCATTTGTATTCAAAGTGCACTTTCTGCCCGTTGTGGTGCGCGTTTGCAATATGCTTTGTGGTGCTCCCGAGTCCTGTTCTTGTTCGTTTCTTTTTCTGCTTCGTGTGTGTTGGAGGTGTGTTCCAAGTTGTAGTTGTGTAGGTGGGCAGATCCCGAGTGTTACCTGAGTCTTTCTTGTAGACATCGCACGGTCGCACGTTTTTCTTCACACACAATCGGTGCGACTGTGCGATGCTCACAGAGCCCTTAGCTGGTGTTCTTCCCCGGGCCGTGTGATTTGCTCGTGCACGGGCTGTTTTTCCCGTGCTTGACCAAATCGCACGACCTCGCCTTTTTTGTCTAAAATTTTTTGTTATTATTGCCCACGTGTTTTCTTCACGCACGGTTGGACTCAACCGTGTGCGAAGAAAATGCACGATCTGCTCATTTTTCCTGATTTTTAGCGTTTTGTTAATAATCGTTCGATTTGTCCTCGCACGGGCTGTTTTGCTCATGTGTGATCAAAAATGCACGGTCTCCTTCTGAATCAGGCCAGGTGATTCCTACGCGTCAAATTTCGAATGATTCACGCACGGTCGTGCGTTCGACCGTGCGTGGATTTTCTAACGCATTTTTTATTTAAGCCACAGAGTTTTCCCTATTTTGGGGATCATCTTCCTCTCGATCATTCTTCCAACATTTTCGCCGCAAACCCTAAGGGGGTTCCTCTCCTCTTCGCCCCTTCATTTTGGGTCTTTCCCTTGGCTGCCTCCATCATCCGGAGCTTTAAGGAGAAGGATTCACTCATCGTCATCACCGAGCAAGGAGATCTTAGCTTTGCACGTGGCCGGATTGTAGTTTACCGGAGAAGACGGGTCCATTGGGAGGAAGTGAAAGCCCTCCTCTACCCCGGACGATAGTTGGGACTGATCTAGGGCGCGGATTGATAACCCGGCGATTCCTACCGTGAATCTACAACAAGCATCCGGATTCGGTCGTTTCTTTTGCGTTTTTCTTCTCTTGTAATGATGTATATGAGTAGATTCTTTGTTTTTTAGATGATGTGCACTCTAAACCTTGTTTTACAATGTATATTTCATTTGTTTGAAATTATCTTGTTTTTTTGTGTGTTGAGGTCCGCCGTCATTTCTCCTTCATCACTTACTCCATCCATTCTGCAAGCCTTCTCGCCAATTCCGCAAGCCTACTCGCCCACTCTGTTTGACTTCTCGTTCATCCGTCTCGCGAAGCAGTGCATGGCGGCCTGTGTAGTTTCCATCCCGCCGAGCGAAGCAGCGCATTGCGTTATGCATAGGAGTAGTTGATTTAGTTTGTTTAATTTTGTTTGCACAAACAAAACGCCCCATCATAATCCGACCTTGAGGACTTCAATCTCAAGTCCTCCTCGAAAGTTAACTCCACCTCACTGTGTTCCACATGAGATCGATGCTAGAGAAAATTCGCTCATTTTATATTACTTGTGCGACCGATAAACTTGTCGTCTGCGCATCAAGTTTTTGGCGCCGTTGTCGAGGAACACAGTCGTGTGAGAGAGGGGGTCGTGAGATAGAAATCCTTTCCTTTGTAAATTGCATTCATTTTGTTTAATTTTTGCTTTTCCTTGTTTTTACTTTTTTTAAATATAGGTAGTTGTAGTGAATTTTTGTTGGGTATATTGTTTTGCAAAAAAACTTTTATTTGTTGAATCTGGCTAATTTCACACAATATGGGTTGTATTTAATATATGTTGTCGTTTGTGTGGAGTTACCTCCGACGCTAGTGATAAATGCCCTACGGGAGATAGTTGGCATAATTCTCGTGGCTCAATGTATGGAGCACTGATCTCTTCCGGTCCTTCATACTCTGTGTCCAAGTTTTATGGCCACTCGTCCTCGCCGCATGTACCATTTTTGTATTCCTCTCCAGCCCCGCAAGGACTGGGGCAAAATACAAACGATGTTTGTTTTGTCGTAGCACAGGTCACGCCCTGAAGGATGACGAGGATGACGAGTCGGATATCCGGATCATCCTGACACCTACCTCTAACGGCACAACTTTGACCTTTGGTTTTGTATCTGTGTCACCTTCATGTTTTGAAGGGAATGATGTGGATGCAACCATCAGAGGTGCGGCTGATCTAGGCTCTGACGTGGCTAAGCCCATCTCCCCTGTGCATATCTCCCCTTGTGTGGAATCGATTCTTTACGAGGAACCAATGCTTGACTTTTATCTGAGCACTATTCCTCCCCCTTTTGTGCACTGCATTCGTTTCTAACGACATCATGGACGATGCACCGCAGGATGAGGCGTGTGATTTTGGTGATGTGTCTGTCCCTATGGAGGAGGACAACCTTCAAGGTGAAGAGGATTCTTCCTCAGCACCAGTGGAGGAATTCCAAATCATGAGCGAGGTCACTGTAGATTCTGCTGAGCCTTGCACCATTGTCGACGATGCCGACAATATTTCACTACCTCAATCTATCGGGAGTGAGACCGGGACCACTCCCCTACTGATTATTTTGGTTTTTCTTCTCATTTATTACTTGATCACCCTTCTCCATCTGAGCTTGTACAGGTTGAGTTTTCACAGGTACCCCAGGAGGACTTGGACCTTCTCTCTGTTGACGGCACCTTGCTAGGCAAGGATATATTTGGTACGAGGGGTGAGGATCTCCCCCTTCTCTTCGTACTTCATCTTCCCTCTACCTGTGAGGAGCATGTATGATTATTTAGGTAGAGAGGTGACTGTTTTATGAATGTATCGGTACCCGTTACGGACACGGATATTGGAACAGTTATATGTTCACTTTTTTTTCCATAGACCTATTAGCTAGAACTCTTAAAATTTTGAATAAATCATGCTGGGAAGACAATAACCCCAGTAGTTATCTTACATCCCTCCCATCACTCCAACCCCACCCACCATTCTCTCCAAGGGAAAGGAGATTATTGGGGTCAAGCCCAACACTGGAGTATTTTGATGCTTCAAGTGTATGGAGCCAGTGATGTTATATGTGTTTTGCATCAGCGATAGTCTTAGGGAGTCAAAGCAAATCTCATGCCCTAATATCGTACCTCCCGTACGAGGTCTACAATAATGAGTCTCACCCAGAGCCTGAACCTAAACACGAGTTTGAGGATGTTGTATAAGTGGAAGGCAAACACAATTAACACTTAGTCTGTTTCTTACAATATAGCATGATCACCCCTAATGAGTCTACTGAGGATGACCATAGGAGGCACAATATTTTCCTCACTACCGCACGCATTGAGAGGCAATTTTGCTCCATTATCATCGATAGTGGTAGTATGGAGAATTTAGCTTCTCAGCACATGGTCAACATATTGGGGCATAAGACGGATCTGTTACAACAACCCTACAGCTTATCCAGAGTCAATAGTCATTTGACTATGCCCTACCATTGCCTGCTAGAATTTTATATAGGGTCCACGTATGCTGATAGTGTATTATGTCATGTCATTTCGCCGTCATGGATGTTTGTCACATCCTATTAGGACGATCTTGGCAATTCGACTGACATGTCATACATGACGGCACAAGAAACTCTCATTCCTTCAAGCACAACGGACACGAGATTGCTCTTCTCCTCCAGAAGAATTGTCTTATTCCAAGGGCACGCGAGAGGACCTTCACGAATCCTAGTTCACATTTCGTTGACTCCAATGCGCTACTACTCACCCGGCTACCACCGGACTCCCCACCCCATAAAGAAACTTGTGGCCCAGATGTGACGCTCACCCCGCATTTATCGATTCATGACATGCCACCTATTATTCATCACTTTTTTGACCTATATCTGAAGGCCACTCCACACGCTTCACTATATCGATATTATATTTGGAGCGCGTGCTTTTATTACACTATACTATCATTTTGGTATGGGTGAACATGTTAAGCTGTATCCTTACATTAAATATTTTATGTTGGACTTCTAGAACCAACTATGGGGACGAATGAGAACCAAATTCGTATTCGATAGCGCTCACCACCCTATGATTGATGAACAGAACGAGGCCGTCAATAGTAGTTTAGGAAAACTCTTTAAGTGTGTATTTGGGGCGAATATAAAACAATGGAATCTTGTACTTTCACAAGCAAAAGTTACATTTAATAATTCTAAAAACCCCGTCCCTAATAAATCTCCTTTTGAGATTATCCATGGGTTCTTTATACCCCACATACTTAACCGTCACCCCCTCCCATTCCATGAACATATTTCATTCGATGTGCAGGCTCATATTAATTATTTAAAGGCATCACATAAGTTTATTGCTAATAATTTTCAAACAAACTTTGAACAATATAAATTCATGGTCGGTCGTTATCGCCACGAATTATACAATTCAAAGGGATATTTGAGATTTGTCGCAGGACGCGGGTCCATTCCAAGTCCAGAAGCGCATCGAGCCACCTGTCGAGGCCCAAGACATACCACCCGACTTAGCACCTGCGACAATGTCAGCTCTCTCTGTTGCTAATCTTATCGAGCTCTCAACAGGGTCGAACTCTCTCAAACCCGGGGGAATTGCTGCAATCTGCGACGCGTCATAGGTTTTTTATCATGCATTTATTTATTTCATGTTATGTATTTCATTTCCTGCGCACCCTCTCTCATTCGGGGCTTTGTTCAACTCATCGGTTTAACCACCCGATGTGATCTTAAATAAATGGTCTGATAATCTTAGGTAGCTAGGGCGAAAAAGGCAAGCTTATTTTATTTAAGGGCGCATAAATTTATATTAAGAAAATTCAAGAAATTCAAAGCTAAGAATTTAGTAGATCTATAAATAAATTATTGGGAGATCAAACTATGGTGGAATGTTTCAAAATCGGGCATATAATAAAACTTAGATAAAATCTGTTTGGAAAGACATCAATTTAGAAAACATTTCTTTGGAAAATTCATTTTGAAAAGTTGCAAGGACCCTCTTCTTTATTTAGTTGCTCACGGTGAACAGAAAAAAGTATTCCAGACAGCAGAGAAATTGATTGCTAAATCAATTTCTTTGCCTTGTCGGTATAACCCAAATTCCTGTAAAACCGCCCTCTTCGCCGCTCAACTCACCACCCAGCAGCCCTATTTTTGTCGTCCTATCAATCCGCCAACTCCATACGCCGCTCCAACTCCCTCGACAACTGCAACGCCGCGGCCTCTATCATTGTCTAAGTGTCAAGGAACCGCCGTGCTTTAACAGCATCAGCTGTCAGTGTCACTTTCACCAGCCTTCTTCCCGCTCGTAGCCCAGCGCCGTCTGTCGACCCACACTCCAGCGGCTACCTCTTGGGTGACCGCCTCACCAGACGCGTGTTGCCCTAGCGTCGACTGCCGCCTCTTCCTGGAAGCCTGGCGTCCTTAAGAAAGAAAGTGCTATCACTCGACGACGACTCCTCCGTCGGTCGTTGTCGACATCAGCTTATTTCTCCTAGCGATCGGTGGTCGGTGGGTTTTCTAGAAACGGCATCGACGACAGCAAACCCCCTTCGCCATTTTTACATGTGTCTCATCCCTTGCGGTTCGGACTCGGGAAGACAACAGCCTTGGTTTTGGCTATATCCTTAAGTATCCTTGCTACTTTTTATTACTCTAAATTTATGTTGCCCCCTTACTTAATTTGAGCTTGCTTTTACGTTCGCGTCGCTTACTATTAATGTTTACCCATAAATTATTAATTGTAATGTGCTTGTGATTGTTCGAATTTTCGTTTTGACTCGACTCATTAGGCACTTAAGGGGCGCTTTCAAATAACGATTAACGGTTTTAGAGAAATTCATCATTAAGAGAGTCGTCTGCTCGTAAAATTCAGTTTTGGCACTCTCGGACTACATAGTATGTGTGCATGGTGTTTATTTGTGTTTGTATTTTGTTTGTGTAGGTATATGTTTTGTTTAGGTGTGTTATGTTTTTGTGTGAGTTTGTGTTTTTATGTGTATGTATTTAATAGTGCGTTATGTTTGTATGTGTGTGTTCTTGTTTATATGTGTATTTTTGTATGTGTATTTGTGTGTATGCATTTATTTTTGTTAATATGTGTATGTTTGTGTTATGTGCATGTATGTGTGTATATGTATCTATTTTATTAGCTCTAATGATTGGTACTTGCATTTCAATTTGCTTTCGTTTTTATAGTGTTTAGATTTTTCTTCCATCCAGTAAATAACTCATGGGTAAACATAGAGATGGTGGAGTTTCTGCAACTTGGGAGGTCAATGATGTTATGATATTTATCGACCTGCACGGCTGCGCTTGAGAGAAATTGATTTGGGAGAGAAATTGATATGGGCAATAGACAATGTTTTTAAAGGTGCGACTAAGGCTTCATGGCTCACCAGGCTAAGAGATTTGCGCTTTCGTGTATTTTTTTGCGCCTTTGGAATATAAAAGGCACACATGAGTGGTATTTTTGTTATAAATCTCTTTTTTTCAAAATAAAGAAAGAAATAATGTAAGAACTCAATAAATTTTTCATGATTTAATGTTTTTGAAACATAATTGAGCATTGAGACTTAGATATGATGCAAATGATCACATTGATTCTACTTTTTAAGAGATATAAATGATAGTAATAAACGATTAATGAATAGATTAATGAAGAATCTGATCAAAAAGATAAACTGATGTTTGATGTTGATTGTTTAAAATGAATGTGGTTTCGCCTTACTCTCGTCAGCAGGCGCGCGCTTTCTCCTAGGGTCCAAGACCACTTTGCGCCCTAGAGCATCTCGGTGCGCCTTGGTGTCCCTTCAGTAACAACACACTTTAGCAAGGATGGATGAACCAACTTGATGAATAATTTTCACGCATACACGGGAAAGTCATCTGATCGGACTCAAATGAAAAATAAATGTGATCAATTAAATAAAGAATGAAAACTATTGTGAGAGCTAAAGCAGGGTGAGACGGGCTTGGGATGGGATCCGATTCGCAAAACAATTGTTGCTTCAAATGAGTGGTGGAAAACAAGATTGGAGGTGAATAGGTTTTTTGTTATCTACTTACTTTACCTTTTAGAAGCATGAAGTTGTTGCTGACCCACTCCTTTGACCAATAATTGCCTCCTTACAGGCGGATGAGTTCATTGAGCTCGTATATCATGTCCCCGACCTTCCTCTAGATCATTACCTTGACTTTTTCAAGCAAGGTCGCAGCTGCACATCCTCTCTCGTATTCGACTCAACACCAAGTGGGCCTTTCAAATGACATAGAAGTCACACGGGTGATCGAAATAAATTTAACTTCAAGACCCCAGACCACATCTGATGTCCACTGATGTCCACAGACGTCCTTCACCCCATCCAGTTATTAGTTGGCCTACCACCATCCTCCTGCAACCCACACTCATGTCAACGATACAAACCTCATCCCACATCATTAACCTCCCCCACCCAAACCACCATTCACCAATTGACGACCTCAACCACCATCAACTCACTACCTCTCCAACCAGGAATACATAATCTTCGCAGCAAAGAGCTATGCGTTCGTTGCAAGTTGTATTTCTCTCCCACTCCTGACTGCCTCATGAATGAGAAGCGAGTAATGATTGGTTATGACAAGCCGGAGAACACACTCACTGACTCTGAGGCCCTCGAGGTTTAAGATACCAATCCGACCACCGAACCAAGCAAGTTGTTCTACTGGCTAGACCTAACATGTCTCTCTACCGATGACTCACCGCAACCCTGTCCTTTCATTCTTACCGCGGAGCTTCCACGTCACGTCATCCATTTTTTGATAAAAAGCAGGGCTACCCATTATTTCCTTTCTCAGGATATGGCCACCCAACTACACCTTTGGATTGAGTCGTCTCTGGCTTTAACTGTCCTCATGGGGGACGAGCCTGATACACCCACGAGTAGTTTTTTTCATCACCTTCAGCTCTTATTGGATCCCTGTCACCTTATGGGAAACTTCAATGTCCTTCCACTGCATGGTATTGATGCCACCTTAGGCATTACCTGGCTCCAATCACTGGAGGACACCCATCTCAACTAGGCCCAACCGACATTGTCTTCTATCTAACACGGCCGCATGGGCAACTACAAATTTTTGAAGGGGTCAACCCCGCACTACCTACACCGTCATCCTCTCATCTCAATTCAAATATTCACCCTTTGACTATCGATTGCCGGGAAGGAAGAATGACCTCGCCTGCTTAGACGACGATCACACTTTTTGTTAAGATGATGAGGGGGGAGCCTTCTCGCAAGGCTCAACGAAAGCCGACTACCGAGGCCTCGCTAGCGAGTACACTACGGTCCCGCTTCGGAACCCCTCCACATGATTTCCTTTGTCGTGAATGGATGTAGCGGGCTCTGTTGTAGAAGCAAACAGAGGCTAGCTCTTCCCAAATGCTGGACCACGGCGATGCCAATTCACTTGAGGAGGAATCCCTTGTGAAGAGGGTCAGCCTCCTCTGCCATCGCTGACTCACTTTCAGATCATCGTCTGAAGCGGGTTGACGAGGTATGCTCGCACTAGCATCTTGTTTCCTTGTGCTCTCGTTGAATCAAATTTGTCTTCTGTCAATTTATTCAAGCGGTCATAACGAACTTGACCTTGGGCGACTACGGCGTCCCGTCGCCGGGAGGGGGGAATGGTGAGGCCTCCCTAGATGAGGGAAAGGTCTACCATGACACTCTTACCGGCGAGACCCTGGTTGTCTCGCTGCCAGCCGAGGGGGTTAAAAAACCTCCCCCGCCGCCTGCTAAAAAATCACTTCCGCGGCTTGCTAAAGACACGGTCAAGGAGCAAGTGTCGAGTTCCCGGCAACCGCTATTTGAGCCTCTGGAGACCAACGTACTCCTGGTGAGTTCTGCAGGCGCGCCCATGGACAAGGTCCATGTAGCATAGCTCCTCCTGTCGTCTGCGTCTACAGTCCTCCCTCATTGGGGATTCCTCGGCTGTCTTTACCGAGTTTACCTGAGACGCCGCGCCTAATGCATGCGGAAGTTCCTGACAATGCGCCTTCGCAGAGTGCTCCTGCCAGCAAATCCACTTCCCATGGGAAAGGCGTGGAGGTTGCTCCTCGATGGGATCGCGGTGGATCCAGTCGTAGATCATCATTGTTATCATTCCCGCGAACAACGGAGTAGACATGAGGAGAAAAGACCTGGTCGGTACTCTCCTCACGCAAGAAGAGATAGTCTACAGCGGTCATCTCCATCTTTTGCACCTCTTTTGTCGCTTCAAGACGTGCCATCCCTTTCAGCACTCTATCGACCTCTTCCGCATCTTCTCTCCAACTGATGGGCTTGATGGAGAAAAGGTAGTATTCCCTAGCTACCTTTGGATCGCTCAGAATCTAAATCTGCACCCCTCCATGAGTGTACTTGAGACACTGATGAAAGAAAGAAGACATATTGGAAAGCCCTGATGAGTGGTCTTTTGAAGATAGCATTATAGCTGCTCAGAGTGTTTACTATGACGAACCAACAGTTTTTTGAGGTGCCTCTGAGGGTCAACAACAGCTTTACTCCTACCTCTTTCTGCTCCCCTGCGAAGCTGAACAACAGACCATCAAAGGCCTTTATTCTCCTAGCTTCCACTGTCATAGCGTCAAATGCCTTTTTGAAGATGACGTTAATCGATCTGTCATTATCCACGAGGATTTGAGTAACTGTAAAGATCTCGATAACTGCATGGATGACATGGCCATCATGGAATGGGTTCTCATTTTATGGCAAATTCACAACAGTTTTACTCCTTCCAAAGATAACATTATATTCTCGATTATGAAAGGCCTCTCCAACCGGAGGTGGGCCCTGGGGCGTCGACGCGATGCTCCTTTTGTAGATGTTATGAAGGCTACCCTTTCGAGAGGCCTCGGCATTTACTCTATGGATGGCACTCTTCCTGCCTCGATCGATAAAATATGGGATTGTCAAAGCAAGGTGCATCAATCTATCTTGGTAAGGGTGCGAGCGAATAATTATGATATCTCACTGTTGACATTAGGTCTAACTTAATTAGGTGACCTTAAAGTTTGAGTTCCTAGAGGCCTAAGGATGGCATGCACCATTTGATGGATGCACCATTTGATGGATGCAAATAAAAAGTTATTCACCAACCATACAAGAGTTGCATGATGATGCATGCAATTGGCAAAGGTTGCCTATCTAAATAACCACATTATGGGTGATCAGCCAAAACAGGCCTATGATGTCGGTGAGATACGGATCTTGTCCCCTAGAGAGTAGCTCTCATAAACTCTCTGAATTGATATTAAGGGTTATCAATTTGAATAAAATAGTGGGAGACTTTAATTAAAGTCCATAAAAACAAAAATAACAACATTCAAGACTTTATCCCACTATAAAGGTGTCGGCTATATGGATCCTTTGTCGTCATTGTGCCCTATCTTTTGTCATAATCTCACTAATGTCTAAGTACATCATGTCTTTCCTTACAATTTCATTCCAAGTCTTTATTGGTCTACCCCTCCCTCATTTAACATGTCTAGTGACTAGACTCTCACAAAGCCTAACAGGTGCTTATAATGGTCTCCTTTGTACATGAAAGACTTTATTTCAAGAGCCTAAACACCTAGAGGGGGGTGAATAGGTTCTAATCTTTTTGTGTATTTTTAAATTTTTGACAAACAGTTATAAGACTTCTTTCAGCACAAATTAATCAATCTACAGAAAACAAACACATCACAGTAAACACAAGACTTATAGTGGTTCCCCAAGATATGGGTACATCCACTTTCCCCCTTCGCATATACAGCAGATAACTGGATCCAGCCTAACTTCCTTCCACTGACTCAGATCCTCAGATCTTACAATCTCAGAACCAAAGATGGTTCCTACACCTCAGACTTAACACAAGTCCTACCACAGATTCTTCTCCAGAATCCTACCTCAGGCCTCAGCCCTACCTCAGCCTTTATAATTAGACTTACAACTCAGACTTTCCACAAGTCCTACCTCAGGCACACAGCCCTACCTCAGCCTTTATAATTTTAGGCTTACAATCTCAGATCTAACAGTAGATCCTACAAGAATTTGTGAGTAAAGAGTAACTGAAAACTTCACCAGCTAGATTTTTTTGTTGATGTTGTCTTCTTGATCAGTTCTTGCATTGACTGATCCTTCTGATCCAACCTAACTTAGTTTTTCAAAGCTTCTTGATTAGAACAAAATAAGGTGGATCTTCTCTGTTAATGAAGATGATTTTCAATCAGCTTCTTCCTTAAATTCAGATAGAACTCTGAATATTTCTTGCAGACAGCTCTTGATCAAACAGAATTCTTTTTATTGATGTCTCACGTTGTTGTTCTTGTTCTGTTTCTGATCTGTCTCTTATATAGAGCTTGTTTCATGGTTACCGGCTGATCCAGTTCATGACAAACTTCTGACAGTTCTGACAGTGGTGTCAGACCGGCTAGTTATGATAGTTGTCAAGTCACCAGTCACGTCACCAGTCACGTCACCAGGTTCTTCAATGTCTTTTCAACTCAGCATACAACACTCAGCAGACTGCCTCACATGTGTCGACACATATAGACTAAGTGTCGACACAAGTCTTCATAGTGTCGACACAATTACTCCAAGTGTCGACAAAGTCATACTTCTGCTTCTCGACACTGCTTATGTTGTATGTGTCGGCACAAATCCTGTGTGTCGACACAGCTGCTTCTTGTCTCGACATTTCTGTTGCAAATAGTCGGTGTTGAGAGTTTGTCAAATGGCGTTGAGTGTGTGTCGACACAAGTCCTGTGTGTCGACACAATTACTTCTGAACTCGACACAGTCTTTTGAGAGTTGGTGTGTCGACACAAGTCCTGTGTGTCGACACAATTGCTTCAGGTGTCGACATATCTCCTGAATGTCGACATAGCTTCAGTTTTGAGTGTCGACACAAGTCCTGCTTCAGATGTCGACACATTTCTGGATGTCGACACAACTGCTTCTTTAGGTGTAGACAAAGCTTTGTGTGTCGACACAGCTTCTTTATAAGTGTCGACACAAATTCTGGGTGTCGACACAACTTTCCTGAGTGTCGACACAATTTGTCTGTGTGTCGACACAGCTTGTCTGAGTGTCGACACAAGTTTCCTGAGCGTCGACACAGTTTCTTCACAAGTGTCGACACTTGTACTTAGAAAATTTTCCTTCAAATACTTAAACCTGCACAATGAAACTTAAACTCCTATCAAATACAAATTGATGCATGTCATTGACTAAGTTATGGCTTCTCCAAATCTAGTACACTCATACTGCTCATCTCAAACTTCCCTTGCATAAGTTTGGCAAACTTCCTACAAAAGCTGTTTTCAGTAGAACAAAAAATAATGTCATCCACATATATCTGGATAAGTATTATCTTGAATTTTGATTCCCTATAGAATAGAGTTTTGTCTATCTTTCCTCTAGAGAATTTATTCTCAATGAGGAAGGCAGACAAGGTTTCATACCAAGCCCTTGGAGCTTGTTTCAAACCATATAGAGATTTTCTAAGCCTATATACATAATCAGGAAAGTGAGAGTCTACAAAACATGAGGATTGTTCTACATAGACTTTTTCTTTTAAATCACCATTCAGAAATGCTTATTTCACATCCATTTGATATACTTTGAACCCTTGATAGGCAGCATAGGCTAAGAACAGCCTTATTGCCTCCAGTCTTGCCACTGGAGCAAAGGTTTGATTAAAATCAATAACTTCCTCTTGCATGTAGCCTTTTGCTACCAGTCTTGTTCTTGACTATAGTGTCATACTCATCAAGCTTGTTACTGTAGATCCACTTAGTTCCTATTATATTGTGATCCTTAGGTTTTGACAACAGTTCTCAGACCTTACACCTTTTGAACTGACTGAGCTCTTCTTGCATTGCATCAATCCAGTTGGTGTCTTGCATGGCCTCTTCAATCTTCCTGGGTTCTATCTGAGACAGGAAGCTAGAACATAGAACTGTGTTCATGCTCCTGCTCCTTGTTAGAACACCCTGACTTGCATCACCAATGATCTGGTGAGCTGGATGATCCTTCAGGTGTCTCCTTACTGGAGGAATTCTGTCAGCATTATGGCTATCTCCAGTTTCCTCATCTTGATGCTCTACATTTTCTTCATCCAGAGGGACTTGATCTCCCTCTGGATAGCTGGCATCTTTATCCTCATCCAGTTTAGCAGGAACATCTTCATTGATGATCTGCTTGTCCAGCTTATCTGTTAGACCTATAGAACTAACTGAAGAACTAGACAATTCACTGTTAATAAACATTGACTCATCAAATACAACATGCACAGATTCTTCTACAACTTGAGTAGTCAAGTTGTAGATCTTGTATGTTTTACTATGATTGTTGTACCCAACAAATATCCCTTCTAGGGATTTGGCAGCAAACTTAGTTTGGTAGTGTTTATCATTGACTAGTACAAAACACTTACTACCAAAGATTCTGAAATAAGATATGTTTGATTTTCTGCCATTCAAAATCTGGTAGGGAGTCATCTTGTGTTTCTTGTTGATAGAGACCCTATTTAACAAATGACATGCAGTATTTACTGCCTCAGCCCAGAAGTATTCCGGAAGAGTAGTGTCATTCAGTAGAGTTCTACTGGCTTCAATTAGAGTCATATTCTTTTTTTCAGCAACACCATTTTGCTGAGGAGTTCTAGGTGAGGAGAATTCCTGATGAATCTCAAGTTCTTCACAGAATTTTGTCATACATTCAGACTGAAATTCAGTTCCATAGTCACTTCTGATTTTGACCACCGAGCTATTGTATTCATTCTTTATTTGTCTGACAAAAGTCTGGAAAATAGTTGAGGCTTCAGATTTTTGCCTTAAGAAGAAAACTCATGTAAATCTAGAATAGTCATTCACAACAACAAGTGTGTATGCTTTCCTACCAAGACTATGGACTGGCATAGGACCAAACAAATCCATATGCATGAGATACAAACATCTCTTTGAATCGTTGATGTCAAGTGACTGAAAAGAGGACTTAGTATGCTTGCCTTTTTGGCAAGCTGAACACACACCCTCTTTTATGCACTGAACTTGAGGACCATTCCTCAGTAATCCCATGCTGAACAGCAGTCCAATTGACTTATAGTTCAGATGAGCTAGCCTCTTGTGCCATTTGACACATAGAGAAGCTTTCTCTCCTGCAACCAAACAAATAGGTGAGTTGTTAGACTCATAATCTAGGTTAAGGCAATACACATTTCCTTTCCTAGTGTCAGTCAAAATGATCTCTTGATCACTTGACCTTTTTACTAGGCACTCCCATTTGAGGAAAGAAATATCATAACCTAGATCACTAAGTTGACTTATGTTAATCAGGTTATGTTTTAGACCCTTTACATAAGTCACTTTAGTGATTGTAATTTAATCACAAGATATGTTACCAAATCCTTTGATGATTCCCTTTTCTGATCCACCAAAGATAACTTTTGGTCCATTCTTTATGGGCACATAGTCCTTCAACATTCTCCTTGTTCCAGTCATATGTCTGGAACAGTCACGATCCAAGTACCATATAGGGGTATGGTCACTTGGATTCACCTACAACAAATAAATAATCATTTACCCTTAGAACTCAACTTGCTAGTGGGTACTAGGTCCTTGTTAGTTTGAAATCATGTGACTGATCTAACAGGAATCCTACTTTTGGTTTTAACACTTAAGTTAAACCAGCAATCCATGGCAAAGTGACTCACCTTGCCACAACACCAACACTCAAATCTATTATACTTATTTTTAGGTACAGGTCTTCTTACTTTGTTGTCAGTAGACTTATTAAGTATTGGTGCTGGAACAGCATTCTTCAAGAACTCCTCTTGAATATGATGGGCATGCCTATAGATTGGTCTATTGGCATTAGCACTCTTGCTCATGAAATTTTCATGCTCATAGTGACCATGTGTAATGTCATGATCATACCTGTTAGTAGGATTCACTACCTTCTTAAAGAAAATAGGGGGATTAACAGCTAGAGGCTGAACTGAGGCTTTTTCTTTTCTATGAGAATTGGTAGCCCTAGTTCTTCCCTTAAAGCCTAGACCAGTCTTCCCTTTTTGTGAAAAAAAATTATCTATCAAAGGTAAGACTGATTTTGGTTTGGAGAATTTAGCCACTAACTATCTCTCTTGCTGAAGTTTTCCCTCAAGTTTCTTGATATGATTCTCTTTGAATGAGATTGTGTCAATCTGAATAATTGTAATATTTTTCAATTTGGCAACCTCATTTAGTTTTTGATCCAGCATTTTTGCTGAATCTGCTGCAGCCAACTTAAGAGACTCAATCTCTTTAGCTTGCTCTTTAACAAAAAACTTGTTCTTCTTTAGAGCATGCAACAACCCACCATACTCATTAATGAGTTGGTGAACATCTCCCTCAGACTCAGATCCATCCACTTCTTTTGAAGAAGATGCTTCTGATTCTGATCCAGTAAAGTAATCTGAGACTAGGGGAGAATTGTTTTCCTTACTTGGTCCAGGCTGATCCTGGCACTTATCTTCTTCAGATTGAGCCATCAGCCCTTTACAGCAATATTCTTCCACTCCATTTATGGAGTCAAGCATCTGTAGGAATTCTAGTTCCCTAGAATCCTCTTCTGTTGAGAAGAGACCAACATATGCTTCTGCCTCTTCTTCTTCAGATTCTGAAGATGAAGAGTCTGTCCAACTCTTCTCCTTCTGTACCACTAGAGACTTCTCCTTCTTGCCTTTGACCAGCTGTTTCTTCTTGTCCTTTGACTCCTTTCTTTTGTCAGGACAGTCAGCTATGACATGCCCAGACCTGTTGCAGCAATAACACACAATCTTAGAATTAGATTGTTTACCAGGTTAGAAGAAAACATATCCTCCTTAGGTGTTTTCTTCTTCCTGTAGTATTCATCTTTGAAATAGAATGTAAATGAAGGTCTGGTTCTCAAATTCTTTTTCTTCATGAACCTTTGGAATTGTCTTGTGAAGGCAGCAAAGTCTTCATCAGATGTATGACTATTTGATGTACTTGTTTCAGGAACACCTTCTTCTGCGTCAATACTCCTTCTAGGTGGAGAAGGAGATTTTCTTCTACCCTTCCTTGAGCCCTCAGCCTTGAAGGCTACTGACTTTTCTTTATGTTCAGATCTGTTGTCCTTCTCTTCTTCATTCCTAGCAGTAAGCTGCATTTCATATGAAAGCAGTTTTCCAAAAAGTGTAGGTGGTGGTGTGTCAGCCAGTTTGGTCACTTCCCTGATGGCACATATCTTAGTGTCTCAATCCTTTGTTAGAGACCTAAGAAACTTGTCATTCAGTTCATAAATACTGAAGACTCTTCCATATGTCAACAGTTCATTCATTATTCAGAAAAAAAATTATAGCATTCAGCTATGCTGTCAGTTTTAGTCTGCCTAAAGCTCTCATACTCCTGATTTAGCATAGACTTTCTGTCCTCTCTGACTTCTTTTGTGTCTTCCATATAGACAATCATTGTATCCCACATTTCTTTGGAAGTTTTACAGTGCACAAGATTCTAGAATGTTGCATCATCTATGACACGTACAATTATATTCTGAGCTCTTTTATCTAATGTAGTCAAGATGATTTCATCCTTAGTCATCTCTGAATAACTCTTTGGAGTTTGAATGTTTGCATCAAGAACTGAAACTTTCATTGGGATGAAGAGGTCTTCCTGTACTGTGATATAAATTCTTGAATCAGATGCTTCCATAAACAGCCTGACCCTTTCTTTCCAAATGCCAAAATATTCTTTCCTGCATATGGGCAATTTCATAGATCCAAATTTCTTTTGATTTTCACTTGAACCCATTTTTATTATCTATTATTTGTCTTGGAGAAATCCTCTGACTGTTAGGTCAAATTTTGAGAAACCTCCCTCTGATACCACTTGAAAGACTTTATTTCAAGAGCCTAAATACCTAGAGGGGGGGTGAATAGGTTTTAATCTTTTTGTGTCTTTTTAATTTTTAGGCAAAGAGTTATAAGACTTCTTTCAGCACTTAATCAATCTACAGAAAACAAACACATCACAGTAAACACCAGACTTATAGTGGTTCCCCAAGATATGGGTACATCCACTTTCCCCCTTCGCCTATCCAGCAGATAACTGGATTCAGCCTAACTTCCTTCCACTGGCTCAGATCCTCAGATCTTACAATCTCAGAATCAAAGATGGTTCCTACACCTAAGACTTAACACAAGTCCTACCTCAAATTCTTCTCCAGAATCCTACCTCAGGCCTCAGCCCTACCTAAACCTTTATAATTAGGCTTATAACTCAGACTTTCCACAAGTCCTACCTCAGGTACACATCCCTATCTCAGCCTTTATAATTTTAGGCTTACAATCTCAGATCCAATAGTAGATCCTACAAGAATTTGTGAGTAAAGAGTAACTGAAAACTTCACCAGCTAGATTTCTCTGTTGATGTTGTCTTCTTGATCAGTTCTTGTATTGACTGATCCTTCTGATCCAACATAACTTAGCTTTTCAAAGGTTCTTGATTAGAACAAAATAAGGTGGATCTTCTCTATTGATGAAGATGATCTTCAATCAGCTTCTTCCTTAAATTCAGATAGAACTCTGAATATTTCTTGCAGACAGCCCTTGATCAGACAGAATTCTTCTTATTGATGCCTCACGTTGTTGTTCTTGTTCTGTTTCTGATCTGTCTCTTATATAGAGCTTGTTTCATGGTTACTGGCTGATCCGGTTCATGACAAACTTCTGACAGTTCTGACAGTGGTGTCAGACTGGCTAGTTATGACAGCTGTCAAGTCACCAGTCACGTCACCAGGTTCTTCAATGTCTTTTCAACTCAGCACACAACACTCAGCAGACTGCCTCACATGTGTCGACACATATAGACTAAGTGTCGACACAAGTCTTCATAGTGTCGACACAATTACTCCAAATGTCGACACAGTCATACTTCTGCTTCAAAACACTGCTTATGTTATATGTGTCGACACAAGTCCTGTGTGTCGACACAGCTGCTTCTTGTCTCGACATTTCTGTTCCAGACAGTTGGTGTTGAGAGTTTGTCAATGGCGTTGAGTGTGTGTCGACACAAGTCTTGTGTGTCGACACAATTACTTCTGAACTCGACACAGTCTTTTGAGAGTTGGTGTGTCGACACAAGTCCTGTGTGTCGACACAATTGCTTCAGGTGTCGACATATCTCCTGAATGTCGACATAGCTTCAGTTTTGAGTGTCGACACAAGTCCTGCTTCAGATGTCGACACATTTCTGGATGTCGACACAACTGCTTCTTTAGGTGTCGACAAAGCTTTGTGTGTCGACACAGCTTTTTTATAAGTGTCGACACAAATTCTGGGTGTCGACACAACTTCCCTGAGTGTCGACACAATTTGTCTGTGTGTCGACACAGCTTGCCTGAGTGTCGACACAAGTTTCCTGAGTGTCGACACAGTTTCTTCACAAGTATCGACACTTGTACTTAGAAAATTTTCCTTCAAATACTTAAACCTGCACAATGAAACTCAAACTCCTATCAAATACAAATTGATGCATGTCATTGACTAAGTTGTGGCTTTTCCAAATCTAGTACACATTTTCCAATGTACCCAACAGTACGTGTCCAAACTATCTTAAACCATCTTTAATCCAAGTCCATATTAAAATAAAATATTTTCTGCAATATAGTACTAAATTTATTTTGCATAATTTTGTATAATATTCATGGCATGTGGTTTACACTCCACTTTGTACCTTAGAGCCATCCTTGAAAAGGATAAGCTCAATGGGACCAACTTCCTGGACTGGTACAGGAACCTGAGAATTGTTCTCAGACAAGAGTGTAAGCTCTATGTCTTAGAAGAAGATCCCACCGCGGAGCCAGCCGCAACTGCCTCTCGCGCAGATAAAGATGCTTATAAGAAATAGGGAGATGATAACTTAGATGTTGAATGCCTCATGCTTGTCATAAACTCTGGTCTTCATGAAACAATATGTGAACATGTGTGTTTATGAGATAATTGAGTACTTGAAGAAAATGTTTCAAGAGCAAGCTCGGCAAGAGGGGTTTGACATCTTTAAGGCGTTGTTTCAGTGCAAAATAGGAGCTCGAGACCCAGTAGGGACTCATGGGCTCAAGATGATCGGGTACATTGAGAACCTTAAAAGACTGGGGTTTCCTATAGGCCAAGAGTTGGCCACTGATCTAATCATGCAATCATTGTCGGACAGTTATGAGCAGTTCGTCTTGAACTACAATATGAATGAGATTGACAAGACATTGCCCAAGCTCCTAGGCATGTTGAGAACTGTCGAGATAAATATGAAGAAGGTCAAGCATGTTAGCCTCATACTGATGGTGCATAAAGGCAAGGGCAAGACTAAGGGACCAAAGAAGACTAAGGTTGGACATAAATTATATCTTGATCTAAAGTCTTCAGCACTGAAAAAGTAAGGACTGGTTAAGGAAGAGAAGTGTCACCATTGTGGCAAGACAGGGCACTGGAGGAGGAACTGTTCTTTTTATCTTGAAGATTTACAGAAGAATAAGAGAAGTAAGATTTCCGCTTTAGGTATATTTGTTATAAAGATAAACATTTCTACTCTTTCATCTTGAATATTGGATAGCGGATGTGGTTCTCACATTTGTACAAATGTGCAGGAACTGAGAAGCAGAAGAATGCTGGGTAAAGAAGAGATAGACCTCCGCGTTGGAAATAGAGCAAGAGTTGTTGTCGTCACCATTGAAGTTTATCGTCTTTCTTTGTCCACTGGCTTGTAATTGAACTTGATAACTGTTATTTTGTTTCAACCATAACTCGAAATATTATATCCGCTTCATGCATTGACATGAAAGGATTTTCATTTATAATTAAGAATAATTGTTCTTCAGTTTTTTATGAATGATATTTGTTATGTTGTAGCCCAACTGTTTATATGTTTTGAACTTACATCATCTGATCTATAATATAGAAAATACTAAAAGACTAAAAGACTAAAAAAAATAGCTCAAATCTCACGTTCTTTTGGCATTGTCGTTTGGGTCATATAAATAAGAAGTGCATATTCAAGCTTCATAAAGATAGATTATTGGACTCATTTGACTATGAATCATTTGAGAGATGCGAATCGTATTTATTAAGCAAGATGACTAAAGCATCTTTCACTGGTCATACTAAGAGCACTGATGATCTTTTGGGTGTAATATATAGTGATGTACGTAGACTAATGAGTTCTATGGCTAGAGGTGGGTTCAACTACTTTATTACATTTACTGATGATTTCAGTAGATACGGATATGTGTTTCTTATGAATAACAAATCTGAAATCTTTGAAAAGTTCAAAGAGTTTAAGAATGAAGTAGAGAACCAATTGGAAAAAAAGATTAAAGCACTCTGATCTGATCAAGGTAGCGAATATCTGAGTCATGAGTTTCATGAAAATCTAAAAGAGTGTAGTATTGTATCACAGTTCACTCCATCTGGAACATCACAACATAATGGTGAATGTCTGAGAGGAGAAATCGTACTTTATTAGACATGGTACGGTCGATGATAAGTCATGCTGATTTGCTCATTTCCTTTTGGGGATTTGCTCTAGAGACTGATGCTTTCACACTAAATCGTGATCCAACAAAAAATGATCGAAAGACACTATATGAGATATTGATTGAGAAGGATCCTAGTATGTCTTTCATGAAGATTTGTGGTTGTAAGTCATACATGCGACGTTAAATGTCTAACAAGTCGGTACCCAAATCAGATAAGTGTTATCGTGTGGGGTATCACAGGAAAAATAAAGGATATTACTTCTACCTATCGTTAGAGGGCAAAGTGTTTGTCGCAAGAACTGGTGTCTTTCTTGAGAAAGAGTTTTTATCCTGAAACACTACAAAGGTAGAACTTAAAGAAGATCAAGAACCACAAACTATAAATGAACCGAAATTAGAGTCTGACTACAAGTTATTGTAACTAGAGAGCCTGCTTAAGAAACACAAGAACTGCGTAGATCTAATAAACCAAGATTTGAGCTTGAGAAATATAGATTTCTCGTGTCTCAAATAGGTAATGTGTTGTTTATGGATCATGATGATAAGTCTGCAACCTAACAAGAGGCTATAAGTGGATCGGACTACGATAAGTGGCTTGAGGCCATGAAATCTGAAATGGACTCCATGTATGCAAACCAAGTTATTGTAACTAGAAATTAGAGTCTGACTACAAGTTATTGTAACTAGAGAGCCTGCTTAAGAAACACAAGAACTGCGTAGATCTAATAAACCAAGATTTGAGCTTGAGAAATATAGATTTCTCGTGTCTCAAATAGGTAATGTGTTGTTTATAGATCATGATGATAAGTCTGCAACCTAACAAGAGGCTATAAGTGGATCGGACTACGATAAGTGGCTTGAGGCCATGAAATCTGAAATGGACTCCATGTATGCAAACCAAGTTTGGATCTTGATGAAACCACCTGAAGGGGTACGACAGATAGGGTGCAAGTAGGTATTTAAGAAAAAGATCGACATTGATGGAAATGTACAGACATTCAAAGGGAGAGTAATGACTAAAGGTTTCAAGCAAATTCATGGTGTTGACTATAATGAGATCTTTTCCCCTATTGATATGGCAAATTCCACCAGAATTCTGTTTGTTATTGTGTGTATTATGACTACGAGATCTGATAAATAGATGTCAAAACGATTTTCCTTAATGAAACCTCCTTGAGAAAGTGTACAAGACAAAACCCTCCAAATGAAGTCACTAAAATATGCAAGCTGCAGAGATCCATTTACAGATTGAAACGAGCTTCTCAAAGTTGGAAATCTACGTTTTGGTGAGAAAATCAAAGACTTTGATTTCATCAAGAACGAAGATGAGTCTTGTGTTTATAAGAGAATTAGTGGGAGCATTGTTATTTTCCTAATTTTGTATGTAAATACCATACTGTTAATTGGAAATGACATTTCGATCTTGCAAGCTAATTAAGAACGAGCTAGGGGACTACTTTTTATAAAAAACTTGGGCAAAACAACTTATATACTTGATATTAAGATCTATAGAGATATATCAAAGTTGTTGGGTTTGACCAAAAGTACATACATTGAGAAGGTATTTAAGCAATTCAACATGTTTGAGTCCAAGAAGGGTTTCTTACCCATGTCTTATGTTGTGAGTTTCTCTAAGGACCAATGTCCTAAATCTTTGGAAGATAAGGACTGCATGAAATAGATTACATATGCTTTGGCAATTTGGTCAATCATGTATGCAATGATATATGCACAGCCCGATATCTCATATGTTTTGAGCATGACTAGCAGATATCAGTCTGATTCTAATGATGGTCACTGGACAGCAGTCAAGAATATACTCAAGTACTTGAGAAGGACTAAGAACGTATTCTTGATTTTTGGTGGAGAGAAAGAACTCGTCGTAAAGGGTTATACGGATGCTAGCTTCCAAACTGATAAGGACAACTCAAATTCTCAGTCAAGTTTTGCGTTTTGCCTGAATGGAGGAGCTGTAAGTTGGAAGAGTTTCAAATAGGAGACAGTTGATTGTATAACTGAAGCCGAGTATATTGTCGTTGCAAATGCGGCAAAGGAGGCTGTATGGATTAAGAAATTCATCGCCGAGCTTGATATAGTTTCTAGCATTATTGATCCAATAATTCTTTGTTGTAACAACAATGGTGTTATTGCACAAGCTAAGGAACCCAGATCTCATCAACGCTCCAAGGTCCAAGCACATACTTCAGCGGTTCAGCTTGGGATTACAGTGAAATGCCGGGCTTGGATCGAAAAGTATAGACTCCCAATTCAAGAGGGGTCGACTGAAAGGAGACCATATAAGCAGCCTTCCAGGAGAATGTCAAAGGAAGTGGGTGAAAGAAGAATCTTATTCGAGAGATTGTCGATCGAGCAGATGTGACCATATGCAGAGTACCGACTGAAGAAAATATTGCGGATTCACAGACGAAGCCTCTTGCACAAAGAAAGCATGATTGTCATTAGATACATAAATGATAAACTCAAGTGGGAGTCTTGTGGATTGTATATTTATTAGTTGTAATTCATATGATGAATAAAGTACTATATATTTCATTTTATGTTTATGGCAAGTTCTTTTATTATGTCAATTTGTTTTTATGTGATAGATTAATTAACGTAATAAATGCTCTTAGAATATTTGCTTTCATAGGAATTCAAGGGTGTGAATTGAATATGAGGGTCTATGTTTATAAGAAGCATCATTCTTAAATGGTCTCTGGTTGAGATATCATCTTAGAAATTAAGGGTGATGATAATACATTAAGACTAGCATGTGTGTCGACTGATGATCATTTCTTACAGGTTATGATATTGTGATATCAAGACATCACATAGGTACTAGTTAGTGAACAAGTTATACTGGACACCCAACCTGAGACTATTTTGTAAATAATTATATGAACGTATCACAAGTAGGTCTCAAGTGACAATAATATTTGTGGTCCTTTGACCTGAAGTCACAACGTTCATCAAGTAAATAAGAGCATATTTTGATGTCATTTAAGTCTTCCATGAAAAGGTTGATAATAAATGTGATTATTGAGTGTGTTACAAATCATTTGGATGCTTATGTGTGGACAGAAATGGGATTTGTCCTATATGACAGGAGTTACATCTATGGACCTCTTGATGGAATGGGACTAAGAAAAGCATGGTCATGCTTGTTTGAGTCAATATATGATATTGGTCTCACTAATTTCTAGTAGTTCATTCTAAAACAAAAAACTGGGATTGAATTATTAAGAAGGTGACATGGTTCATGCCTCGAGTTTAATCTGGATGTAAGGGATAAAAGGACATGACAGCACTGAAACATTGGTCGCATTAAGTTCATTGAGTTACGAACTTTTATATTACTTGGGTAGCAATGATGCATTGCTAGATGTCGTTCATTGCTTGTGAGACTATAGTTGATACTTTCTAGCTCATGTGGGAGACTGTTGGAGTCTTTGTGATCTAGAAGTACTCAACGAGTTAGTCTCATTGCCAATGTAAAATGAGTTTATGGGGTCGCACATATTACATAAAAGAAATTGGACAATTGAACGGGGTGGATCGACTCATATAGGATATGAGTGTAGAGCCAAACTTATTTGATTGGAAGTTGTTTGACAGTTTATCGACTAGAAGAAATTGACTAAAAGTTATGATGCGGAGCAGAGACGAAGACGAGCTTTGAGCCCATTCGGGGCTGTTTAGTCGACTTACCATATATGGCGTGCCCAAGTCAACTATCAGACTCCGTGGATGTGTCCGTATTCGCGTTGCGAATCAATTTCATATATATCATTATACTTTTCGATTTTAATTTCATGTAGTTTTGGACCCGAGACCAACGACCAATCATAGTCGTTGATTCCGGGTGCCCTAATTTTATTTCTTATAAATATAGGGTTTAGGGTTGTCGTCATTCTCATTGCTGAATGTATGGAGAATCTTCTTCCTTCATTCTGGTGATCTCCTCCGCGGTGCCGACTCCGTGGAGCCCTCTTGGTGACGACTCCTTGGGTAAGTGTGTATCCTTTGTTATTTTCCTCCCTCCTCCCTGTTTTTCTATTTGCTTTCCAGCCACTGTTCTCCTCTGAAACCCTCATCCGCAGCACCTACAACCCACAAAACAGCTGGTTGTTTTGCTGTCCAGAAAGCACAATTATTGTTCGCGGTACTGTTCACTAATATCATTTACTGTTCATCCTTTATAGTTCTTTTTTTCATTCCTGTAGCCTTCCAGAGTCGCCGGCCACCTTTTGGACCCCCTCCAGCCGCTTGTCCAGCCAGCTTTCTATCCTCTTCCGCCCCTCCAGCCGTCCACCAGTGAGTCGCCGCCCTCCCTCTGCCCAACCCCATCCCACCCATACCCTCTTTATCTCTGTCCAACAGCCGACTGGCTATTCTCAACCCCAAACCAATCCAGATCTGGGCATTTCAGCCCATATCCAGCCACCCCGCCCTTTTCTTTTGCTGCCCTCACTCCCCCATCACGCGGAACCACCTCCAAACAGCCACCCAATGTCGGATCTGCTCTGATCCGAGCAATCCATCCCAGATCCAGCCCCCCCCCCATCCCCTGATCCAGGCCTCGCAACACCAACCAGCCATCCCCCTTACTCGTCCCGACCTCCCCATCACCGGAACCCTTCTCCAAGCCCTCCAACGTTCAGATCTCTTTTATTGGCAGCAGCCCTAATATTTGTGTGGTGTATTTGTATTGGTATTTGGTTGTAAGACATGAATATGGTGTGATTATTACATGTTTGTCTGGTATTTCAGTTTGTTATAGTTATTTGCTTCTAGATTAATCTCTAACTGCAAGAAGAATTTATTCGTCGCGCGCTCGTGCTTTGGCCCTCCACGCGGAGGAAAGCCTAAGCATGTTCCGCTTTATTAATTTATTTTGCCTTGCTGTGGAATTGTCTGTGTGGGATGTTGTATTTATTATCCAATTGTGATCTAACCGTCGGACTTTTGCATAACAGGTAGGGTTAGGTCGCAGATTTCCTGCCGCCTATAGATTCGTCATGCGTCAAGCTGTTTGACAGTTTGTCGACTGGATGGTGTAGTTGACAAACCATGCATTCGATGCAGTCGACAAACCATGCAGTCGATGTAGTTGATGCAGTCGACAAACCTTGTAGTCGATATAGTTGATATTTTTTGGAATAGATGTTTGACAGTTTGCCTACAGGATGGTCCAGCAGATGCAATCGATATAATCGATGCAGTCGATATAATGCATATCAGCTTGGAATAGAGATTAAGTCCAGTATCGGCTAGACCTGTCTTACTCCTGTCTTAAACCTTGAACCTGGTTCGGCTTTTATTTTGGTATTTCCTGTTAAATTTGAACCCGGTTCACTGAAGATTATATATAGATATAATTTCAGAGTTAGGGTTAAGAAGTTTTTTTGGTTCTCCCAAGCCCTAATTTTTCATAAGAGTTCTGAAGAACGGCGAACACCCGGCGGCGGCGCTCCCTTTGTGAATTGAAGCACTAGTGTCGGTAGTCCTCTCCTGGAAGCGAACATAACCGTTTGTGGTGATGAAGGCCTTGATCATCCCTTCCAGCCTGCCCTCGTGCGATGACGGCGAGGTGTTTCTCTTGTTAGTGTGGAAATCCCGTAAAGGCACAGATCTCTTTTCTGTTCTTTTGGACTCAAGAGAAAAGGAGATTTTCCTGGAGCATCTTGATCAACTTTTTCTTGATCCCGCACAGGTATATGTTGTTTTATTTCTTGATTCATGGTATTCGCAAGATCCCATATCTAGTTAGGGTTAACTAGATTTCTTGCTACTGCCTACAGTCAGATGTGTATCCACTCCTAGTTAAAACCTTACATCCACCCTGCCAGCGGACTTCCTCAGTCTTCTGGCCTCCTTTTGAGTGCTTATGTCCATCCTGCTTTGAGAGCCTCGTAAGGGAGACTAAGAAGTTCTTGTTGTTGCCTTCTGTCAGGACGTATCGCTCCGTGCGATCAATTATCTTCACGAAGGAGACGGAGGGATCCCGATCTAATTCCATCCTGAACAGCCCCTCCTGAAGGCCGAAAGTAAGAGCTAGCTGGAGGGATTTGTTATCCACCTCCTGGATCTGCAGGACTTCATGGAAACGGTCGATGTAGTGCCCTTACGATTCGCCAGCCCCCTGCTTGAGGAAAAAAAGAGTGGTTGGACCCTTTTTCCTTTTCTTCGACATTGTGAACCGCAGCATCAGCCTTCTACGCAGATCTTCGAAGCAGTAGATAGAACCTGCAAGCAACTGGTGGAACCAATCTCTTACCTTCTCTTTGAAGGTGATCGCAAAAAGTTTGCATTTGAAGGTGTCGGTCAATGCTCGATTGCAAAAACGCCTTCGAACCACTACAGGTACTGAATAGGGTCACTTTCCCGATGTAATAGTTGAGCAAGGGCTTGCGGAATCCCTTGGGAATTATCGCGAGCACTATTTCTTCGCAAAAAGGGCTAGCGGTCCCATCCTTGCAAGATGACCTTTGGCGAGTTCCAACGTCCTCGTGGAAGTTGACAACTCGCACGATGATGCATGGACCTCGCCCAAACAGCGCTCGCTCTTCCTCTGATGAGGCGACGAATTTGTCGGGTTGCTGCGACGGTCTGATACCCTCAATCAGGGTGACAATCAGCAACGAGGCCGTTGCGAGCTAGGTAGCTGGTGTTAGGAGAGCTTGCAGTGCCTCCATGATCCCCTCTTTGAATACCGTGAGGTCGGCTTTAGTGACGAACTCACTTGGGGCTCGTATTACCGAGCTCCAAATCATATTCGTCTTCATTTGTCCTTGAACATTTCACTAGAGGTTCTTCCTTTGATCACGATTCACGCACACCGCACCAAAAAGTTGGAAACAGGGCAATCCTCATTCACAAAAGTTGGGGTCGGCTGCGACCAAAGGTTACTTGTCTAGCGTTAAGGTTGGACGAATGTAAACTAAGGGGAGATGAAAAACGCAAGAAGGGATTGTCTATAAATAGGATCTCGCTAGCTACAGCGAGGAGATCCCGACACTGACCCGAAAGTATATAAGAACTTCCACTCCTAAACCAAAGCTGTGCTCAGTACAAGGGAGGCACGGAGAGATTTTTGGGAACCTTTGGGTGGGGGGTCAACATGCCTGCAACTTGTGCCCTGGGGGGTCCTATTTATAGGTAATCAAGGGAAGGAGGTTTATAAATGGGCTGTGAATAGCCACCCCGCCTCTTGAGATACTAGGTACCTGGCATCTGGTGAGTTTGCTTGGTATTGCCCTTGGCGAGGTCGCATTTATGTAGAGGCCTTGTTTGATGAGCTCGCTTTTGGCGAGTCGAAACCGGTTGCGAGAAGCATGATGGTATACTCACTAAAGGAACGAGTTCTCACTGGGGGTCTCGCCGATAAAATAGGTGAGGTCTCAATTTCTAGCATGATGACCTTGTCGGTAGTATAGGCGAGATCTCGAGCTCCTTGCTAGATTTTCTTGTTCTCACCTTTTTAGGCCGATGGCCACTTTTTGGAGGTAAGGGGGCTCACCACTAGGGCGAGAGTCCACCTCGATGAATATGGGTTGTACAATATTATTTTCAAAATATAGAAGGATATAAGTTTAACACAAGAACACAAATGGAAGGTTAAATAAATTAAAAAATGAACATAAAATGAATATTATGAATTTGCTAGTGAGATACTTGTTAAATAAAAAATGTCAATGTTAAAGATCATAAACAAAGAAGTACGATAATGTTCAATCATACCTTAAGTCTTCGTGCTTAACTTAAGTTCAAGCTTATTCAACAAACTAAGTAAAAAGCATGACCTAATATCACATTTATAAGTAGGACAGTCTACTTCTAACCCTGTGTTGAAAACAAGGATTTGGCCGTCAAAATAGATAAAGCTATACCAAATTTCAAGTTTAGATCAAAAGCATAGCTTGATTAGCAAACATATCCACGTTAAGGTAAATGTTTAAAGTCCCTAAAGTTTTAAAGAACCTTAAATATAGTTGACCAACCTCCACCTCATAGAGTCCACTCCCATACCTAACTAAATAGTCAACCTCAAGAATTAGCTTTGTGTTAACCTTGGAGTCCGCAAGGCATTTTCAACTCAGTGGGCAGGTCACCGCGGTCTCATATCGCAGGCTGCGCGGGCAGCCCGTTGATCTCAAGGCAGTCGGCCTCGGTCACCTCAGCCTTGCGGAATGCGTAGGTCGCCTTCAACAGCGGCGGACAAAAAACCCAGTCCACCCAGGTCGGCATCTTCCCAGTGTCAGACCGAACAAAGGCCCCAGGTCGCGAGGCTCAGTTTGCCCCCTTCTTGGCGGACTCGCGGCCTCTCTTGTTCTTTTCTTTTCCTTTGTATCTCGTCACCACTGCCCGGTTCTACTGTACCCCGGGCAGGCAATTATTTTAGCTCTGTCTGTTTGGGCAGGCCCCCGAGCCTATAAATAGGGGGGAGTGGCACACCCAAAGCAACTTGACTCGAACCTGGGAGCCCCCTTATTAAAGGTTGCGAACTCGATTCTCAGGTTTTGCGGAATGTTGCTTGCACAGCTCTGCACCTTTTTCACTCTCTTTGTAATTTCACTTGATTAATCAAAGGAAAACCCGCCGCAAGAGTAACATTTGTTGCGGCGGGCGAAGTCTGGTGTTGTCGCGATCTGCGGCTTTGACTGTTTCTCTTTTCCCTTAACCGCCAGTAAGCAGCTACTTGCAGTTTCCTCCACCCTCTTTCCTCTTCGTGACCAGAGGAGCATTTCCCGCATCAACACTTTGTAAAATGTCTTATGTTTCAAAACAACATCCGTGCCTTTTAACCAAATTAAACATTAGCATTCACAAATTGATGACACTGCATGGAACATCGTGCATTTGAAGAGGGATCACTTAAGTCATGATATGAGCTGACAAATTGAAATAGGCCTCAAAGCATAGTGATGTAGGGTGAGCTGTGGAGTGAAATCCTAAGACGCCTGCTAGTGACGTGAAGGGGAAAGACTCACCCTAAACAATGACTATATGCAAGATAACAATGATCAGGCGATGAATCAATTTAAGCAACAAGACAAAATATTAAACATAACATTCATTCTAAACAAGGGAGGCAATTTCAGTTCAACTATTTAGGCAATAGCGCTCCTCCGCGCGGAGGGCTAATTTAAGCGCACGGCGAATTAAGCGTCCTGCAAAGTAAGAGATTCACAGGCAAATATAACGTGCTATAATTCCGTTAATCAAAGGTCCACAACGTGCACAATATTTTATACCAAACAACAATAAAATTCCACACCAACAACAAGTACAAAATTCTGAATTAAAGATTAGGGCTGCAGGAACTATATAAAGATCTGAAGTTTCGGACGGCTAAAAGGGACTTCCGGGTGGTGGCGAGACTAGATCGGGCAAGGGGAAAGGTGGATCCACGTGGGGAAATGATGGTGGCTGTGAGTAGAAGGGACGATGGCGGATTTGGAGGCTACCGGGCTGGATCTAGCCGGATCTGGCCAGATCTGGGCGGCGGGTGCAGGGAGGCTGAGAGGGGGGTGCGGTTTGGGCTGGAGGTGGGCTTTGTGGGGCTGCTGGTGGGGGAGTTGAAGGGGCGGCGGTAGGTGGCTGTAGGGGGGGTAGGGGCTGGCGGCGTGGGGTTTGCAAGGGGGTAGAGGGAGGAGCGGCGGGCTGTGTGGATGGGAGAAGGGTGCTGGGCGGCCAGCGGCTGGGAATAGGAGGGCAGCGGCCAGATCTGAGAAGGGGAAGGCGTGGGCTGCTAGGTAGGGGGAAAGAACAAGGAAAGAGATAGGAATCTTACCCAAGGAGTCGGCACCAAGGGGCTCCACGGCGTCGGCACCGCGGAAAGACCACCGGAAGCGAGGAAGATAAACTTCTCCAAACTTCAGCAATAGGAATTCCTGCAGCCCTCCTATTCTATTTATAAGAAAGCCAAGTTAGGGCAACCGGAATCGACGGCTATGATCGGCCGGCGGTTCCGTCCCCAAAACTAAATAAAATAATGTCTGAAATACAAAGTGCTATATATGAAAATGAATCTAAACGACGAGCCGGACGCATCCACGGTAACGGATCGCCGGTTCGATCAAGTCCGTCGGCGCGAATATACGAAGGTGGGGTCCGCCTTGCGCCGAAGTGCGCTCGATGGTCCCCCATCAACTCCCCCCGACTGAAAAGCCTTCATCTCCGATGAATGGAGATGGTCGTACTGTAGTCGAAGCCCGGGGGCGAGTCGATCAAGCTCAGCTGCAATAACCCAAGTATCGTCGGATGAAGAATGTCCAAGCCAGCGAACCAAGTAGCGGCACACGGGTCCGTCAGTGGAAGGGACGAACTCATGTGCAATGATCTCTGTAATCTGCTCGACCCTCAGCTCACGGGAGAAGTGGTCCGGTGATGGTGGTGGTGCCACAGGTGAAGCCACTGGTGGGGAACTCCTGGGGAAGTGGGAGTCAAGGGGAGACTGGGTGGTGGGAGAACGGGGTGGTGGTAGAGGCTCGGGAGGGCCGCCAAGGTAGGAATCGGGGTACTCATGGGGTGGAAAGTAAGGTGTCAGGTCCTCAATATTGAACACAGGGTGGATACCCATGCTCGCAGGAATGTCCAGCTCGTAAGCATTCAACCCGATTCGCCTCAAAACAGTGTAGGGCCCAATTCGCCTGGCGCTCAGTTTCTTAGCAGGCCCCTGAGGGAGCCGCTCCGCACGAACTCGCACCATCACCTGTTCGCCAACCAGAAAATGTTTCTCCCGTCTATGTCTGTCTGCCAGTTCTTTGTAATGTTCGTTGCTTAAATTGATTTTACGCCTGATAGACTCATGCAACTCATGCAAATGACGTGTGAAGGACTCAGCAGACTCACTAGGACGTGACTCAGTCGGGACTGGTAATAGATCAATAGGCTTCCTCGGGTCATAACCCGACACTACCTGAAACGGACTCAGACCGGTCGACCTATTGACGGAACTATTGTATGCAAACTCAGCTATAGGGAGCACGGAGTCCCAGCTAGACGCATGCTCACCAACTAGACACCTCAGTAGGTTACCTAAACTTCTATTTACCACCTCAGTCTGACCGTCCGTCTGAGGGTGGTATGCGGAAGAGAACTTAAGCGTGGTCCCAGTCTTCCGCCACAACGTCTTCCAAAAGTAACTAACGAACCGCACATCCCGATCGGACACAATGGACTTTGGGAGACCGTGTAATCTGAAGACCTCGCTCATAAATAAGGCCGCGACGCGGGGGGCATCGGCGGTCTTACTACACGCAATAAAGTGCGCCATCTTAGAGAACCGGTCGACCACAACAAAGATAGAATCATGCTTCCGCAGGGTGCGCGGAAGTCCCAACACGAAGTCCATACTAATGTCCTCCCAAGGACGATGGGGAACGGGTAAAGGAGTGTATAAACCCGTGTTCTGCTTTGTTCCCTTGGCCGTTTGGCACACACGGCAGTGTCGAACGATACGAGTCACATCTCTCTTCAAACTCGGCCAATAGAAACGATCTTCTACTATAGCAATCGACTTATCTCGCCCGAAATGGCCGGCGGCACCCCCGGCGTGTAATTCCCAAACTAAATAATCACGATATGAGGTATTGGGCACACACAAACGGGAGCCCCGGAACAAATACCTATCAATGATCCGAAACCCCTCAACAGGATCTGGAGGGTCCCTCGATAACGCGGTGTAAATCTCAGCAAAATCTGGACAAGTGGGGTAGTCCAAAATCACCCTCTCAAAACCATCCACCTGGGCCCTCAATGTGTGAAGTAGAGAGACTCGACGACTGAGTGCGTCGGCGGGTTTGTTCTCAACACCGGCGCGATGTTTGAGAACGTAGTGGAAATCCTGTAAATACTCTACCCACTTCGCATGGCGATGGCTCAGCTTCCTCTGAGAGTCGAGATAGCGTAGGGCCTGGTGATCCGAATACAGCACGAACTCCCGGGGAAGGAGGTAGTGTCTCCAATATCGCAGCGACTGGACAATAGCATAAAATTCTCGGTCGTAATTCGAGTATTTTTGCTTGGCTTCATTCAGTTTCTCACTAAAGTAAGAAACCGGGTGTCCCTCCTGACTCAACACTCCTCCAATACCTACGCCCGACGCGTCACACGCGACCTCGAAGGCCCTGCTAAAATCGGGGAGTCGCAAAACGGGGGCGGACGTCAGCTTGTCCTTAATCTCCTCAAATGCTCGAGTGGCCGCGGCGGTCCACTGAAAATCTCCCTTGCGCAGACAACTAGTGAATGGGGCCATAATCGAGCTAAAACCTCTAACAAATCTCCGGTAAAAGGTCGCAAGTCCGTGGAAGCTACGGGCCTCATGAATGGTCGATGGTATGGGCCACTCGCGGATGGACTGGACCTTCTCAGGGTCAACTGACACGCCTGAGGCGGAGATAATAAATCCCAGAAAATGGACAGACTCGGCTAGGAAGGAGCACTTCTTCAGGTTGATAAACAGTTTCTCCTTTCGGAGGACATCAAACAGAAGCCTCAAGTGCTCGAGGTGGTCTGGCTCGGTGTGGCTATAGATCAGAATGTCGTCGAAGTAGACGACTAGGAATTTGCCCATGTAGGGCCGTAGGACCTGGGTCATGACTCGCATAAACGTACTCGGGGCGTTCGAGAGCCCAAATGGCATGACCAGCCACTCATACAGACCGTCCTTCGTCTTAAACGCCGTCTTCCACTCGTCTCCCTCTCGAACCCTAATCTGGTGGTACCCGCTTCGGAGATCGATCTTCGAGAAGATCTGGGCTCCGGACATCGTATCTAGTAGGTCGTCTAGACGAGGAATCGGGAAACGATACTTCACCGTAATCTTGTTGATAGCTCTACTATCAATGCACATACGCCAGCTGTCGTCCTTCTTAGGAGTAAGAAGGGCGGGTACGGCACACGGACTCAGGCTCTCCCGGATAAACTGCTTCCGAAGAAGCTCATCAACCTGCCTCTTGAGCTCAGCGTGCTCAACAGGGTTCATACGATAATGCGGCAGATTGGGGAGCGAGGCCCCCGGGACTAAATCTATAGCATGCTGGATGTCCCGCAAAGGGGGTAACTCGTCAGGGAGCTCCTCTGGCATAATGTCTGCAAACGCATCAAGTAAAGGTCGCACGGCAGGAGGAGCCTCAGATGTGGGGCCATCAGAAGCCATAATGGCGGCCACCACATACATGATACCAGCATCAGTGCTGTCTCTCAGGAACTCACCACATCGAAGGATATGCACGGGTCTCGAGGCAATCGTGCTAGTGGACGGCTCGACCCGGCCCTTAGGCCTCTCTCTGGGCTGGGTGGGAGTTAACGTGATCTTCCGCCCCTTGTCATAGAAGACACACGTGTTCGATCGACCGAAGCACGTGACATCGCAATCAAATAGCCAAGGGCGGCCTAGCAGAACGTGGGCGACGTCCATAGGGATGACATCGCACCAAACCTGATCCTCGAAGGATGCGATGGTGATAGGAACGAGGCAGCGCTGGGTAACCTGGATAGCTGTCTTATCAACCCAGATGATACGATAAGGATGTGGGTGGGGCTCCGCCTTCACCTGCATACGGTCTAGACCCTTCTGGGCCACGATGTTCACGCAACTCCCGCTATCAATAGCCAACTTGCAGGGTCCGCCTGCACTCGGGAAATACGTGTAGAAAATGGTGGTACGGCGCCAGTCCTCATCGGTAAGGGGGGTGTGTAGGAGGCGTCTGACCACTCCCACCTCTAATGAGCGCTCAGCGTCGCTCTCCCATCCCTCCTCAACGGTGGTGGTGATCTCCTCAGTAACCTCTTCCTCTCCTTCTACTCCGTGCTCCTCATCCTCGATCAACAGACTCCTCGTGGGGCAGTGGGCCGCCACGTGTCCTCTGCCCGAACATCTAAAACACTGAATACCCCCAGGCCTCTGGCCCTCAGTAGCGACAGCTTTGCCCTTCAAGTCAGTAGTGACCCGTGAGGGTAGGGCGGCTGTAGCCGTTTGGGCTGGAGCGGGTTTCCTAAACGTCGATGACTCCGTCCGGGTGGGGAACTGCCTCGTACCAGACGTACGGAGATACTGTTCGTACTCGAGGGAGAGCTGGAATATCTGGTCTACAGTCTCCAGACGATGGGGAATCAGCTCTCTCCGGAGATCCGATCGGAGGCCAGCCTTGAATCGAGAGGCAGTGGCAATAGGCTCCTCCGAAATATCACTCCTAACGACTAGCTCGTCGAACCGAGCCATATACTCGGCTACGGAAAGCGTCCCCTGGCGTAAACTCTGCAGCTGATCAAGTAGCTGATCACGGTAGGAGGCTGGGAGGTACTTATCCTTAAGCCTCTCCTTCATATCATCCCATCTGGTGATGGGGTAATAACCATCACGCTCAAAGGCTCGCTCCACACTAATCCAATACACCTTGGCTTGCCCGACCAACTTCATCTTGGCAAACCGGACACATCGATCGTCACTCATATCGTACCAATCAAAGTAGTGATCCATGTCTAGGAGCCAATCACTAAAGACCTTCGGGTCTAGGCGGCCATCAAAGGTCGGGGCATCAAGACGAATCCTACGGGTAATATCAAAGGTGCGGTCGCCTCTCCGCGGGTCAGGATAATCGTCAGGATCGTCGTCGCGATCATAATCGTGCCGAGCGGGTGGGGGTCCGCGTTCGCGTCGACCCGGTGGATAATATTCGTCTCGACGCTGGTCATAACGATCGTGTGGAGGTATACGGTTCCTAGGGCCAGGCTGACGTGGTATGCGGTAATCTTCCCGCGGGGGCGGGGGTCGGTCACGTGCCGGCTCTGGGTTCCGCCTCGCAGGCGGGGTGGGGCCTCTCACAGGGATCTCACGACGATAACGGTCTGCCGGAGGCGGGTCATCTCTGACTCGCTGGCCGCGCCGGGGAGAGTCGTCTGGGTCATCTGCGATCTCATCGTCATGTAAGGAAGGAGCTTCCCTAGCGTGCTCTAGCCGATCTAGGCGGCGATTCACCGCAGTGATGTCGTGGCGCACGGTCTCAAATTGGGTGCCTAGGGCATCAAAGCGATCTAAGATAAGGCGCTCAAAATCCGTGGTGGCGGCGCTCGAATTCGAGCCGGCCGCTCGCTCGTGGGTGGCTGGCGGATCTACCATGCTTCTAAATGCCCTACCACTACGGAGCATGCACAATGGCCCAACCTGGCTCTGATACCAACTGATGTAGGGTGAGCTGTGGAGTGAAATCCTAAGACGCCTGCTAGTGACGTGAAGGGGAAAGACTCACCCTAAATAATGACTATATGCAAGATAACAATGATCAGGCGATGAATCAATTTAAGCAACAAGACAAAATATTAAACATAACATTCATTCTAAACAAGGGAGGCAATTTCAGTTCAACTATTTAGGCAATAGCGCTCCTCCGCGCGGAGGGCTAATTTAAGCGCACGGCGAATTAAGCGTCCTGCAAAGTAAGAGATTCACAGGCAAATATAACGTGCTATAATTCCGTTAATCAAAGGTCCACAACGTGCACAATATTTTATACCAAACAACAATAAAATTCCACACCAACAACAAGTACAAAATTCTGAATTAAAGATTAGGGCTGCAGGAACTATATAAAGATCTGAAGTTTCGGACGGCTAAAAGGGACTTCCGGGTGGTGGCGAGACTAGATCGGGCAAGGGGAAAGGTGGATCCACGTGGGGAAATGATGGTGGCTGTGAGTAGAAGGGACGATGGCGGATTTGGAGGCTACCGGGCTGGATCTAGCCGGATCTGGCCAGATCTGGGCGGCGGGTGCAGGGAGGCTGAGAGGGGGGGTGCGGTTTGGGCTGGAGGTGGGCTTTGTGGGGCTGCTGGTGGGGGAGTTGAAGGGGCGGCGGTAGGTGGTTGTAGGGGGGGTAGGGGCTGGCGGTGTGGGGTTTGCAAGGGGGTAGAGGGAGGAGCGGCGGGCTGTGTGGAGGGGAGAAGGGTGCTGGGCGGCCAGCGGCTGGGAATAGGAGGGCAGCGGCCAGATCTGAGAAGGGGAAGGTGTGGGCTGCTAGGTAGGGGGAAAGAACAAGGAAAGAGATAGGAATCTTACCCAAGGAGTCGGCACCAAGGGGCTCCACGGCGTCGGCACCGCGGAAAGACCACCGGAAGCGAGGAAGATAAACTTCTCCAAACTTCAGCAATAGGAATTCCTGCAGCCCTCCTATTCTATTTATAAGAAAGCCAAGTTAGGGCAACCGGAATCGACGGCTATGATCGGCCGGCGGTTCCGTCCCCAAAACTAAATAAAATAATGTCCGAAATACAAAGTGCTATATATGAAAATGAATCTAAACGATGAGCCGGACGCATCCACGGTAACGGATCGCCGGTTCGATCAAGTCCGTCGGCGCGAATATACGAAGGTGGGGTCCGCCTTGCGCCGAAGTGCGCTCGATGGTCCCCCATCACATAGCATCTCAACGTCACCTCAAATTAAAATAGTGCAATGACATGCAAGCCATGCACTTCAAATCCCTTTTCATCGTTCAAATAAGAACCTTGATGAGCACTCACATATAATGCATACATACTCGCATAATATAATCATAATAAAATGTTCAGGCTTTTAGGCAGGATTTACCATGCGTGTGAAAATGATGAGTGTATCTTTCCAGTATTATTTTTCATAATGATATAACAACGACAACACTAAGCCTTTATCCCACTATAGTGGGGTCGGCTATATGGATATTTTGTCGCAATTGTGCTCTATTGTTTTCATATTGATAATTACGAAGAAATATATTACAGGCCTACAGCATCTGTTATTTCTCTCAACGTGAAGCTCCAAAAACTCTTGAAGAAAGAATGAGTTACCCCATCAAATCCAAGCGCTTTGTTCCAACCAAAAGAGAACCGCAGATTTGATTTCAGCTTCAGAGATAGGGGCTAACAACATATTCTTAGGAACGAAGATCGAAAGCAACAGAGAAAGAAACGCCAATATATCAAAACAGAAAACGCACATATTTAAGTGGTTTGGCAAATGCCCACGTCCACGGCCACACTAGAGTTTTTCGCTATTGTTTTTCAGTTACAGAGTGAGATGCAAAAGGAAGCCCTTTATATTTAAAGTTTAGAGATACCGAGAAAAAAGGTAAAAGTACGATCAAACTCCACATCTGGATAGGCTCATGACGTTGGTGGTGCATTCATTCGTGCACCATTGGAGGGAGAAGTGGTTGTAGAGGGCCCATCACCAAAAAAGAAAACATTATTTACGTTTCATGAACCTAATGAGCTTTATCTTCAATATTAACACTTCTTTTTTCATTATCCCACGAATCATTACTATTTGGAGAGTTGTTCATCATCTAATGGTAAAGATCCTTCTTACAAGATATATAAAACCCTATTCAAATTGAATTATTTGTTTGTCACCTTCCTCGAAGATCACATCATCCACTGTCTCATCATTTGTGACGCTTCGTAATTGAACTGCCCTTATATGCTAGATTTTAGGAACATAACTTAATTTACTTGCTTTTTTAATGCAATTTTAGACCATATAAACTATAATCACCTTCCATCAGAAAGTTGTTGTCACTTCAAATATCTACATAATTCAAAACATGTACCAAGTTGCACACAATTCAAAAAAAACAAAACATACAAAAAAATGTCCTTCTAAAAATTATAGAAGAACAACGAGGTGGATTCTAACATATCATGTTCAGTTCAGTATTATTTAGATTTTATGTTATTAAGAAGCATGTGTTATAATGTTCATGATGTGTTAAATACTATGTTTGGTTCAATGTTATTATATTTAAAAGTATTTAAACAACCTAATTTGTAACTTTGTAACTTACAAGAAATCAATGGCATCCACATGAGGCACAATTTGACTGGGATCTATATTTTTGCCTTAGTGCATAAATATCATTTAGAAATATAATAATTAAAGAGGACAACAATCTAAAAGGCAAAATTCGTTATACACTACATTATATTGACCTTGAGCCAAACAGACATCTATTGCAAGATGCTCAAATTGTTTACATCTTCCAAATGAATTATGATTTCATCCTAAGAAGCAAGCCCCCCTCATGTGTTATCTACAAAGATCCTTATCTTATAGTAAGAAATAGAATAATAATTTCATCCTAAGAAGCTAGCCCCTCACCTATGAGATATTTTACCGGGAAAAGAAACATGACCCAGGCAGAAAATTCATTCAGGAAACTTACAGCTAAAATTCCAGAGTATTAAGTTCAATAAAATTTTAGAAATGTTGTTTATCCAGAATATGGCAACCGCCTTCCTCGGAATGGGGGAACAGGCCTGCCAAACTCACTTATACTTGGTTTTTGGTAGTACCATGTGCGAACGCCACCATGTTCAGACTCTATTGTATCAGGTTATCAGCCTTCTATAGCTCTTTTTTCCATCTGCCTGTTTCTCCTGTATCAGGGCAGTTTTTTCTCTTGAGTTTGCCCGCTTAGGGCAGTTTTTTCTCTTGAGTTTGCCCGCTTAGGCAGCCCCTTACTAGTATAAATTGGGATGAACAGTACCATGAAGGACGTGAAATATTTCATCCATGGTATTCGCAGATTCCGGCGAGCTCATTTGTCTGTCCTCTGGATTACGTGCTAATTCCTCCTAATTGTGGAAATTTTGAATGTGAATCTTACAACCATGAATTAAGTTAATAAAATCACGCAGCTAAGGTTTGCATTATGCCATACCTGGCCTTGCCATTTGGGAACACCTTTTTTCTCGTCCTCTTACTTGTGACTCAAAGTAATCTTCCACCAGCAGTATACCCTTTCATCTTGAAATCATTTGGGTGTTAGTTGAAGCATTTTTGGCCCCAACAGAACCAACATGCGACATTCAAATTTGGGTGGTCGGCGAACAATGTGTTGCAATGAATGGATGAAAAGCACCTGAAAAATCACCTAAATGCTTGCGCAACACTAAAGAAATGATTAGCAAAGACGAATTCAACTTGTTGCCCACAGTCACTCGGATTTCTGAACAAGTCAAAATTCTTACCAGGAGAATCGCGACCCCAGATGTCCGCCCGTCAGTTCTCCAGATCGTACTTAGGCTGCCACCTAATGAAGAAGAGCTCGCATGTACTAGGCGTGATTTCAACGGAATAGTTGCAGTTCCTGGACCTTCACGGTCCCTTGACTTTGAAGAAATAATAGATCCTACAGAAGAAGAGTCGTCTTCTTTTTCAGAGGGCATCCACTAGGAACCTATCCTAATTGGATCCAAAGAACCTCATCTCACGGTTTATCGGGAGAGAGGATCCAACTCACCATTTGCAGGCTTTTGAGTCCGCTATCTCTCTCTGAAACCTATCTGATGATATTCAGTGTAAACCGTTGGCCATGACCTTCGATGGAAAGGGATAAGACTTGTTCTACAAACTATCCTCCAGGTCCATCGGCTCCTTAGGAAAACTCAAGAGGGAGCTTTTTTTAGGTTTGCTACCTCAAAAAAGTGAAAGAGTGGCCCACAGGCACTCTTTTAGATAAAAGGGGTGAACGTGACCCTTAGCCACTAGGTCGACTTATTCCAACTAGAGATCCTTGGAATTCATGGCATCGACCCAACGATATAACATGTGGATTTAATGTGCGGACTTCAAGAGGGGCCATTAAATTTGAAGTCCGCCGGAAGCCGACAAGTTCCTTTGGGGACTTGATCAATATGGCAAATCATTTTATTGAGGGGGAGACGACTAACCCTGGATTGATCTCCTCCCTCACTCAGCTAATACAACGACGGCAAGGAGAAAACGATGTAAGCCGAGAAGACAAATTCGAATCTCGCGCGCAAAATCACTCTTGGCATTCGAAATTCAAAACTAGTTAATCGTTATTTAAGAAAGAGATCCTCGAATGTTTTACAAACCGAATTGAAGCGGCATTTTTACGTCCACAAGCTTAATCACATGTAATAATTTATGAATAAACGGCAATTAAAAATAACGTGAACGTCCGAGACAAGCTTATAGTTAATTAAATGGAATGCATGAGGCTAAGATAATTAAACGAGGCACGAGTGAGCCAGAGCTACCCAAGGCATATACAAGGCTACGATAGAATAAATTCAAACCGAGTCGGATACCGTCGCATGGAGGAACAAGCAATTGTTGATCGACAAGTTATTGGAGGAAGGTCATGTGGTTGAAGACAACCTAAAGATTGGGGCGGTTTCAAATGGGTCGCCGGAATGGGGGCGAGGTCGGCGGTGACCAGAGGCAAGCGGCATGTCTACAGCAAGGCTGATCAGCGGCAGTAGACGAACCCATCGACGTTCTTGGCTACACATCGTCAGTCGGGCTTCGTCGAGGGCTCTTCTGAAGAGGCACGTCTAAGTAATGCGTGACGATGGAGAACAAGGCCACTACTTCTCTTCATCCAATAGAAAATGGGAACAGGGAAAAGGGGTGGTCTCGAAGGAGATCAATGTAGTAGGTACTACAAAGGAAAAAAACTTTGTTGCCTCTTTTCTACCCGGTCTGCCTTTTCTTACAACCTTTATGTAAGATGAATTTGGGGCCTTTTAATTTGTTTCCAAAAGCATCAATTTCAAGCCTATTTACAATGTAAATTTGGGGACCTTTTATTTGCTTCCAAATGAGCCAATTTTATGCCATTTTAGTATTTCCTAAAATCTTCCCCTCTTCATTAGAGATAAACTAAAATCTGTTAAATTTCCACCGTAGTCTTAGGCATCCTTAATTAGTTAAAGTTTGTCATTTTCGTCCTATTTACTCAAAATCGCGAAATCATTTATTCAAGCTCTCACCGGATGGTAAAACCTAGGAGCCGAAAAACTCAATGAAATTTCTACGAAGAAAAGAAATCAACACAAATATAAATGAAATAACAAAACAAAAAAAGGAAACTGACTCATGATGATATCATGCGTCCTCAGATGCGGTGAAGGGTGCGTCAATTCCCCTGGGGTTGACAGAGCTTGACCCAGAGTGGACTCGCAAAGAAGGACAACGGAGAGATATGGGCGCCTTCAATTTAACTCGGCGGTGATAATCTAAGAGCAATCAGTAATGTTTCGTCCCCGCCACAAAACCAAGTAATGTTAGTACATCCTAGGGCAAGTGCAAAACTCTAATACATTGAGAACTGTCTCCTCAGCAATAGGCGTCAGCTCTGGTGCTAAGTCGGTTGATATGTCTAGAGCTGCAACAGGTGGACTGGGGATGGAACTAGGTAGTTCTCTATAGAATGACATCAAATCAGTCATGTTAAATATCGGTGAATTACAAAACTCAGCGGGCAGATCTAGAAGGTAAGCGTTCCCACTTATGCACTTTTGAACCTAAAATGGACCAAACTTCCTTTATTGTAGCTTATAATATGTTCATAGAGCAAATCTCTACGTCCTGAAATAAGCGAACACTCAATCTCCTTCTGAAAAGTATAACTCACGACGATGATGATTGGACATGGCATTATAATTTTTGTAAGTTTCTCACGATTTATTAGCAACGATCTTATGTTATTCTTTTTAATATTCGATATGAGCTTACGCATCAAAGAAAATACGTTCATATGAAGGTAAAGAATGGAGGTCAAGTAAATGGGGTATAGAGAACTCATAGACAATCTCGAAAGGAGATTTATTAGTGGAGTGATTTTTAGGATTATTAAATGCAAATTCAGCTTGTGAAAGTATAAGATCTCAGTGTTTTGGATTCTCCACAGTTAAACACATATGAAGGTCCCCCAAAGGCCCAAACTCCTATTAACAACATCAGTCTGTCCATCGGTCTGAGGGTGATAAGCGCTACTAAATTCGAGTTTGGTTCTCAGTCCCCCCCCCCATAGTGTTTTCCAAAAATACCTCATAAAACGTGTATCTCTATCAAATGTGATCGACTTAAGACTGTCATGCAACCTAACAATTTCTATAAAACGTGTACAGCACTAGAGATTTTCCTACACGGGATGAAATGCGTCATTTTAGAAAAATGATCTATTACTACAAAATAGTCTACTTTTCCTTTGAGTGCAAAGAACTCCTACGAAATCCATCAAAATGTCATCCCACGGCCTCTCAGGAATCGGAAGGGATTATATAATTCAGTATTTTGGGTGTGCCCCTTATACAATTGGCATGCCATGCAGTGCCTAATGAACTCAATGACATATTTCATCTTCGGACAATAATATCTAGTACAAGCAACATCTTTGCCCCACGTGTCCACCTAACCCGGATGAGTGAAGCTCCCTAAGTAGCATCTCTTGAAGGGGTCCTTCGCAAATGCAAAGACAAGTTCTCTTAAATAGATATCCCTCATTCACCACGTACTGGGAAGTAGAGCCAGAACCACTATGAAGACAGGAGCTCCAAATGTCATAAAAGAAAGGGTCAATGATATACAAGTCACGCTGAGAATCTAAATCAGTAAAGCAAGATTGCAGAGTGACTAGTAAATGTGAGCGACATCTACTTGATTCGGGCCACCGAGCTAGTGTTTTAAGTGGAAGGTAAACTCTTGAAGATATGCAGTCCACATGGCCTCTAGTCAAATATCTCTCTAAGAGTTCAAATGTTTTAGTGCTTTGTGGTTTGTATTCAGCACAAATTCACACTAAGGCTGCATTTGTTTCAGTGTTTGGTCTGGTGCGTTTTGGCGAAACGGAAAAGTTGGGCGAGTTGTCCATTTGTTTTTCCGCCTAATTTTCGATCCGCTCCGCGTTTTGGCCGGCACAAAACATTGTCGCTCGAAACCGTGTTGTAGGGCTCCGGTTGATCGTGTTTGGGGGAGGGGGAAAAGGCGAAGCGCTAGGGCAGCCCCGTCTTCTCTCTCTGGCGCCGCGAGGAGGAATCCCGTCGCATCTTCTCCAGCGGCATCACATATGTGCCTCCCTCCCGTGCTCACTGACGGCACAGACCGACATCTTCTTTATGGTTGTCGTCGGTGGCTCCGCCGCCGCCTGCCTTCCTGGAGCCCACCGGCGGGGTCGTCGGACCCCAGCGAACTCGTCGGTGATAGTCCAGCGGTACTCCGTCAGGGCCACCGTCGGCGGTGGCCCTCATCGTGCCGGCGGTAGCCCTCATCGTGAGGCCAAGATCTGGGCCTCACGGCCAGGGCCATCGCCACCGATGGCCCTGACGGAGTACCGTCGGACTACCACTGGCGGGTTCGCCGGGGTCCGGCGGGGCCAGTGGGCTCTGGGAAGGTAGGCGGCAGCGGAGCACAGCGAAGGCAGGGCCACGTCACGGCGGAGGCATAGCAGCGTCAAGGCGGAGGCAGGGCGAAGGGACTGTTTAATTTTTGTATAAGTTATATAGTTTAAACAGTAATACTTATTTATATATATATAAATATAAATATATGCATATTATAATAAATATAAATATATATATTTATTATAATTTATATATGTATATTAAAAAAATAATTAAAAAATATTTATAAAATGTCACCGTTGTTTTGTCAAACGATTCTCTATTCTGAACAGTTCTGCAAACAAAGACTACTCAAACAGATCTTCATTTCCAGCAACCAGTTTCCAACAGCTCCATTTACAAACTTGTATTTACAACAGCTCCTTTTACAACCGCAACCGCTCTTCCAAATGAAGCATAAATCAGGTAATGTCTTCAGTGGTGGAGAACCTGAACGACAGCTTAGAAGTTGATCATGTAAGTGGAATACAGTCTTTTCTTCATTCAACTTCTCACCAAATAATGTTATAGGCCGACAATCCTAACTCAATGTTGGGTCAATGTCTATAATGGATGCATCACAGTCAACCTCGAAAATCTTATCAAAATCAGGAAGCGCTAATACTGATGCACGAGTGAGTCTCTCCTTAACTAATAGAAATTGTAGAAAGACACCAGAACAATTAGAAATAACTTGATAAAACTTTATTGATCCTTTTTTTCATATCTAAAATACATGACTTTGTACACTTAAATAGGAGAGAAGAGGGAAAAGGGAATCATATTTTACATGACTTTGTACACTTAAATAAGAGTGGGCCTAAACATGAGCCTTGACATTGGGCTCTTTTACATCTTTCTTCAACATTCCCCCGCAAGCTGGAGTATAGAAATCATAGGCACCAAACTTAGACATAAAATGATAGTATAAGGATCTTGGTAGAGCTTCTGTGAGAATATCAACAACTTTCCTAGTAGCAGGAACATGTTGTAACTCCAACTTCTTTTATTGAACCTTTTCCCAAATAAAATGACAATCAACCTCGATATGTTTAGTTCGCCCATGGAAGACAAGATTCTTGGCAATATGTATAGTTGCTTGACTATCACATAATAAAGTTGCAGGCGAGGGAAAATTGACCCTTAAATCACGAAGGAGACTTTCAAGCCAGGTGAGTTCCGACACAACAGCGGTCATTGCCCGATACTCTGCCCTAGCAGACGAACGCGCAACAACAAATTGTTATTTACTACGTCTGGTAACCAGATGTTCTCCAGAGCGCCGATCATCTAGCGAACCAGCATAATCAACATCAGAATAGGCGATCAATGATAGGGAGGAAGAGGACGTTGGTTTGTACACGAGCCCTTGTCCAAGTGTTGTTTTCAAGTATCTGAGGATGCGCTCAACGGCCTGAAGATGAGAGGTCCGTGGAGAATGCATAAAATGACTGACCACTTCAACAACTAAGGAGATATCAGGCCTTGTCACAGTAAGATAAATCAGTTTCCAAGCAAGTCGACGATAATACTCGGGATTTTGAGTGGCAGACCTGAACCAGAGCCCTGAGCGCAGAGTTTGTGGTTGACTTCCATTGGAGTATCAGCAGGTTTGCATCCCGAGTAACCAGCATCCTGAAGAAGATCAAGGTAGTATTTCCGTTGAGAGAGAACAAGACCATCAGAACGACGTGCTACCTCAAGACCAAGAAAATACCGAAGATTCCCCAGATCTTTAGTTTGAAATGCAGAGTTTAAGTGCCGCTTAATCATCTGTATTCCCGTGGAATCATTTCCTGTGATTAGGATATCGTCAACATAGACCAAGAGAATAACAGTGTTTTTTGATCGATGACGGGTGAAGAGAGATAAGTCAGCAGAGCTTCGAGTGAATCCAACATCCTGAACAACTCTACTTAAATTTTTAAACCATGGACGAGAGATTGTTTGAGACCATAGATAGATTTCTTAAGGTGACAAACACATGACTCCCCCGTGGTCTTAAACCCGGGAGGTTTATGCATGTAAGCAATTCCTTGAAGATCACCATTGAGAAACGCATTCTTGACATCTAACTGATAGAGTGGTCATTGACGATAAACAGCTAGAAAGATCAAAACCCGAATAGTATTCATCTTCGCAACAGATAAGAAGGTTTCATCGTAGTCGGGACCTTGTTGCTGAGTGAAGCCACGGGCAACGAGTCGAGCTTTGAGGCGGTCGACAGTACCATCCAGAGCATGTTTGATGGTATAAACCCACTTACATCCGACACAAGTCTGGTCAGGAGGAAGTGAAACAAGATCCAAAGTCTGGTTAGTCCATAAGGCGGTCATTTCCTCATCCATAGTAGCACGCAACCCATGATGTTGAATAGCATCCTGCAAAGAGTTAGGTATCGAAATGGAGGAAAGAGACAATGCCAAATTGAGAAGAGGCGGAGAGAGGCGGTGCAAGGAGACACAATTTGTCAAGGGATGAGTTGTGGAGGAGGTCGGATCAGCTGGCCGCACGAGATAGTCGGTAGAGGGCACCTGCTGATGGGCGTCAGTTTTGGGAGGACGGCGAGTGTATACACGAGGTGGTTTAGGAGGCAGTGATGGTAGGGGAAGAAGCGGTGATAGAGATGTAGCAAGGACTGTGGGACGAGGTAAGGGGGAGTTTAGAGAAGGATCTGGAGGAGAGGAATGAAAAAGCAGGTCCTCAATAAAGGTGGCATCCGCTGAAACAACCATTTTGTGGGTGTAGGGAGAGTAGCACACAGCCATTCTGAGTGTGGGAATATCCAACAAACATATATTTGGTAGTCCAAGGAGCCAATTTCTCAACGGAGGGACCAAGGTTACGGACATAACAAGTACAGCCAAAGACACGAGACACACGAGCAAATGGTTGATTAGAAGGAAAAAGAAGACGAAAATGGTGTAGCAAAGTTGAGAAGAGAGGAGGGCATCCAATTGATGAGATGATAAGCAGTAGAGACCGTGAAGTTCCAATAGAGAGGTGGAACCTGCATTTGAAACATGAGAGATTGAGCGGCATCAAGAAGATGACGATTTTTTCGCATGGCCGCACCATTTTGTTGAGGAGTATACGGGCACGACGTTTGATGAATGATCCCAAACTTAGCACACAGAGTAAAGAAGGTACGGTTAGTGTATTCATGCGCATTATCTGTACGAAAAACTTTAATGTTTGTGGAAAACTGAGTATGAGTCTCAGTAATGAAAGCACGAAAAGTAGAGACAATTTCAGCACGATCATGAAGTAAATATTACAAGTCATGCGCGAGTAGTCATCAATAAATATAATGAAATAACAGTATTCATAAACACTTGAGACCTTATATGGTCCCCAAACATCAGAATGGATCAAAGAAAAAGGAGTATCACTCTGAATATAATGAGGTAAAAATGATACACGGTGTTGCTTGCCAAAGATACATGATTCACAAGAAAACTCTTGAAGAGAGACATCAAGAAGAGCCTTCTTGAGAATCGAAAGGGGGGCATGCCCAAGATGGTGATGTCAATCAACAAATGTAACATAAGAGAGAGTTGAAGGAGGGACATCCAAAAGATATAGACCATTAGATAGCCGCCATTTACCAATGATACTCTGCGTCCGTCGATCCTGCACAACAAAGGCGGTAGATGAGAAAGTGATGCTGCAATCCAGATCGTTAGTAAGACAGCTAACAGAAAGCAGGTTAAAAGGTGAGCCCGGAACATGCAGAACTGAGGAGAAAGTAAGAGTCGAAATCAGAGGCAAATCAGCAGCGCCAGAGACCGGGGTGGTGTCATCATTGGCCACAGTGATGAACTCAGGATAAGCAGAGGTCAAATAATGAGATGGTTGTTGCGGGGTAATATGGTGAGTAGCACCGGAGTCCTAAGTTATCAAGGTGCGCGCCTAGGCGCGCCTGAGGCGTCGGGCGCACCAAGCGCACAGCACAGCGCCTGGACACGGGCGAGGCGGGCAAAGTGGCTCAGGCGCGCCCCAGGCGCTCCTAGGCGCGCGCCTTGCGGGTGATTCAGGCGCAGGTTAGACGCGCCTAGGCGTTCTCCGGTCTAGGCGCAGCCGGTTTAGGATTTTGATTTTTTTTTCTCATCATTACAAGAAGGGCTAAGAATTTTTGATTCACCAGGTTCACGACGCCGAATTGGTTTAGGGTTGAAAGCTCGCTGCTCCTGTTCTTCGTTTGCCGCTCCTGTGATTCGTTCGCCGCTCCTCTGCTTCGTTCGCCGCTCCTCTCCAGCTTGTCGGCCGCCACTAATTATTTTGGTAACTTCTTCTTCTCACTGCATTACTTCTTCTTCTAGGATAATGGGCTTCCAGTTCACTGTTTTACAATAAACTGGGCTCCAGTTCACTGTAAAACAATGAACTAGACAACCAGTTCACTGTTTTACGATGAAAACAGTGAACTTGGCAGCCTAGTGAACTGGGCAGCCCAGTGAACTGGGCAGTCAGTTCACTGTAAAACAGTGAACTAGAAGCCTAGTTCACAGTAAAACAGTGAACAGGAAGCCCAGTTCACAGTAAAACAGTGAACTGGACGCTACAGTTTTCACTAATTATCCTGTTCGGCTGTTCTATGTAATAATTTTTTTGTAAAATATTTTAATAGCTGAAAATGAACGCGAGTGGATCTGGTTCATTCAGTGTCCAATCTAGAATTGATCCAGGTTGGAAGTATGTGCGCCAGACATCTATCACTAATAAAAATGATTTAATTTGCATTTTTTGTGAGAAAGTCACAAATGATGGAATTTATCGTGCGAAGCAACATCAAGTGGGGGGATTTAGAAATACCAAAGTCTGTCCCAAATGCCCACAGCATGTAAGGACAGAAATTCAAGATTATATGAAAAAGAAAATGGTTGTAAGCAATACAGAAAAACAAGCATTCCCGGACTTTGCAGATGTAGATACCTTTGGAAGCAATGAGGATATGGACGACGTCGGTGCGAAGATTCATGGATGCGGTCCAAGCGGTGCGCCTAAAAATTCTAGGACCGATGGATGTTTTTTTTGCATCTAATATTCAGAAGAAAATGAAACAAAAAGGCCAACATAAGAAAATGAAGCAAACTTCAATCAACGAAGCGTGTAAAAAGGAACTTAGAGGGAGGGCTTGCAAGCATATAGCTCAATGGATGAATGATGCAGTTATTCCTTTTAATGCGGTTATCTGCCCTAGTTTTGCAGTGATGATAGAATCTGTTACACAGTTTGGGGTTGGACTGAAATCACCCAGTTACCATAAACTTGGCGTGCCTTTGTTGAATAATGAAGTAACGGAAGTCCAGAAGATGATGAAGAACTATGAGGATGAGTAGGAGGTTGTTTGGGTGTTCTATCATGGCAGACGGATGGACAGATAAGAAACAGAGAACTCTTATAAATTTTTTGGTAAATTAACCGAAAGGTACATTCTTCCTGGAATCTGTTGATGCATCTGATTACGCGAAGACTGGAGAGAGGATGTTTGAATTGCTTGATAGAGTAGTGGAACGTGTTGGAGAGGCCAATATTGTTCAAGTTGTTACTGATAGTGCAAGCAATAATGTACTAGCAGGTAAATATATGGTTAATCATTCTCTTTTAATATTTATTTAATTTTAATGTCATATATTGACAATGAATGTGTTTATTATGAAATAGGAAAATTATTGAAAGCAAAATGGTCACATTTATATTGGACACCGTGTGTCGCTCATTGCATCGACTTAATGCTGGAGGATATTAGAAAGATGTCTAGCAATTAGTAGAACAATTAAAAAAGCAATAAGCGTCAACAGTTATATTTATGTTCGACATGGACTAGTCAACATACTAAGGAGCTTCACAGGACAAGTGAAGCTTGTTAGACCTGTTGTTACTAGGTTTGCGACTTCATTTCTTGCACTTCAGCGCATTCATAAGCAGAGGACAAATCTAAGGAAGATGTTCACTTCACCTAAGTGGACATCAAGCAAGTGGGCAAAGGAAACAGGAGGTAAGCAAGTACAGAGCATTATATACATGGTCTCTTTCTGGAGTACTATTGTGTACATTTTGAAGATTTTTGGACCTTTAGTTCGGGTACTAAGATTGGTAGATGGGGAGAAAAGACCGGCTATGGGTTATATCTATGAGACTATGGATAGAGCAAAAGAGACAATCATGAACTCTTTCAATGGGAAAGAGGAAAAATATAAAGAAGTCTTTGCGATTGTCGACAGGAGATGGGAAAGTCAGCTTCATCGACCATTGCATGCGGCGGCTCATTATTTAAATCCGTAATTCTTCTATTCAAACCCTGAAATGGCATTAGATGGAGAAGTCATGAGAGGTTTATATCAATCAACGCAAAACCTCATTCCAAGTCCTGAAATTTAAGATAAAATTATGGACCAACTAAGTTTATATAGAAATGCTGAAGGTTTATTTGGAATGCAATTTACAGTTCGTCGTAGAAAAACAAAATCCCCAGGTTAATTAATTAAATATTATTCCAAATTTCAAACAAACAATTTATTTACTAAGAATGATTCATTAATTTCTTGATATTCATTTTTGGGGGCAGCTGAATGGTGGCAATCATATAGAGTTGATACTCCTGATCTGATTAAAATTTTTGTAAAGGTTTTAAGTCTCACTTGCAGTTCATCCGGATGTGAGCGCAACTGGAGTTTTTTTGAGCATGTATGAATTTTTTTGAACAAGAATGTAAATATTAATTTATATCATTATATGATTAATTATTTATTTGTTATGTTGCAGGTCCATAGCAAAAAAAGAAATCGACTAACACAGCAGTGCCTAAATGATTTAGTATTTGTAAAATACAATCGTATCTTGCGTCGACGATATGATTCATGTAATCGTATTGATCCGATCTCGCTGGAAGATATTGACTATAGCAATGAATGGTTGATGGGAAGAATGGAGGAAGATGAGGAGGTTGAGCAAGACCACAATATAGTTTTTGATGACAAATTATTGGTCTGGGGTGCAGTAGCAAGGGACAGTGGAGTAGAAGAAGACATCTACTCCACGCGTTTATCCAAAGGGAAGATGATAGCTGACAAGGGGAGCACATCTAAGAAGAAGGCATCTACTCCAACAATGCGTACAGATGATGCCGAGGATGAAGAAGAAGCTGAGTTCAATGAAGAAGAAGATTTTAGTGAAGAATATGAAACCTTAATTGATTCAGACGATGAGTAATTAATACTTAATGATGATAAGATCACGAGGACGAGGAAAAATTGAAAAACTATGTGATGACGTGATGTTATGTTATTTTTTTGCACATTAGTTTAGAGTTTATGATTGTTGACTTTGTAGCTTAGGTTTGTTTTTGTTGCGAAAAATTGCAATGTTGATTTGGTAGATTATGATTGCTGACTTGGTTGATTTATTTATGTTGTTATTTTAATTATGTTGCCTTCAAAAACTGATCTCATTTTATTATGTTTGAATGTTTGATTCTAATACGTTCTTTGTGTTTTGTGGAGGGATTTAATCATTCATTAGCTGAGTGGAAGTCATGTTATATTGTTAATTCAAGAGGGGTTGATCATTGATGTTCAAAAAGTACAAAGATTTTTACCCTAAATTTGTTTCTCTGTCTAATGCTTTATATTACATGTTTTAGTTTTTTTTTATTTCTAGTTGCACTTTGTATGCATCAATTATGACTATCATGTATTTATATCACTTCTCACGTGTTTAGATAGAATATTGGAAAATATGAGCTTAAATGTGTAGAGTGAATTCATTAGTTTTTTTTGTATGTATACAAATTTTTATCCATGTTTTTGTTATTTCAACTTGTTTATCTTTTATAATCTGAGTGAAAAGTCCACTATACATTGTTTATGAATTGAATGTGTACTTCTATTCAAAATGATTTGAAGTTGTATTGTAACCCTAACTACAGATGAATGAAAAGAACCTAAAAGTTTCTTTCTAATAGTATTAGTGAATTAGAATGAGCAACTGACTTGCGTAAATAAAATTTAATATAGTATAATTACATGTATTTAATCAACTTGAAAACTATACAAAATGAGAACAGAGCTAGTTGTGTCTGTTTACTTCCACATGTCTCTATAAATAAGTCATAAGATGGGCGTCTTCCTCAACAAACCAAAATTCAAAAAGGCTCTTATACTAACTTGATAGAAGAGAACTAACCCAATTCCAGCGAATTGGGCGCTCAATTCGTTCAATTTCAGCAAATTGGCCGCCCAATTCGCTCAATTTCCACAAATAGGCCGCCCAATTCGGCTCAATTTCAGCAAATTGGCCGCCCAATTCGCTCAATTTCAGCGAATTGACCGTCCAATTCGCTCAATTTCCTTTTTCACCATTTTTGCGCCTCACATGCCTCAGGCGCGCGCATGCGCCTTGCGCCTAGACTCCAGAGCCCTTTTGCGCCTCAGTGCGTCTTGCGCCTTTAATAATATAGCCGGAGTCCACAATCCAGTGAGAGCTGTGGGAGAGACAGAAAATACCTTCATTGGAGATCGATGCAACAGAGCTAGAGGAGCGAGCGATCCCCCACTCCCCATGGAGAAGTGTTGGGTGTGTAGAGCAGTGATGTCATCACGAGTTGTGGAGGTGGTCTCGATAGCAATGGAGATATTGAGATGAGGAGGCAGACCATGCTTGCGATAACAAGTAGCATCAAAATGACCATCCCGATTGCAATGAGAGCATTTAGGACGAGGTCGCCCAGTACGTCCCTATCCCCGGGTGTTGGTGCGACCCCCACGAGGCGGAGCAGAAGAGGCAGTGATGGGTTGTTGGAGAAGAGCTGGAGCAGGAAGCCCAGGGACATCAGGTGGCGGAGGGACCTTCAAAATCATTGAGCTGACATCGGAGAAGGAAGGAGTTACCGATGAAGAGAGAACGTGAGCCTGGACGTTGTGGAGGTAGGGTGGGACCCGGGCCATCATCATGGCGATCCCGACAACTTCTTTCTGAGCCCGCTGCACGGCTAAATCCATTGTAGGGGGTTGATGTTGTATCCAGGCTACGACAAGTGTCTTGGAGCGCGCTACAAAAGAAGTTAAGTCACCTGTGGCACCGGGGTCAAAAGTCTGAAGATCAGTAACAATATCAAACAAATGTTGGAGGCTGTTCTGGCCAGAATAGAGAGAGTGCAGTTTCGTCCACATAGCCCTCGTTGTCTCTTGATATATAGTCATGCGGTAGGACTCGGTGTCCATAGAATTGAGTAGTCATGATTGGACACGGCCATCGTCACGAAGCCACGCGTCAGTTAGAATAGCAGGAGTCGTCATCAGATGGTGGAGAAGCCCTTTAGTCTGCAGGACGCAACGCATAGAGTGCACTCACCCAACAAAGTTCTGCTTGCCGCTACAAAAGATGGTAGTGATCTGAAGCTCATCGCGAACATCCGGAAGAGAAGCAGCAACCCTAGAAGAAAGTGAGGAAGCAGCAGTAGAATCCATGATCAATGGGAAGACAACCAGGCTGGCGGCTAATCGGATAACAGCCTTGCGAACAGGCGGCTAGAGGAATCTGACGGACCGTCGGACTGGCGACAAGGGCCTGTAGAAGCTGCAAGCAAAGGGGGAAACACAAGCCGAAAGGAGGGGCAGACCGCGCAAGCACGGCAGAAGAACAATAGCTGGCGAACATGCGAATAAAGATACCGTGCGACAAGCACAGTAGACAGCACGACAAGGAAAGCAGCAAATAGAGAAGCCCGCGGTGAACCCGGGAAGAGAGCAGCCCACGCAGCCAAGAAGCTTAGCGAACTTCTTAGAAGGAGAGCGGTCAAGCACACCAACTCGCATGGCAAAGAGAGCGGCGTAAAGAGTCGTCCGTGCAAATAGAGCCAAGAGAGGAAACTGCGTGAATATAGCAAAACCACGGCTTAAAGAGAAGACCATAAATAGAGAGAACCACGATAAACCAGACAGACCAGAGCAAACTGCGGGAGAGCGAATAAACTGTGTGACCAGACGGTGCGAGCAGGCCACGGGAGGGAAGAAAACTGCTACTCGCGAAAAGAGAAGACCGCGGGAGAGCGACAAGCCAGGCCGCAAACCTCAGAAGCAAGTAGGGGGGCCCACGGGAAAGAAAATCTACAAAAGGCCAGAGGAACAGTAGAAGAATAGAGCACGGAGCCAAGGGAGCCTGCGCAGGGGCTGCGGGTAGGAAAAAAAAAGGCCGCCTAGATCCAATTCGGCAGGAGAAGCGGTTAAGAGAAATGCAAACCTCAAGAGTAGTGGGAAGCGAAAAATCAAAAGACCAATCGCTCTGATACCAAGTAGAAAAACACCAGAACAATTGGAAATAACTTGATAAAACTGTATTGATCCTTTTTTTCATATCTAAAATACATGACTTTGTACACTTAAATAGGAGAGAAGAGGGAAAAGGAAATCATATTTTACAATATGGGACTAAAACATGAGATGGGCCTAAACATGGGCTTTGACATTGGGCTCTTTTACATCTTTCTTCAACAGAAATGCACGTTCTGCCTCCTCAATAATAAATATCCTTTTTAAAAACAATCAATGATTGGCACAATCAGTGAGCTAATTTTTCAAATGAAACATCGATAAAAAGATGTTAGCTCATAAAATCTTCAAATTTCAGTAATCGTCCTAGGGCTAGGCCATGATTATATCACCTTGATCTTCTCTCCATCAACTTTATTGCCTTCAGATGAAATAATATGCCTTGAGAAGGTCAAACTATTGTTCATAAAAGTGCACTTCTCCAAGTTGGCATATAATTTATTAGTGTGCACGATCTCTAACACTTGCCTAGGATGAATAAAACGTTGATCAAGATTAGTACTATAAATCAGAATATCATCAAAATAAACCACAACGCAGACACCGGTGAGTGGTCTAAGCCTGTGTTATCAAGGCATGCGCCTAGGCGCGCCTGAGGCGCCAGGCGCATGGGGCGCAAGCCGGTGCGCCCTAGCAAGCCCAAGGCGGGCGATGTGCCTCAGGCGCGCTTCAGGCGCGCCTAGACGCGCGCCTCACACGCCTACAGGGCGTAGTTCAGGCGTGTCTTATTGCATGAACCGGTTTTAACCTAAAAACCGGTTCAAGCAATCAGGCGCGGCCTTATATCCCGATTCATTTCCTTCATTTCGCGCAGGCCTTTTATGATTTAGGGTTAAGAATCGAGCTGCTTCCCTGACTGCTGATTCTCATCCCCGATTCCTCCACTCTCCTCCTTTCTTCTCGTCGGAGTCGCCACCGCTCATCTCGCCGGAGTCACTGATTTCTCGCCGGAGACGCAGAAGAAGCGTTAGCCGGTTGCCGGCGTTGTTCTTCTTTCCGGAGTCAAGGAAACTCCTGCATCCTCTCATCTCCTCCTTTAATTGCAAGAATCATTCTCCATTTCTCCTCTTCTTTCTTCTTTTAATTGTTGCTATGATTATTTGTGATGAATTTTTTTTCTTTCTAAGTTTTACTTGTAAGAACATTCACTGTTTGTAGTTCACTCCTCTCATCCAGTTTGCAGTTCACTCCTCTCATCCAGTTTTACTTGTAAGAACATTCACTGGTTGGAATCATTCTTCATTTTTTTTTCTTTCTAAGTTTTTCTAAGTTTTACTTGGATGAAGCCCAGTTTAGAAGTTCACTGTTTACAGTGAACTGGACTTCCAGTTCACTGTTTACAGTGAACTGGACTTCCAGTTCACTGTTTACAGTGAACTGAACAGTGAACTGGGCTTCCAGTTCACAGTGAACTGGATGAAGCCCAGTTCACTGTTTACAGTGAACTAGGCTTCCAGTTCACTGTAAATCAGTGAACTGGATGAAAAATATAAATTAAAAGAAGGATTAGGAACATATAAAATTAATTCTGTATAATGAACCTCGGCTACGTTGAATGATAGTACAACGAGAAAGATCGGGGCTCATATATTAAAAGAAGGATTAGGAGAATATTTTCTTTTCATTGCATTAATTCTCTCTAATTTTATTGATATTGCCCAATTGGCTTTGTTCTATTTAAATAATTTTTGCCCATACTTATAAACCTTAAAAGTGTATAACTCTCAAGTAGAAGAAAAAAAATAGTCTTCAATTGATTAATGAATATTATTATAAATCAAGGTCTTCAACTTGAGAGTTATACACATTGAGCTAGAGGTGTCATGTAAATGTAATATTAATCAATTGAAGACTATTGAGCTAGAGGTGTCATATAATATTAATCAATTGAAGACTATTTTTGTTCTTCTACTTGAGAGTTATACACATTTAACTATTTAAGGTTTACAAGTATGGGCCAAAATTATTTAAAATTTTATGTTTGTCTCCTAGATCTTCATATTGAAGCAATTTCATAAGGTTTCAATGAAATTTAACTGGTTATCTTATGTTAGGGTACATATTAGGATCTCCTTCCTAGGATACTCATCACATCCATGACTTTCTTTCCACAAGGATTACCTCGTTTACTTTTATGTATTTTGGCACACTTCATACTCATTCGTTATGAGGAGAATATGTCATTTTGTTTTTTCTTTCTTGTTCTCTTTATTTTCCTATGCATAATCTTTGTTATTGTTTGTAATATCAATAAAATTAGAGAGAATTAATGCAATGAAAAGAAAATATTCTCCTAAGAGGTTGTGACTCTGAGCACTTGATTCATTACTCGCATAAATGTGTTGAGTGAGAGACCAAAAGACATCATTAGCCACTTGTATAAACCCTCTCATCTTAAACGCAGTCTTAAACATCCCCAGGTCAGATCCGGATTGAGTGGTACCCACTCTTCAGATCTACCTTTGAAAACACACTAGGACCCACTAAGCATACTAAGCATGTCGTTCAATTGGGGGATCAAAAAGCGATATTTGATAGATATTTTATTAATCGCTTGACTATTGACGCACATGTGCCATGTTCCATCTTTCTTGGAAACTAGTAATGTGAGAACGACGCAAAGGCTCGTGTTCTCCCTAAAATGACATTTTGATATCAGATCAGTCATCTGTCTATAGAGTTCCTCACGCTCTTTTGGACTCATACAATAATGGGAAAATGATCTACGTTAACTCCTGACATCAGGTCAATACATTGTTGGATATCTCTCATCAAAAGGAGCTAATCGGGTAACTCCTCCGGCATAATCTCAGAAAACTCGTCAATAAGAAGTCATCTATCATTGGGAATGTCTATCGTGGTGGGGGTGGAATCAATGTCGGATAGCACATAAAGGGGTGTGAAGACCTCTCTAGGGCTCTAGGAACAAGGCTACTCTTCTGAGGGAGAACAATCTTGCGCCCATTACGCTCGAAGAAATGAGAGTTCTTTACATTGTCATCTATGTTATCAAAGGCACAAGGCGCATCGAGGCGTAAAGGGGCCCTGTAGCCTAGGCGCAGGTGCGCGCCTGAGCCACGTGAGGCGTAAAAATGGGGGGGGAGGAAATTGAGCAAATTGGGCGCTCAATTCGCTGAAATTGAGCGAATTGGGATCCCAGTTCGCTGGAATTGAGCGAATTGGGCGCCCAGTTCACTGGAATTGAGCGAATTGGGCGCCCTGTTCGCTGGAATTGAGCGAATTGGGCGCTCAGTTCGCTGGAATTGAGCGAATTGGGCGCCCAGTTCGCTGAAATTGAGCGAATTGGGCGCCCAGTTCGCTGAAATTGAGCGAATTGGAAGCCCAGATCCCTGTTTTACAGTGAACTGGAAGCCCAGTTCACTGCAAAAAACTGTTTTAGAGTGAACTGGGAGCCCAGTTCCCTGTTTTACAGTGAACTGGAAGCCCGGTTCACTTTAAAACAGTGAACTGAAATGGGCTTCCAGTTTCTACATCATAACAGTTGGCCAGTGATATTGATGGACTTTATTTTTTATGAACAATCCTAAGATGTCTCATCAACCTAACTAGTCACAATAGCTATTTTTATTAGTAACATGAGAATTGAGAACTGACACAAAGGTTCTCAATATTTTAAGAATGATGCTCAAGCTTTTCATCCAAAGGAACTGGAAACCCAGTTCACTGTAAAACAGTGAACTGAACTGGGGTGATTTGGATTGTAAAGCCAAGGCAAAAATGCACCAATTAGTTAGGTGAGATAACTACTATACTAACTTCCTTCCCCTTATCATCACAGTAACAATTAGAGTTCTAAAACAATTATTATTCAGAAGAAAAGGAGTAGAAAAGAATGAACCAAAGTAAATCTTATCCAAATTTCACTAAAATTGTAATTAATAATCTAAACTTGTAAAACAATGAAATACAGATGCATGTTGCTCCAGATGAACCAAAGTAAAACAATGAAATACAGATGCATGTTCTAGACAAGATAGAGATGCATGTTGCTCCAGATGCATGTTGCTCCAAATGCATGTTGCTCCAAATGCATGTTGTTTCAAATGCATGTTGCTTCAAATTTCACAAAAATTGTAACTGATTGTAAGTTCACTAAAATTGTAATTGTAAAATCAAATCCAAAGTAAAATAATGAACCAAAGTAAAACCAACATGCTCCAGATGCATGTTGCTAATCAAACTTCTAAAGTAGAAAAGCTCTAGAAATACAATTAAAAAACATAGTAGAAAATATCCCCAAAAAGAACATAGTAAAAAGAAAATACCTCCTTGAAGAGACGTTGTGCGGAAGAGGAGCTAATTAGAAATGTTGCCGGCGAGCGGAAGAGGAGCGGCGAACTGTCCAGCAGCGGGCAAGAAGTGAGCGGCGATCTTTCCAGCAGCAGACGAGAAGTGAGCGACGAGCTTTCCAACAGCGGGTGAGAAGTGAGCGGCGAGCTTTCTAGCAGCGGGCGAGAAGTGCGACGGCGTGAGATGGAAGAAATGAGCCCCGACTATTTATGAGAAAACAAAACCCTAACTCTAATTAAACTGCACTGGCTCCTAAAATAAAAAACAGATCGCAATGCACCAAGTGCGCCTAATGTGTGTTTGGATGGCCGGCAAGGCGCGCGTCAAGGCGCGCGTCAAGGCACGCCCGAGGCACATCGCCCGCCTTGACCGTGCTCAGGCGCCCGGTGCGCCCAGCGCCTCAGGCGCGCGCCTTGACAACTTAGATTGTCATGCAAGACGTGTCTATCGTACTGCCAAGATCGCTCAAGTAGGATGTGACAGACCATGATAACAACGACATGACACCAAACCGCATCCTGCTATGTGCTACTTATGGAAACCTCTACGAGACACTGGTGCGTGATAGGTGTCGTGGCACTGCTAGTGACCCACAATAGACTGTAAGGTTTTCCTAGAGATCGTGTTTTCAGTTTTAACTTGTCAATCATCCGTCGAGAAATAAAAAATTTCATACTACTGCTATCAATGATGATGGAACAAAATTATCAATATATGCGGGGAATCGTACGAAAAATATTATTCCTTAACCAATCATCCTTAGCAGGGGCCCGAGGGGTCAGTAGGCTGTGGTGGAGAACGTAAACTAGTCAATCTGATTGTTCTCCTTCTACCTCTAACTTGCTCTCTAACCTTGGATCAAAAATAGGATAAGGTTAGGAGTCGCAAAGGAAGACTCCATACTCAAGTTCTTGCCCATTTTCACAATCAATGATAGTGACGAAGAGACATTGTGCTGGTCTAGTTCCAATAATCATTTTGTTTCTAGAGGGAGCGAAAGGCAGTGCAAGTGTACTTGGGGGTATGCATGATCGGACAAGAGGGTTCGACAGTCCCAACCGTAGGGGTAGAGGTGTGAGTACGTGGAGGTCTATCAGTAAACTTAATTTTGGACGTCTGCTTCTATAGGGCCTCTACTCTACGTGCTCGACTCGAGGCCTCTCTTAAGTCAAAATAGTCATGAAGCTTTAACCGATCTTTAATGGAGTAGCTTAACCCGTTCAGATAACGGAATACAGTCATATCATCATCCTCTCGGAGGTCGAGGCGAGACTGGAGTCGCGCATACCGACAACACACCAGGGAGAGTCTACACTCGGAGGAAGGAGACGGCCCCTATCCCACTGTGATTGGAGGAGAACGCGAAAACCATCTTCATTTCAAAATTTTTGGTTGAATGTTATTTCTATTTTTCCTATGCGCACACCAGAACTCTAGTTATTCGCACCCCACTGTTATAAGGGGTGTTGTATGTTTCATTAGGTTTTCATGTTTGGATGAATGTGTTTTAGGGTTACTCCCTAAGTTCTTCTCATTCCCCTTCACCTTCTTCCTCTCTTGCCCACCACCGCCCCTCTCCCTTTTTGGGCTCTTCTCGGAGTTCGTATCAAAACCCTTGGAAAAAGAAGCCCACGTAGGAGTTGGAAGAAGTCCGTGTTAAGAGGAAATCATAGAATTCTTTTGAGTGGGAGGAGAAGTGTCGTACTTTTCTGATGGAGAGACTGCATCATTTTGAGCATCTGATAATCTTGGAAAAATTGTGATTGTGTCAGCAGGACCAGGAGGAGTTTTCATCAAAGTATCTGACTGTACATCATCCATATCCGCTTCAATTGATTTTGTTAGATTTTGAATTTGTGTACTCAGTGCAGTAACGTTATCTTCTATTTTTCCTACGTGATTTTCCATTTAAAATAAATTGATTTTATATTTCTCTGAAAATATTTAATTGATTTTAAAATAATAATGAGTTTTTTTTATTATTATTATTACTTTTTTGAACAGATTATAATTAATTTAATAATAGAACTGTTTTTAAATAAAAATATTTGAAATCCGAATCGCGTGATTTGAGATAGGAGCGAATCATAGTTGCTCTGATACCAAACTGATGTAGACTCAAATTAGGGTTTCAAAATATAAATATTTTTTATGCAAATTAATTCTTTTTTCTGTAGGCCGAGAAGGCCAACTCGAATTTTTGCACGCAAATCCCTTTTAAAACGTTGGATTTTCTTAAAATCATTAATCGTTGTTTTGAGAAAGATCCTCAAACATTTAAAGATTCAATTTCTAACAAGACTTCGCGACTTCAAACAAGCTTTATCACAACAATAATTTATGAATAACGGCAATAAAAATAGTTCGAACGTTTGAGGCAAGCTTTTACTAATTAAATTAAATTGCATACGATTATGCCAATAATGAGGAGCAAGAAAAAGGGCGGAGTTTACCTGCGCATACGTTAAACTATGGCGAGGAGGGTTCCACCTCAAGTTAAGTTGCACGGGAGGCTAACAGAGGTTGCACGCTTCTGTTCACTACCCAACACTAAGAACCGTAGAGCATCTTTTAAAGGTACGTTACAATCACATAAGATCTCTGACGTGCCTCTCCACTTAAACTAACCTTCTTTGATTCTATGTATCACATCTTTTTTACACCTCCATCTTTTAGAATATTGATCCCAGATATTTAACGCACTCACTGCGTGAAATATCTTGATCACCAAACTTAATAACAGAGTCATTTGTCATTCATGCACTGTGAAATTTAAGCTCCATATACTCCGTCTTTGCCCTGCTCAACCTAAAATCCTTCTTTTCTAAAGTGACTAGCAAAGATTTAAGTTTCGTGTTTACAACCTCTCGCGTCTCATCGACAAAAACATTATCATCCGCAAGCAATAAACACCAAGGTATTGCTTGTTGGATATGTTTGGTGAGCTTATCTAAGACAAGGGTAAAGAGATATAGGCTTAAAGTTAACCCTTGATATAAGCCAACAGTGATAGGAAATTTTTGCGTTAATCCTCCAGATGTCCTCACTCTTGTCAACGAATTTATATACATATTTTTGATTATGTCAATGTATGATACATTTACACCTTTCTTTTCTAAGACTCTCCATAAGACCTCTCTTAGAACCATATCATAAGCCTTCTCAAGGTCGATAAACAGCATATGCAAATCTTATTTTCTTTCCTGATAGTTGTCAATGAGTCTCACCACGAAATGTATAGCTTCCATGGTCGAACGCTCTGGCATGAATCCAAATTCATTCTCTGAGATACTAGTCATTCGTCTAACTCTTATTTCTATTACGCGTTCTCATAATCTCATGGTATGAATCATTAATTTAATTCCTCTGTAATTGACATAATTTTATATATCTCTTTTGTTCTTATACAAAAGTATCAAGATACTTTCTCTCCATTTGTCTAGCATCATCTTTGTCTTCAATATCTTATTGAAGAAATATTAAGCAATAAAATTCTTTCTTTCCCTAGACATTTACATACTTTGATGGACATATCTTCTGGCACAACCGTCTTTCCAATTTTCATCTTCTTTATGGCATCATTTACCTTTAAAACTTGAATTTTACAATAAAAGGTTATGTTCTTATACTACTCTGATTTACTAAACTCTTCAAAAGTCAATTCATTGTCTTTTGCTTCATTGTAGAGTTGATACAAGTATATTTTCAATCGCTCTTTAATAGTCACATTATTCGTCAAAAATAAATCTGTTTCATACTTTTATGCATTTAACTTGACCTAAACCTCTTGTCTTGCTCTCTCTAACTCGAGCAATTTTATATATGTCACCCGCTTTATCTTTGGCATTGAGTCGATTATAAAATTCTCCATAAGCTTGACTTCTTGCATGACTTATTACATGTTACGCTTCTTTAATATTTTGTCAAGTTTCATCATTTATGCAAGCGTAGAGTGTTTTATAGTTGACCTTTTTTTTGCTCTCACTTTGTCTTGAACTTCTTGTTTCCACCACCAAAATTTTTTATTTGGGAGTGCACGACCTTTTGATTCTTCAAGTATATTCTGTCCACTTACCCTTAAATGTGAAGACAAAATTTCTTATAAGACACTAGAATCAACATAATTGTCATCAATTAGTTGTTTCATAATTGTTATCTTGAAAGCAACCTGTTTTTTCGTCTTCAAGTTTCACCACAGAATTTTTTACAACACTTTTAACATTGCCTTAAATTTATTATATTTAATTAGCACATCCAACAACACTAGCCTGTGTTGTGTTGTTAAACTTTCTCCAGATATGACTTTGAAATCCTTACAAATCATTTTATCCATTTTGCAAGTCTTAAAATGTCTGTTTGGGATAGCGTTTGCGGATCCAAAAGTTGTAATGAAACCACAAAATCTGTTTTAAAGTTGTTTGTTTCAACAATTTTTCGAATAGAGAGAGAAACTTGAGAGATAAAGAGAACTTTAGATTATTTTTTTTGCATAATCAATACATGACCCCAAATATTAAAATCATACAACAAATATTAAAAAATCTTAACATTACGACAATTATGACTCAATATTACGACTCAACTCAACCTATAAATAATACTAATAATAATACAAGATAACTGACGGAGGATCTATAACACTTCATCCATGGAAGTAAACGGTGGTGGTATGTCGACGGTCGGCAACGACAGTGAGAGGTGCAGAGCGGTGATTACTGTCGGGGACGGCACAAGCTACGGAGGCTGTGGTGGCGATTCAATGAAAGGCGGTGGCGATGCCACCACTAGAGGGAAAGTCGGCAACTCCAGCTCTGGTGGTGGTGGCGATTGAAAAACAACTAGCGAGACGCGGGACATGCGGAGGGCGGCGAGCTTGAAGTCGAGTTGAGCGTTCAGGTGGCAGAGGTGAGCTTCCCTCTGAGCAATACGACGGTCTAGCCTGGTGAGGGTGGCGAGGAGCTCAATGAGGTTGGCAGCGCTAAGTTATATGATGGAAATGTGTAATAATAAATTAATTATTAGTAAAGTAACTAATTACTTAACAGGAAATAAGTAATTAATTAATTAACAAAAAATAATATAGTGTGCGGGGCTGCGGATAATGTCCAGCTCAAGGAGTGGAATAGAAGGGATAGGTGGGACTTTAGAAAAATTAAAAGAAAAAAGATATGATGTGTGATGCCTGAGGAAGAAATGAAGGGACCTGGTGAATGGACGGGATGGGGCTCCGGGAGATAGGAGAGGTAGCATGCAGGATGGGAGATTGGACATTTTTTTGAAATAAAAAAATTATAAAAAAAAACAGTAGGAAGGTGTGTGTTACATGTGGCGCTAGAGAAAGGGCAGAGCAGTGTGGGCTCGATTGGACAGAGCAGCAGGCGGAATAAGTAGCAGGCAGAAGGACAGAGGAGCAGTGACTGATCGACGAAGCAACGGCACGTCTGGTTTGGATGGTGAGGAACGAGCGGAAGCCTGTGCACAGGAGGATCGATCGTCGAGGAATGAGACGATCCCGTTGGAGGCTATGTTCCAGCTCTGGCTTGCGGAAATGGCGGATGCAGCGACAGCGCTGGGTCGCAGAACTTGTCGAGCACTTCTTGGAAGATGTCGGGCTTGCGTTGGCCGGAGAAGAGGATGAAGAAGCTGCGGAAACAGCCAAGGCAGAGCAGCAGGCTTTGAAGCGATGGGCGTCAATGAGGAAGTTGGCTTGTAGAAGTAGCGGCGGGGGAAGATGAATGTCGGCGTCGCGTGCGAGAAAACTCAGTGGCACGAGGGGAGGAAAGTCGCTCTGATACCAGTTGTTATCGTCCTCCTTTGGGGGATTCGTCGGAGGAGCAGGCGGCGGTGAGATACAAGGGGTAAACCCTAGAATGAGGAAGAAGATGAGAAGAACTAGAGAGAGAAGCTTGAGAGAGAAAGAGAACATTAGATTAATTTCTTGCATAATCAATACATGACCCCAAGGGCCTTATATATATAGGTGTTGATGGTATAACTATAAATAACACAAACATACAACAAATATTAAAAACACTCAAACACTACGGCGTTATGACTTAATATCACTGTTGTGGATATCCTCCGACATGACCGATATATCGGCCGACATAAAGGTTTCATGGACAAAACGACACGTTTCCGATTTTTTTTTTTTGCAAAATATCCTTTTGGAATATATCCTCCGATATGTCTGTTATTAACCAATATATTCGCCGATATATCGGCCGATATATCCCGACATTTTATCGACTGATTTTTTTCAATTTATTTTAATTAGTGTCTATGGTCAGACCAAAATTATTTCATTGTTTAGGTTGTTTTTTACCTTCCTCTGGCTTTCTTCCTTGCTCAAGTCCGTCATCGACTTTAATTATGCATGATCTTTGAATTATGGACTAAATGTTCCTTATCTTTCATTATCATCGACAACTTCCCAATATTTTGTCTGCTCTTGTTTTATTTCACGTGTTATACCGTTATTACTAATGCAATACAAAATGTTTATATTAGTTTCATAAATTTAGGAGTTCAATAAATATCAAATAATCAATATATTAATATATATAAATTAAAAAAAAAGATTAAATTTATAAATGATTACTCATGTAAATAATTAAATATTAAAACCCGATATATGAAATATCCCCGATATATCCCCCGACATATTAAAACCGACATGAAAAACCTAAACCGACATGTCCCCGATATCCGACATCTACAACCTTGCTTAATATTACAACGATTCAACTGAACATATAAATAATACTAATAATAATACAAAATAACTGACGGAGGATCCGTAACATGTTGATGGGTAAATCAATAGGTGGCATGCTTATATGATTTGGTATCATCCTATTCAAAAAATATCGACATCAGTAGGATGATAATGTTGATGGAGAGAATGTTAGTGGGGAATCAATTTTTTCAACGGGCCAAACACGTCAATGTATAGATTTGATAAATAATATGTAATCAAAACAGCCAGTAAAGTATTGATTTGATAAATGTTGGTGGCAAACATATCCAAATTTTTGTGATATGATTTGATAAGTCTTATGAGGAAGATTTTTTTCATATATTTCTTAGTATGATAAATCTTATCTAATCAAATAAGTAAAATATTGATTGATAAATGTTTGTGATATGATTTTTTTAATATATATATTTGAAAAACTTCCATAATTTTTTCTGAATTTTTTGTTGATTGCTTGTTGATATGTGATATGATTTGATAAATCTTATGAGGAGGATGTTGATGATTTTCTCCTCTAATCTTTGTAGACTGTTGTTTAACATTTACATATTTCAGTAGGAAGGAGGAGTATGGTGAATGATTGTTCCGTGTAAATTTTACAAACATCATTTTCATATTAAGGCATGAAAACATTGAAATTTTTTTGTGTTTACAGTTTAATGGAAAAAACAAAGGAGGGAGGAATCTCAGCTAATTGGGATTCAAATAAAGTTTTAATCTTTTGTGATCTTGCATTAAAGAGATCGGGTTGGGTAATCGCCCATCACTCACTTCAGCAAGGATGGTTGGAAATTTTGATCGTGTACACACCGGAAAAAGCTACGATCAAATGCAAATTAAGAATAAATGGGATCATCTCAAGAAAGACCGGAAGTTGTGTAAAGAACTAAAACATGGAGAGACGGGTTTGGGATGGGACCAGGAAAGGAGAACCAATGTTGCATCTGATGAGTAGTGGGAGGAAAAAATCAAGGTCATCTCAAAATCAATGATTTTAAGCAATGTTTTACTTTTTTGAATTTCTTTTCATATTGTTATAAACTTATTATTGTTGTGTATAGGTTGTTCTTGCAGCAAAAAAATTTTGATACGATGGTATAGCGCCCGAGTTAGAGGAGAAACTGAATAATATAAAAAGTCAAGCAGTGGCAACAGGTGAAGATTCAAAGGCACCATCAATTGGTAGTGTGCCACCTGATATGGAGCACATGGCTATGGAAGAAAATAATGCAGAAGCTGACCTGTCATCGATGTGGTCTTGAAGAGGTAAGAGAAAATGCATCAACCAACATTGGCAATGCCTCCAACTCTTTGAGGTAAAGAAGAAGGATGGGAAAGAATAAAAGAGTGATTGTTTCCTACATGAGTGAGTTGCACAAATCTGCACTTGCAGTGAACGCTCCGCCAATTATCACAATTCACAATCAAAGAGATAGTGGAATTGATCTTCAATATTCCAGAGATATGTGCTGACCCCGGCTTACACTACTATGTTGTGAACTATAATAAGGACAAAAACAACAGAGATTTTCACGAGCATTCTAGATGATATACGAATTTGGTGGATCCAAAAATGCTTATGAGAACAGCGCAGTGGTATTTATTTAGGTAGTTGTTTGTTGATTTGTTATGTAGCGATCTATTATGTCTTTTTTATCCTTTTTAGGCATTAACCATCATGCAATGTTTTATTCTAGAACATGGCGTTATCTGTGTGCGCTATTTTATTCATGTATTTATGATATGTTTTGAGCTGATTCTATTTTATGATATGTTATGTGTTGTTTCTATTTTGGAAACTTTTAATGTTGTTTTGTAAACTTTTAATGTTATTCTGGTAACTGTCATTTTTGAGACAAAATTGTCTTGTTAGTTTGGTAACTTTTGATTAAACACTACTATGCTGAAAGAGTTACTTGTAGGGCACCCAAATAGAATTCATGATGCATTTACAATGTCAAAGCGTATATTTATTGATTTACTTCGAAAGTTAGAATATAATCTTGAGTTACAAGGATTGTAACGCATAAACTCATGAGAAGTCCTGACAATTACATTGTACATCTTAGCATATGGAGGCGCTGTGAGATTAACAAAAGAGCGATTTCAACACTCGACTGAAACAATAAGTAGATATTTTTCGAAAGGTCTTAAATCACTATTTTTACTATTTGTTGATGTTATACAACCAATTGATCGCCATTTTAGAGATATACCTGTGGAAATAAGGTATGATGTCCGTTACATGTCATTCTTTAAGGACCAAGTTGGTACAATTGACGGTACACATGTATATGTGATGATACCTATTGAAGATTAAGTTAGATATATTGGACGTCATGGTACCACAACATAAAATGTGATGGTTGTTTGTGACATATGTGCTTCACATTTGCACTCGCTAAATGGTGAGGATCAGCTCATGATAGTCACATCTTAGCACATGTATTGACACACGATAGACTACATTTTTTGAATCCCTCTCAAGGTAAATTGTTAAATAAATGATCATATATATTATAATCATTCACTATCATGTTAATATGTTTAACATATCAAGGAATTACAAATAAATATTATTTTGTGGATGTTCGATATCCATTAAAGATGGGCTATTTAAAACCATGTCCAGAAAAAAGATATCATTTGGCAAATTATACACGCGGGAGTCGTCCCGTCCAAGACAGATGTTATGGTCCTATTCGGTGGTAGTCAGAGGAATCGACGGAGGTGGAGATGGCAGTAAAAGAGATACTATGAATCGATGACCGCGGCTGTCTAAGCAGGGCTTGCTCAAGAAGAGAGAGCTTCCAAGATTTCTTTTAGGGGTTAGAAAAATAGAACTTCATTCATTGATTCCTGATACATGACACTAAGGGCCTATTTATAGGACCCCCAGGTGGAAAACCTGTAATTACATGAAGACGCATAAAATATTAAAATACATAAATACTAATATAATAAAACTTGACTACTAATACAAACTCAATACAACATATAATAAAATAAATGACGAAAGATCTGAAACCGATATGTAACATCTCATCCGCCCATGAAATCGAGCTTGTCCTCAAGCTCAAACCTCGCAAAGATTGTCGAGTCCTTAGGCATCTTAATCTCGCGCCAAAACAATTGTCGATATCCTGTCGTGGTGGCCTTTAACGTGGCATTGTCGGTATAAAAGTGAGTATTGTTGGTGCAAGCTGAGCGGTGGCGAGCAACATCAGTGTGAAGGACGGAGGAGTAAGGACCGACGACTTGAGGAATGGATCTAGCAGAGCGGTGGCGAGGAGACATGGCAATGCGACCAAAGGCAGCAGCGGGATAGCCGGAGGAACCGACAAAGCATGGGTTGGCGGAGCAGGTGTTGACAAGGGAAGCTGTGTCACATCGCAGATTAGCGAAGAAGGCAGCTGCACGAGGAAAGGAAGCGGCGATGACGAAAACTGCAAGGTGAATCCTGCAAGAGATGGCAGCGGCGGCGAAAGTGGAAGCGGTGGAGGAAAGGTGGCTATCAAATTATCAAACTTGTGGAGGAGCTTGGCCATGGAGTCCTAACGACGTGCCTCTGCATCACGAATTCATGCATCCATGAAGTCGTGAAGTTGTCCATGACGTCCTGGAGAGCAGCTAGAAAATTAATCGAGTCCCCCATAATTAATTTGATGAAGAATTAATTAACACTTCCAAAAAAAATTGGGGAGCCGGTGTTGCACAAATATGTCTGAACTGGAGACCTGGCTGGTTTGGGGCTCGAGGAAAGTGAAAAGGCGCACGCCCTGGCGCTCGAGGGTTGCTTGAACTAGGCGGTTCGAAGAGGGGCAGGGCAGATATGCGCAGGACGAGAAGATGTGTCGGTTGGAAGCGCGTGGTAGGTGGATGTCGATGAGAATGAAACAGCGAAGGAGCGCGAAAGGATCGGAAGGTTGTTGTACCGACGAGGTCGTGCGGAAGGATGCGCTGGGAAGAAGCATGCAGAATTGTGTTAAAACTACGGTAGCGAAGATATCATCGGAGATCGGAAGGAGCACAGAGGAACGGTCGCTGGAGGGCTTGAGGTGTGCGTCTTAGGCAAGGAGTGAGCGCTAGAGGGCTTGAATGAAGTGTGTGTTGTTGATGGGGTCAAGCTACCATTGGCTCGAAGGGGATGCTGCGACAGGTCCATCCGTAGAAGGAGACGCAGCAACGGGAACTTGGCAAGTTGAGAAAACAGCAAACAAATCTTAACGGGAAGTGATTCGCAGCGGAAGTAAAGGAACAAGGGGAGGAAGGAGAGCACTGATACCAAAGTTGTTATGGGCCTATTCGGTGGTAGTCGGAGGAACCGAGAGAGGTGGAGATGGCGGTGGAGGAAATATTAAGGAGTCATGACCGTGGCTGCCAAAGCGGGGCTTGCTCAAGGAGAAAGAGCTTTCAAGATCTTTTTAGGGGTTAGGAATATAGAACTTCATTCATTAATTCCTGATACATGACACTAAAGGTCTATTTATAGGACCCCGGTTGGAAACCCGTAATTACATAAAGACACATAAAATATTAAAATACATAAATACTAATATAATAAGACTTGAATCCTAATACAAACTCAATACAACATATAATATGATAAATGGCGAAGAATCTGAAACTGATTCATAACAGCAGACATGAGCATTTTAATAAGGTACAGTCATCTCTTCGATGTGTGATAGGGTGGACGTTTGGTATTTGGAAGAAAAAGTGGCACATTCTTCAAAAAATGTCATATGTCGCAGTACAATTTCAAGAAACAGCGTTCAATAGTGCTAGCGACTATGGAATTTCATAACTTCATTCGTAGACATCCATCTCAATGAGACCAAGAATTTAATGATTGTGATGTTGATGCATTCATACCCCCGAAGGATGATGATACTATAACAGGGGATGATATTGAAACCGATATGTTTGATGTTGGTGGTGTTGAGCACATGTCTGCAGTATGAGATAATTTTGGTGAAAAAATTGTAAAATGCACGCAGGTAAAAATTTCAGGCTTTTTTTTACAAACTATAGAAGTTATCATATTGAAAAGTTTGATTAATATCAACTTTTTATCGCACAGGAAAACATATATAAATGGAGAAGACAATGCGCTACAAATATTAATGTTTAATTTTATTTAGTGAACTATGTAAAACATTTAAGTTTTATTATATGTTTAAGATTGTCTTATGAACAATATGCATTTCAATGTTTTTGTTTTAAAAAATGGCTTTCAAAAAATTGTTCTTCCAAACAACTTGATTGAAAAAGTTTTATTCGATCAGCACTCATGCACAGACTATTCAAACAGTCGACATCTTTTTCATTACTGCTTCTAAAACAACTTTGTTCAATCAGCTCTATTCGATCAACAACTTTTCCATCAGCAACAACTGTTCCAAACAAAGCCAAAATAACCAATTTGTGACTAATTTGGTTCGTTTTTAAACGTAATTAAATATTCTTCGCTTTTCAGGAAGAGCGTATTTGTTACAGTTAGCTCATGTGCTATGACAAAATCTAAAATGTTTTTTCCTTCTTCATTTTTTCTCTATACTAAAATCTTTCATGAACGGCTATATAATCTATATTTTCCTTTCTTATATGTCCATTTAAGTCTCCTTTTATAAAAATATTCTTTCTTTGTGGGATTTCTCTTACTAAATCATTTAAATCTTCCCAAAATTGTACTTTTATAACTTCATTGAATTCTACTTTTACATAAGCACTGATCGCATTAATAGTTTTTTTTCTTATGATCAATTTAAGAGTTGTGATTCTATCATCTTTTCTACTTATCCCAACAATTTCATCCCTCCAAGTGGTATCCAGAATAATACCTACTTCATTACTTGTTTTATTTTTTCTTGTGTATCATAATTTATAACATGAATTGTCTAGAAATTTAGCTTTTTCACTCACCCATATATTCTCTTGCAGACATAAGAATCGCACAGTACTCACATATACTTAATATTTTAATTTTTAAACCTAACAAAGGAATCATATAACAAGCTGTGAATTCTCTACACGGTATTCGCATACTCCTTTCTCACTACAGCATATGCATAATAAAAAGAAACATTCATACATAATAAAGAGATATATAACATACGGAGATGATCTTAACACATACCATACACACATTAACATAAATATAATAAAATTGCAGGATTACTGCAAGAAAGATAATGTTAAGCTCTCACGATCTCATCCCAAATGAGCAAGTTCCTCAGTCAACTGTGAATGTGCAACTGAGATATGAGCCAAATGAGAGCTGATCTGCGCAACCACTGAATGGAAACGGCCAATCTCCTTATCCAAGCGAAATTCATGAAAACCCGCACCAGACTAATGGATTCTATTGAGATCTGGCGGGAGGTACAACGAACGCAAAAAGAAATGATTAGCGTTGTTTTAAGAATTAAGATAAATAACTTTCGAGGATAATGAAGAAATTTTCTCCTTATAACACTTTTTATCTTTTTCGAGATAATGGATTTTATCTAATAACCTCTTCATATCCTTCTGGAATTTCTCCTACAGCTATTTTAGGACCTCCATCACTCCTTTTGACTTCGCCGACTTAGCTACATGAATCACTACAAAAGAATAACATAAAGCATCAGTGAACACGTTCTTTCACACCTAAAAGGTAAAATTTATGAGTTATCAGGAACATGTTATCAGAACTCGCAAGTAATTCTCTTAGGGCTTGTAAGTTTCCTCAACAACCCAAAAGCTCATAGCAGTCAATGTTCCACTTGAAAATATTGACTGTTTTTTACGCTTGGAATCAATGTTTGTGAGCATATGCCTCCCTCTGAGGTCGTTGTTGCTTTAGTTCCACATTATTTAAAAGCATCTCACCTGACTCGCTACCTTTCCAAAGCAAGAATAAGCTAAGTATGTCACCTAAGAGCAGGTTTTACTTGCTTTTCAGTATAAGTAATTGAAAGAGCCCTCTCCTCGAAATTCACTTTGGTTATCGCCTCAGCTTTAGCCTTTGCCTAGGCATCAGCTTTGGTTATTGCCTCTGCTTCAGCCCTGGCCCTCTCCTCGGTATCAGCCTTGATTTTTGCATCAGCATCATCCTTGGCCTTCTCGGCATCAGGCCTAGCTTTTGCCTCAACTTTAGCCCTGGCCCTCACCTCAGCATGAACCTTGATTTTTGCTTCGGCATCAACCTTGATTTTTGCCTCAAAGTCAACCTTGGCTTTCTCAGCATCGGCCCTACCTTTGCCTCAACCTCAGCCTTGACTCTCGCCTCAGCTTCAACCATGGCCTTCTCTACCACAATCGCAGACTTATCTTTTGCATCGGCTTTGGCCTTCGCTTCTGATTTTGCTTTTGATCAGCAATAAGATGTTGCGCTTCCACCTCTCCTTCTTTAAGTCAATTCGCAACCGCTCCTCCGCAACTTATTTTTTTCCCGGATGGCAGTAAGAAGTCGTGACCTCTCCTCAATTCTCGCCCTAACTTTGGCTTCTTCCTCCTCCTTCAGAACTCGTAACCGCTCGACCTTATCCTCAGCAACATGAATCAGCTCTAGATCCTCCTTCTGGATAATTTCATTGACCTTAGTCGCCTTCACTCTTGGGAGAAGAACCTTGGAGGATGTCTTATTTCTCTTCTTATCAACAGAAGATGGTTTAGAGGATGCAGATGCGAATGCAGACTGCTTTAATTTCTGATGTTGTTTTCCAATTGAGTTCGCTACACCTATCAACTTCTTGAAAATGTCTTGTGCATCTACCTCATAAGTCATAAACAGACTCTGGTCAATGCTAAACAAATAAAAAAAAATCACCTTTAGACGGATCCAAATCAAGAATTTTATCAAAATAGGTGATATTGGATGTGGTGTTGTACTCTAGAGTTGGTTCAGTGATCCTTAAATCTAGACAATGTGTATGTTATGTTTCCAAGCAAGGAAATCACCAGAGGGGTTACCACGGGAACAACACTAGAACTCGCATGTCCCTTGATAAGCACTTCATTCCCAGAGCTCATCGTTTGTCTTCAGAGTGTTATAAGAACAATTGGAGAGTATTGATTTTTTTCTAAAGTGACCCCGTTGGAACTGGTTCATGGAATATTTATAAGCAGGCTGCAACATTCGAGGCCAAAAACAATTTTTTTGAAGCTATCATGAACTTAGAAAAATCAGGGATTCTGTTTACCAGGAACATGGCAGGAACATGGCGACCGCGGAATCATTCAATGAAACATCCTTCATCAGCATGAGCGAACAGGCCGGCCAAACTCGCTCATACTTGGTTTTTGGTTGTACTGCGTGAATGACCACGACATGTTTGCCCAAACTCCCTTTACAGTATCAGCCTTTTATAGTTCTCTTTTTTGCCTGCCCGTATCTCCTGTACCCGGGTAATTTTTTTCCCTTGAGAAAGGGGATGCCTGCTTGGGCAGCCCCTTACAAGTATAAATATGGGTAAACAGTACCGTAAACTTAGTTATTAAAGACGCAAAGAGCACCGAGGCGCAAAAGAGTCTTGGAGCCTATGTGCAAGGCCCGAGATGCAGGCGCGCGTCTGACGAAGGTAAGACGCAACCATATTCATTTTAAAAAATATGCATCAAACATCAGTTAATCTTCTTAATTAGATTTTTCATCTATTCTACTCATTAATCATTCATCACTATCATTTATATCGCTTAAAAAATAGAATTAATGTGGTCACTTGAATCATATCTAAGTCTTAACACTCGATTATATTTCACAAACACTAAATCATGCAAAAACTATTGAGTTCATACATTATTTCTTTCTTTTGAAAAAAAAATTGCAAAAAACATCGCACCAAGACGTGCATTTTATGCTCCAAATGCGCAAAAAAATGGCGCACGAAGACGCAAGCCTCTAAGCCTGTTGAGCCTGGATCCTTAGGCGTGCCTGAGGCACTCCTTTAACAACATAGACCGTAAAGGACATGAAAAACCCTCGCCAAGCTATTCGCAAATTCTAGCGAGCTTGTTGGGGCTGCGGTCCGGAATCGCCCCCGCGCTGCGGTGCTATGCGGTAATGGCTTAACTGGCTGCCCCGTGGATCCGCCCGAGGACCTTTGATATAAAGATTAGTTGCGCCGTCCTCCATCAGTCCGGGCTTTTGGTCGAGTTGGTTGCGCTAAGTCCTCTCAAGTGGTATCTGAGGGGGTCGCGGGTTCGAAACCCCGGGGTCGTTTTCGGGGGGGATTGTTGGGGCTGCGGTCCGGAATCGCCCCCGCGCTGCGGTGCTATGCGGTAATGGCTTAACTGGCTGCCCCGTGGATTCGCCCGAGGACCTTTGATATAAAGATTAGTTGCGCCGTCCTCCATCAGTCCGGGCTTTTGGTCGAGTTGGTTGCGCTAAGTCCTCTCAAGTGGTATCAGAGGGGGTCGCGGGTTCGAAACCCCGGGGTCGCTTCGAAGCTAAATCAGTTGAAGGAATGTACACCAGGCTCAGCTCAATCATCAATGAGCTGAGAACCCTTGATAAGGAGATAACATTGACAGAGGTCAATGATAAGATACTGATGTGCTTCCCCAGCACATGGGATCTTAGGATCTGGCACATCAAGGAGGCCAGAAGTACTACTGAAATCTCAACTGAAGCCCTCCTTGGAAAGCTCAAATCTTTTGAGCAAGTTCTAAAGTCCAGGGAAGCTGAGGCTGAAGCCAAGACTCCAACTCCAACAAGGAAAGAGCAAACTCTTGCTCTCAAAGCTGCTGATGCTTCTGAAGGAAACCAATCCAATGAGGAGCTGATGGCACTCTTTGCCAAAAGGTTTCTCAAGATGGACAGAAAGGACTTCAGAAAGAAGTCTTCAAGATATGAAGATAAACCAAGGTATGACAGATCTCCTGCTAAAGAAATTATCTGTTATGGTTGCAAGAAACCTGGACACATTCTACCAAAGTGCCCAGAGGAAAAGAACAAAGAAAAGAGAAAAGAAAAAGAACATCACAAGAAGCACTCCAAGTCCTCCTCCTACAAAAATAAGAAGAAGGAGAAAGGATTTGTTGCTGAAACCTGGAGTGATTCAGATGAGGAATCTTCCTCCTCAAGCTCCAGTGAAGATGAGGAAGAGAAGAAGGCAAAGGAAATTTGCCTTATGGCAATTGATGTCTGCAGCAATCACTCAGCTGCAGAGAGTTCTGATGATGATGAAGAAATGCCTACAGAAGATCAGGTATTATCTTTTTATGATTTTTCTTCTGCTGAATTTAAATCTGAATTTAAATCCCTTTGTTTAGATTTAATTAGTTCAGAAAAAGAAATTAAGGAGCTTAGAAATAGGATAGCAGAATCAGAAATCCTCTCCATTGAAAATGCTAGGTTAGAAGCAGAACTCACTAAATCTAGTGAAGAAATAAAATTTCTTAAAAATGAACTAGCTAAATCAAAAAGATTAGAAGAATCTCTAAATGGTAGAAGCCTTAAGCTGCTAGAGATTACTAGCATGACAAACACTAGGTCAGGCAATAATAAGCTAGGCTTAAGAGCCTCATCAAGTGAACCCTCATTGGTTCTTAAAAATCATCTTTCAACTCCAGTAAACTTTATTTCAGCTGATGGAATAAAGAATACTGAGCAAGTAAATCTAGTTAACAAAGCCTTAAATAAAGCTAAGAGAGAAAAGAGAAAGCAAAAATTTAAGGAACTACAAAAGTCGTCGAACGCTGCTCGACGATCGAAGGCTCAATGGTCGAACGATGCTCGACGATTTGAGCATCGATCGTCGAACGATGGTCGACGATCTCAATATGATTTTCAAAATAACAACCTGAACCTTAAAAATCCTAATGTAAATAGAAACCCTAGATTTGTTGACCCATCAACTGCATGGAGCATTCCACCTAGGAGATCCTATCCCTTAGGACATAAACCCCAACCTGCTTATTCTTTTATTTCAAGTTTTCATTATGTGAAGAATAATGAACCCAAGGTTGTCTGGGTCCACAATGTCTAACTGTTTAATTTGCAGGTGAAGACCTATCCAATTACTAAAGATAAATGGTATTTGGATAGTGGCTGTTCCAAACACATGACAGGAAACAAAGAAAATCTGTCAAGATACAAGGTCAAGCTTGGACCAAAGGTGATCTTTGGGGATTCCAGCTGTGGTCAAACAGAAGGATATGGTAGGAATACCATTGGAGCAGTAACATTCAAAAGGGTTGCATATGTAACTGGACTGAAGCACAACCTAATCTCAGTAAGCCAGTTATGTGATGCAGGATATCAGGTATCTTTCACTAACACTCTCTGTAATATTACTTTAAATAGTAATGTTGTGTTAGTAGGCATTAGACAGGATAATATTTATTTAGTAGATTTTAACTCAACTCAATCTGAAATCTGCCTGTTTAATGAAGTAACAAATAATAACACCTTATGGCATAGGAGGCTTAGCCATGTTAACCTCAAGAACATATCTAGGTTATCTAAATACAAACTTGTTAGAGGTTTACCTTCTTGCCCCTACAAGAAGGAAAGTCTATGCAAGTCTTGTCAATTAGGCAAGCAAACCAAAAACTCCTTTAAATCTGTAAATAAAAGTGATTCACCTAGAATCCTGTATTTATTACATTTGGACCTTTTTGGCCCAATAAATGTACATAGTCTAGGAGAGAAGTTTTACAATTTAGTGATTGTATATGACTTCTCTAGGTTCACTTGGGTGTTCTTCTTGAGAACTAAGGCTGATAACTTCAAAGTTCTTACAGACTTTCTGCTATGTGTGCAGACTGAGTATTCTACTCATGTGGCCTTGATCAGAAGTGATCATGGTACTGAGTTTGAGTCTCTTCTCATGCAAGAATTTTGTGAGAAAGAAGGTATCAAACATAGCTTCTCTGCTCCTAGAACTTCCCAACAAAATGGGGTAGTGGAAAGGAAGAATAGAACCCTGATTGAAGCTGCTGGAACATTATTGGCAGATGCTAACATGTCTCTTTCTTATTGGGCAGAAGCTGTTAGCACAGCTAATTATGTCTTGAACAGATGTCTTATACACAAGCTTAAGATTAAAACTCCTTATGAGTTGCTTAAAGGAAAGAAACCTAAAATTAATTATTTTAGAGTCTTTGGTTGTGTAGTGTATATTCACAATAACAACAAATAATATCTTAGAAAGTTTGAAGCAAAAGCTTCAGTGGGAATTTTTCTTGGATATTCCCAAGTAAGCAAAGCTTATAGGGTGTTCAACAAATCAACATCTAAAATAGAAGAGTATGTGCATGTTTCCTTTGATGAGTCAAAGATGTTTTACAAGGAGAAGGAAACTTCTCCTTCCTCAAGCTCATTGTAGGTACCAGAATCATGTAAAGATGTCACTCAAGAGATTCTCCATCTATCAACTCTTCATATCACTGATTCAGACAGTGATGAAGACATTGTGGAAGCAGTTGCTGTACCACCAACAGTTGATCCAATTCCTCAGGAGGAATTAATCCAAACTGTTGCTGAAGATCACATCTCACCTGCTGATCTTGTCACACTTAGAGATCATCCTACATCTCAAGTGATTGGTGACATATCAGCTGGTGTGCAAACAAGACATCAATTAAGACAGGATGTGATGCATGCTTGTTTCCTTTCACAGATTGAGCTCATCACCATAAAAGATGCTGAGCTAGATCCCCACTGGATCATTGCTATGCAAGAGGAGCTTAATCAATTTGAAAGATGTAAAGTATGGACTTTGGTTCCAAGACCTAAAGACCAACTGATCATAGGCACCAAGTGGGTGTTTAGAAACAAGTTGGATGCAAATGGAATTATTGTAAGGAACAAAGCTAGGCTTGTAGCTCAGGGCTACAGACAGGAGGAAGGTATAGACTATGACCAAACCTTTGCCCCTGTTGCAAGGCTAGAGGCAATAAGGATCTTTCTAGTCTATGCAGCCTATATGAAGTTTAAGATTTTTCAGATGGATGTCAAAAGTGCATTCCTAAATGGTGAGCTAAAGGAAGAGGTGTTTGTTGAACAACCTCCTGGGTTTATCTCTTCAACTCAACCCTCATTTGTTTACAAGTTGCAAAAAGCTCTTTATGGACTTAAACAAGCACCCAGAGCCTGGTATGAGACTCTAGCTAGTTTCCTGTTAAAGCACAACTTTGTTAGGGGAGTAGTTGATAGAACCCTTTTCGTTAAGCATCACAAGGACATCATCCTGTTAGTTCAAGTTTATGTGGATGATATTATTTTTGGCTCCACTGATCCCAAACTATGCAAAAAGTTCTCTAACCTGATGCATTCTAAGTTTGAGATGAGTAGTATGGGTGAGCTGTCTTACTTTCTTGGTCTCCAAGTAAAGCAAGATGCTGATGGCATCTTTATCTCTCAATCCAAATATGTCAAGGAATTAGTAAAGAAGTTTGGGATGGCTGATGCTTCAGCAATGCATACACCTATGGCTACTAATGTAGTTATAGATTCTGATGATCAGGGTAAGCCAGTTGATCAGAAAAATTATAGGGTCATTGTTGGTTCCCTATTGTATTTAACTGCAAGTAGACCAGATATAATGTTTGTCACATGCCTATGTGCTAGATTCCAGGTCAACCCCAAGGAATCTCATTTGATTCTCCTCAAGAGAATTTTGAGAAACTTGAAAGGATGTCTAAATTTAGGACTATGGTACCCAGCTGAATCAGAATTTGAGTTAATTGGATACTCTGATTCTGACTATGCTGGCTGTAGAGTTGACAGGAAAAGTACCTCAGGAACATGTCAGTTCCTGGGAGAGAGATTGGTCTCTTGGTTCTGTAAGAAACAGGCTTCTGTCTCAACTTCAACTGCAGAGGCTGAATATATAGCAGCTGCTAGTTGTTGTTCACAGATCCTGTGGATTCAAAACCAGCTTTTGGATTATGGGTACACACACAAGAACACCAAAATCATGTGTGACAGTACCAGTGCTATCTCCATTGCACAAAATCCTGTGCACCACTCTAGGACCAAACACATTGAGATTAGACACCATTTCCTGAGAGATTGTGTGGAAAAGAACAAGATCAGCCTTGAGTTCATATCCACTGACCTTCAGAGAGGTGATATTTTCACCAAGCCCTTAGATGAACAGAAGCATCTGTTCTTTTTGGTTCAACTAGGCATGATTAATGGAAAAGACTAAGTGTGACTTCTGCCTTTTTAAAATCTGTTTGAAGATCGACGAACGACGTTCGACGATAGTCGAACAGGTCGAGCCTATCGTCGACCTATGGGTGACGACGGCTTGTTTGTTTGTGAAGACAGAAATAGTCGAACGATTGATCGACTACTCTGCTTCAGGAAACGATCGTTCGACTATCGTCTCCAGGATCTGTTAAAATAGATCGACGATTGCTGTTTTAATATAAAACCGATGGTCGACCTAGGTTAAGAGATCGTTTTTTTAGTAGTCGACAGAGCTCGTCTTTTCGTATTCCGTCTTTCTGCTTGAGCTCTGCCCCGCGCCTTCTGCCGTTTCGTCTTCGTCGTCCTCTCCAACCAAATCAATGGCGGTTGCTCCAGCTCTCCTGACTGCGATGAAGTTTGACGCCGGTTTCAGCGTGGATTTCGACTCGTTCAGCTCCTGCGATGCGGAGATTATAGAGATGCTACAGCTCTGCAAGGATCAAGGTTTGGAAAAGCTGATGTCAACAAGGATCAAGATCAACATCCCAGAGATCAAAGAGTGGGTTTACTCTTCGTCTTCCAGCGACGAATCCATGACCGGGACAATAGGCGACGAAGAGGTAATCCTGACTCCTGCCGTTCTGACTGAAATTTTCGGATTATTGAATGGACAAGAAGAATATGACCAAGATATTCAAGAATATGGAAGAATGCTCATAGAGCTAGGACATGCTGAGGGCATTCCTACAAAGTTGCTGAAAGTGAACTTCCCGTTGAGGATTAAGTTCTTAGCTGAACTTGTTGGAAAAGTGCTTTTGGGCAAGCACTCGGCTCATGATAATATAACCAGGCAGCAGTTTCCTTGATGAGTGCAATTATCAACAAGAAAGAGATAGATTGGGCAGGGATGTTGTTTGATTTGATCAGAAAGAAGAACAGCAAGGAAGTAACCCTTGGAAGGGTAATAGGAATATTTCTAAAAGAGAAATATCCTCAACTGTTGGGTACAGTTGCAACTTCCATCAATGCCAGTAAGAAAATGGATCCCACCTTATTTGTTAAGTGGAAAAGGAGCATTCAGAATCCTTCACCAGCTGGGGTAGCTCCTGTTTTATCTGAGAGCACCAGGACTGTGTCAGTCACTCCCCATCTACATGAAGAAGGCTCCTCCTTTCCCCCCATTACTTCTACTTCTGCATTACCATCCACTTCTACTGCATTGCCATCTACTTCTGCATTACCATCTACATCCATTGTCTCTCTTCTACTTGATTCCTCCACTATTCTCCATGCATCACCACCAGCATCTCCACTCTCTTCACATCTTGCTAGGATTTCTCATCCTAGTTTTGATCTGTTGGTTTCTGAGAATTTACCCACTCCACCTCAGTCACCAATTCCTCATTCAGATCATATTGATCTTCCTGCATCCACTCATCAATCCCCAGTTCACAACATATCTCATCAGGAGACCACCGTCCCTGATGATCTTCCATCTACTGTGATTCCCCCACCATCATTTGAAATAACTCCTGCTTTTATTGCAAACATCCTAGAGCTAATTACTCCTTCAATCAAAATCATGATTGAAGAACCAATTGCCCCTCTTGTTTCTTCCATCTCTTCCCTGTCATCCTCCATCATAGCTCTCTCTAAGTCTGCTGAGCCCTTTTCAGTTAGGGGCCTGACTTCAGTATCTACTGAAATCAGGCAGGGGGAGATGTTCGAGGAAGATGCCTCAGGACTGCCCCTTGTTACTCCTCCAGCAGATCCCCAAGCTGAAATTCAAAAAGAAACAGCAGTTCCAGTTGACATTACAACATCATCTGCAGAACCAGCACCAGTTCAGAGGCCATCTGATATCATAATGGAAGCAGAATTTGCCTTCAAAGTGTGCCTTGAAGAAGCCTCCACTCCCTTAGTTGCTCTATTTCAAAAGGAAAAAGGATTATTCACTCTGAAAAATCAAGTAAAAAATATGCAGAGTTTGCTCCTCCACCTTCTCTAGTTATTCAAGAAAGTAAAGAGTCAGCTGCAAGTATGCTAGAACTCTCTACAAAATTCAAAACTGTAAAACCTTTAGATCCAACTGGTGAAAATGAATATGAAAGTCAAGAGCTTAATCCTGATTACAGGATGGCAAGATTTCTTGAACTAGTTGGATCAGCTCAAATCAGACAGACCAAAGCTGAAGGAAAAGATATTACAGGCTTAACTACTATGTCTAAATTAAGAAAGAAGGAGCTAGACAAATTTCAGGTTAGACCTGAGGTTTTTGATCCTTCTAAATATATGGAAAAGCACGCAGAAGCAGTAGTGTCAAGAGCAGGAGAATCTAAAATCATTGGAGAACAAGATTTAAAGATATCAAAGAAGGAAGCTCTAGATCCTTTCAGAAAAATTTCTTTTCTTTCTGGTTCTTCTGTATCTAAACCAGATTATGATGCTGCTTAAGTTTTATTTATTGACAGTATGTTTATTTGACTGTTTGATTGATGCAATTTGTTGCTTAGGTGTTTCTTTTCCTAAGTTATATTTATTTCCAGTAGTTTTTGTTTTGAGAGACTTAACCCAAATAGGGGGAGATTGTTGGTACCCTAGTTTGGATTTGAGTTTAGTCTTCTCAATTAGTTTTTTGACCCAAGATTTATCTATGGTCAAAGGTTAGTTGTTTGGTTAGATTGCTTTAGTTGTAGAGTTGTCACTTTTCTAGATAAAGATTTGGTTAAGTTGTTTTTGGTTCGACTATGGTCGAACACCGCTCGACTATCGTCTATCAACTGTTCGACGATCGTCTATCAGTTTGTCGACTATCGTCAGTCAGCAGATCGTCTATCTCTGAGTTAGTTCAACTCTTGATAGCTCGACGATCTGTGGTATCTGCCTCGTCGATCGTCGAACCCCGCTCGACTTCTTTTGACCAGACAGATTTCTTGATAGTTCAACTATCTGCTTGGATAGTTCAACTATCTGCTTGGATAGTTCAACTATCTGATAGTTCGACTATCTGTTTGATAGTTCAACTATCTGTTTTGTTTTATAGTTCGACTATCTGGCTTGATAGTTCAACTATCTGATAGTTCGACTATCTGCTCTGATAGTTCGACTATCTGTTCTGTTTTGGTAGTTCGACTATCTGCTCTGATAGTTCGACTATCTGCTCTGTGTTGATAGTTCGACCATCTGTTTGATGGATCGACTATCTTTTTGATAGCTCGACTATCTGCTTTGATAGTTCGACTATCTGTGTCGTTCGACTATCTGTTCTAATAGGTCGACGATCTCTGTAGTTCGGTCGACGATCTCCGAGGGTCGTTCGACGTTCTTCTGTCTGCCTTTAGTAATTTTGTACTACTTCTGTTCTATGATTTATTTCCTGTTTATTTAGCATATTTTTATTAAAGATTATTTCATTGATTTTGTGCATACATCTCAAGGCAATCTTTGCCCCATCCTTTGTGCATAAGTCAAGCTTTATCTGACAAAGTTTTTTGTCTTATTAGTTGAAATATCTTTTTGCTTTATCTGTCATGCTGTCCTTTATAGCCGTTAGACACAAAAGTCTTCTCTGGCCATAAAGAGTTTAGTCTGATGTGACTTTCTTGAGTACTTCTTTTATCAGATTGGATTTGCAGCTTCTTAGAAAGCGTTATCCCTTTATAGCATGTCTGTCTGCAGGATATGTTTTGTTTTGTGCTATTTGCAGCCCAGATCGCAAATCTCAGAAGAAGACAAAATTCAAACAAAGATTAGAGTCGTTACAGGGGCTAATATATAAAGAGTTTCTTTTGAAAGAACTAGAACAAGATATACATAAGAGAGATACACACAGATATTCATATACAGATTCAAAACAAGAAGAGATACAGCTCTCAGATATTGTTACATTCAACTGAGAAGATCGACCTTCTTCAACTCTCTCTTCTTCAATCATGAGTTCATCCTGCTGCCAGGAACATTCACTCAGAGTCTCAAGAAGAAGAAGGAAGAAAAGTTGTTGAAGAAGAACATAAATTACAAATCAAGAGTCTTCTTCAAGCTGCTCCTTCAAGAACTTCAAGACAACTCTCTGTCAAGAGTTCAGAAGAGTTCCTGCACCCTGAAGCAAGACTTCTTCCTGGATATCACTAAGTCAGGGGGAGCCTTGATTTTTTAGAGCTTTCTAGCTCTGTACAATCCACTTGCTTCTCTAATCTGTTTTAACAAAGAGAAGACCTTCTAACCCTCTCTCAACCTCATGTATAAAGGGTTATTACTCCCTTCAAAAGTGAACCTTGGTGGCAGGGCACCTGATCAAAAACCTGTGTTGGATTTTGAGCTCCTGATCAAAAGCTCAAAGGGTCTACTTGATCTACCTGAAGCAGATCAGTTGGTGGCAGGGCACCTGAACAAAAACCTGTAGTGGATTCCTACCAGGGTGGTAGAAGAGTGGACGTACCTATTTAGAGGGAACCACTATAAACTTTTTGTGTCGTCTGTGTTGCTTAATTTAATTTATTGCACTGTGGCTGTGAATAGAAATAACTAGGATTGCTAGTTGCTGTGATAGGGTCAAAGCTCAACTGTAATTACAGTTAGATTTCTCTTGTGCACTTCACTTTGTGTAAGGCTCTAGGGTTACAAATCTCTATAAACTCATTCAGCAAATTAACTCTAAGGGAGTTGAGTAGGGTGTCATAATTTTTGAATACTCTATTCACCCCCCCCCCCTCTAGAGTTGTATATATCCTCACTTTCAGAGCTCATTTTTGTCCTTCGCAGTACATGTGAATTCCACCTAGTTGTGGCATTTTTGAATGTGAAACCTATAACCATGAATCAGTTAAAAAAATAACACAACTAAAGTTCACAATGTGCGACATCTGGCCTCTCTATCTGTGGCCCCCTTTTCCTCTCGTCCTCTTGCTTGTAACTCGGAGTAATCTTCCACCCGCATCACCCCCTTCACCTTGAAATCCTTTGGGCGAGGAGTTCGAGCATTTTTGGCCCAAACAAAATATATTAACAAGTTGTGCAGGTCGTATATAAGTATATGACACTAAGGCATCGTCACTATCTCGTACCTGGGCAACATATTTAACACAGTAGGAAGGACATCAAAATTAGTTGGATAAGGCTATGGACAATGAGGGTCATCAAAATCTTCGTTGAAATCAAACCAGATCTTCCAAAATTTGGAGAGAGAAAAAGAAGCAATCGCAGCATCGGTTGAACAAGACAAATTTTTACGTCAAACCAATTCTGACCAAAATTGGATTAAAAATATATTAGTTTTCTTTTTTTCAGATCCGGACGTCAATTAGATACCGATTTTAAATTTTACTACAAGCTAAATCCATCCAGATCTCAGAATTACTATCAAACAGAAAACGATTAATATAATGATAACCATTAAGCTTCACACGAAAATTAGGAGGAAGTCATGTTCTTACCTTGGAAGGGATGCAACCGACATTGAGGCAGGTTCCGCCGAGGGCACCCCTCTTCTCGATACATGTAGTCTTGAGCCCTAGCTGTGCAGCCTTGATCGCAGCGACATATCCCCCTGGGCCTCCACCAATGACCACCACGTCGTTCTCCTCTGCTGTTGTGGTGTATCCCCTCCATGCAGTGATGCATCTTCCAAGCTGCGCCGGCCTGAGAAGGAGGCCGCCCGCTCTTCTCCTGGTTAAGCCTGTCATTGCCATCTTAGGCTCGTTTGGAATAGGGCTTCTGGAATGGAGGATCAGAAACAGAGAAGCGCCGGGAAGTTTAGCCGTCGGAGATCGGGAGCGGAGAAGAAACGCCGGCGGAAGCTTGGCCGTCGGAGATCGGGAGCAGAGAAGAAACTCCAGCGCAAGTCGTGGCCGTCGTAGATGGGCCGAACTACAGGGAGCGGAGAAAGGGAGGAATCGGGATAGCGATTAGGGCGGAAGGCTTATCGCTGGGCCGAACTAGATAAAATATCCGCGGTTGAAAGAACATCTAAATTGATCGAATTTTTTTATGGAAAGTTATACAAACCACGAAACATTGGATCGTGGATGGGATAAGAATACTTTCAATTTCAGCCCTGGGTAGTAATTTTTTCCCCCTAAAATGAAATAATTTTTAAATACGTCTAGCATACAAGAAGGATGGTGCGCTAATTTTTTTAAAAATGCATTTCTATAAAAAGTTAATAATTTTTTAAAAAAAATAATTATGAAATCTTAATTAGATTATTTTTACACATATTTTAAGATCTTATTTATGTAAAAAAAAATGCGTTTACAAATTAGTTCCGGCTGAATCTTGGCATTCCGACCGGATATCGTTTATTATTATTTTTATTTTTATATAAAAAGCTAAAAAGCTGATCGTCTGATCGTTGATTGAAGGGCTGATAAATCATCCGCACAGAAGAATCGTATGTCAGACGTGTTAGGATATTGGGTTAATATGTCCGCGCGTGTCAGGACCGACTCGGAACGACCCAATGGGTTTCGTGTCACTAGGGTGTAACGGCTCTACGCTGGAGATACTATATAAGGTCATTCCACTTTGATGAGCCTTAGTGGACTATCTTGAGCGGAGCCTCAACATTCTCAAGATAATTTCTAGGGTTTCCGCTCCAGCCGTCCGTACTCCCGTTCTCCCGAAAATCTTCCTGTCGCCGCCGTCAGGAATCGAAAGAGGGGATTTCGATTCGTCTCCACCGCAAGTCGCTCGATCGGTCTCTCCCTCTCGCGTTTCTATCGCATGGACTATCCTTCTTGTTGCTGATCGAGAAGGAAGATCGCGAGTTGCTCGTGGTTTCCGCTTCTGCAGTAACGCAGATCTCGATCGAGAAGAACAGAAGTCAATCGATCGGAAGGGAAGCTGCTTGATCCGGCGATCTACCTCCTGTGCTCAAACCCGGCCACTACTCTTAGATCCGGCCACCTCCGGTGGTGATCCGGCCGCTGCTCTTAGATCCGGCCGCCTCCGGTGGTGATCTGGCCGCTGCTCTTAAATCCGGCCGCCTCCGATGGTGATCCGGCAGCTGCAGGTTTTCTTCACAAGGAAGCAGATCTCCCTAGCAGATCTGGTGCTATTCTTCATCGGATTCAGTAATATATCTGCTATCAAAGGAAGGATCACAGATCTACTATCCTTGTCATCTCCAACTCCAGTTCCTTCTTAAGCTAAATGTTGCCGATCCAGATCTTATTGGTCTGAGTTTTTGTTGCTTGGTTATTGAAAGTTCCAGGAGGTGGAGTACCTTGCTGGCCATCTTTGCTACAATTTAAGGCTCTCTAGTGTTTGCTCGTGGAGGAGGATTCTAGATCTGCAATTTTCTTTTAGAAGTTACTTTATCAGGGAGAAATTGTTTTTGGCTAAAGCCAACAGGAGGAAAGTTCATGTGCTATCGGATTCCTGGTGCCTGAATTTTCTCTTATCCGGGAGAATTCTTTGCTTCCGGTGAAAGGAGTTCCTGCAATGTCTCTTGGCAAAGTGATCTCGCTTCTTTGCTTATTGGTTGACAAAGGTGTACTCCTGTGGAAGTGTGACCGGATTTAGTCGTCAGCGACTGCATCTCAGTTGGAGAGGAGGAGCAAAACAAAGACATAACAAATTATTTCTGGATTGGATCCGAAGATTTTCTAACGTCTTCATACGGCTCAGGTGATCTCGTTCTAGCATTTTATTTCTGTTAAAATCTAGAAATATGTCGAAGAAGAGCGCTCTCGACACCATAAAATTGCAATCGTTCGACGCCTCCGACTTTCTTAGTTGGAAAATTCAAGTCCAACTCGGGATGAAGGAACGCGAGATCTTTTATACTGTTCAGAGTGATTTTGCCTCTACTGCCGAGGACGTGGACGAGTACCAGTGGAACAAGGATGAGGATTTCTGCAGGGATTACTTGTTAAATTCTCTGAATCCTCGCCTGGCGCTGACCTATCACGCCTACAAAACTGCAAAAGAAATTTGGGATCGGCTCAACGCGCATTTTCAGAAGGAGGAAGGATTGTCCAAGTCGCTCATTGGGGAGAAGTTCTTCAACTTCAGTTTCAAGGCAAACGTGCCCATCACTACTCAACTCTTGGAGCTGGTCAATCTGCGTCAGAAGCTGGACGATGACCATTCGAAGATGGACGACAGCCTCTTTGTGTACATGATTCTGAGTAAGCTGCCTCCTGAGTGGCTCTTTTTCAAGACCGAGATGCATCGACTGAAAGAGAAGATCAGTTTGGATGAACTCAAAAGGTTCATCCATATTGAGGACCAAAACATTGCTGGGAAAAGCATGGAGCAGGTTGCGCAGCCCTCTCAGGCTGTCAACTTAATTTCACGTCCTAGTAAGCCTTCTCGGAAGCCCCCGGCACCTAAAGGTGATACTCACGCACCGTTGGCGGTCAAAAAGCCTTCTCTCAAAAGGAAGAAGGGCAAGTGCCACAACTGCGACAAATGGGGTCACTGGGCCGCTGAATGCAAGAGTCCGAAAAGACAAAAAGAGGAAGCCCCACAAAATACGGCGAACATGGTGGTCGACATCTCTGATCCCAAGTCCTTCGTGGCTATGATTGGGTGTAGTCACCGCAGTGCGTCGTCTGAGTGGTGGCTGGACAGTGGTGCTACCTGTCACGTCACAAATGACAGGGGTCTTCTTTCAAAGGTCTCAGCGGTCAAGGATAGAGTCGAGAACTGCAATGGAGGAGCGACAGATGTTACCCATGCTGGGACTGCAGAGCTAGTCCTCTCTTCAGGTAAAACTTTAATTTTACAACATGTTAAAGTAGTTCCTAATTTAACTAAGAATTTGATTTCTATGAGTTTGCTTGATAAAGCTGGAATGTCTTTCACAACCATGAACGGTAAAATGACTTTATCTGTCAATTCACACTACTTTGGTTGCGCTTATCTGATCAATGGTATGTATAGACTTAGCCTAGATAACGATTGCATAAACCAAGTGAGTTCCACTCTGATAGATCCAAAGTTATTACACAATAGACTTGGACATATTCACTATAAGAAAATGCGAGATTTAGCTAAAAGTCAAAACATTCCATTAGATCTGTCTATTCGATTTGATAGGTGTGAGGTTTGTGCCCAGACTAAGATCATTAGAAACCCTTTCAAGACCGTTTCTAGGAGCACACAACTTCTGGAGTTGATACATTCCGACCTCTGTGATTTCCGTAGTCACGCCACAAGAGGGGGAAGGAAATATCTAATTACATTCATCGACGATTTTTCTAGATATTGTCATGTTTACCTATTGAAGTCGAAAGATGAGACATTCGAGACATTTGAGATCTTCAAATCTCGGGTAGAAAATCAATTAAACTTAAAGATTAAGCGATTTAGAAGTGATCGAGGAGGAGAGTACACTGCAACTGGGTTTAGGGACTTTTGTGCCTCTGAGGGCATAATCCTAGAAACCACAGCTCCTTACTCACCCCAATCAAACGGCATCGCTGAGCGTAAGAATAGAACTTTAACAGAGATGTTGAATTCTATGCTCCTCACAGCTGGCATGCATAATTCCTTTTGGGGGGAAGCAGTTCTAACTGCAAATCACATTCTAAATAGAGTGCCTCATTCAAAGCTCAACTCTACTCCGTATGAGTTGTGGCATGGGCATCCCTGTAGATATGACACTCTAAAGACTTGGGGTTGTATTTCTTATGTGAGAATACAAGACCTTAAGAGAGCTAAGGTGGGACCTAGAACAACGACCTGCGTTTATCTAGGTAGTGCAGAAGATAGTGCAGCTGACTGGTTTCTGGATCTATCCACTAATTCAGTGATAGAGTCTAGAGATGCTATTTTCTTTGAACATAAATTTATCAAAGATCATGGCTTGACCGTCTCCGGGTCTACTGACATGGTTTCAGAATCTACTTTAAAACCTGAAGCTGACCCCTCTAGCACTGCTCCCCAACCTCTAGAGGTGGAACCTGTTCCTCTTAGAGTATCTACAAAAGATAGAATCCCTAAGGATTTTGGTGAGAATTTCGTCACCTACCACTTAGAGGATGATCCATTTTCCTATCAGGAAGCAATGCGATCTAGAGATGCGTTAATATGGGCAGAAGCCATCGATGATGAGATGAACTCGCTGCTACAAAACAACACTTGACATCTAGTTGACCTGCCGAAAGGAGCTAAAGTCCTAGGATGCAAGTGGGTACTGAAGAAGAAGTTACACAGTGATGGGTCTATAGCCAGATATAAAGCACGTCTAGTAGCTAAGGGTTATAAACAACAGGGGGGAATTGACTACTTTGACGTCTATTCACCTGTATGCCACCTATCCACTATTAGGATACTTCTTGCCTTAGCTTCTATCGAGAACTTTATAGTTCATCAGATGGATGTAAAGACAGCCTTCTTAAATGGAGAGCTTGATGAGGAGATCTACATGGCACAACCTGAAGGTTATATACATAAGGATCTAAGAGATAAAGTGTGCAAACTCGATAAATCGATCTATGGTCTTAAACAAGCACCTAAGATGTGGCACATTAAATTTGATCAAGTGGTAAAGAGCATTGGATTTCAGTCCAGTCTCTCAGACAAGTGCCTCTACTACCGCTCGATGTCAAATCAAACAGTCATCATATGCCTATATGTGGATGACATGTTGATTCTGGGTTCAGACCTTGCTGCAGTGAGGGATACTAAATCTGCTCTCGCGAAAGCGTTTGATATGAAGAACCTTGGTCCTGTAGATACCCTGTTAGGTATGAAAGTTAGAGTACACAATGGACGTGTCACTCTAAGTCAAGCTCATTACATTGAGCAGATTCTCACTACTTGGGGTTATAAAGATTGTAGGCCTGTTGAAACACCAATTGATCCAACTGTCAAGTTGAGTCCGAATGAAGGGATCAGCGTTGATCAAGTGAAGTACTCAAAGATCATTGGCAGTCTCATGTATGCCACAAGTTGCACAAGACCAGACATTGCCTTCTCGGTTGGCATGCTGAGTCGCTTTACCAGTAGTCCAGGCAAAGAGCATTGGGATGCCTTAGATCGGCTGATGAGGTACCTAAAAGGTACTAAAGATCACGCTCTATGTTACACTGGTTACCCTCCTACGTTGGAAGGATACTCTGATGCCTCCTAGTGTTCAGAAGTTGGGAACAGCAAGTCCACCCGTGGATTTATTTTCACTTTGGGTGGCGCTGCAGTCACTTGGAAATCCAAAAGACAGACTTGTATAGCTTTGTCGTCTATGGAAGCCGAGTTGTTTGCCTTAGCTTCAGCTGGTGAAGAGGCAGATTGGATCAGGAATTTGATTCTAGACATTCCCTTGTCTAGACTTCAAGTCAATTCTTTGAGCCTGTACTGTGATAATCAAGCAGCAGTCCAAGTCGTGAAGAATGTCTTTTTTAATACTAAGAGGCGACATGTACGACTGAGACACGCTCTACTGAATTATCTGAAAGAACAAGGCATTATCACTTTGATCGATGTGCGATCGAAGGATAATCTGGCTGATCCACTGACGAAAGGAATGCTTAAAGACCGATCAATCAAAACAGTGGGGGAAATGCGACTCAAGGCGTTGTAAGTTCAGCCTTAGTTTCAAGGTTAGGCGATTCAGTTCCGCCTTTGTCCATATGTTTTGATTTTTCCACTTTCCTTTGTCAAAACAAGCGTGTTGTGCTCCGCTGATGCTCGGGGTTGCTGAGTACGAATCTGGTGAGTTGTTTCATTCCACATTTGATGTTAACAACTTCATCTGGTTTCGTCTTCCTTATCTAGGAGGAGAGTGTTATTCCACATTTGATAACACAATCTGACTAGGTTCGGCTCTTCTTCTGTTTATTGGTTCCATTCCACATTTGATGAGTTCCAATTAACTTTAGAAGAACAGTAACCGTGACATTCCACATAGGAACACAGATACAGCTGCGGTGTCCAGAAGTCTAGAAATCGTTTCTTTTGGAAACAGATAATGGATTCTGAGGTAGAACCTAAAAATACTCTACACATGCTTTCTCATTCTGTACTACGTTCATATGAGTAGAACTAGATACTTGTACATTTTCCAAGGTTGAATTCATTCTGAATGAACTTCTCTGTTGGAAATTACAGGGGCTGTTGCCGATGGAGGAGCACTTGCAGGTTGGGATCCAGAGGAGGATGACCTGCTGGACGATGACGTCTAGAGTGTTTGTTTGGTTTCTTTTTTTTTCTTCTGCTTAGAGCACTGTTTAGCTCTCCTTTCTTTCACTTGTTGATTGGACTTTCTTGCTCTTTAGTTGGTCATGAGACACTAGGTGTTCTGGTACCTGTGCTGTGATTGTACTTTTGACTTTGTTATGCTGCTGCTGAGTTTTTCTGTTTATCCTTATGCATGCATACAACTGCTCGGTTTAACGTCCAATATGTTCTGACAAGTGTTTCAGACACGGTTGTGTATTTGAGTCGATTTTTGGTTGAACATTACACACACCACACCTTTTTCCGACGTCGGTTTCAACGCGGACATAGGAGGAGATTGTTAGGATATTGGATTAATATGTCCGCGCGTGTTAGGACCGACTCGGAACGACCCAATGGGTTTCGTGTCACTAGGGTATAACGGCTCTACGCTGGAGATACTATATAAGGCCATTCCACTTTGAGAGCCTTAGTGGACTATCTTGAGCGGAGCCTCAACAAGACGTACCAAAAAACTTCTCCCTAAAATGATCGATTTTTTTATGAAAACTTATAGAAGTGAATATTCAGTGATTTGTTAAATAATTAATCTAATTTATTACTATACTTGTTAAATTTAGTGGTGTACAAAAAAACCTGACCGGTTGGGACCTGACCGGTTGGGACCTGACCGGTTGGGACCGGACCGGTTGGGACCGGACCGGTTGGGACCGGACCGGTTGGGACCGGACCGGTTGGGACCGGACCGGTTGGGACCGGACCGGTTGGGACCGGACCGGTTGGGACCGGACCGGTTGGGACCGGACCGGCTAAAGACCGGACCGGCTAAAGACCGGACCGGCTAAAGACAGGTCCTGGTAAGGACTAGTTCGGTCCCAGGAGTCCCAAAAGTCCCCCTTTTCACTTCAAAAACCGGTCCCGGACCGGGACCGGTAAAAGACCGTTTTTTGACCGGTCCCGGCCTGAGACTGGAACTGGGACCGGTCAAAAGACCGGTCCCCATAATAAATGGCATAAACGGCTCTTTTTAGAGCCGTTTTTAACGGCTCTTTAAAGAGCCATGTCTGCCACCAAATGTGGCTTTATGTTTATTAATATTTAATAATTTAATATATTTAATAATTAAATTATTAAATATTATTTTATTTTTTTATATAAAATTTAAATTTTATATAAAATCTAATTTTTTTTTAAAATTCAAATCCTATAAATACCCCCCCCCCTTAAAAATTCTTTTCAACTCTCTCTCTCTCACTCCCTCTCCCTCTCTCTCTCTCTCAACTCTCAACTCCCACTCACTCTCAAATGGCGTCTTCTTCATCCATGTCGGTGTCTTGCTCTGCGTCCGTCGCGCACGAGGTAGTAGAACACCAACACAAGACGGCGGTCTGGGAGAAATTCGATAAAGTGAGGATCGACGACGAATTGAAGGCAAAGTGCAAAATTTGCGGGAAGCTAATGGTCGTTGGCAGCAATACAACGCTCGTCCGACATGTGAAATCGTGCATTTCAAAACAAGCCCTGAAGTCTACCTAAACTCAAATTTCGACGTCCGGACACATTTGGACATACGATCAAGCTCGGCAGCAGGAGCGACAAATGGATAATGTCATTAAAAAGGGATTTCCATTCAGCCACTACGACGATGAAAAAAATTACATCATACATACACGAGGTACTCCAACCCAAATATCAGCAGGTAAGTCGTTCTACCACTAGACGTGATGCTTTAACGGTTTATATGCAATCTAAGAATATTTAAAAAATTATTTTGAAACATTTGATGGTCGCATTAGTTTAAAGAGTGACGTCTGGACAAGCGGTATATCTGAGGGACACTCATATATTTGTATTACCGCTCACTGGATCGATCTCAATAGTTGGGAAATAAATAAACGAATAATTTGTTTTGAAAGATTTGAATATCCGCATACCGGTAAAGCTATTTACCAGGTAATTATTAAGTGTATTAGAGAATTTAAAATAAAATAAAAAATTATGAGAATTTTTTTGATAACGCTTCAAATAATGCGACCGTCATAAAATATTTGATTTCAGATTTACAACCAATGTTAGATGGAATTTGTTTTCATACACGTTGTGTCTGTCACATTTTGAATTTAATTGTACAAAATAGTTTGGCTTATATGAACGAGTATGTAATTAATATACGAACTATGCTGAGAGTTATTTACATTTCAAAAAAAGGAAAACAAGATTTTAAAAAATTTGTTATTTCACAAGGTAAAAATTTTTTAGGTCCATCTTATGATATGCCCATACGCTGGAACTAAACTTATAAAATGCTAAAACGAGCTTTTGCACAAAAAACCTTATTAATAGAATTTTATAATAGTGTAGAAGCACTTTAGGCGCGTCAGATTGGGCGGTCCTCGAAAATTACGTAAATTTATTAGAATATTTTTATCGAGCAACAACGATTTTATCTGTAGTTTATTATCCTACTTTTCCATTAGTTATTGAAAATATTTTATTAATTACTGAAACGTTTAAAACATACAAAACGAACGAAATGTGGTGTTCTTTAATATTAGTAATGGAGGAAATTTTTTAAAAATATTACAAAGAAATGTCACTCATGTTTTCTTGCGCCGCAGCTTTAAACCCTTTAATAGGTGTGGACGAAGTAGAAAATTTTATATAAGAAATTAATCGAAATTTAAATTTAAAAGAATCAGCTAATGATTTTGTTAATTTAAGCATTTCAAAATTTAATTTAAATTTTACTCGTTTTTATAATTATTATGATAATATGTATGGATCTCGATCTCACGAAGAATCCACCTAACCTAAAATAAAAGATATTTTAAAAAAAAAACTTTTAGAATTAGTCTCTAGAAAAAAGCAACGAACTTCAAGTACTTTAAATGAATTAGGTTTATATATAAAAACACAATTTCAAGATTATATGACAGCAAGCGAAATAGAAAATTTTGATATTTTAAAATAGTGGAAAACTAAAACAAATGTTTATCCTATTTTAGTCTTAATGGTCCGTGATTTACTAACAATTCAAGCTAGTACGGTAGCTTCGGAGTCTGCTTTTTCTTTGAGTGGAAGGATTCTGAACGAGCGAAGAAGCCGTTTGAACGAGGAATTTTTGGAGATTTGCATTTGCTACAAGGATCATCTGGATGTTATAAGGAGGAGGCAACACGTCTCGTCTATTGAAGATAATGAGTCTGAAGTGGAAGACGAGATGAATAGCTAAAGTTTGGGAAGCGCGACCGAAGAATAATTAGACAAAATGTATTTTATTCATCATATTATTTCAATTTTGAATAAAAAATATAATTTTAATATTTTATTTTAACTTAAATGTAATTTTCATTTTTGTTCAATGTTATTTATTTTTGTCAAAACGTAAAATACAAATTTGTAATGCAATTTAATTTTTTGATAAAAATTAAATTTATTTCATTTTAAATTTGTATATTTCATTTCGTAATTTGTAATTAGAAGTTTAAATTTTTTAACCCTAAAAATTAAAACTATAAAACATAAAATTTATTTTTTTAAATATATAAAAAAACATTTTTTAAATAAAAAAACCGGTCCGGGACCGGTTAGGACCGATCCTCCGGTCCTGGCCGGTCCTCCTCTTGAGCAGGAAAACCAGTCCCGGACCGAAACTGGTTTGAGTGGAACCGGTCGGTCAAAAGACCGGTCTTTTAAAAGCCTGGTCCGGGACTGCTTGGGCAGTCTTTTGGACATGACTGCTTGTTATGGATCATAATATGTAAACTGCACAGTTAAAAGTTTGGCTAAAATCTTAAATTTAAATTTATTTTAAACATCTTGATTTTCGTTATTTACACCCTAAAATTTTTGCTAAATGCCCTAATTTAAGAGAAATGATATTTACAGATCCTTAATATGTAGTCCTTGGATATTTGCACTCCAAAATAAATATTTGCAGCATCAGTGGATTTTTGCAGCATCAGTGGATATTTGCAATCACAACTAATATTTGATGTCCATATTTAAAAATTTAAAATTTCCTTTTTTTATCATCTTTCTCCTACTTGTCAAACTGTATGATTGATAAAATTTAATATATCAAAACATACAAATACATCATTTAAATTAAATCATTATTTTATCATTCAAGTAAAATCAAAATGATATTTTGGATTGTTAGGAGTCAACTCTCTTATAGCAATGATGAGCATATATCATTCAATAAGACTAGTCGTAAATTTTTTTTCTATTATTACAAAATATTAGTTTTTTGTAACAAATATTTTATAATTCATTACAATAACTAAATGTTTATTATAATAAGTGTGAGTGTTTGAAATAAAACTAATTTTACATTACAAATAGTAAAATGTGCTCATAATAAGTAGATATTGTAACAACATCTTGAAAGTATTTGTAACAACTAGAATTTCCTTACAATTAGTATTTTTGAAACTAAAATTTTGTTATAATAAATATATTAAATTTTTAAAAAAATGAAAGCATGACATAAAAATAAAAATCATATATAATAACTTTAAATTTGTTAATGATTTATTATCTATTTAGACATAAAATATAATAGTAAAATAACTAAGGGTTCATTTGGCACATATGCATGTATTTGACTGTGTAATATATTGACACTGAAGATCAGTAATTCAATTTTGGCATTTGATGCGATTGAATTGACATGAACATAGACTTTGAGGCCAAAGCTCAGAACTTTGACCTAAAAAAACCATATCACCAATTCTTACATTCCTCGTCGGTTTTTTGTAGAATCGAGAATTTTTGGCCGCATGCGTAATATTTGTCGACCGGACGGGTCTTTTCGTGTGTGGTTTATTTTTACTTGAGAGTGTGTTTTGCGTCGGGGAGCATTTTCTCTAGGAAGCATATTTTTAGCCTAGGGCGCGCGTTTTTTTCGCATTAACGCGCATTTTCGCTTGGGCGCTCATTTTTGGCCCTAGAACATATTTTTCGTCCAGACACGTGTTTTCACTTGTGCACACATTTTTTGCTCGGTCACGCATTTTTGCGCTAGCTTGCATTTTCGCTCGGGCGTATTGTCACCTAGGCACTCATTTTTGCCCATGAGCACTGTCACGACACGTATTTTTTCAACATTTGCATGTTATCATAGTAAGAAAAAATATGCGGCGTGATATCATGCCATATATAGGACAACTGTAGATGCTCAAGGAAAAAATCGCATTCTCATCTATTTTGTATAAAAACATATGATTTAAGTTTTAAAAACATAGTTTTAGATTTAGTACTTAAGGAACCGTGTCACTCGATTCAGTAGATCAACTAGTCCACAAGTAAGGAATTATATTTTTCGCGGTGGATAGAAATACATAGCTTACTTCATTTTATCCTGCATAAGCATGAGCACCCAACAAACATGCTGATAATGCACAAGTTTCTAAATTTAGTACAGGTAAAAAAAAGTTTTATAGTTCGTAAAATAGAGTGACTTATAGTTGAAAGTGATGCTTTGAGTTTAAATTAGAATGCAACTTTTATATTTAAAAATACCTAATATGCATCATAACATAAAACATTCCTAAAGAGCAAGTAGATAAATAACTCGCAAGTAACAGAAAAAGAGCCGGTAAAAAGTCCAACATCTAGAAACAAAAGATATGAGCGTCAACAACCTGACACAAACCCATAAAAACTAAATGCAAGTATGATCTGAAACACAACCCAACAATCCAAAATATTTAAAAAAAAAGCACTGTGGTGGTGGCTATCTTTCTAACACAACCCAACAGTTCAAAACATTAAAAAAAGCATTGTGGTGGTGGTTATCTTTCCAATACAACTCAACAGAACCAAGTCACACGGTATAATGATTCACAAACAGGCACTGTGGCAGTGGTATAGTCCACTAACACTCACAGTCCAACCTATATCATAACATAAAACAAGTACCGTGGTGGTGACATCTTTCTCATTCACACCAACTGACCACCAAATTTCAAGAATTTAGAAAAGAACAACGGAGGTGTTCCTGAGTAGAAACATACGCACATATTATCATTAAACTTGAACTATGCAGTCGAATTGAAGTATGCAGTCGAATTTAACTATGTAGTTGAATTTTGACTTAGTGCATAAATGAACATGTAGTTGAATTTTAATCATGCAGTCGAATTTGGATTTAGCCAGAAATCATGCAGTCGAATTTGATCATGCAGTTGAATTTGTACTTAGCCAGAAATCATGCAGTCAAATTTGGCCAGTCAGAAATTATGTAGTCGAATTCATACTTATATAGAAATCATGTAGTTGAATTTAATCATGCAATCGAATTTGTACTTAGCTAGAAATCATGCAGTCGAATTTGATTATACAGTCAAATTTGGACAACTAGAAATCATGCAGTCGAATTCATGCAGTCAAACTCTCTTTACAGTATCAACCTTTTATAGTTCTCTTTTTCGCCTGCCCGTATCTCCTGCACCCGGGAAATTTTTTTCTCTTGAGAAAAGGAATGCCTGCTTGGGCAGCCCCTTACAAGTATAAATATGGGTAAGCAGTACTATAAACTTAGTAATCAAAGACACAAGGTGCATTGAGACACAAAAGAGGCTTGGAGCCTATGAGCAAGGCCCAAGGCGCAGGCGCGCGCCTGACGAAGGCAAGGCGCAACCATATTCATTTTAAAAAATATGCATCAAACATCAATTCATCTTCTTGATCAAATTTTTCATCTATTCCACTCATTAATCATTCATCATTATCATTTATATCTCTTAAAAAATAGAATTAATGTGGTCATTTGAATCATATCTAAGTCTTAACACTAGATTATGTTTCACAAACATTAAATCATGTAAAAACTATTGAGTTCTTACATTATTTCTTTCTTTTTTGGAAAAAAAATTTGCAAAAAACATTGCACCTAGACGTGCATTTTGTTCTCCAAAGGCGCAAAAATGGCGCATGAAGACGCAAGCCTCTGAGCCTGTTGAGCTTAGAGCCTTAGGCGCGCCTTTAACAATATAGACCGTAAAGGACATGAAAAAACCCAACCAAACTATTCGCAAAAATTCTGGCGAGCTCATTTTTTTTGTCTTTTGCAGTAAACAAGAATTCCACCTAGTTGCGACATTTTTAAATGTGAATCTTGTTACCATGAATCAGTTAAAAATCACGTACAACTAAGTTCATATTGTGCGACATCTGGTCTCCTTGTCTGTATCCCCCTTTTCCTCTCGTCCTCTTACCTGTAACTCGGAGTAATCTTCCACTCACATCACCCCTTTACCTTGAAATCCTTCGGGTGAGGACTTGGAGAATTTTTCGCCCAAACAAATATATTAACAAGTTGTACATGTCGTATATAAGTATTTAACACGAAGGCATCGTCATTATCTCGTACCTGGGAAACATATTTAACACAGTAGGAAGGACATCAAAATTAGTTGGATAAGGTTATGGACAATGAGGGTCATCAAAATATTCAATGAAATCAAACCAGATCTTCCAAAATTTGGAGAGATAAAAAAATAATCACAGCATCGGTTGAACCTGACAAATTTTTACATCAATCCAATTCTGACAAAAATTGGATTGAAAATATATTAGTTTTTTTTGCAGATCTGAACGTCAATTAAATACCGATTTTAAATTTTACTACAAGCTAAATCCATCCAGATCTCAGAATTACTACCAGATAGAAAACGATTAATATAACGATAATCATTACGATTCACATAAAATTTAGGAGGAAGCCATGTTGTTACCTTCGAAGGGAGGCAGACGACATTGAGGCAAGTTCTGTCGAGGGCTCCCCTCTTCTCGATACATGTAGTCTTGAGCCCTAGTTGTGCAGCCTTGATCACAACGACATATCCCCTTGGGCCTCCACCGATGACCACCACGTCGTTCTCCTCTGTTGTTGTTGTGAATTCCCTCCATGCAGTGATGCATCGTCCAAGCTTTGCTGGCTTGAGAAGGAGGCTGCCCGCTCTTCTCCTGGTTAAGCCTATCATTGCCATCTTAGGCTCAGTTTGGAATAGGGCTTCTGGAATGGAGGGTTAGAAACAGAGAGAAGCGTCGGGAAGCTAAGCTGTTAGAGATCGGGAGAGGAGAAGAAACATCGGCGTAAGCTTGGTTGTTGGAGATCGGGAGCAGAAAAGAAACACTAGCACAAGTCGCAGTCGTCGGAGATCGGGAGCGGAGAAAAGGGAGGAATCTGAATAGCAATTAGGGCAGAAGGCTTGCGAGCTGGGCCGAACCGGATAAAATATCTGTGGTTGAAAGAATACCTAAAATGAAAAATTTGGCCGCACGAGAGTATATGTTGCCCCAAACGTTATCTTATTCCTTGAAGCTGGCCATGACCTATATAAATAATAATAATAATAATAAGGAAAAGATTACATAGGTAGAAGGTCCTCGGAAAGGATAAAAAAAGAGTTTGGGTTAGGGGCATTCCTCTTTCCCATACAAATTCCCGCACACAAGCATAGTTGGCAACGTAATCAGCTGCGGGGTGAAATAATGAGGCTTGGACAGTCTATAACTTTAGCAAGCTTAGTCGCAACATCCCCCTCAGATAGCCCCGATAGAATCCGGTTGAGAGTAGAGCACGCGTACGCGGAGTTGCCCTCAACAATAACACCAAGCACGTCATCCATGAATCCTTGGCAAGAGTGAGACCCAAGAGGGCACTCCTAAGCTCCGACATGTTCACTGACCAACTAATTCTTCCAGTGCCACAAGCAACAACCAGTGCACCAACGTGGTTTCTAATGGTGCAACCGAGCCCAACACATTTGTTCAATATCTTATTCTGTGGTAGAGAAATTGAACGATCGGAATGACAGCTAGGTTAATGTAGTCCCACCCACCAACATGATAATTACCAAATACCCCGGCTCTCTTGACCTGCCTCAGTCGCCTGGTGTTGTGAAACTGTGTATTGGTATCCGGATATGCACCATACTGACCCAAACCATGAATCATTGGATGGTGGATGGGATAAGAAAACTTCCTTTCAATTTCAGTTGTGGGTGGTAATTTTTTGCCCCTAAAATGATCGGTTTTTTATCGAAAGTTATACAAGTGATTATTCAATGATTTGTTAAGTAACCAGTCTAATCTATTACTATACCTGTTACGGATCATAATATGTAAACTGCACAGTTGAAAGTTTGGCTAAAAGTTTAAATTTTAATTTATTTTAAGCACCTTGATTTTCACTATTTACACCCTAAAATTTTCGCTAAATGCCCTAGTTTTAGGCTCTGTTTTGGGGGACTTATTTTCACCGGTCAAACGATTACGACCGCATGAACCGGACCTTAATTATGATCTGGTTCATGCGGTCGTAGCCGCTTGACCGGTGATAATAAGTCCCCTCAAACGGACCCTAAATCTCATTCATATTGCTTAAGAGAATTGATATTGGTAGACCCTTAATCTATATGTACAGACCTTGGATATTTGCACTCCCAAATAGATAGTTGCAGTCTCAATGGATAATATTTGCAATCCCAACTAATATTTGCTGTCCATTTTTAAAAATTTTAAAATTGTCTTTTTATCGTTTCTCCTACTTGTCAAATTACATGATTGATAAAATTCAATATACCAAAATATACAAACATGTCATTAAAATTAAATCAATATTTTATCATTCAAGTAAACTCAAAATGATAATTTGGATTGTTTTGAGTCAACTCTCTAATAACAATGATAAGCATATATCATTCAATAAGACTAGTTGCAAATTTTTTCTATCGTTACAAAATATTAGTTTTTGTAACAAGTATTTTATATTTCGTTACAATAACTAAATGTTTGTTATAATAAATGTGAGTATTTGTAATAAAATTAGTTTTACGTTATAAATAGTAAAATATCCTCATAATAAGTAGATATTGTAATAACATCTTGAAAATATTGGTAACAACTAGAATCTCCTCACAATTAGTATTTTGTAACTAAAATTTTATTACAATAAATATATTAAAATTTAAAATGAATGAAAGCATGACACTATTTTTTAATATAAATTCATGATAAAAATAAAGATCATATATAATAACTTTAAATTTTTAAGGATTTATTATCTATTTAGACATAAAATATAATAGTAAAATAACTAAGGGTTCGTTCGATGCATGGTCATGGGTTCGAATTTGGACTTATCAAATTTTTTTTGTCTTTAAACAGGTTTTACATTCAGAATTTTCAGAACTAAATTCCTAGCAGCTTTTGAATGCAAAATTTGCAAAAATTGAATCTTTAAAAAGGAGGAGAAGAACAAGCAATTCCTTAAGCTAATCTACACCCATACAACAAGTTTAATCTAAAAAATATAGAGGAATAAATGAAAAAAATATTAAGAGGGAGAAAGGAAGGAGAGCACACACCACTTGCCACAACTATAACTACCAAAAATTATCCTCACAGGCCCTCCAAGCCAAGGATCGGCTCACACTCGAGCTCAATAAGAAAATCTACGAAGATTTGGCAAAAATGACGGTTAGGGCCGCAAACCCAAATGCTAAAACCCCAAGAAAAGAAAAATACTTACCAAGCACGCGAAGAGCTCGACGAGAGCTTTCTGAATCTAGGCTTTGCCGAGAATTTCGAGCACCAAAACTCGCAAATCTACGGTCGGAAAGCCTCACGGTGAAAAGAAAACCACCCTCTCTCTCACTCTCCCAGGCTCTGGTAGCTTGAGAAAGAAGGTGAAAGAAAAAGGTGAAGAGAAATGACATTTAATTTAGGAGAGTGGAAATTTGCCTTGGGAAGGAGGAGAATTCAAAAATGTCCAGCTGACTAGAGCCTAATACCAAGACAAGAATTTAATGTCTTTGGTCATTCCCTAGGCTAAGTTTGACTAATTGAACCAAAATTAGAGATAAAAAATTCTCATTACTTAAGTCATTTTTTTTATTAAGGTTTAAGAAATCCAAAATTAGAGGATTAATTCCTTATTAATTAAGTCTTATTTTATCTTAGATTTAAGAAATCGGATTATTATAATTAAATCTTGAAATCTCAATTCTGACAAGTTCGAAATCCGGTTGTCTTGATCAAATGGACGCAAAAACGCACTAATGATGACGCTCAGTTAATTCCACACTAATGTAACACCCTAACTCCAAAAATTATTAAAATAGAAGATTAAAATAAATTATCGAAAATTCAGGGGCGTTACACTACAAGCCACCAAATATAATATTTAACTCCAATCTGAAAAGATATCTCAAAGAGCTACAACTTTCATGTAGAGCCCGAGGTCCAGATTTAAGTGTATCATAGCTTAAAATGGGTTTGAACCTGGCTATATAAAATTGGACAGAATCTATCTAGTTCCTAAGTCAAAGTTAATTTGACACAACATTTTGAGAACGAATGGTGGTTTAGGAAAAGTGAGGAAGAAGACTTAGCTCTCAGATGAGGAAATGAATCGTAAAGTCAAGGGGCTAAGGTGACAGAAAATGACGGCTGAATTAATGGAGAAAAATGCCTCATATACTTTGAAATGACAACCTGCCACTTGTCACCTTCTTATACGACCAAAATGTCAACACTAGCCTTAAAATAAGGAAGATAAAGCATGGGTACAGGTATGGACACAAGCATGGGTTTAGGTATGTGCACAAAAGGAGGGCCAAGCGGTATGACACAGAAAAAAAGAAGGAACAAAAGAACACTATTTACTAAAAACCATTCAAATAATTATATCAAAACTATGGGGAATTGTTCCCTAAAAATTTTCAAACTTTCAAGGGTACTTTGTCATCATATATGTAAGACCCCCCCTTTTTTTTCTTTTAAAACCCGGGGTCTTAGGCCCAGAGTCGCCGCTTTGCGGTGACACCTTCACGTCCTGAAGGGTCATCACCACAAGGCGCCGATTCTGCCGGCCAATTCGATCACAGAAAGGTAGCACAATAATTGAAGTAAGAGCAATGCAGTCCACAATAATAAATCACATGTATAGAATAAAATCTCCACGAAGGGAGTGTCCACAGAATAACAATAATCAGAGTACTATAAATGCGGGCTTATGCCCGATACATCATGTCCTCACTACAATATCACTCAATGCGGAAGCAAAACTAGAAACTACTCAGGGTCGAGACTCACGGTCCCGGCTGTATGAACTCCGGAGCTAGACTGCCCCATCTCCAGGCGCACCGATCTTTGGGGCTGCTCCTCCATGCTGGGCTCCACGATCCCCTAAATGATGCGGTTCGAAAACCGTTAGTCATAAAGACTAAGCCCTATCATCCCCTCCCCCCTCCCCCATGGCTCCTAGGTACCGAGCGGAGAGGAAGAAAGGGAAGGACATGAAGGTAGAGATTAATCAAGAAACAAATGGCAGCGGAGCTAATCTAGCAATTCTATAATAATATGACGGAAAACAGAAAGTAAAAAAGGTAACCTTAACTTATGTGCGAAAGCTCATAAGCCAAGGGATCTTCTGCAAGGCTCCCATCATATAGAGTGTCCCATACCACTTATACGTTGGGGTGACGGTTATCAAACAACAACATGTATATATATTGAAATTAACCTTTGATTTATAAACTTGCCCACACAAGCTTATAGACCAAGGGGTCGTTTTGCAGGTCCTAATGTATAAGCGTCCCATACCACTTATACTTTAGGTGTCAGGGTTAAATGAATCGATTATGCTATGACATGCAAGTGGGAATGATGAAACATGCAAGTGCAACTCACACACCCGACTCTGTGCACACAGACCTTTAGTTTCCCCTTTCGGAGCCGTTACCTCCCAGGATACCTCCGTAGTGACGGACGGAAGCAGTGGGTTGGGCCTCGCCCACCTCAAAACCAGTAAAAGCACCACTGGTCTGACCTATCGTACGCCTCAATGCTTGGTGCACTAAGCGGACGCCTGCGTACTCTTGCCGGCTGGCGCACCGGACTTCTGTTGGCGAAGTGCTAATCACCTCGCCGAGTCAACGATATCGGTGTCGGTGCAATCGAGCTCCCCGATATCGAAAACCCACCACCTTAACTTTTTCTATTTTATGCACATGCAAGTTAAATCGTAAACACACAAAAATCGAGCCGAAGCCCCCGGACCAAAACGTCCGTCTCCAAATCAACCGAGCCGAAGCTCCCCGGACCAAAACGTCCGTCTCCAAACCAACCGAGCCGAAGCTCCCCGGATCAAAACGTCCGTCTCCAAACCAACCGAGCCGAAGCTCTCATCAATCTTCCTGTGCCAACAGTGTTTGTGAAAGGTGCAGCCCTAGTTACTAAGTTACTCTTGCCAGTTTGTTATTACAGTTTACGTTAGCCCAGGACTGCCCCCGGTATTCCCCGTGAAGGGCTCTCAAGGGGCACTAGGAACCAAGACGGCGGCATTACGGCCCGAAGTTCCCTTTCGCAAGACACTTATTGTTATTGGTTGATCTCCCTTAACCCGATTCCCTTCTCATATTACGATAGACTATCCTAGGGTGATTTTTAACCTTCCTCTCTTCGGGAGAGGCGATCTTTCGCCGAACCCGAGCACCTCTTAACTCTAGCTATCACTACTTCTCTCTACTCTTCATACCATCCTATCGTGATTTCATCCACAATTATCCACCCAGACAAAATGATTAACCCCAATGACTTCCTCAGATCATGTCCTATCGCAATTCACAAATTTGCTATATGCAGATCGACCTAGACTACATGTCGAACCGGTTATGCAGTGATCCAATACTCATCCAGATGCCCTAAATTATTTACTGGAGACTTATCATGATATAACTAGCCTAAATCCAGAAAATGGTAATTTTCCTAATTTATCTGATATTTAATTAAATTCCCCGAAAGTCCCAAGGGTTACCGGTTTGAACATGAACTACCCTAAGTAATCATGCAAGATGTCCAGAAAAATTACTATAAATATTATGTTATCCCAATATGGTAAATCCAAAGTATCACAATTTTTCTATCATCAAAAGGGCACTAAACATATTTTAGAAATAATCTCGATCTTTGGTTATTTATGAAACAAGTACAGAAAATATCCATCCAAAAATTGTAAATTAATTATACTAAGCAGATAAGACCTTCAAAATAACATTGGCCAGGTTTCATAATTTTCCAGCAAGTATATTATCCATAATTAATTTTTAAACAATAAAACCTCTTTCTAACATCTGTGAATGAAGTACTAGATTTACTCCACTAAAAATCATACAAAAATTCAGGGTAAACTATTCTGACCTAAAAAATTTACCTCCAAGATTCCATGAGGTTTCAATGAACAGAAATTTCTAAATAATTAAATCATCATTTAAGGCCTTAGCAAGCTTTATAAATGAAGTGCTAGCAATAATTAACATAAAATTCCAGAAAAATTGCTATAAGTTCTACCTAATCCAAAACTCACTCTACCCGGATTTCACAACTTTTAAGTAAGGTTTAGTGACTGATTTTACCTATTTGATATTTTATCTTAAAACTAAGGTTAGGGTTTTAAGGTATCTACTTGTCTCCAAATTCTCCAAGATTACATCCAGACGATTCTTATCAAGCTTTTGTCAACTCTACAAAGTTTCAAGGCAATACAAAAGTAATTGCCTCCCTGTCCTTCACAACCCTCAAAACCCTTCATTTAGGGTTTGAGCTTGGATCTAGGGTAAATCAACCCTAAACCTCACCATTTTCTCCAAGCAGGTTATAACACCCTTCTAAGTCAGGGGTCAGAATATTAGCCTCTGTTGAGCTGATTTGACATTTCCAAACTCTTAGTGCACTTTTTACTAAAAGATGTCTCACTAATGCCTAGTTAAGGGTAGAAGGTTTCCCACCCAAAACTCCTCAAAATCAGTTGGAATTTTGTACAGACCTAGTTTTAATAGCCAGGGACCACTCACCAAAATTTGGGAGGGTTTGGAGGTCATTTGACCACTTAAATAAATTCCTCTAAGTTTATTAAATTAAAACAAAAACTTTAGGCAAAGTATCTCCAAAAATTCCCATTTTTTGTATGCCGTTAGGTATAGCTAAGGTTAACCCGCTGCCCAAATTTCAGGTCATTTGGACAAGGGACGAAGAGTTGGCATCCATTTTAATTTCTGCCCAACTCTAGGTACAGCCCCCACTAAAACGGGTGCTGCGGCCGAACCGCTTACCCAAACGAGTTGAAACTGATTTTAAATTAATCTAGACTCAAAGGGCTACAACTTTTGTGACTGGTCATTTTTCCTAAAACGGCCTCTAAGCGCCTCATTTCGCAGCCTCAAAATATACTCAGATAATATATCTTTCCTCTATGTATTATATACTTAATTTATAAATTATAAAATTGATTTTACTGTTCATCTTCTACATGAACCCAAAAACAGAACTCAGAAAACCATTTTTCCTGTAAGCTTTCCGTGATCCGTCGCCAGCAGTTCGGTCACCTCCCTGGCCAGCCACCACCACCACCACCTCCGTTGAGGCGATGACTATCGGTTGGCGGTGGTTTGGCCGCCGGAGGTGGCGGTTTCCGGCGAACTCAAGAGTACATTTTTCATGGTTTTCCATGAAAACGAGAGATGGGTCCGGCTCCGTTGAGCGCGAGCTTCCTTTCTAAGAATCCTAAGATCTCCCCATGAAAGAGAAGAAGCAGAGGAGGACCTTGTTCGCGGTTTGGAGGCGGGATGAACGACGGGGTGCCATGGCGCAGTGGTGGCGTAGCCGAACTTCTCCTACAGCAATAACAAAGATCTGATCCATTTGATTGAGCGTGTAAACTTCTCCTCTTGCTCCAAGTGGGCTTTTATAAGTCAGCAAGTGGGGAGGTGAAAGGGGAAAGCCTTAATGGTCATGAAGGCTCCCCTTAATAATCTTTCGGTTACAGTGAAGGGATAGGAAACGGTGGAAGATGAACAGGTGTTTGCCAGGTCGATTCCTATTGGACCAACATTTCCTCCTTTATTATATAATTACAGAAGGAAAAACAGCCCGTAATTACTCCTGATGTAACTTCCCACACCAGCATTTATTACCATGCGTGTTAGAATAATTTCGGGCCTGAACCGTCGTTTCGGCCAATGTCACGGGCGTGACACATAGGTCATGGGCGTGTGACAATTCTGAGGTCGACGATCGTCGAACTGAGATCGACGGTCGTCGAAGGGTGGTCACGCCCTAGGTCACGGGCGTGACACCTAGGTCACGGGCGTGATAGGCCCGAACGGCAATTCTGAGGTCGACGATCGTCGAACTGGGATCGACGGTCGTCGAAGGGTGGTCACGCCCTAGGTCACGGGCGTGATACCTAGGTCACGGGCGTGACAGGCCCGAGTTTCAATTTCGACGATCTCCTTACGGAGATCGACGATCGTCGAAGGAGTCACGCCCTAGGTCACAGGCGTGACACCTTGGTCCGGGCGTGACATGCCCGGGCTGCAAGTTCGACGATCGTCTCACGGAGACCGACGATCGTCGAAGGAGTCACGCCCTAGGTCACGGGCGTGACACCTTGGTCACGGGCGTGACATGCCCGGGCTGCAAGTTCGACGATCGTCTCACGGAAATCGACGATCGTCGAAGTAGTCACGCCCTAGGTCACGGGCGTGACGGGTCGGTCACGGGCGTGACCAACCCGTGACCTGAAATCTCGATCGATTTATTTCAATTTTTGGGCTTCCTAGGGTTCTGTCACGACCAACCGACTCCTAGGGGTCTAGCCGGAAATGGGATGTTACAATATATTTCATGCACGTACAAAATTTCATCTCCATCCCGGTAATATTCTGTGAGGCATAGAAAAAACTGAGATTCCCTCGTTAGGTGTCACTATTTACTAAAAATGGATTTTTGGGAGATACATATCTTCCCAGAAGATGTGTAATGACTCGTTGCAAAGGTATTTCCAAGGGCTATAACTTTCATGCTGAGACCGAGGCCTAAATCCAAAAGTAGGGTGCCTAAAAATGGAACAGAAGGCTGCAGTGTCTTATAGTCCAATTTTGAGTCCATGCAGTCGATGCAGTTGATTTTCATGCAGTCGATGTAGTTGATTTCCATGCAGTCAATGTAGTCGATTTTCATGCAGTTTTTCTTTGTTCAGTCATTTTGGCCCTGTCCCAATCGTTTTGACACTATTTACTAAAAATGATTTCTGGGAGCTACAAAGCTCCTAAGAAATCGTGCAACTTGTCGTTGGAAAGGTATTTCTATGGGCTACAACTTTTATGTTGAGCCCAAGGTCTGGCTCCGAACAAACGGTACCTAAAAATGGCACGAAAGACTGTAATCGAGTAAAAAATCAATTTGTTAAGTCCTATATCATTTTGAGAGCTAAATATCATTGTGAGAGCTATCACCTACGATAACTATTATCAACGAGCGATAGCTATAACTTTGACAACATCAATAAACTCAACGATACTCATCCTGACATGATGGTTTTAGCCTTTACTTGACGATATCGTCGTGTAACACACCCAACTATCAACATGGAGGCATTTTGATCTAGTCATGTCTCTGACTTGGTTTTTCTCCCAATAAATATTCCTAACTTGTCTCCATGCATCATATTGACCATGACTCAACCGTGACCTTATCAAAGTCCTAAGGCCTCTACCGGGCCCGAGTCAACTCCCGGTGACACAAAACACTCACAAGGGGCCTAGTTCGAAGTGGGATGTTACAAAAGTTGCGACGATACCATCTTGTAGGACGTGTTCCATGAATTAATATCGTAAGGCAAACCAGAGCATATTTTGGGGCATCAGATCTTCTTGGAAATCAATCCAATGGTCCAAATCTGTCACCCACGAACATTAAATAGGGCAGAGGGGATTTTCCCCTTTTTTACCCAAGTCCATTGCGACTTTGATGGCTCGTGAGCGGGAAGTAGCGGAGGAGGAAGACGACTCAGATTCTCCATTGTCGGAACTTTAGAGCTCTGTTTGTCGATCCGTTACCATATCCGTGGAGAGGGCTTAAAGGCAAAAACGTTCATCTGTGCTTCTTTAAGTTTCCATTGCGAGAAAGAGGTTTCGTAAGGTAACAACATCTCTCCTCCCGGTTTTAGGATGCATGCATGACATCCCTTTTATTTATGCATTTATCTTGTGCATTTTGGCACCGGATCTCTCAAATGAGAGAGGTTCAAGTCACCTTGGTTCAAGAAGAACCATCGGGTCGATTGAGTCCATTCCCGACATATTTTTGCATTAGAAATCCGCTCCGTTAATGGATTAGGTATTATGGGTGAAGCCGTATCTAATTTGGTGATGTTACTTGACGTGCATGTTAGGGATTTTTGCTCGAAATCCGATTGCGGCAAAGACGTCGTTATAATGCCCTTAATTTTGTGTGAGAATGAATGATGGTTTAGGGCGGGAAAGGATATGCTTGTTGAATACTATGTGAAAGCGTGGCTTTGTCTTTGTGTTCGGCTGGCTAACCCCATGACGTTGTGTTTGGAATATTGTCCTCAGGATTTATGATTTGAAGAAGACCTCAAAATGACAATAAGCATCTTGTATTTGATGGATGTTCTAGTTTTGATGTGACAGGTATAACTTAAGTGCATGACTAATGTATAGTTAGACACTTGATCATCCAAATGGGATTTTGCACTTGTAATCCCTCAAGAAGAAAAGCTCATGTTGACCTCTATAGTAATTATATATTAGACATGTAACTATCATTGAGAAAAGTAACTAAGGATAGAAGAAATCAATGGCAGAATCAAAGTGTTATCTAAGTATAAAATCAGGTGAATCGACTATAAAGCTAAGTAAAAGTTCGATTGTATCGACTTCTTGGTTAAGTAGAAGTTCGACTGCATCGACTTTATAGCTAAGTAAAAGTTTGACTGCATCGACATCTTGGCTAAGTAGAAGTTCGACTGCATCGACTTTGTAGCTAAGTAAAAGATCGACTGCATCGATTTTATTCCTACGTAAAGTTAGGCTGCATCGACTTTATAGTTATGCAAACTTTCAACTACACCGACTTCTCAACTTAACAGCAATTCGACTTCATCACCTTCATGGCTAAGTAATTATTCGACTGCATTGAAGGCATTTTTCAGTGAAAGAATTACAGAGATTCAACATCTACAACTTTCATTTCCTGTGAAAGAATTACTCAGTGGTCATTCTTCAACAAGATATCATCTTCAACCACTACAAGTTCTCTTAATTAAGCATGCAATTTTTAGAAGATTTTTCAAGTGTTGATAAAGACAGGGAAGAAGAAGTCAACTGTGTGTGATTCTAATTGTAGACTCAAACTCTAAAGAGTTGAGCCATTTTTTCTGTATTCAACTATTCAATAGGATCCTTATAGGATCTGAGCTTATAAGGTTACCTGTGAATCTAAGTGTAGGATCTGTTGTTGATTTGAGTTTGTAGGGCTTGAGGAGAGCCCAAGTTTGTAAGGCTAGTGGATATCCTGAGTTGTTATGCTTGTATTGAAGCCTGAGGTGTAGGATCTGTGTTAAGGTCTGAGGTAGGGAACTTGTGTTCCTAAGATTGTAAGATCTGAGGTTCTGAGGAGAAACTTTAAAGAAGTTTTTGTCTAAGTTAGCTCTCTTCTAGATAGGTGTAGAGAAAAAGTGGATGTACCCATTCTTGGGGAACCACAATAAATGCTAGTGTGCTCTTTATTATGCTATTTTTCATTCTTGATAAATGCTTTCTCATTGTTCTCTATTAGAATAATCAAAGAAATCTTAAAACTTAGTAAATCACTTATTCACACCATCTAGGTGAGTACCAACCCTCATTTTTCAAGTGTTATCAGAGGAGGTTGTTCATCTTCGACTGCATGATTTTTGACTGTCCAAATTCGACTGCATGATCAAATTCAACTGCATGACTTCTGACTAAGTACAAATTCGACTGCATGATCAAATTCAACCGCATGATCAAATTCAACTGCATGATCAAATTCAACTGCATGATCAAATTAAACTACATGATTTCTGCCGAAGTATGAATACAACTGCATGATTTCTGCCGGAGTATCACTAATAGAAAAATGGCTTTTAGCCACAGTTTTTTTTGCCACAGGGAAAAACCATGGCTAATACTAAAGTATTAGCCACGGTTCCTATTCCGTGGCTAATAAGCTAGTATTAGCCACAAATGATTAATCCGTGGCAAATAACTCAACTTTTTGCAACGGTTTGCCTATTTCGTGACTAATAATCTAGTATTAGCCACGGAAGCCTAATTCGTGGCAAAAAGTCTGATTTTTTTAGTCTCACACCGCCAATAAAAAGCTGGATTTGGGGTTTATATAGGCCATTCAAAATTATTATTCGAAATGAAATCGGCGTGGCGACGGCGGGGGCCAGGCGGCCGGGCAGGGGCCGGGCGGCGGCGGCGGAGGGCGGCTGAATATTTTTTATGTTAGGTTTATTACAGGTCCTTTAGCCATGACAATTGAACCATGGCAAATGAGGAACTTTTAGCCACGACAATTGAACCGTGGCTAATAACTTATTAGCCACGGATTCGGAGTGGCTAATACTGAAAGTGAGTGTAAGATCTACCTTTACTCTAGAGGGGGGGGGGGGGTGAATAGAGTATTTTAAAATAATTTACAATTTAAAACTGTAAAGCAGTGAAAGTCTTGATTTATGTATATGTGTAAGGTGCTTGCAAAAAGAAAAACTAAGTAAGCATGAAATAAGAAATCACAGCACACAACAAAAACAAAACACAGCAAGCCAGTTGACACAAGGAGCTATAGTGGTTCCCCAACAACATAGGTACATCCACTCTTCTACCACCCTAGGTAGGAATCCACTGCAGGAATAGTTGATCAGGTGTCCTGGGCACCAATGAGCTTTTGATAAGGTGCTCAAAAACCAAACCTAGATTTTTTGATAAGGTGTCTTACCACTACTGAGTTTTGACAAGGTCTCAGAAACCAGCCACAAAACTTTTGAAGGGAGTTTTGAGAAACCCTTTTACAGAAGGAATAAAGAAAAACAAAAAGGTTGAGTTGTTCTTCTCTGTCAATAATCTGAGAGAAGACAAGTGGAAGATGTTGTCAAAGCTCCCCCTGAGATCTGTAAGGGTTCAGGAAGATGAGCTATGCTTAGGGTGATAGGCCTTCAGTTGCTTCAGATCTCCAACAATAGATGATTTCAGCAGATGCTAAAATGTGTGATGTCTGGAGTTCTTGATGAAGAAGCTTTTGAACACTTGATGCTTGAAGGAGTAGAATAGCAGATGATCTCCTTCACAGTAATGTTCCTTGTGTTTTGAGTCTATTCTCAGAAGATGAATTCTTGATGAATAATTTTATTGTTCTCTCTTCTGTATTCTTTTTCAAATCTTGTCAGTTCTCTATTTTCAGAATGATTCTCTAGGGAGTATATCAGATTCTGACTTCTAGATAGCCGTTAATCAGTCATAAATGACTACCTTAACTGATATCTGTCTCTGGAGGAAAGTCCTTAAGAAACATTCCAATTAGTCTTCCTTGAAACTTGCTCCAGATTGATTGAAACGGCTACAAAATCCTTTGCCATAAATGTTGAAAATAAGTCTGAATGAATTCCATAACTGTCCTGAATTTGAATCCTGAAATTGTCGATCTCTCAGAGAAATCGTCGATCCGAGCTCAACGATCGTCGAACTGAGCTCAGAGATTGGATTTAAACTGGAAACAGAAATCGTCGAACTGAGCTCTACGATCGTCGAACTGAGCTCAGAGACTTGGAAAATAACTAGCGACAGAGCGTCGATTGAGCTCGAATATCGTTGAACGGAGTTCGATGCTTCGTCGACCTGAGCTCGACGAAAATGGTCTTGGCCCTCAGCACTGAATCCTGATCTTTAGAAGGTCTTGAGGGCAGCTTTCAAACCTAAGTACTAACCCTAAGACTCATTCTAATTGACCTATCAGACTATACAGCAAGGTCAAAACAAATTCCTAAGCACATAGTGATCCTTACCCAAATTAGTAATAGGGTGTTCCAACAATCTCCCCCTATTTGGGTTAAGATTACTATTTACATGATAGAATATGAAATAATAAGCATACATCAGAATTAAAAATAAAACAGAAACAACAATGCAGATAACACATGTTGAGCATTGTAGAATCACATCAAGAATCACAGATTCAGTCAGAAATAGATATAAGTATCAGCTTACTCAATTTACTAATTGCCCTTTTTGAAAAGAATTTCTCTATTGTGATTGAGGGCTTCCTTTTGGATCTTCTATCATCATCTACACCTAAGGAGGTTTGAGATTTTGGCCTTGGAACAACAGCCTCAGGATGCAGCTTCATGTAGCTTTCAGGATCAAAGAATTTTCTGGAAGTATATCTTTCTAATTCTTTCTTTCTCTGCTCTGATAGTGTTGTGATGTTGGAGGAATCTCTGCCTTGCTCTCTTGTTTTCTTGATCTGATCTAATGCTGCAAGTTCTTTCATTCTGGCTGTCCATGATAGTGGATTGTTCTCAGGGTCTTCAAATGGAACTGGAGGTTCATATCTGTTTAATTCCACTGAGTTAGAAGGAGGAGCTCTAGTGACAACTGTATCTTTCAGCTTGTAAGGGAAAGGACCAGATGTAGAATTAGTAGGGCCTTGTCCTTCCCTTTAATATGGGTGTCGTCTAGCTTGATATCTGGAGTGAGTCCTGTAATCTCTCTGTCTGCCTCTTGACTGACCTCTCCTTGACTTATATCCTCTTTGCTGTTGGCCTCTTGGTTGATATCTATCTTGAGACTGGTAAGAGCTTGGCCTAGCAGCAGAAGAAGACTGAAAAGCTGAACCTCCATCAGATCCTGAATCTGGAGGAGGACGAGGATGGAATTGGGAGGATCCCTTTTCATACTTATCAAGTTTTCTTATTTTCTTCATGGCCTTAAGTTGATTTCTGGAATATTGCATCCAAGGCTCAGAAATTGGACAGTCATGAAGAATGTAATAAGGTATATCATTGTCATCTTTTACTTTTTCTGGAGGAACTTTTTTCAGTGCCTTGCTTCTTGCTTTCCTCTTCCTTGCAATAGTTGTAGAGGAGTCATCAGAATCAGTATGGAGTTGGTCACTGTCTGAACTTGGAGGATTATCATAAAGCTCATCAATCCTTTGAATATATTTCTCTTGTTGTTTGGTTTGTTCAGCAACAGTGATGGAAGCAGCACTCTTAGATATAACAGTAGCAACAACAGGATTAGTAGGAGCATCAAAAACTATCTCATCAGAAACTGTATCAGCAATTGTATCAGCAGCAGCAGGAACATCACTAACAGTAGGCAACACATCAAATTTAGCAGACTCAATAATTTCATCAGCAACTATATCAGCAGCAGCAGCACAATCAGAAACAATAATTTCCCCAGCCTTAAGAGAATTGATATAAGAAGCAATTAGGCTGGGATCACAGTAAGCAACATGCACAATGACCTTAGTCAGATCTTCAACTTCCTGAGCTAGTGGACAGCTGAAGTGAAGAGAATCAAAAACTGATAACAGTGACTTGAAGTCAACTGTTATTACTGGTGCTGGAGCTGGAGCTTGTACTTCTGAAGTCTCTGAAGCAGGCATTAATTCTTCTTCATATGGCATCTCCCCCTGCCCTGATTCAGTTGGAACTGGATCAAGGCACCCCATAGAAGGGATTGCCTGAGGAGGAGAAGTGGAGGAAAGCCTGTCAGATAACTCCCGTATAGACTTCAAGAGTGGAGACATGGAGGTCTCCAGCAGGGCTACTAGCTTGGGAGCTAGCATCCCATAAAGCTTATCTGCTAGGGCAAGAATATCTACTTACTCAAGTGAGACTTGAGTAGAGGTATAGGTTAAAGAGACAGAGATAGATGGTGAAGGAGCTGTATAAGTAGTGATATAAGTGGTGGATGGTAGGATGGATGGTTGAGAGATTGGAATTGTGGAGATGGAAGATATTGGTGTGGAGATAGAGGTTATGGTAGTAGAAGTGGATGGAATGAATGATGGTTGGGAAAGAATATCATGAATGAGTTGTTGATAGGATGTGGTGGATGATGGAAGCTCAGTAGGTGAGGAGGGGGAATCATCCATAAAGGAATCTTCCATGAGATTGAAGGATGGTATGGTGGAGTCTAGGTCAAGAGGTGGATAAAAGTGTAGTGGATGGAATTGGTCTTCTGTGGTTGGAGGTGGAGATTAAATGGTTATGGGGGAAGAGATAGAGATGGTGATGGTGGATAAGGGGATGGTTGAAGGAATAATTGGAGAAGGTGGAGAAGAGGAGGAGGCAGGCAAATCTTCCACGAGGGCAGTTGCCTGAGGGGAAGAGACTGCAACAGTCCTTGTGCCTGAAGAAGCAGTAGTCCTGGTTGTCTTAACAATCTGCCTGTCCCATTTGCCAAAAAGGGCACAGGTAAGCCTCTTGGAGGCATTAATATGCATGCCAGAGGACACCAGCAGCTGAGGGCACCTATTGTTCAAGAACAGCCCTAAGATCCTCCCAAAATTAACAAGGCTTTTGTTTACCTTCTTCTTAATCAGCTCAAAGAAAATTTCTCCCCAGTTTAAGTGCTTCTTATCAACCAGTGCACCCATCAAGAAGAATTGATACCTGGAAATGGTATCATGGGCAGAATGTTTGGCTAGTAGGACCTTGCCCACAACATCTGCAAGGAATCTATACTCAACAGACAGATTCTTTTTCAGCAGCTTGTTAGGGTTTGCTGCAGAATGCCCCATTCTATCTAACATCATCTCAAATTCCTCTCCAGAAAAATCAACAGAATCTTGTCCTGAACTTAATTGAAAAACCTCTGTAAGCAGGGCAGGTGTTAGAGGTACCTGTGTTCCTGCTATTGTACCGATCACTGTAGTTGAATCCGTATTCTGTGCAGTATATACCCACTCTTTTATCTCATCAGCTGCCAGCTTTATTCTTGTAGACATAATCAGGGCCAACTGCTGTTCCTTGAAAAGTTCCAGTATATCCTTGAATATTTGATCGCTGCCGTCAAAGGAATGCATGTCTATATCAAAACCTGTGTCGAATTTCATTTTGGCGAGGGCGGCAACAGACACTGCTATTGTATACCTGCAAGAATGAAACAAACACGACCAAGTGTAGAGAGGTTTGGAGGAAAAGAAAAAGCTTCTGCAGAGAGTATGAAAGCGCAAAAGGAGAACGACGGCCGAAAAATGAGTTTTATATTAGGGTTCGACGCCGAAAAGGAAAGACCGTTGAACTCCGTTCGACGATCTGGGCTTCCAAAGGAATCTGAAGAGTTTTCAATAACGTCGATCTCCGTTCGACGATATTGGAGAGCGTCGATCTCCGATCGATGATCTTTGACCAGAAGAAGATAGCCTAGTGCTATCTGAAAGCGCTGAACTCCGGTCGACGTTTTGGGAAAGCATCGATCTCCGTTCGACGATCTTTGTTAAAATCGTCGAGCGCAGTTCAGAGACAAAAAACTGCCTACAGACACTAGAAAAATCAAGTTTTTAGCCTAGTCTTGGTCTGTTTTTAGAGTTTTAAAATCTTGGGTTTTATTTTAAACTTCCTCCATCTAACATTCCTAACTGATTTAGGAAGAAGGTATGTTTCTTTTCATCCAATGGTTTGGTGAAAATATCTCCCCTTTGTAAATCAGTTGGGATATACTGAATTTCAATTTTATTTTTCTCAACATTGTCTCTTAAGAAGTGATGCCTAATCTCTATATGTTTTGTCCTACTATGGAGGACTTGATTTTGTGCTATAGAAATTGCAATGGTGTTATCACAAAGAATTTTAGACCTTTCTAAGTTGTAGCCATAGTCTAGGAGCTAGTTTTGAATCCACAAAATCTGTGAGCAACAACTACCTGCTGCCATATATTCAGCTTCAGCAGTTGAAGTGGACACAAATGTTTGTTTCTTGTAGAACCAGGAGGCAAGTCTGTCACCAAGGAACTTACAAGTTCCACTGGTGCTTTTCCTGTCTACTCTACATCTAGCATAATCAGCATCTGAAAATTCAGTTAATTCAAATCCTGAGTCTTTTGGATACCAGAGACCTAGATTTGGACAACTTTTTACATACCTAAGAATCCTCTTAACTAATGTTAGGTGTGACTCTCTAGGGCTGACTTGGAACCTAGCACATATACATGTAGCAAACATTATATCAGGTCTACTGGCTATAAGGTACAATAGAGAGCCAATCATTGCTCTATATGTTGTCTGATCAACATGTTTTCCATGTTCATCAGCATCTAATACAACATTAGTAGGCATAGGTGTTTTCATACAAGATGCTTCAGACATAACAAATTTCTTAACCAGTTCTTTTGCATACTTGGTTTGAGAAATACATATGCCTTCAGCATGTTGTTTGACTTGCAATCCTAGAAAGAAGGAAAGCTCACCGATGCTACTCATTTCAAATTTTGAATGCATTAGTTTAGAGAACTTCTTGCACAAATTTGAATCAGTAGATCCAAATATAATATCATCTACATATATTTGCACTAGTAGGGTATGAGACTTATGGGTTCTAATGAAAAGAGTTTGGTCTACTCTACCCCTTATAAAATCATTTTCCAACAGAAAGTATGCTAAAGTCTCATACCATGCTCTAGGAGCTTGCTTGAGACCATATAATGCTTTATGCAATTTGAAAATATGGTCAGGATAAGTTGAAGAGATAAAACCTTGGGGTTGTCTAACATAGACTTCTTCTTTGATGTCTCCATTGAGAAATGCACTCTTCACATCCATTTGGTAGACCTTGAATCCTTTGTGAGCAGCATGAGCTAGGAATATTCTTATGGCCTCTAATCTTGCAACTGGTGCAAAGGTCTGGTCATAGTCTATTCCTTCTTCTTGAGAATATCCTTGAGCAACTAGCCTTGCCTTGTTCCTTACAATGATCCCTTGATCATCCAACTTGTTTCTGAACACCCACTTTGTTCCAACAATGAAGTGATCCTTAGGCCTTGACACTAGTTCCCAAACTTTATTCCTTTCAAATTGATATAGTTCCTCTTACATTGCAATGATCCAGTGTGGATCTTGTTCTGCATCTTGTATGGATTGAGGTTCAATTTGAGATAGAAAGCAAGTGTGCATCAGGTTTTGGTTGACCTAATTTCTGGTTTGCACACCAGCTGAGATGTCTCCAATCACTTGGGAGATTGGATGATCTCTTGATGTTACTAAATCAACAGGGGGTGTTGATTGTTCACCAACCAGTGTTGTTGTTTCCTCTTGTGGAACAACAACTGGCTCTTCTGGATGATGAGCTTCCTCTTCATCATCACTATTCTCATCCTTTTGCTGGATAGGTGGAGGAGTTGTATCTTTTTCTTTAATATACAATCCGTCCATACTTTCTGAAAGAGAGTGTACCTGCAATGGTTCTATGGTAGAAGTAAACTTCTCCTTATAAAATATGTTAGTCTCATCAAAAGATACATGAACAAATTCTTCAATTTTACGAGTAGATTTATTATAAACCCTATAAGCTTTACTGATCATGGAGTATCCCAGAAACACTCCTTCATCAGCTTTAGCTTGGAGTTTAGCTAAGTATTTCTTGTCATTATTGTGAATATAACAAATGCAACCAAAAATTTTGAAATAGTCTACTTTAGGTTTCTTCCCTTTGAGCAATTCATATGGAGTCTTGCCCTTCAGTTTATGTATCAAACTTCTATTTAACACATAGTTGGAGGTGTTCACTGCCTCTGCCCAAAAAATAGAGGGAGGTGAGCATCTGTCAACAATGTAGTAGAAGATTCAATTAGGGTTCTATTTTTCCTTTTAGCTACCCCATTTTGTTGAGGAGTTCTAGGAGCTGAGAAAGTATGCTTGATCCCTTCACTCTGACAGAACTCTTGCATAAGAAGAGAATCAAACTCTGTCCCATGATCACTTCTGATCAGGGCAATATGAGTATTGAACTCAATCTGTATGCATTTGAGAAAATCTGTCAAACACTTAAAGTTATCAGACTTCTTCCTCAGAAAGAATACCCAAGTGAATCTAGAGAAGTCATCTACAATCACCAAAGTGTAAGATTTCCCTCCTAAGCTTTGTACTGTAATGGGTCCAAAAAGATCCATGTGTAATAGATACAAGATCCTAGGTGAATCACTCTTATTAAGTGACTTAAAACTATTTTTAGTTTGCTTGCCTAATTGACAAGCCCTACAGAGTCCTTCCTTCTTGTAGGGGCCAGAAGGTAGTCCTCTAATAAGGTTGTCCTTGGATAGCCTAGCAATGGTTCTAAGGTTTAGATGTCCTAGTCTCTTATGCCAAATATCATTTGGTTTGCAAACTGAATTAAATAAACAGATATCTATATTGGTTGAAAGGAAATCTACAAGATAAATGTTACCTTTCCTTTTACCTGTTAACACTGTTGTGTTATCCTCTGACTTGATCTTGCATAAGGATTTATTGAATATCACTTGATAGGCTTCATCACAGAGTTGACTGATGCTGATTAGGTTGTGCTTCAGTCCTTCCACATAAGCCACCTTCTTGAATGTGACTGAGCCAATCTGAACAGCACCATATCCTTTTGTTTGACCAAAGTTTGAATCACCAAATATCACTTTGGGTCTAAGTTTGGTTTTGAAGGATGTTAGATTCTCCTTGTTCTCTGTCATGTGCTTTGAGCACCCACTATCCAGATACCATTGTTGGTTCATTGCTGGATAGGTCTTCACCTGCACATAAACAATTTATATGTTTTTGACCCAGTTTACCTTGGGTCCAGGTTGATAACCTTTAAACTCAGAAATAAAAGACATCCCTGACTGACTCTTATATCCTTCAGGATGGTATCTCCTAGGAGGTACTATCCATTCAGTATAAGGGTTGCAGCTTTGGGATGTAGGACTTCTAGGATTGATTTTAGATTTACCTCTGAAAGATTGTTCAAAGCTTTGAGCTCCGTTCGACGATCGTCGATCTGAGTTTGACGATCTTGGGTCAGATCGTCGAGCTCCGTTCGAAGATCGACTATGCCAGAGTTCAGAGTTCAGAAGTCGTCGACCTGAGTTCGACGATTCAGCTTGAGATCGCCGAGCTCTGTTCGACGATTGTCGACCTCTGTTCGACGTTTTCCGTTGAACTTTAGTTTTCTTAGGCAGATCAGGGTTCTTCCTAGCCATCTCTACAACTTCCTTTCCTTTATCTGAAATAAAATTAATTGGAGTTGATAATACTATAGGTTGGCTGGATGAAGCACCCAAGCCCAGTGTACTATTAAATCTTGAGTTCACTGTACTTGTGATGTCCATCAGTCTGATGCTTCTCCCATTAAGAGATTCTTCCATCTTCTTTGCCTGGGATAGTTCACTTTTCAGTGAAGCTATCTCCTCCCTACAACATTCTAGCTCCTCAAAAAGTTTGAGGTTGTCTGATTTTAAAGTGCTATGTTCAGACAATTGATTTCTGAGAGAGATGATCTCTTTCTCAGACTTTAGCAGGTCTAAACAAAGTGCTTTAAATTCAAATTTAAAGTCCTCTGAATTAAAATCAAAGGAATCTATTACCTGATCTTCTTTATCTTTATGTTCAGATTCTGATTCTAATTCATGTTCTGCATCAGAATTATGTTGGGAGGCATTGATAGCCATCATGCAGAACTCCTTCTCTTCAGCATCATCTTCATCATCACTTGAGCTTGATGAAGCCTCTAACTCTTCTTCAGTTTCACTCCATGTTTCAGCTACAAATCCCTTTCTGGTGTGTTTGTTTTTGCTGGAGGAGGATTTGTCATTGTTGTTTCTCCTAGAGTCCTTATCTTTTCTCCTATCTTTCCTGTCCATCTTGTCCTTATTTTGATTTTCTGGACAATCAGGCACAATGTGGCCTGGTTTCCTGCATCCAAAACAAATGACTTCTTTATTATTGGATTTGTCATACCTTGGCTTCTCATGCCCTCTGGATGACTTCTTTCTGAAATCTTTTCTGGCTATTTTATAGAATCTTTTGGCGAGCAAGCTTAAGAGATCATCATTGTCTGTGATCGTGTCTTCAGGCTACTCCTCTATAGCTTTGAAAGCTATAGTCTTCTCCTTTCTGATGGCTGGAGAAGCAATATTTTGCTTTTCTTCCCTATTCTTGATGAGCAGCTCATAAGATTCGAGCTTGCCCAAAAGAGCCTCTGTGGTGATCTCACTTAGGCTTCTGGCATCCTTGATTGGCCAGATTCTTGAATCCCAAGTGCTGGGGAAGCACATTAGGATTTTGTCATTTAGTTCAGTGAGTGAGATCTCCTTGTCTAATGTTCTTAATTCACTGACAATTAGGCTGAGCCTGTTGTACATATCAGCAACTGACTCAGTTTCTCCTTTCTTGAAGTTCTCATACTGGGATATAAGATGGGATCTTCTGTCCTTCCTTTCATCAGCAGATCCAGATACAATCTCAGAAAGCTTATCCCATATATCTTTTGCTGAACTGCATTCAGCCACCTTTTGGAATATCTCATCAGACATAGTCTGAGCAAGGATATTCATAGACTTTGCATCTGCAACTTTCCATTTCTTTATTTCTGCATCTGTTCTTGAGGGAGGTAGAACAACACTTGTACTTGTGATCTCTGGAGGTCTTGGACAAACTATCAAAACAGAATTAAAGATGTCCTCATCAATAGAATTCATGTAAAGCCTAATCCTTGCCTTCCAAAGTGCAAACTTAGAAAGGTTGCACACTGGAGGTCTGGTGCTAGCATAATCTTTGTTCTGTGCCATGGTTTTGTATGAAAATAAATATAATACAAATAGTAATAACCCTCTATAGAAGATTGATCTTTTCAGAGATCTTTTGGTTCAGGTGTTAGCCTGTTCAACCAATCTGTTGAAGATTCAGTTGTTGAGTAACCAACCTATGATACCAATTGAAAGTGAGTGTAAGATCTACCTTTACTCTAGGGGGGGGGGGTGAATAGAGTATTTTAAAATAATTTACAATTTAAAACTGTAAAGCAGTGGAAGTCTTGATTTATGTATATGTGTAAGGTGCTTGCAAAAAGAAAGACTAAGTAAGCAAGAAATAAGAAATCACAGCACACAACAAAAACAAAACACAGTAAGCTAGATGGCACAAGGAGCTATAGTAGTTCCCCAACAACCTGGGTACATCCACTCTTCTACCACCCTAGGTAGGAATCCACTGCAAGAATAGTTGATCAGGTGTCCTGGGCACTAATGAGCTTTTGATAAGGTGCTCAAAAACCAAACCTAGATTTTTTGATAAGGTGTCTTGCCACCACTGAGTTTTGACAAGGTCTCAGAAACCAGCCACAAAACTTTTGAAGGGAGTTTTGAGAAACCCTTTTATAGAAGGAATAAAGAAAAACAAAAAGGTTGAGTTGTTCTTCTCTGTCAATAATCTGAGAGAAGACAAGTGGAAGATGTTGTCAAAGCTCCCCCTGAGATCTGTAAGGGTTCAGGAAGATGAGCTTTGCTTAGGGTGATAGGCCTTCAGTTGCTTCAGATCTCCAACAATAGATGATTTCAGCAGATGCTGAAATGTGTGATGTCTGGAGTTCTTGATGAAGAAGCTTTTGAACACTTGATGCTTGAAGGAGTAGAATAGCAGATGATCTCCTTCACAGTAATGTTCCTTGTGTTCTGAGTCTATTTCCAGAAGATGAATTCTTGATGAATAATTTTATTGTTCTCTCTTCTGTATTCTTTTTCAAATCTTATCAGTTCTCTATTTTCAGAATGATTCTCTAGGGAGTATATCAGATTCTGAATTCTAGATGGTCGTTAATCAGTCATAAATGACTACATTAACTGATATCTGCCTCTGGAGGAAAGTCCTTAAGAAACATTCTAATTAGTCTTCCTTGAAACTTGCTCCAAATTGATTGAAATGACTACAAAATCCTTTGCCATAAATGCTGAAAATAAGTCTGAATGAATTCCATAACTGTCCTGAATTTGAATCCTGAAATCGTCGATCTCTCAGAGAAATCGTCGATCTGAGCTCAACGATCGTCGAACTAAGCTCAGAGATTGGATTTAAACTTGAAACATAAATCGTCGAACCGAGCTCTACGATCGTCGAACTGAGCTCAGAGACTTGGAAAACAACTAGAGACAGAGCGTCGATCTGAGCTCGAAGATCGTCGAACGGAGTTCGACGCTTCGTCGACCTGAGCTCGACGAAAATTGTCTTGGTCCTCAGCACTGAATCCTGATCTTTAGAAGGTCTTGAGGGCAGCTTTCAAACCTAAGTACTAACCCTAAGACTCATTCTAATTGACCTATTAGACTATACATGAAGGTCAAAACAAATTCCTAAGCACATAGTGATCCTTACCCAAATTAGTAATAGGGTGTTCCAACAAATACTATTAGCCACGCTCGCATTACCCATGCCCATTTGCCGTGGGTAGGCCGTGGCTAATAGTTATGAGCCACGGTTTTGGACTTTTAGCCACGGAAATCTGCCGTGGCTAAAAGTCTGTTTTTAGTAGTGTATGAATTCAATTGCATGATTTCTTGTTGTCCCAATTCGACTGCATGATCAAATTCAACTGCATGATTTCTGACAAAGTATGAATTCAACTACATGATTTCTGGCTGTCCAAATTCGACTGCATGATCAAATTCGACTGCATGATTTCTGCTTAAGTATGAATTCGACTTTATGAATTTGACTGCATGATTTCTGGCTATCCGAATTCGAATGCATGATCAAATTCGACTGCAAAATTTCTGGCTAAGATCAAATTCAACTGTATAATTTTTGCTTGTATAAATTTGACTGCATGATTTCTGGCTCGCGAGAAATCATGAAATCAAATTTGATCATGTAGTCGAATTCATACTTAGGCAGAAATCATGTAATTGAATTTGATCATACATTCAAATTTGGACAGCTAGAAATCATACAGACGAATTCATACTTTGGCAGAAATCATGCAGTTGAATTTGATTATGCAGTCGAATTTGGACTTAGAGAAAGTTTATACAGAAATGAGCTATGCAGCCTATGTAGTTGAATTCATGCAGTCAAATTTGGACTTAAGGTAAGTTTATGAAGAAATGAGCTATGCAGTCGAATTCATGCAGTCGAATTTGGACTTAGGGAAAGTTTATGCAGAAATGAACTATGCAGCCAATGCAGTCAAATTTGGACTTAGGGTAAGTTTATGTAGAAATGAACTATGTAGCCTATGCAGTGGAATTCATGCGGTCAAATTTGGACTTAGGGAAAATTTATGCAGAAATGAACTATGCAACCTATGTAGTTGAATTCATGTAGTCAAATTTGGACTTAGGGAAAGTTTATGCAGAAATGAACTATGCAGCCTACGCAGTCAGATTCATGCAGTCAAATTTGGACATAAGGAAAGTTTATGTAGAAATGAACTATACAGCCTATGCAGTCGAATTTGGAATTTGGAAAAGTTTATGCAGAAATGAACTATGCAGCCTATGTAGTTGAATTCATGCTGTCGAATTTGGACTTACAACAAGTTTATGCATAAATGAGCTATGCATCCTATGCAGTCGAATTCATACAGTCGAATTTAGACTTGATAAAAATTATGGATCATGTGGTTGATTTTTTTGTTCTTTAAGCATGTTTTACATATATAATTTCTAGAAGTAAATTCCTAGTAGGTTTTGAATGCAAAATTTTTAGAAATTTAATCTTTAAAAAGGAGGAGAAGAACAAGCAATTTCTTATGCTAATCTACACCCATACAACAAGTTTAAACTAAGAAACATATAGAAATAAATGAAAAACTATTAAGAGGGAGAAAGCAAGGAGAGCAAACACCACTTGCCTCAACTATAAACACCAAAAATTGGCCTCACAGGCCCTCCATGCCAAGGATCGGCTCACACTCGAGCTCGATAAGAAAATCAACGAAGATTTGGAAAAAACGATGGTTAGGGCCGCAAACCCCAACGCTAAAACCCAATAAATAGTAATTACTTACCAAGCACGCAAAGAGCTCGACGAGAACTTTCCAAATCTAAGCTCTTCCAAGAATTTTGAGCACCGAAGCTCTCAAATCCATGGCCGGAGAGCCTCATGATGAAAAGAAAACCCTCTCTATCACTCTCCCAGGCTCGGGTAGCTTGAGGAAGAAGATGAAAGAAAAAGTTGAAGAGAAATGATATTTAATTTAGGAAAGTAGAAATTTGCCTTGGGAAGGAGGAGAATTCAAAAATGCCAGGCTCCTAGAGCCCAATACCAAGACATGAATTTAATGTCTTTGGTCATTCCGTAGGCTAAATTTGACTAATTGAACCGAAATTAGAGATAAGAAATCCTCATTTATTAAGTCGGTTTTTTTATTAAGGTTTAAGAAATCCAAAATTAGAGGATTAATTTCTCATTAATTAAGTCTTGTTTTTTCTTAGATTTAAGAAATCTGATTATTATAATTAAATCTTGAAATCGCAATTCTGACAAGTTCAAAATCCGGTCGTCTTGACCAAATGGATGCAAAAATGCACTAACGACGACGCTTTGTTAATTCGATGCTAACATAATGCCCTAACTCCAAAAATTATCCAAATAAAAGATTAAAATAAATTATCAAAAATTTAGGGGCATTATACTACATGCCACCAAATATAATGTTTAACTCTAATCTGGAAAGGTCCCTCAAAGAGCTAAACTCTCATGTAGAGCCCGAAGTCCAGATCTAAGTATATCATAGGTTAAAATGGATTTGAACCCAACTGTATAAAACTGGACATAATCTGTCTAGTTTCTAAGTCATATTTAATTTGACACAGCATTTTGAGAACGAATGGTGGTTTAGGAAAAGTGTGGAATAAGACTTAACTCTCAAATGAGAAAATGGATCTTAAATTCAAGGGGATGAGGTGAGCGAAAATTACAGCTGAATTAAAGGATAAAAATGCCTCCCATACTTTTGAATGACAACCCGCCACTTGTCACCTTCTTATACGACCAAAATGTCAACACTAGCCTTACAATAAGGAAGATAAAGCATGGATACAGTTATGGACACATGCATGGGTTTAGGCATCGACACAAAAAGAGGGCCATGCTGTGCGACACATCAAAAAAGAAAGAACAAAAGAACACTTAGAACTTTAATTCCATTAATAACCATTCAAATAATTATATCAAAACTATGGGGAATTGTTCCCTTAAAATTTTCAAACTTTTAGGGGTAGTTTGTCATCATATATATTTCATGCACGTAAAAAATTTCATCTCCATCCCGGTAATATTTTGAGAGGAATAGACAAAACTGAGATTCCCTCGTTAGGTGATACTATTTACTAAAACTGAATTTTTGGGAGATATAGAACTTCCCAAAAGATGTATAATAACTCGTTATAAATGTATTTCCAAGGGCTACAACTTTCATGTTGAGACTAAGACCTTAATCCAAAAGTTGGGTGCCTAAAAATGGAACAGAATGTTGTAGTGTCTTTCGGTCGAATTTTGAGTACAAGCAGTCGATGCTGTTGATTTTCATGCAGTCAATGTAGTCGATTTTCATGCAGTAGATGTAGTCAATTTTCATGGAGTCGATTTTCATGCAGTTTTCTTTGTTCAGTCATTTTGGCCTTGTCCCAAATATTTTGACACTGTTTACTAAAAATAGATTTCTAGGAGCTACATATCTCCCAAGAAATTGTGCAACCAGTCGTTGGAAAGGTATTTCTATGGGCTATAACTTTCATATTGAGACCAAGGTCTGTGTCCGAACAGACCTCACCTAAAAAGGCACGAAACACTGCAGTCGAGTCAAAAATTATTTTGTTAAGTCCCATATCGTTTTGAGAGCTATCATCAACGCTAACTATTATCAATGGGCGATATCTATAACTTTGGCAACTGTAATAAACTCAACGATACTCATCCTGACGTCATGGTTTTAGATTTTACTTGATGATATCATTGTGTGACACACCCGACCATCATCATGGAGGCATTTTGATCAAGTCATGTTTGTGACTTGGTTTTTCTCCAAATAAATATTTCCTAACTTGTCGTCATTCATCATATTCAGGGGCAGATCGAAGGGGGGGGGGGGGGAGGGGGTGGGGGTGGGGGGGGGGGGGGGGTGGGGGTGGGGGGGGGGGGAGTGGGGGTGGGTGGGGCCCAGCCCCCCAAGAATTTGCAAAATGGTTAGTGGATTTGGATTCCTCTCGTCAAGGCAACGAATTTTGACTACTTATACGTCAAAAATGGTGGCTGGATGAGGGAGAAACGGCTCCTGAAAGATGGAGAGGTTCAAAAAAAATATTGGAGCAAGTTGATATCTGACCCCCCTTGTTAACATTCTTATATCCACCACTGCACCCCTGACGCAATTACCAGCATGCATATCCCTTCAAAAAACTATAAATATGCCCCTAAGCCTTCATTTAAAGACACTCCAGGGGATAGAATGAGCTCCAAGAATTTTTGACGAGGTCGTGGACTTAAACCGATCCTCCTCTCAAGAATTTGCTCAACTTCTCTTCTAGCGTAAAGGCTCCAGCAAGTTTCAAGGTACGACGCTGAAAGTCTTTAATTTAAAGGATAGCTAAATCACCTAGAGGGGGGTGAATATGTTTCTTAGTCTTTTGTGACTATCTTTCATTTTCTTTGTGTTTTAGGTGTGTTGAGTTAGCTTACTTTCAAGAACACAACACAACACACAATGTTTATAGTGGTTTCCTAGATTATGGGTACGTCCACTTTCCCTCGCACCTTTCTAACAATTTGTTAGACAAGACACTTCTCCAATCTCGGCTCCTAAGAGCTTACAACATGATCCCGCATGACCACTCAGTCTCCTCCAAGACTTACAACTCAAGCACAGAGCCCTACAAATCAGTGATCCAGAGATCACCTACCTTAGGCCCAAAGACTCTACAAATCAGGCTAGGAGGACAACCCTACCTTAGAGAGAATAACACTCTTATAGCTCAGGCACAAAAGCCCTATCTCATATCCAAAGGATCCTACAACTCAGGCACAAGTGCCCTACAACTTAGAGAGAATGACTCTCCTACCTCAGGCTCAAAAGCCCTACCTTAGATCCAAACAGGATCCTACTCTCAGGCCAAAGCCCTACCTCTGGCACACAGGCCCTACACTCATATCTGCACCCAGATCCTACCTCAGACACACAGGCCCTACACTCAACTTTTATAAATCAGGATTATAACTCAGATCCAAAAGGTTTCTACAGAATGGAAGAAGGTTGTTGAGTTTATTTGACACGAGAAATTTCTCTGTGCCAACCTTCCTAGACTGAGATAAACTCAACCCAACTTTGACTCCAAGGATATAATCCCTGAGCCAACTACTTCTTGAACTGAGAAAGTCTCAACCCTATCTTCTTCACAGCAACAAGTGTAGATCTTTGCTTGTGCTGGAAGTAACTTACAGAACAGTTGCTCTACTTCTTCTTCCCTTCTGGACTGAGTGGATTCAACCCTGATTTTGACTTCAGAAAAATAGTTCTCTGAGCCTGCTTTTAGATCACTGCTTCTTCAAGCTTTCCTCTTCACTGCTTCCAGGAAATGTTCTTTAGAAATGATCTGCTGGAACTGTGACGGACTGTAGCTAGGGTTAGACCTTTTCTGCTACCTCATTATCTCTCAGAATTTACTCTGACCTTGCTGTTGGAGGTGAAGATAACAACATCTATCTTTGTTTGTTTCCAATTACTGCAACAAGGGTAAACCTTGATGCGCCTTTTACCACAGAAATATCTTCCTAACTTGCTATAGTGGGTGAAGATAGCTACAACAACTTGGATCGGCTTTCATATCAGCTTCAGCTAGGTTAGACCATGCTGCTTCTTCTTCTTCAGAGAAATGTCTCTGAGCTTGCTGTTGATGATGAGGATGTTAACAACTAACTCTAGAACTTTCAGATCAGATTGCTAAAACTTGTTCATCAAAGCTCTGCAATAATGGCCGAGGAAGAAGATAGTCCAGCTATTTCCTAAAAGCTAATTTCTTCAATCTAATCTCCGCCTTTTTTATTTCATCAATTAATGGTTATTTTGACCAGTGGGCCCCACTGAAATTGATAGTTGTAACTTTACTTTAACAGCCAAAAGTCATACAATAGGCCTGCATGCCGTTTGTTGTGTATCGCAGCCATCCCACCACATTTTGAATTTTGTTGAATTTGTTGACTTTTGCTAACATCAGCATCTGTGGACTTAGTCAAATTCAAGCTCTTTAGTGTAGGCATTGGGTGAACAAGCTTCACTCAACGCCCAAACACTTAGATAGATTTTTGTCTTACTCAAACGTTGAGAGCGTTGAGTGAACAAGCTTCACTCAACGCTTTTGGCCTTAGCCAAACTTTCTTCATCTCAGGCATTGAGAGCGTTGACTGAACAAGCTTCACTCAACACTTTTGGACTTAGCCAATCTTTCTGCATCACAGGCATTGAGAGAGTTGAGTGAGCCTTCATCACTCAATGCTTTTTGCCTTGGCCATTCATTATTTACCAGTAGGCGTTGAGTGAGCCTTCATCACTCAACGTCAAAACACTTAGCCAATAATTCTGTTATGGACGCATTGAGTGAGTTGAGTGAGCCTTCCACACTCAACGCTTTTGTACTTAGATTTTTCTTTCTTTCTTCTTTAAGCTTTGACTGCGTGAGCATATCTCAACGCTTTCTTTAGTATGACATTGAGTGAACAGCCTTCACATAACGCCTGTGGACCTAGTTACATTTTTGACTTGCAAATAGTCAAACTTTGACTGACTTGTTTTCTCTCAGCGCTTTTTGGTATCTGGCATTGAGTGAGCTTGCTTCACTCAATGCTTGTGGACTTAACCACATTTCTTTGCATCTGGCGTTGAGTGAGCTTATTTCACTCAACATCTGTAGACTTAGCTATATTTATTTGCATCTGGCATTTAGTGAGCTTGCTTCACTCAATGCATATGGACTTAGCCACATTTCTTTGCATCTGGCATTGAGTGAGCTTGCTTCAGTCAACTCCTGTGGACTTAGCCACATTTCTTTGCCAGATGAGTGAGCTATCCTCACTCAATTCCTGTTGACAACCACATTTCTTTGCATCCGGCGTTGAGTGAGCTATCCTCACTCAATGCCTGTGGACTTAGACAAATTTTCTGTCTCTCCACCTGCCTACCTTGTGACGACCTGTCACCATAACTTAGACAACCTGTCTAACCTTGTTCCAAAGAACATCCTGCACATGATGAGCTTAACCAACATTAAATACAACTATGATCTTAGTATTGATGGTGATGCCTCTTCAAATCTCATCCAGGGAAGATTGAGGGCAATATTCCCAACAATCTCCCCCTATTTGAAGAAGAAAGAATGCCCAACAATACTACAAAGCATTAATATAAAAAGCATATTAATTTAATGCAGTTGTAAGCTATATCTGCTAGCTTATACTACTTGAATTACCAGCATATCAATTCAATGTACTCCATTTAACTGCATTGACTCAACATGATTCTCATACCACTTGAATAATTGCTCAAGTAATATGCACTCTCCTTATACCACTTAATAATTAAATGAAGCACCACTAGAAGCACTTTCCTCATAATATGCACTGACTCAACATGGCTCAAAATGTAGTCACTACATTCCTCATACTACTTGAATCTTTCCAAGTAATATGCACTGACTCAACATGACCTAGTCATGTCAAGTATTGCTTCTACATCTCCCCCTTTCCAAGTATTGCCACACATCTCCCCCTTTCTGGCTTCTTTTATAGGCATATATCTATTGAGGGAGGTGATAGGATCATGTACCAGATAATTTATCTCTCTATCCTAGCCAAAGTCCCATGTTGATACTACTAAGAAAATTAGCCTAGTGATCAAACCAATTGATTAGGAGTCATACCTTTTGTGTTGATACACTGATACAACACATCACTGCAGCACTTGAGCTAGCTGCTAACATAATTCCACTTGAGCTAATGCCACTCCATATATAAGTTAAAGCTTCTGCAAAATGGAGATATAGTAAGGGAGGTGCTCGTTTTTTCTCTTGACCTGCAATAACATGTCTTTACAGTAGCAGCAGTGACTACACAGCAACAGACATCCACTAGGGTTGATCTCCCCCTCAGACTGTGCATATTCTTGAGGACCTGCTGATCAGTTGTGATGATCCTTGATCCACTACAGCTGCTGGCTACAACTTAGCAGGAAGTTGAACCTGTTCCTGCAACTTCTAGATTTGCTCCCCCTCAACTGGAACATCAGCTGTCATTATCTTTACTAGACACTTGAGTCCATCTTGGTCTCGATACCACTTGATATCACTTGAGAATCTTGATATCAAATGTCAGACTTTTACAGTCTTGATACCATTTTGAAGACTTGTCTTCTTGCAAGAAGGGCGAGTTCTGCAACAGAAATATTACATGGAGCAACTGAAGCTATACCAAGTTCAACATTCCCAACTTGAAGGTGTTGAACTTGACTTCATCTAGTGGCTTAGTAAAGATATCGACCACTAGAATGTTTGTGGGGACAACCTCAAGACTGAGTTTTTCCTTTTCCACATGCTCCCTAACTAACTAATACTTAATCTTCATATGCATAGTCCTGCTATGAGAAACAAGATTCCTAGCAATTTAGATTACACTAGTAGAATATCAATATAAAGGAGTTCTAATTATCTGGAGGTTATGGTATTGATACCGTGGAGCTGATGCTGGATCCACAACAGATGAGCACAATAGTTCCCAACAGATATTTGATCTGATTCTATATTTGAGATTGCAAGACTGTTTTGTTTCTTGCTACTCCAATGACATCAGCCTTCTCTCTTGGAATATACAAGTTCCATCCTTACTTTTCCTATCTTCCTTGCACCCTGTGATGGAGGTGCTTCTTCTCACCTGTTCTCCTTTCATTTGACTAGGCAGTCAGCACTGACATGCCCAGCCCAGCTACAACAATAACATATTATGTTAGAAGAAATATATCTTCTGGGTTTAGGATCATACCTGTCTCCTTTGGAGAGAATATTCCCAAATTTGTTGTGATCCTTCTTGTGATACCAGGAGGAGGAAGATTTGTTCTTCCACTGCTTCCTCTCCTTGCTGAGTCAGATTTCTTCCAGTGACCAATCACCTGAAAGTCTTTTCTTGCTGAGCCAGATCTCTTCCACTTCTTCAGCAATAGATTTGCCTCTAGCTCTAGCTATCTTGATATACACACAAGCCTGATTAGTAAAATATGCAATGTGTACTGTATACCACTTGTGGCACATGTCTCTTCTTTATACAACCTGACTGTTTGAGTTGTCTGTATACCACTTGAACTATTTTGTCTCTTTTGTATACCATCTCTGCTTGCACAACATACTCCCCCTTGATCATGGCCCATCTCCCATTGCCTTCTCCCCCTTTATAACTTCTTCAGTAAGGGAGACACTTCAAATAGGACAGAGAGATATTGGACTGAACTATCTCTTTATCCAGATAGATCACTATCCTTTGAAGCATCTATAGTCATTTCAATGACACTCATATCATCTTAAGCAGGGAGATTTGTTGGAATCTCCCCCTCAATCTTAGCATTGTCCATAGATACATTCAGGTCTTCAGCAGTTCTGCTGATCTATTCTATACTAGAGATACTCTTGGTAAGAATCAAACTTATCAAGCAACCTAGGCTGAACTTATATCAACTATAGCTGGAGCAGTCCAACTGTTCTTAACCTGATTGTACTTGTTCTCTCATAGCAGGTGCAACCATATGGGTAGTCTAATCTTCTAAACCTCAGCAAAGTCCATAGAGACATGCTGAACTTTAACAGTATTGCTGACCTATTCTGTGCTAGAGGTACTCTAGGTAAGACTCAAGCTTGTCCAACAACCTTGATTGAGAATGCTCCCCATAAGCAGGAGCATCTTAGCTTGACAGTATCCCCCATTAATATTTGCACAGATTCCGTCCTCATGACTTTCAGTCATCATTTCAGCTGATGATACCACTTGACTTGAAAGTATTTTATGTATAGTGAGCCTTTTCGGCTGAGGATCAAGTGCCTCTTTCTTACTGCTCTTAGAAGAGATGCTTCTTGTACTTCACTCTATGATGAGTACAACCAGCTTGTTCTTATCCTCACTATTCTGCTGAAGTGACATCAGTATTCTTTCCCACCACTTAGACATCTTGAACTTTAATGGATGGATCCAGCTGGTCTTCATCCATTGCCTGTGTAGTTTGTCCCTCTTTAGAATTGCTCACAACATCACTCCATCCTCTTCCTTTTGGGAAGTAGGAGGAGTAATCTCGATGGTCTGTCTATCCATCTCCAACTTTACCACTGCATATCTTAGGTTCATTTCTCACTAGAGTATGAACCTTTAGATAACTTACTTATTACAGTCCTAAGTCTAGAACATCCTCTGTCTAACCCACCAAAGCTTACTTTGGGTCCATCTTTTACTGGAGTATGATCCTTCAGTTGACTCTTTATTCTAGTCTTATTCCTAGAACAACCTTTGTCCAAATACCACATGGGGGTATAGGCACTTGGACTATCCTGCAAAATAGAGTTTACCTTACCTTAGGACCCCAATAATTATTGGGTCTTAGGTACTGATTAGCATAAGAATGCACATGCCTTCCTGCAGATTTTCTGACAGGAAGACTAACACTAGATCTATCATGAAGACTTACCCTTGCCCTTGACACACTAGGGTTGTGCCAACAATCTATGGAAAAGTGGCTCACTTTGCTACAACACCAACACTCATGGATGTTATATCTCCTCTTCTGAACAGTCTTTGAAGAGTGTGTTGGGTCCGGCGTTCCTTCACTTGACCCGTGGCGCTCTGCTCCTTATATATATAATTAAGTAGCGCCCTCTCCAACAGTCCGGGCTTTTGGTGCAGTTGGGTATGCGCTTGATCCTTCAGAGTGCAAGCCATCATTAGATGCATGTTTAGAGGGGAGTGTTGTAGCCTTCTTCTTGTTTCTCTCAACAAGAATCTGATTAAAGGTGAGTTTTCCAGCAGAAGTACTTGGCTTACTCTGAGTTTCATTTACAGTAGTCTTATTTGTAGTTGACATGCTATTAATGGCCTTAGAGCTAACCAAGTCAGCCTTACTGACAGACTTACCCTTGGTCTTGGTTTTTACTGGAAGAGCCTGAGAATAGGCCACTGCCTTCTCCTTAAGTGTAGGGGCTGGATCACCAAATACAAATGGTCCATGATGGGTCATCTGGACTTCTTCATGGGGAGCCTTCTGCGCACTCAAACCCATGTCCTTACTTCTTTCTTTGTAAGATACACTTGTACTCTTATAAGGAGAATTCCCATTCTTCCAGTGACCAAACATGTAGTCTTGGTCATGCTAGTTAGAAGGGAGGATTACCTTGTGAAAGGTGGCCTGATGCACTGTAGGAGCCTGCCTTTCCCTTTGGAATTGGCAACACTAGAATTCCACTTGAACTCTAAACCTTTCTCATCTTTTTGAGAGGTAAAAGAGTCAATCAGTGGTAATACTGTTTTGGGCTTTGAAAAACTAACCACAACCTTTTTCTCCTTTAGGAGTTTCTCTTCAAGATCCAAAATGATATTATTCTTCTAGCTTATGGTATCAATTTGGGTGATTGAGATGACCTTTGTTGGATGACTTCCCTAGCATTCTGATCCAGTAAGGATGCTGTCTCAACCTACTGGGCAGCAACTAGCTGAAGGGAGGTAATCTCTACAGCTTGCTCTTTGGAAAACTTCCAACTTCTCTTGAAGGCCTCCAGAAGTGCACCATATTGGTCAATCAATTGATTGACATCTTCCTCTTATACATGTCCATCATCATCACTTGATGTGGATGCATCTGAGTTTGGACTGGTCTCATAATCAGATTCTGAGGATGAGCTAGATATGGAATGTACTTGATCTGGTCTAGGCTGATCCTAGCAGGATTCTTCTTCTGTCATGGCCATTAGCCCATAACTTCTGTAGTCACCTTCCTCATCCTCCTCCTCCTCTGAATCACTATCTAAGTGTGATAGAGGGGCCTTGATCTCCATTCTTGCATCTAGATAAACATCATCTTTATCACTGTCACTGAACACAGAAGACAATGGGGCTTTGATTCCTATCCTGGCAGCATGATATTCTTCATCTTCTACAATAGCTACCAACAACCCATTGTAGGTCTTTTCCTTTCTACAGGCTTGAATCTTCATTGAGCTCCACTCCTTATGGTTCTCTCCTGAACCCATAAGTATAAACCTTTTAGCTATCCTTTGAGATCTACTCAGACTGTTAAGTCCTTTTTGAGCAACCTCCCTTTGATACCACTTGAAAGTATTTAATTTCAAGGATAGCTAAATCACCTAGAGAGGGGGGGGGGGTGAATAGGTTTCTTAGTCTCTTGCGACTATCTTTAATTTTCTTTGTATTCTAGGTGTGTTGAGTTAGCTTACTTTCAATAACACAACACAACACAATGTTTATAGTAGTTCCCCATATTATGGATACGTTCACTTTCCCTCTCACCTTTCTAACAGTTTGTTAGACAAGACACTTCTCCAATCTCGGCTCCTAAGAGCTTACAATACGATCCCGCAGGACCACTCAGTCTCCTCCAAAACTTACATCTCAGGCACAAAGCCCTACAACTCGATGATCCAGAGATCACCTACCTCAGGCCCAAAGGCCCTATAACTCAGGCTGAGAGGACAACCCTACCTCAGAGAGAATAACTCTCCTATAGCTCAGGCACAAAGGCCCTACCTCAGATCCAAAGGATCCTATAACTCAGGCACAAGTGCCCTATAACTCAGAGAGAATGACTCTCCTACCTCAGGCTCAATAGCCCTACCTCAGACCCAAACAAGATCTTACTATAAGGCCAAAGCCCTACCTTAGGAACACAAGCCCTACACTCATATCTGCAACCAGATCCTTCCTCAGGCACACATGCCCTACACTCAGCCTTTATAAACCAGACTTACAACTCAGATCCAAAAGGATCCTACAGAATGGAAGTGGGTTGTTGAGTTGATTTGACACAAGAGAAATTTCTATGTGCAACCCTTCCTGGACTAAGATAAACTCAGCCCAACTTTGACTCCAAAGATATAGTCCCTGAGCTAACTACTTCCTAAACTGAGAAAGTCTCAACCCTATCTTCTTTACAACAACAAGTGTAGATCTTTACTTATGCTGGAAGTAACTTGCAGAATAGCTGCTCTACTTCTTCTTCCCTTCTGGACTGAATGGATTCAGCCCTGACTTTGAATTCAGAAAAATAGTTCTCTGAGCCTGCTTTTAGATCACTGCTTCTTCAAGCTTTCCTCTTCACAGCTTCTAGGAAATGTTCTTTAGAAATGATCAGTTGGAACTATGAAGGACTACAACTAGGGTTAGCCCATTACTGCTACCTCTTTCTCTCTCAGAATTTTCTCTGACCTTATTATTGGTGGTGAAGATGACAACATCTATCTTTGTTTGCTTCCGGTTGTTGCAGCAAGGGTAAACCTTGCTAATCCTTCTTTTACCTCAGAAATATCTTCTGAACTTGCTATAACAGGTGAAGATAGCTATATAAACATGGATCGGCTTTCAGATCAACCTCAGCTAGGTTAGACCTTGCTACTTCTTCTTATTTAGAGAAATGTCTCTAAACTTGATGTTGATGATGAGGATGTAAACAACTAACTCTAGAACTTTCAGATCAGAAGGCTAGAACATGTTCTTCAAAGCTCTGCAACAATGGCCGAGGAAGAAGATGAAGCCCAACTGTTTCCCGAAAGCTAATTTCTTCAATCTAATCTTCGCCTTTTTTATTCCGCCGATCAACGACTATTATGACCAGTGGGCCCCACTGAAATTGACAGCTGTAACTTTACTTTAACAGCCAAAAGTCATACAGTAGGCCTACTGCGCCGTTTGTCGCGTATCGTAGCCATCCCACCACATTTTGAATTTTGTTGACTTTGTTGACTTTTGCTGACGTCAGCATTTGTGGACTTAGTCAAATTGAAGCTCTTTAGTATAGGCGTTGAGTGAACAAGCTTCACTCAATGCCAAAACACTTAGACAGATTTTTGTCTTACTCAGGCGTTGAGAGCGTTTAGTGAACAAGCTTCACTCAACGCTTTTGGCCTTAGCCAAACTTCCTACATCTCAGGAGTTGAGAGCATTGAGTGAATAAGCTTCACTCAACGCTTTTGGCCTTATCCAATATTTCTACATCACAGGCGTTGAGAGCATTGAGTGAGCCTTCATCACTCAATGCTTTTTGCCTTGGCCAATCATTCTATACCAGTAGGCATTGAGTGAGCCTTCGTCACTCAATGCTAAAACACTTAGCCAATAATTCCGTTATGGAAGCTTTGAGAGCATTGAGTGAGCCTTCCTCACTCAACGCTTTTGTACTTAGATTTTCCAGTCTTTCTTCTTTAAGCTTTAACTGCGTGAGCATGTCTCAACGCTTTCTGTAGTATGGAATTGAGAGAACAACCTTCACTCAATGCCTGTGGATTTTGGCATATTTCTGCCTTGTAAATAGTCAGGCTTTGACTGACTTGTCTTCTCTCAGCACTTTTTGGCATCTGGCGTTGAGTGAGCTTTCTTCACTCAATGCCTGTGGACTTAACAACATTTCTTTGCATCTAGAGTGAGTGAGCTTGCTTCACTCAATGCCTGTGGACTTAGCCACATTTATTTGCAGCTGGCGTTGAGTGAGCTTGCTTCACTCAACGCCTGTGGACTTAGCCACATTTCTTTGCATCTGACATTGAGCGAGTTTGCTTCACTCAATGCCCGTAGACTTAGCCACATTTATTTGCATCTGGCGTTGAGTGAGCTGTCCTCACTCAATGCCTATAGACATCCACATTTCTTTGCATCTGGCGTTGGTGAGCTATCCTCACTCAATGCCTATGGACTTAGACAAATTTTTTATCTCTTCACCTGCCTACCTTGTGACCACCTGTCACCATCATTTAGACAACCTGTCTAACCTTGTTCCAAAGAACATCCTGCACATGATGAGCTTAACCAACATCGAATACAACTATGCTCTTAGTATTGATGGTGATGCCTCTTCAAATCACATCTAGGGAACAATAAGGGCAATATTCCCAATAGACGTTCTTCTCCGCAAGAGTGTTTCCATCAAGGATTTGCTTCAACAGAAGAGCTTCCATCGTGCCTTTGTTGACTTAGAAATTTTTTCCAGTCGGAACGCTTCCATCAAGGTTCCGTAGACTTAGCAATTTTCCAAGGCCAGAGCACTTCCAACGAGGCTCCGAGGACTTAGTTTCTTTTTCATCATTTTTGTGTTTGCACTTGTAATGGAGAGATGACCTATCACCCTCCGAGGAATCATCTCAAACTCTTGTAAAATACAAAAAAATAGTGGATTTTGGCTCGACACAGATTCAACCATGTGGTTTTTCACCATCTCATGGTTTTTCGCGTCAAAAAAAAGCTTTTGTCATTTGCTGTTATTTTCTTTAACTATTTGCGCGCCAAGTCCAATTTCGAGCTAAGGCGGTCTGATTCTTCGAACCGGAGAAAAACCCGATGACTCGCAATAATACTAAAGAATAGATGACTAATTTATTTTTGAATAATATATGTAGCTTCAGTGAATTGCGAGACTTATTAGGAATCATTTTACATTACAATTTTTATTTGTATTTATATTTTATAAGCAAAATTTAACAAAACAATGCAATAAGTATATGCAAGGTGATTTCGGCTACGTGCAAGCCGCGTAATTTCATAATGATTATGTGCATCTGAAGGCCCATACGGGTCACAACTTCCTATATTTTTTTATTTGGCTTGTATTTATTTTTGGATGCACATAATCAAATGACATGCATACAATATCACTCTATTAATAATAGTCTACCTGTTTATTAATTTTTTAAATGAAAGTTACATAAATTTAAAATGAGGGTTGTTATTCACAGGAAAACGAAAGAAACTTCCTGCTGGGAGATTCACCATTGTCGGGAGTAGGGGAGGGAAGCTTCTTCCCCAGGCATGGTTTCACGAAGGTCGGGCACAAGGGATAATCTAGGGGGCGGGCTGGGGCCCGGGTCCCCCTCCCTCCCAAGAATTTTGCAAAATGGTTATTGTATTTGGATTCCTCTCATCGAGGCAATATATTATGACTACTTATACGTTAAAAATGGTGGCCGGATGAGGGAGAAACGACTCCTGGAAGATGGAGAGGTTCAAAAAAAATTGTTGGATCAAGTTGATGCCCCCTGTTAACATTCCTATATCCGCCACTGATCATATTGACCATGAATCGATCGTGACCTCATCAAATTCCTAAGGCCTCTTCCAGGCCCGAGTAAACTCCCGGTGACATAAAACACTAACAGGGGGCCTAGTTTAAAGTGGGATGTTACAGAAGTCACGACGATACCGTCTTGTGTGACGGGTTCCACGAATTAACATTGTAAGGCAAACCAGAGCATGTTTTTGGGCGTCTGGTCTTCTTAGAAATCGATCAAATGGCCCAAATCTATAGCCCGTGAACCATAAATATGTGAAAGACTTGATTTCAAGATCCTAGACACCTACAGGGGGGGGGGGGGGTGAATAGGTTCTATTTTTTTTTAAGAATTTTAGACAATTAGCTTGTTCTAACTTAGCATAGATAATAAATTCTCAGCACAGCAATCACAACACAGTACAGTACACCAGATTTATAGTGGTTTCCCAAGGTATGGGTACATCCACTTCCCCCTTCGCCTATCCAATAGAGAACTGGATTCAGCCCAACTTCCTTCCACTTACTCAGATCCATAGATCTTACAACTCAGAACCAGATTGGTTCCTACAGCTTAGACTTATACAAGTCTTACCTAAGATTCTTCCCAAGAATCCTACCTCAGGCCTCAGCCCTACCTCGGCCTTTATCACTAGGCTTACAACTCAGGTCTTACAAAAGATCCTACACCTTAGGCACTCAGCCCTACCTCAGCCTTTATAATTACATGCTTACAACTCAGATATTACAAAAGATCCTACAAGAAAATTGAATGTTTTAAAGGGAACAACAATTTCACCAGATAGAACTCTCTATTGGTGTGAGCTTCTTGATCAGTTCTTGAATAAACTGAATCTTCAGATCCAACTTGACTTAGCTGTTTCAAAGCTTCTTGATTGAACAAAATAAGGTTGATCTTCACTTGATGTAGAAGTTGATCTTCAGATAGCTCCCTCCTTAGTTTCAGAATTAGATCTGAATCTTTCTTACAAACTGTTCTGGATCTGCCTTCTTAAAGGGTTTCCCCTTTCCTTGTTGTCAAACTCTCTTTCCCGTAATTGCTTGATTACTTCCTTAATTTTTTTTCTGGTTATCAAGGATCAGTCCCTTATATAGAGTTTCCTCATGATTACCGGCTGATCCGGTTTGTAACAACCTTCTGACATTTCTGACAAAGGTGTCAGACCTGTTGGTTATGACAGCTGTAGAGTCACCAGTCATGACAGTTGATTCCTCAAAGACTTTACAACTCAGCATGAACCACTCAGTAAACTGCTTCACATGTATCGACACAAATAGACTAAGTGTCGACACAAGTCTTGATGATGTCGACACAACACTCCATGTGTTGACATAGTCATTCTTATACTACTCGACACAGCTTCTATTTGTATGTGTCGACACAAGTCCTGTATGTCGACACAACTGCTCCTGGTCTCGGCATAACTGATGTTGACATATGGCGTTGAGTTTTTGTCGAGATGTCGTTGAGTGTGTGTCGACACAAGTCCTGTGTGTCGACACAAGACTTCAGACTCAGTAAAGCTGTTGCTGTTAGATGGCGTTGAGTGTCGTCCAGATGTCGTTGAGTGTGTGTCAACACAAGTCCCGTGTTTCGACACAACTGATTTTGGTCTTGACATAGCTGATGCAGACAAATGGCGTTGAGTGTGTGTCGATACAAGTCCTGTGTGTCGACACAAACCTTCTTTAGGTGTCGACACAATTCCTAAGTGTCGACACATGCCTTTCTTCTGGTGTCGACATAACTCCTGGGTGTCGACACAGCTTTTGGTGTCGACACAATTCCTGCCTTAGGTGTCGACACAATTCTGGGTGTAGACACAGATTCTTCTTCAGGTGTCGACACAATGCCTGAGTGTCGACACAGGCCTTGCTTCTAGTGTCGACACAACTTATGGGTGTCGACACAATTCTTCACAAGTATCGACACTTGTACTTAGAGAATTTTCTTGCAAACCTTACACCTGCACAATGAAACTCAAACATCCATCAAATACAAATTGATGTATATCATTGAGTAAGATGAGGCTTCTCCAAATATATTATATATTTTTCAGTGTACCCAACAATCTCCCCCTATTTGGAGAAGTCATAATCCTTAGTCAAAGATATACATCACTCATAATAATAATAATAAAAAAGATGTACATTCATTTCACAGCAGGATAACAACTAACATCAATACTGAAACTGATTTTATTCATTAATCAGAAAATTTCAAGTTTACATGTTTTTCTACAGAACAACAAAAAAACAAAAGATTATATTGTTCTAGACAATAACCTATTTATCCTAAGATAGACTAGGCTCCTTAATTATAATTCCCTTCCCAGATCTGATCTTAGCCTGCACAGTAGGTTCAGTATCATTAGCTGGTTTCTTTCCTTTCAGATCCTTCTTCTTCAGTTCTTCAGTTCTTCATCCTTTGCCTTTCAAAATAGTGAAAAAGCTTAGGGAAGTACTTGCTAAGCTCTAGAGCATTAGCAGGTAACTTCCTAGCTTTTACACTCCTTCTATACTGAAGAATATCTTCTTGCCTGGCTTAATACTTGTTCCACTATTGCTCAAAATACCATTTACCCCTATCATAGGTCATGTCCTTCACAGCTTTCTAGGCAGTCAAAATAATATTCCTGGAAGTAGGGCTCCACTGCTCAAAATCAGGCTTTAATTCAGCCTGTTCTCTAAACCTTTTCTTGGATAGCTGTGCTTCCTTCCGAGCTTCCTTGACAGCCTCTAACATGTCTACTTTTTAAATGATAAAATTCTGTGCCTCCTTTGGAGGGCTATACATTGTCTGAACTTCTTGTTGGACTATGTCAAAATCAGCTGGAGGGTAAATGACCTGTGCAACCTCTGGCTGATCCCCTTCAATGTAGGCAGGTTGCACTCCAGACTCAGCTGTATTATAATCCTCACATAGGGGTAGAAATCCAAGTGTAGCTCTGATGCTATTAGATACCCATTTTGCATGGTCAGAGCTGGCTTTGACTAACATTCTCTCCCCCTTTATGACTTCTCTAGCTATATGATCCCTCAGATCATTCTTTTGAAACCTTATTTGATCAGCTAGATATTCTGTACCTTCTTGATAGTAGGCTTTGAATTTAGTCAGGTAATCAGAAATGATCTTTTGAGAGGCTCCAATGGCTATTTAGATAGCAGCTAGATCTTCTTGTATTTGCTTTGATATTTCAGTTTTCAAATCAGTGGAAATACTTCCCAATTTTTTTTAGAATTTCTTCATGGGAGTCTTTAAGATTTTCATTAGACTTGAATTGATTTTCTAAAACATATCCTTGCTTGGTGGCAATTTCCTCAACCTCAGTCTTCAGTAGCTGTTGTTGCTCAGCCAAATATACTACAACATTACCTCCCTTATGGAAGCAATCTGTCATCTCTTTCTTATGTAGATTGACTTCAAATCTGATTGATTTAATGTCTTGAGCTAGTTGAAACTGCAGTTCTTTATTTGACTCATCCACATATTTCTCTAAGGACTGCCTTTGTTCATTCAATTTGACTTGCAGTTGGACCAGTAATGAACTGAAGTCCATGCTTGGAGAAGGTTTTTGATTGACTGTTTGTAAGGCCTTTTTATAGCTTGTGCTCTTTTTCCTGATTGCAACCATCTTCCTCTTCTTAGCCATAGTGGCTTCCTCATCACCAAAGGGTTGTGATAAGCTTTCTATATCAACCGTTTCCTTATTAGATGGGACATTCAGTAGCTTCTCCCCCTCAGTTCCTGGCAGTTCCTTTTCTAACTGTGATTGCTCCCCCTCAGTCCTTGTAGCTGGTAAATCAGGAAACAGCTCTTCCATAGTTACCTCTTGCTGCATCTGTACAGGAGGAACAAGATTAGTGTGGAAAACAAAAGGTTTTCCCTGTACATCCAGATTTTTGTCCAGGGCCTTCTCTATAAAGGAGATACTTACTTGCTTATCTTGATATATATCTTTTATCTGCACATCTTGTGCTTCCTTCTCAGCAATTTCCAGTGCTTCTTTGTTTAAGTCTGATACAATGTCCATTACTGTATCAGCAGCATACTCACTCTCTAGAGTAGCTTCAGCAATGCCTCCCCCTTGGGCAGGCAGCTCAGATAGTTCAATGTCTTTTTCTGCTGGTTCAGGGTGTTCTCCCCCTAGAGTGGAGGCTATCTGTTTCTTGGGGTGCTGACTGCTCTCTTATAGATCTTGAGCTTCTTTTTGTTGTTGGTCTTCATCTGAACTGAATACTACTTCCTCCTCAGAATCACTGGAGGATTCTTCTTGCTGAACAATTTCTTTCTTTTTCTTATTTTTCTTGACCTGTTTCTGTGGAGTAGAAACCTCTTTGGTCAATACTCTATTACATCTGGATAGAATCTTTACATCCATTCTCCTCATATGGTTGATCTTGGATCCTGGTAGTTGGTTCATAACATCTGGTATTGTAGAAGCTAGACATAAGCTTAGTATCCTTCCAAGATTTGGCTTCTTTACTCCTTCTTTGATCTTGTCAAATACTATTGATGTCCAGTCTGTTTTTATAATGAATATGACCCTTGTCATTAGATTGAACATGAAGACTGAAACTCTGTCATGTCCACCAGTCTTACACAGAATCACCTTGCCTACTATTTCAGACAGAAACTTTCCTTGGGAATTCATCCCTTTCCGGGTAATGGATGATCCAACTTTGGTATTAGGGTTCATCCCGCACCAACTTAGTGCATCTTTAGTCATGGATGGAACTATTTCATCATCATCCTTAACCATGGGAAGTTGGAGTGATTTCCTGATTGTCTTTAGTGTTAGTTTCACTCGGGAATCCTGAACTGTCGCTTTGATCTTCTTCCCTTCATTATCCACAGTTGCTGATGAATAGAATTCCAGAACTTCCTTTTTCCAAATTCTTGTTGGTTCTGAGACCAAGAACTCCAAACCATTTTTCGAAATTAGGGTAATTACACAATGGATGTCTTATGAGGCTGTCGTGAATCCACCACGAATATGCTCATAACCTTCATTCACCTTGTTGTCCTTGTGGGGCACCATTGACGAGAGGGAGAGAGAGAAGAGAAGAGAAGTGAATATCTATGTCGACACATGGTCTAGAGTCGAGAAATCTGAAGGCGTAGTCGACCAGATTTTGTCTTCCCCTATTTATAGTCTACTGGTAAAGGGTAGGTCAAAGGACGCACCTTACTTAGTAAAAATACATGTCGACATAGTTGTACATGTGTTGACATAAAAGTCTTAGGTCACGATAAAACTTAATTTTAGTCGACATGTCTATGTGTCGACATATCTATGTGTCGACATACTTGTGTTAGTGTCGACACGGGCTTGTCATGTCTTGACATAGTTGTGTTGACACCTATTCTTCTGTCGACACAGATACTGAAAGTGAGGGTAGATACAACTCTAGAGGGGGGGGGGGGGTGAATAGAGTATTCAAAAATTATGATACCCTACTCAACTCCCTTAGAGTTAATTGCGGAATAAGTTTATAGATATTGATAACCCTAGAGCCTAACACAAAGTGTAGTGCACAAGAGAGAGCTAACTGTAATTACAGATAAGCTTGGGATCCTATCACAACAACTAGCAATCCTAGTTAATTCTATTCACAGCCACAGTGCAATAAATTAAATGAGCAACACAGACGACACAAGGAATTTATAGTGGTTCCCTCTAAATAGGTACGTCCACTCTTCTACTACCCTGGTAGGAATCCACTACAGGTTTTTGTTCAGGTGCCCTGCCACCAACTGATCTGCTTCAGGTAGATCAAGTAGACCCTTTGAGCTTTTGATCAGGAGCTCAATATCCAACACAGGTTTTTGATCAGGTGCCCTGCCACCAATGGTTCACTTTTGAAGGGAGTAATAACCCTTTGTACAGGAGGTTGAGAGAGTTAAGGCTTCTTCTCTATTGTTAAACAAATTAGAGAAGCTAGTGGATTGGACAGAGCTAGATAGCTCTAAAGAATCAAGGCTCCCCCTGGCTTAGAGAATATCCAGGAAAGAGTCTAGCTTCAGGGTGCAGGAACACTTCTGAACTAAGACAAAGAATTGTCTTGAGGTTCTGAAGGAGAAGCTTGAAGAGGATTCTGAATGTTCTTCTTCAAACAGCTTCCTTTCTTCTTCTTCTAAAGGCCTTTGAGTGAAAGTCTTCCTGTAAGCAGGATGAACTCAGGATGAAGAAGAATGCAGAAGAACTTTGATCTTCTCAGTTGAATATGAATTCCTGAGAGCTGTAGAACTTTCTTGCTTTCTCTCTTTTTCTATGCTGCTGAGTGTATATGATCTGGGTTCTGTATTCTCAGTTCTAAGTAATTTCTTCTTTCAAAAGAAGCTCTTTTTATATGAGCCTTTGCAATGGTTTTAATTTGAGTTTGAATCTTTGTCTTCTTCTGGCATCAACAATCTGGGCTGCAAAAAGCATAAAGCAAAAACAAATCCTGCAGGCAGACATACTATAAGAGGATAAAGCTTTCTAAGAAGCTGCATAACCAATCAGATAAGAAGGGTGCAGGAAAAAGGTCACATCAGAAAGAACTCTTTACAGCCAGAGAAGACTTTCTGAGTCTAACGGCTATAAAGGACAGCCTGGCAGATAAAACAGAAAATGCATTTCAACTAATAAGACAAACACTTTGTCAGATAAAGATTGGCTCATGCATAAGGAATGGAGCAGAGATAGCATGGAAATAATATCACAAATTTACAGAAATAATATGCCAAATAAATATGAAATAAATCATAGAATAGAAGAGGACAAAATTACTAAAGACACACAGCAAAACGTCGAACGACCCTCGGAGATCGTCGAACGAAGCACAGAGATCGTCGACCTATCAAACAGATAGTCGAACGATATAGATAGTCGAACTACCCAAGCAGATAGTCAAACTACCACAGCAGATAGTCGAACTATCAGGACAGATAGTCGAGCTATCAGATAGTCGATCTATCAAGACAGATAGTCGAACTACCAAAGCAAAACAGATAGTCGATCTATCAAACAGATAGTCGAACTATCAAAGAAAAACAGATAGTCGATCTATCAAACAGATAGTCGAACTATCAAAGAAAACAGATAGTCGACCTATCAAACAGATAGTCGAACTATCAAAGAAAACAGATAGTCGATCTATCAAACAGATAGTCGAACTATCAAAGAAAACAGATAGTCGATCTATCAAACAGATAGTCGAACTATCAAAGAAAGCAGATAGTCGACCTATCAAACAGATAGTCGAGCTATCAAAGAAAGCAGATAGTCGACCTATCAAACAGATAGTTGAACTATCAAAGAAAACAGATAGTCGACCTATCAACAGATAGTCGAACTATCAGATAGTTGAACTATCCAAGCAGATAGTCGAACTATCAAACATAACAGATAGTCGACCTATCAAACAGATAGTCGAACTATCAGATAGTTGAACTATCTAAGCAGATAGTTGAACTATCAAGAAATCTGTCTGGTCAGAAAAGGTCGAGCGGGGTTCGACGATCGGCGAGGCAGATTCCACAGAACGTCAAGCTACCAAGAGTTGAACTAACTCAGAGATAGACGATCTGCTGACAGACAAACGTCGACCAACGGATAGACGATCATCGACCAGTCGATAGACGATAGTCGAGCGGCGTTCGACCATAGTCGAACAAAAAACAACTTAACCAAATTTTCATCTGGAAAAGTGACAACTCTAAACTAGAGCAAACCAACTAAACAACTAACCTTTGACCATAGATAAATCTTGGGTAGACAGAAAGAGAGGACTGAACTCAAATCAAAATTAGGGTACCAACAATCTCCCCCTATTTGAGTTAAGTCTCTCAACAACTAAACATACAAAACAAACTACTGAAAAAATAAATAAAATGCATGAAGGGAAATATTTAAGCAGATAACATCAATCAATCAGATAAGCAAATAACTATCAATCAATGAAATTTTAAGATGCTTCAGAATTAGGTTTAGGTTCAGAAGAACTAGGAACAAAAGTAATCTTCCTAGAAGGATCTAGAGCTTCTTTCCTTGACAGCTTTAGGTCTTGTTCTCCAATGATTTTAGTTTCTGATACTCTTGGGACAACTGCTTCAGGATGCTTTTCCATGTATTTTGAAGGGTCAAATACCTCAGGTCTAACCTGGAATTTATCAAGCTCCTTCATTCTGAATTTTGACAAAGTGGTTAATCCTGCAGTGTCTTTGCCTTCAACTTTAGCTTTCTTAATTTGGGCTGAACCAACAAGTTCAAGAAATCGAGCCATCCTGAAATCAGGATCAAGCTCTGGGCTTTCATACACATTTTCAGAAGTTGTATTGTAACGTCCCAATTCGCGCTAGGCCCCTTGTTTGCGTATTTGAGTCAAGGGGGCTGTGGTGAGCCCAATGGGGGATGTGGGGGAGCAGGTGCGGACGTACGAGAAATGAGGAAAACAAGGCAAAATGGCCTTTCTGGCTGACACGGGTATGGACACGGCCGTGTCCATACCCGTGTGCCTCATAAAAATAGGCTTCCAGTCAGAGAGGTACACGGGCATTGGGACACGGGCGTGTCCCTAGCCGTGTGCCAAGGACACGGGTTGGGACACGGGCGTGTCCCTAGCCGTGTGCCAAGGACACGGGTCGGGACACGGCCGTGTCCCTACCCGTGTGCCACAACCCTGACCCGGCAGAAAGTGGATCTGGGAGGAACACGACCCTAGACACGGCATGCCACACGGCCGTGTCACCTGAACACGGGTAGGAACACGGCCGTGTGCCTACCCGTGTCTGCGATGTATAAAAAGGAAAAAGTTGGAAACCCTAGCATTCATTCTCCTTTCTTCTGCCCCGAAATTCCTGAGAGAGTTCTTGGCTGGAGGAGGAGGAAGAGCTTGCCGGAGCCATCTTTGGAGGAATCAAAGCGCCGCCACCGTCAAGGGAAAAACAATGCCGCCGCGAAGGAGTGCGAGGCTCATGGCCGGCCATGGTTGCTGGACTTGAGGTGACTTCCTCCCCTCTCCCTTGGTGCTAGATCTATAGTTATGATAGGAGAGACATCGACTCCATAGAGTCTTGATGTGAGGAGGAGAGTTCTTAGGTTAAAGCCATACCTAGGTTTTCTAGGTTTAGTCTCCCTCAACCTTCTCATCATTCAAAGAGGAGATGAGAGGGGTTTTCGTTGAGGGTTTGGCTTTGAAAGAGAAATAAGGTTGGGTGATCTCTGGAGAAGTTTATGCGAGGTCGTTGCAAGGAAGAAGATGAACGGATGCCGTTCATCTCGCCTTAAGATGCGTGCAGAAATCTGATTTCTGTACGCTGCGACCTTCGTGGCCAATTTCGGAGGTGTTCTGGCCAAATCTGGGTGAACGACTCAACACGAAAGTCGTAGCCCTCGAGATTACCTTTCCAACGAGTGGTTGCTCGTTTCCATGCGATACCTGTAGCCACGGGAAAGCTGGTTCGAGTCTGCTGCGTTCGGGAAAATTCCTGTACAGGAAACTGTTTCCTGTACGTATTCGAGTTGAATTTCTGGTATGTTGCAACCAGATCTGGGTGATCGACTCAACACGAAAGTCGTAGCCCTCGCGAATACCTTTCCAACGAGGGGTTGTGCATTGTGATCGGATTCCTGTAGCTCCGGGAATCCCAGTTTTAGTATCGGACTACCCTATGTTATTGCACTTGTTAAATTATAATGCTAGCCCTCTTGCAATGATTGTGATTTACTCATTTGTTATCTTGCTCCCATATATCTATAATGTTGTTGTTACTATAATTTAGTATGGTTACTCATTTGGTCGTGCAATAAGGAATAACTATGCAATAGTAGGGAAATGGATTGGATGGGAAGGCTAGTAATTAAGAGTTGAGATTGGTATTGAATTTATTTATATAGTTTGATGTTGAACATATTAATTATGCGAAGTTTTGAGGTGAAATCAGTGAATAGAGGGGCGTGAATATGATGAACACTATGTGAGGAGTATTTTGTAACCGTAATCCGAGCCCAAGGGGTTTATTAACAACCGATGCTTAGAGTTGAAGTCTCCCTACGGGTAGCATCGAGTGAGTTGTTTTGGGGCATGTGATGTGCGACGATTCATCGTGTCGCGGTGTTGAGATAATGATTGTGGCAGGTCTACGGGTTCGCCAGTCGTCACACCGATGGGAGCCAATGGGTAGACCTTGGGCGGTAGGGTTAGATACTTGGTGTCCATCCCGAGATTCCTCCGTGCCATGAGAACGGTTGGGCTTGCACCTCGTGCGTTTCCGAGGTTCCATCCGGTTCGAAATCAAAGGCCAGGTTGGGCTGTGTTCTTGGTGCACATCGACCCAAGACCCCTTCTGAGCCGAGTACGCTGTGAGCTCCGCTGTTGTGTTCTTAGCGTTGAGGCGTACGGGGGCCTAGCCACCTAGTAGTTCTGTCGCCGTCTGGCCACGACGGACGACGCCTGAGAGGTGCTACCTGCTCGAAAAGTCTTCTAGTCTGTGTGACATAGCAACTTGCATGTGCGTATGAGTTCATAGTCATTCATTGATCACATCCTCATCGTATAAGTTTGTATGGGCACTCTTATACGAAGACTTTACTAAGCCGATCCTTAGTTTGTATGGGCACATAAGTTAAGTTACTATTCTGAGTACTTAGTCATTTACTATTGATTTGTAAAACTGCTAGTTGTGTAGCGTAGCTTATACTCCACTATAGTTACTGTCACCTGCTTGTTTACTTGCTTATATATATATACATATTGTACTTTTCCTCCGCCCGGTGCCGAGGAGTCGCCGGGGGAGCGGATCCACTTCTTATGACTAGGTTGCTACGTCTCCTTTTTAGGAGGAAACCCCGCAGGTAGAGTGTCAACGACTATGCCAGGACAGCCAGGCCCGGATCCTGAGGTGGTGGTGCCATCGGCACCGTCAGTCAGTAGTGAGTCATGTAGCCGTTTGGCAAAACATTTCAGACTCTTGTTTCTTTTGTACAAGATCTTCCGCTACTTTTGGACTTTAGCTGTGAACTGGCTTTTAGTTTTACTTTTCTGTTATGGTTGGGTTGGCATATTGTTGTGATATGGATTGTAGCCGGCGGAATAGGCGTCTTGTGGTAAAGGCTAACAGTGCTACCGCAAGGCGGCTATTTCGGGCCTCCCCTCGTGCCGTGTGTTGTGTTCCGGGAGGGGGGTCTTACATGTATCAACAGGTTTCTTTAAATTTAATAGACATATCTAGCAGACTTTCAGCTTCTTTATCCTGAATAACTAGATAAGAAGGAGGAGCAAACTCAGCAAATTTCTTGCTAGATTTTTCAGAGAAAATAATTCGTTTACCTTCAGCTTTTACTGCATGATCTAGCTTTGGAGAGGATGTGCTCTTGAGTTCTTTGCTTTGATAAACCACCTCCTTCACTTGTTCCTTTACATCAGCATCATGTCTTTGATAACCAGATTGCGTTCTGCCTTGATATCCTTGAGAACTTTTCCTTTGAGATGACTGGGATGGGTTAAACTTATCAGACTGAGCAAAAGGGTTTGCAGATAAGTTTCCAGAGGCACCTGCACTGGGAGGTGGAGGAGGAGGACCTCTAGGAGTTTGCCCTTGCTTCTTATTTGCTTCACTATTTCATAAATAGGTTTAGCATCGGTCGGTTGTTAGGATGTTGGTCTTGTCAGAGCCTTTCTGAATCTTCGATGAAAAGCTGGCCGACTGAACTTGGGGCAGGACTATCATACCTCTTAGACTTCTTCCTTAATTTCTGCTGATTCTTAGAAAATGCCATCCAGTGTTGAAACTCTTTAGATTTAGGATCAATGCCTTTGAAGATATAGTAGGGGACATCATTATCAGGATTTGGAGGAGGAGGAGCCACAGCTTTCCTTTTCTTCTTAGCAGATCTCTTTTTCTTGGATTCCTCAGATTCATCAGAATCAATCTCATCCTCAGAATTTGAAGAAGGAGGAATATCATACAGATCAATCGCCTCTTGCACAGCTCTTTCCTTTTCTTTTAAGGCAGCTTTTTCTAACTCTTCTTCCATGGAATCCTGTGCCAGAAGAGTATCTAAATCTAATCCAGGAGTGTCATCCCAGACAGTAGACTTTTCTATTTGAATTTCTGAAGCCTTTTCTTGTTCATCAGAAACTGTCATGGGGACCAGTTCTTCTTGCACTGCTAGCTCAGAATCTTGAACAATTGGTTCTGGTTTAGTTTGAACTTCTGGAGCTGGTTGGTGATTAAGCTCTTGGACATCTAATACTTCTTCCATTATATCTGTAGTATTATGAACAAAAATTTGCTAAATGACATCGAATCATTCCTTCCAGGTATTCCCATACAAGCATGTCAGTTATCAAGTCTAAAAAATGAGTAAAAGGGATACCTTCAGAATTTTCCTTTGAATGTCCTAACTCCCATAATTCATCTAGGAAGGAAGTAATGACTCTTTCTAGGTAGAGGGCAACCAGGAGAGGGGAGCATTCTTCTAGGCATACTTTGACAATAAACTCAGATTTCATTACAACATCAGAAATATCTTTTTCAGACAATGGAGGAGGAGCTGATTCTTCTATCTCTTTCTCTGCAACTGCAGGAGGATCTGCTGGAGGGGAGGCCAAGGGCAGCTCAGAGGCATCTTCATAAAGCATCTCCCCCTGCCTGATTTCAGTAGATACTGAAACCAGGCCCCTAGATGAAGAGGGCTCAACAGATTTTGAGAGGGCTTGGATGGCAGCAGTCAAAGAAGAGATGGAGGATGCAAGGGGAGCAATTGCCTCTTCAATCATGATTTTGATTGAAGGAGTAATTAACTCCAGGACGCTAGAGATGAATGCTGGGGTGATTTCAAATGAAGGTGGGGGAATCACAGAAGATGGATGATCAGCAGGAATGGTGTATTCTTGATGAGATGGAGAGTGAGCTGGAGAATGATGAGTAGAAGCAGGATGATCAATATGATCAGAATGAGGAGTTGGAGACTGAGGAGGTGTAGAATGCTCAGAAACCAATAAATCAAAATTAGGATGAGGTATCCTAGCAAGATGAGAAGGGAGAGGAGATGCATGGGGTGATGCATGGAGAATTGTAGATGAATCAGGAAGATGAGAGGCAGAAGGTCGTACTTCAATTGAAGTTGATGGAACTTCAACTGAAGTAGATAGTAATGCAAATGAAGAAGATGGAGCAGGAGAGAAAGGCTGAGCCTGCTTCTTGAAGGAGGGGAGCGACTGAAGCAGTCCTGGTGCTCTCAGATGCAGCTGGAGCAGCCCCTGCAGGAGCGGGCTTCAGAAAACTTCTCTTCCACTTGACGAACAGGGTTGGGTCCATCTTTTTGCTGGCATTTATTGAAGTAGAAACAGAGACTAATAAATGGGGATATTTCTCCTTTAGAAAAATCCCAACCACCCTACCCAGGGTGACTTCCTTCTTGCTATTCTTTTTCCTGATCAAATCAAACAGAACTCCTGCCCAATTAATCTGTTTCTTATTCACAATTGCACACATCAGTGCAAACTGCTGCCTGGTAATATTGTCATGGGCAGAGTACTTTCCCAGTAGCACTTTTCCGACGAGTTCAGCAAGGAACTTAATCTTAAAAGGAAAATTCACCTTAAGCAGCTTAGAGGGAATGCCTTCGGCATGTCCCAGTTCAGTCAGCATTCTTCCAAACTCAGGGGTATCTTGCTCATAATCTTCTTCCCCATTTATCAATCCAAAAATTTCAGTTAAAATGGCGGGAGTCAAAATTACCTCTTCTCCGCCAATTGTTCCTGTCATAGAATCATCATTGGAAGACGAAGTGAATGCCCATTCTTTAATCTCGGGAATGTTTATCTTTATTCTTGTTGACATGAGCTTTTCCAAACCTTGATCTTTGCATTAGTTGAGAATTTCCACTATAGCAGATTCGCAGCAACTGAAAGAATCGAAATCCACACTGAAGCCAGCATCGAACTTTACTACAGCCAGAAGGGCTGGAGCAATCGCCATCGAAGAGGCTGGAGAAGGCGAGAGAGAGACGGCGAAGACGAAACGACAGAAAATTGCAAGACAGGGAGCAAGCAGAAAGACGGAATGCGAAAAGACGCTCTCCGTCGACGATAAAAAGAAAGATCTCTTAACCTAGGTCGACCATCGGTTTTATATTAAACCAGCGATCGTCGATCTATTTAAAAGATACTGGAGACGATGGTCGAACGGTCGTTCGACGATCGTTCCTGAAGCAGAGTAGTCGATCAATCGTTCGACTATTTCTGTCTTCACAAACAGCAAGCTGTCGTCAACCATAGATCGACGATAGGCTCGACCTGTTCGACTATCTTCGAATGCCGGTCGACAATCTTCAAGCAGATAAGCTATCATCAACCATAGGTCGACGATAGGCTTGATCCGATCGACTATCTTCGAACGTCATTCGACGATCTTCAAACAAGTTTCAACAAGAACAGACGTCACACTTAGTCTCTTCCATTAATCATGCCTAGTTGAACCAAAAAGAACAGATGCTTCTATTCATCTAAGGGCTTGGTGAAAATATCACCTCTCTGAAGGTCAGTGGATATGAACTCAAGGCTGATCTTGTTCTTTTCCACACAATCTCTCAGGAAATGGTGTCTAATCTCAATGTGCTTGGTTCTAGAGTGGTGCACAGGATTTTGTGCAATGGAGATAGCACTGGTACTGTCACACATGATTTTTGTGTTCTTGTGTGAGTACCCATAATCCAAAAGTTGGTTTTGAATCCACAGGATCTGTGAACAACAACTAGCAGCTGCTATATATTCAGCCTCTGCAGTTGAAGTTGAGACAGAAGCCTGCTTCTTACAGAACCAAGAGACCAATCTCTCTCCCAAGAACTGACAAGTTCCTGAGGTACTTTTCCTGTCAACTCGACAACTAGCATAGTCAGAATCAGAGTATCCAATTAACTCAAATTCTGATTCTGCTGGGTACCAAAGTCCTAGATTTGGACATCCCTTCAGGTATCTCAAGATTCTCTTGAGAAGAATCAGATGAGATTCCTTGGGGTTGACCTGGAACCTAGCACATATGCATGTAGCAAACATTATATCTGGCCTACTTGCAGTTAAATACAATAGGGAACCAACAATGGCCCTATAATTCTTTTGATCAACAGGCTTTCCCTGATCATCAGAATCTATAACTATATTAGTAGCCATAGGTGTATGCATTGCTGAAGCATCAGCTATCCCAAACTTCTTTACCAATTCCTTGGCATATTTGGATTGGGAGATGAAGATGCCATCAACATCTTACTTTACTTGGAGACCCAGAAAGTAAGGCAGCTCACCCATACTACTCATCTCAAACTTTGAATGCATCAAGTCAGAGAACTTTTTGCACAGTTTGAGATCAGTGGAACCAAAAATAATGTCATCCACATACACTTGAACTAACAGGATTGTGTCCTTGTGGTGCTTGACGAAAAGGGTTCTATCAACTACTCCCCTAACAAAGTTGTGCTCTAACAAGAAACTAGCTAGAGTCTCATACCAGGCTCTTGGTGCTTGTTTGAGTCCATAAAGAGCTTTTTGCAACTTGAAAACATGTGAGGGCTGAGTTGAAGAAACAAACTCCAGGTGGTTGTTCAACAAATACCTCTTCCTTTAGCTCACCATTTAGAAAGGCACTTTTGACATCCATCTGAAAGACCTTAAACTACATATAGGCTGCATAGGCTAGAAAGATCCTTATTGCCTCTAGCCTTGCAACAGGAGCAAAGGTTTGGTCATAATCTATACCTTCCTCCTGTCTGTAGCCCTGAGCTACAAGCCTAGCTTTGTTCCTTACAATGATTCCATTTGCATCCAACTTGTTTCTAAACACCCACTTGGTTCCTATGATCAGTTGGCCTTTAGGTCTTGGAACCAAAGTCCATACTTTACATCTTTCAAACTGATTGAGTTCCTCTTGCATAGCAATGATCTAGTGGGGATCTAGCTCAGCATCTTTAATGGTGAGGGGCTCAATCTGTGAAAGGAAACAAGCATGCATCACATCCTGTCTTAATTGATGTCTTATTTGCACACCAGCTGATATGTCTCCAATCACTTGAGATGTAGGATGATCTCTAAGTATGACAACATCAGCAGGTGGGATGTGATCTTCAGCAATAGTTGGGATTAATTCCTCAGGAGGAATTTGATCTACTATTGGTGGAACAACAATAGCTTCTGCAAGGTCTTCATCACTGTCTGATTCAATGATATGAAGAGTTGATAGATGTATAATCTCTTGAGTGACATCTGGTACCTGCAATGAACTTGAGGAAGGGGAAGTTTCCTTCTCCTTGTAAAACATCTGAGATTCATCAAAAGAAACATGAACAGACTCTTCAATTTTGGAAGATGATTTATTAAAAACCCTATAAGCTTTGCTTACTTGGGATATCCAAGAAAAATTCCCATTGAAGCTTTTGCTTCAAACTTTCTAAGGTATTCTTTATTATTATTATGAATATAAACAACACAACCAAATACTCTAAAATAATTTATTTTAGGTTTCTTTCCTTTAAACAACTCATAAAGGAGTTTTACACTTAAGCTTGTGTATAAGACTTCTGTTCAGCACATAATTAGCTGTGCTAACAGCTTCTGCCCAATAGGAGAGAGACATGTTAGCATCTGCCAATAATGTTCCTGCAGCTTCAATCAGGGTTCTGTTTTTCCTTTCCACTACCCCATTTTGTTAGGGAGTTCTAGGAGCTGAGAAGCTATGTTTGATACCTTCTCTCTCATAGAATTCTTGCATGAGAAGAGAGCCAGACTCAGTACCATGATCACTTCTGATCAAGGCCACATGAGTAGAGTACTCAGTCTGCACACATAATAGAAAATCTGTAAGGGCTTTGAAGTTATCAGCCTTAGTTCTCAAAAAGAACACCCAACTGAACCTAGAGAAGTCATCTACAATGACTAGGGTGTAATACTTCCCTCCTAGACTCTATACATTTATTGGTCCAAAAAGGTCCAAATGTAATAAATACAGGATTCTAGGAGAATCACTTTTATTTACTGATTTAAATAAATTCTTGGTTTGCTTGCCTAATTAACAAGCCTTGCATAGGCTCTCCTTCTTGTAGGGGCAAGAAGGTAAACCTCTAACAAGGTTGTGTTTAGATAACCTAGATATGTTCTTGAGGTTAACATGGCTGAGCCTTTTATGCCATAAGGTATTGTTATTTGTTACTTCATTAAATAAGCAGATTTCAGAGTGAGTTGAGTTAAAATCTACTAAATAAATATTACCTTGTCTAATACCTACTAACACAACATTATTATTTAAAGTAATATTACAAAGAGAGTTAGAAAATGATACCTGGTATCCAGCATCACATAACTGACTTACTGAAATGAGATTATGCTTCAGTCCAGTTACATAAGCAACTCTCTTGAATGTTACAGCTCCAATTGTAATCCTGCCATAGCCTTCAGTTTGACCACAGCTTGAATCTCCAAAGATCACCTTTGGTCCAAGCTTGGCCTTGAACTTTGATAGATTTTCTCTATTCCCTATCATGTGCTTGGAGCAGCCACTATCCAAATACCACCTATTTTGAGTGATAGGATAGGTCTTCACCTGCAAATAAATCAATTAAACATTGTGGACCCAGGTAACCTTGGGTCCCTTGTTTTTCACATAAGAAAAACTAGAAATAAATGAAAAAGCAGGTTGAGGATGATAACCTAATGGGTAAGATCTCCTAGGTGGGATACTCCATGCAGATGATAGGTCAATGAACCTAGGGTTTCTATTAACATTCGGGTTTCTAAAGTTCTGGTTGAAGTTTTGAAATTCATATTGAAAATGTCGATCAGCGTTCGACGATGGATGCTCAGATCGTCGAGCTTCGTTCGACCACTGAGCATGCGATCGTCGAGCAGCGTTCGACGCTTTTTGTATTTCCTTAAACTTTTGCTTCCTCTTTTCTCTCTTAGCTTTATTTAAAGCTTTATTAACTTGTCTTACTTGCTCAGTGTTCTTTATCCCATCAGCTGAGATAAAGTTCACTGGAGTTGAAAGATGATTTTTAAGGATAATTGGGGGTTCACTAGATGAAGCTCCTAAGCCTAATTTGTTATTGCCTGACCTAGTGTTAGACATGCTGGTTATTTCAAGCAACTTAAGGCTTCTACCATTCAGAGATTCTTCTAACCTTTTTGACTTAGCTAATTCATTCTTAAGAAATTTTATTTCTTCACTAGAATTAATTAGTGAGTTCTGCTGTTAACCTAATGTTTTCATTAGAGATAAATTCAGATTCAACAAGCTTACTTCTAAGGTCCTTAATTTCCTTTTCAGAACTAATTAAATCTAAACACAAAGATTTAAAATCTGATTTAAATTCAGCAGATGTAAAATCGTAAGAAGACAATACCTCATCTTCTGTTGGCATTTCTTCATCAGAATCTGAACTCTCTGCAGCTGAGTGATTGCTGCAAGCATCAATTGCCATCAGGCAAACTTCCTTTGCCTTCTTTTCTTCCTCATCCTCACTGGAGCTTGAGGAGGAAGATTCCTCATCAGAATCGCTCCAGGTTTCAGCAACGAAACCTCTCTCCTTCTTTTTGTTCTTGTAGGAGGAGGGCTTGGAATGCTTCCTGTGCTGTTCTTTTTCCTTCCTTTTCTCTTTATTCTTTTCCTCTGGACACTCTGGTAGGATATGTCCAGGCTTCCTGCAACCATAGCAAATTATTTCTTTAGCAGGAGAACGATCATACCTTGGTTTATCTTCATATCGTGAAGATTTCTTTCTGAAGTCTTTTCTTCCCATCTTGAGAAACCTCTTGGCAAATAATGCCATTAGTTCCTCATTAGATTGGCTTCCTTCAGAAGCTTCAGCAGATTTGAGAGCAAGAGATTGCTCTTTTCTTGTTGGAGTTGGAGTCTTTGCTTCAGCCTCAGCTTCCCTGGTCTTCAGCACTTGCTCAAAAGACTTGATCTTGCCAAGGAGAGCTTCTGTTGATATTTCATTTGTACTTCTGGCCTCCTTGATAGGCCAGATCCTCAGATTCCATGTGCTAGGGAAGCACATAAGAATCTTATCATTGACCTCTGTCAATGATATATCCTTGTCAAGAGTCCTCAGCTCATTGATGATTGAGCTGAGCCGAGTGTACATTGCTTCAACTGATTCAGCATCAGTTTTCTTAAAGTTTTCATACTGGGAGATAAGGTTGGACCTTCTGTCCTTCCTTTCATCAGCTGAACCAGCTACAATCTGGTTCAGTGTATCCCACATTGCTTTTGCTGAGGGACAGTCAGCAACTTTCTGGAATACTTCATCAGACATTGTTTGAGCCAGAATATTCATTGCTTTGGCATCTGCTATCTTTGCCTTTTTGTATTCATCATTGTAATCTGGAGGAGGCACTGCAATCATATCAGTTGATGATGAAGCAGTAGCTGCAGCAGGTGCTCTTGGTGGTCCTGTAAAAATAGAAGCAAAAATACTCTCATCAATAGAGTTCATATATAACTTAATCCTTGCCTTCCAGATGCTAAACTTAGCTAAGTTGCATGCTGGAGGTCTGGTGCTAGAGTAATCCTTGGACTGGGCCATGAAGTGAATATCTATAAGCTTGGTATCTATCAGGATCTTGTGACTTAGGTGTTAGCCTATACAGTTAGCGAACCTCCCTCTGATACCAATTGAAAGTGAGGGTAGATACAACTCTAGAGGGGGGGGGGGATGAATAGAGTATTCAAAAATTATGATACCCTACTCATCTCCCTTAGAGTTAATTGCGGAATAAGTTTATAGATATTGATAACCCTAGAGCCTAACACAAAGTGTAGTGCACAAGAGAGAGCTAACTGTAATTACAGTTAAGCTTGGGATTCTATCACAGCAACTAGCAATCCTAGTTAATTCTATTCACAGCCACAGTGCAATAAATTAAATGAGCAACACAGACGACACAAGGAATTTATAGTGGTTCCCTCTAAATAGGTACGTCCACTCTTCTACCACCATGGTAGGAATCCACTACAGGTTTTTGTTCAGGTGCCCTGCCACCAACTGATCTGCTTCAGGTAGATCAAGTAGACCCTTTGAGCTTTTGATCAGGAGATCAATATCCAACACAGGTTTTTGATCAGGTGCCCTGCCACCAATGGTTCACTTTTGAAGGGAGTAATAACCCTTTGTACAGGAGGTTGAGAGAGTTAAGGCTTCTTCTTTATTGTTAAACAAATTAGAGAAGCTAGTGGATTGCACAGAGCTAGATAGCTCTAAAGAATCAAGGCTCCCCCTGGCTTAGAGAATATCCAAGAAAGAGTCTTGCTTCAGGGTGCAGGAACACTTCTGAACTAAGACAAAGAATTGTCTTGAGGTTCTGAAGGAGAAGCTTGAAGAGGATTCTGAATGTTCTTCTTCAAACAGCTTCCTTCCTTTCTTCTTCTTCTTCTTCTAAAGGCCACTGAGTGAAAGTCTTCCTGTAAGCAAGATGAACTCAGGATGAAGAAGAATGCAGAAGAGCTTTGATCTTCTCAGCTGAATATGAATTCCTGAGAGCTGTAGAACTTTCTTGCTTTCTCTCTTTTTCTATGCTGCTGAGTGTATATGATCTGGGTTCTATATTCTCAGTTCTAAGTAATTTCTTCTTTCAAAAGAAGCTCTTTTTATATGATCCTTTGCAACGGTTTTAATTTGAGTTTGAATCTTTGTCTTCTTCTGGCATCAACAATCTGGGCTGCAAAAAGCATAAAGCAAAAACAAATCCTGCAGGCAGACATACTATAAGAGGATAAAGCTTTCTAAGAAGCTGCATAACCAATCAGATAAGAAGGGTGCAGGAAAAAGGTCACATCAGAAAGAACTCTTTACAGCCAGAGAAGACTTTCTGAGTCTAACGGCTATAAAGGACAGCCTGGCAGATAAAGCAGAAAATGCATTTCAACTAATAAGACAAAACACTTTGTAAGATAAAGATTGGCTCATGCATAAGGAATGGAGCAGAGATAGCATGGAAATAATATCACAAATTTATAGAAATAATATGCCAAATAAATATGAAATAAATCATAGAATAGAAGAGGAAAAAATTACTAAAGACACACAGCAAAACGTCGAACGACCCTCGAAGATCGTCGACCGAAGCACAGAGATCGTCGACCTATCAAACATATTGTCGAACGATACAGATAGTCGAACTACCCAAGCAGATAGTCGAACTACCACAGCAGATAGTCGAACTATCAGGACAGATAGTCGAGCTATCAGATAGTCGAGCTATCAGATAGTCGATCTATCAAGACAGATAGTCGAACTACCAAAGCAAAACAGATAGTCGATCTATCAAACAGATAGTCGAACTATCAAAGAAAAACAGATAGTCGATCTATCAAACAGATAGTCGAACTATCAAAGAAAACAGATAGTCGACCTATCAAACAGATAGTCGAACTATCAAAGAAAACAGATAGTCGATCTATCAAACAGATAGTCGAACTATCAAAGAAAACAGATAGTCGATCTATCAAACAGATAGTCGAACTATCAAAGAAAGCAGATAGTCGACCTATCAAACAGATAGTCGAGCTATCAAAGAAAGTAGATAGTCGACCTATCAAACAGATAGTCAAACTATCAAAGAAAACAGATAGTCGACCTATCAACAGATAGTCGAACTATCAGATAGTTGAACTATCCAAGCAGATAGTCGAACTATCAAACACAACAGATAGTCGACCTATCAAACAGATAGTCGAACTATCAGATAGTTGAACTATCTAAGCAGATAGTTGAACTATCAAGAAATCTGTCTGGTCGGAAAAGGTCGAGCGGGGTTCGACGATCGGCGAGGCAGATTCCACAGAACGTCGAGCTACCAAGAGTTGAACTAACTCAGAGATAGACGATCTGCTGACAGAAAAACGTCGACCAACGGATAGACGATCGTCGACCAGTCGATAGACGATAGTCGAGCGGCGTTCGACCATAGTCGAACAAAAAACAACTTAACCAAATTTTCATCTGGAAAAGTGACAACTCTAAACTAGAGCAAACCAACTAAACAACTAACCTTTGACCATAGATAAATCTTGGGTCAAGAGACAGAAAGAGAGGACTGAACTCAAATCAAAACTAGGGTACCAACAGATACTGTTTCTGTGTCGACACATCCTTTTTCTTTGTCGACACAACATACTAAGTGTGTCGACACAATTTGCTTGTGTCGACACAAACTTTGTACTTAGACAAATTTTTTGAGAAATATTGTGCTTACATATTCTACTTAGGAATGCTTGAGTTGACCTATTCTAGGTTTAATATACCTAATTCAATTTTAAAGTAATTGAATTTAGTTTCATCCAGAGGTTTTGTAATTTGATTATTTCTATTTACAAATTCTAGACAAATATCTTCCTTCTCCACATGTTCTCTTATGAAATGAAACATAATTTCTATATGCTTGGTTCTACTGTGTGATATAGGATTCTTAGCAATAGAAATAACACTAGTAGAATCACAGAATAGTGGAATTCTACTTACCTTGATGTCATAGTCTTCAAGTTGATGCTTTATCCACATCAACTGTGCACAGCAGCTGCCTGCAGCTATATATTTTGACTCAGCAGTTGAGATAGCTACACTTGTTTGCTTCTTACTGCACCATGACACCAGCCTTCCACCTAGGAATTGATAAGTTCCTGTAGTACTTTTCCTGTCTTTTTTGCAACCTATAAAGTCTGCATCTGAGAAGCCTGTTAGTAAGAAATCTCTATTCTTAGGGTACCAAAGACCTAGATTAAGCGTGCCCTTAAGATATCTCAAAATTCTCTTAACTGAAGTATAATGATATTCCTTTGGACAAGCTTGGTACCTAACACAGACACATGTAGCATACATGATGTCAGGTTTACTAGCTGTCAACTAGAGTAGGGAGCCAATTATCCTTCTATACAAAGACTCATCAACAGGTTTCCCTGCATCATCTTTGCTTATAGGCATACTTGTTCCCATTGGAGTTTTCATGGTGGAGGCTGAGTCCATTCCATATTTCTTAATCAACTCCTTGGTGAACTTAGACTGGGATATGGACAATCCATCATCAGTCTGTCTTACTTGAAGTCCTAAGAAGAACTTCAGCTCACCCATACTGCTCATGTCAAACTTCCCTTGCATAAGTTTGGCAAACTTTCTACAAAGGTTGTTTTCAGTAGATCCAAAGATAATGTCATCAACATATATCTGGACTAGAATTATCTTGCCTTTAGAATCTCTAGAGAATAGAGTTTTGTCTATCTTTCCTCTAGAGAATTTATTCTCAATAAGAAAAGCAGAAAATGTTTCATACCAAGCCCTAGGGGCTTGTTTCAAACCATATAGAGCTTTCCTAAGCCTATATACATAATTAGGATAATGAGAATCTACAAAACCTTAGGGTTGTTCAACATAGACTTCCTCTTTTAAGTCACCATTCAGAAATGCTGACTTTACATCCATCTGATATACCTTGAACCCTTGATAGGCAGCATAGGCCAAGAACAACCTTATAGCCTCCAGCCTTGCCACTGGGGCAAAGGTTTAATCAAAGTCAATCCCTTCCTCTTGCCTGTAGCCTTTTGCTACCAGTCTGGCCTTATTCTTGATTATAGTGCCATTCTCATCAAGTTTATTTCTGCAGATCCACTTGGTTCCTTATAATATTGTGATCCTTTGGTTTAGGAACCAGTTCCCAGACTTTACATCTTCTGAATTGATTCAGCTCTTCTTGCATAACATCAATCCAGTTTGTGTCTAGCATGGCTTCTTCAAACTTCCTGGGTTCTATCTGTAATAAGAAACTTGAACATAAAACTGTGTTCATGTTCTTGCTCCTTGTTAGTACACCTTGACTTGCATCACCAATGATTTGATGAGCTGGATGATCCTTTAGGTGTCTTCTTACTGGAGGAAATCTGCCAACCTCTTGGCCTTCTTCATTTTCCTCAACCCGATGCTCCTCATTGTCTTCTTCATCCAGTGGATCTTGTTCTCCCCTGGACAACATGCATCCTTTTCTTCATCCAGCCTAGCAGGTGCTTCTTCATTGATAGTCAGCTTGTCCAGCCTATCCTTTAAACCTGTAGAAATACCTTAATAGCTAGACAATTCACTGTTAATCAACTTAGACTCATCAAATACTACATGGAACAGATTCTTCTACAACTTGTGTAGTCAAGTTGTAGATCATGTATGCCCTACTATTATTGTTGTACCCAACAAATATCCCTTCTAGGGATTTGGCAGCAAACTTAGTTTGGTAGTGCTTACCATTAACTAGGACATAACACTTGCTACCAAAGATTCTGAAGTAGGAAATGTTTAGTTTTCTACCTTTCAAAATCTGATAGGGAGTCATCTTATGTTTCTCATTGATGGAGGCTCTATTGAGTACATAACATGCAGTATTTACTGCCTTAGCCTAGAAGTACTCAGGGAGAGTAATGTCACTAAGAAGTGTTCTACTTGCCTCAATTAGAGTCCTATTCTTTCTTTCAGCAACTCCATTTTGCTGGGGTGTTGTAGGTGAGGAGAACTCCTGATGAATCCCAAGTTCTTCACAAAACTTTGTCATACACTCAGACTGAAATTCAGTTCCATGGTCACTTCCGATTTTGACCACTGAATTGTTAAATTCATTCTGAATTTGTCTAACAAAGGTCTGGAAAATAGTAGGAGTTTCAGATTTCTACCTCAAGAAGAAAACCCATGTGAATCTAGAATAGTCATCCACAATAATTAATGTGTAAACTTTCCTACCAAGACTATGAACTGGCATAGGACCAAACAAATCCATATGCAAGAGATATAAACATCTCATTGAATCTTTGGTATCAAGTGCATGGAAAGAGGACTGTCTGTTTGCCCTTTTGGCAAGCTGAACACACACCCTCTTTAATGCACTTGACTTGAGGACCATTCCTTACTAACCCCATGCTGAACAGCTGTCCTATTAACTTATAGTTCAGATGAGCTAGCCTCTTGTATCATTTGATACATAGTGAAGCTTTCTCTCCTGCAACTAGACAAATGGGTGAGATGTTAAACTCACAATCTAGGTTAAGAAAATATACATTCCCTTTCCTAGTGCCAGTCAAAATGATCTCTTGATCACTTGACCTCCTTATTTGGCACTCCCCTTTGAGGAAAGAGATGACATAACCTAGATAACTAAGTTGACTTATCCTAATCAGGTTGTGTTTTAGACCCTTCACATAAGCCTCTTTAGTGATAGTAATTGAATCACTAGAAATATTACCAAATCCTTTGATGATTCCTTTTTCTGATACACCAAAGATTACTTTGGGTCCATTCTCTATGGGTACATAGTCCCTCAACATTCTTCTTATTCCAGTCATATGTCTGGAACATCCACTATCCAAGTACCATATAGGGGTATGGCCACTTGGATTCACCTACATCAAATAAAGAATCACTTATCCTTAGAACCCAAATTATTATTGGGTCCTAGGTCCTTGTTAGTTTGAAATCCTTCAGCTGTTCTGACAGGTAAACTATTCTTAGTTTTAACACTTGTGTTGAACCAGCAATCCATGGAAAAGTGGCCCACCTTGCCACAACACCAACACTCAAATCTATTGTACCTTCTTTTAGGTACAGTCTTCACAACTTTGTCGCCATCAGTCCTGTTAAGTGTAGGTGCTAGAGCAGCAAACCCCAAGAATTCCTTTTTAACCTAATGGGCTTGCCTATAGAGTGACCTATTGGCATTTGCACCCTTGCCCATGAGATCTCCATACTCACAGTGACCATGAGTAATATCATGATCATACCTGTTTGTAGGTTGCATCAATTTCCTTAAGAAAATAGGGGGCTTTTTAGCTAGTGGCTGAACTGGGGCCTTACCTTCTCTATGAGAATTGGTGGCCCTAGTTCTTCCCTTAAAACCTAGACCAGACTTTCCTTTATGAGAAATGAAATTGTCTATTAAGGGCAAGAAAGATTTTGGCTTAGAGAATTTAACCACTAACTCTCTTTCTTGCTGAAGTTTTGCCTCCAGTTTCTTGATATGATTTTCCTTGAAAGACATTGTGCCCATCTTAATAACAGTAATGTTTTTCAGTTTGGCAACCTCCTTCAGTTTTAAATCTATCAACATGGCTAAATATGATGCAGCCTGCTTAAGAGACTCAATTTCCTTGGCGTGCTCCTTGACAATAAACTTTCTCCTCTTCAGAGCTTGCAATAGCACACCATACTCATTAATGAGTTGATGTACATCCCCCTTAGAATCAGAACCATCCACTTCAATTGAAGTTGATTATACTGATTCTGATCCAGTAAAATAATCAGAAGGTGAGGGAGAATTGTATACCTTGTTTGGACCAGGCTGATCCTGACACTGATCATTTTCTGATAGAGCCACCAGCCCTCTACAATAATAGTTTTCCACTCCGTTTATGGAGTCCAGCATTTGTAGGAATTCTAGTTCCCTAGAATCCTCTTTTGTTGAGAACAGCCCAACATATGCTTATGCATCATCTTCTTCTCCTGATCCTGAAGATGAAGAGTAAGTCCAACTCTTCTTCTTTTGAGCAACAAAGGATTTCTCCTTCTTGGCTTTCACTTGATGCTTCTTCTTATCCTTAGATTCAGCCCTCTTGTCTGGATAGTCAGCTATGACATGTCCAGGCCTGTTGCAACAATAACAAACAATCTTAGAATTAGTTTGTTTACTAGGTTTTGAGGCATACCTGTCCTCCTTGGGAGTCTTCTTTTTCTTATAATACTCATCCTTGGAGAAGGATATAGATGACCTAGTTCTCCATTTCTTCTTTTTCATGAACCTTTGAAACTGTCTTGTAAAGGCAACAAAGTCCTCATCAGAGGTGTGGCTATCTGATGTGCTGTTGTTAGGATTTTATTCTTCTGCCTCAGCACTCCTTCTGGGTGGAGAAGGAGACTTTCTCCTACACTTTCTTGTGCCTTCAGCCTTGAAGGCTACTGACTTCTCTTTGTACTCAGACCTACTGCTTTTCTCCTCCTCTTTTCTAGCAGTGAGCTTCATTTCATAGGATAACAGTTTTTTAAATAGTGTTGGTGCATGTGTATCAGCAAGCCTGGCCACCTCTCTGATGGCACATATCTTTGTGTCCCAATACTTTATTAGTGATCTGAGAAACTTGTCATTCAGTTCATATGTGCTGAAGACTCTTCCATAGGTCATCAACTCATTTACTATCCTGAAGAACTTCTTGTAACATTCAGCTATGCTGTCAGACTTGGCTTGTCTAAAGCTCTCATATTCTTGATTTAGCATAGATTTCCTGTCTTCTCTGACTTCTTTAGTTCCCTCCATATAGACAATCAAGGTGTACCACATCTCCTTAGAGGTTTTGCAATGCACTAGATTCTGAAATGTGGCATCATCTATAATACTTACAATAATGTTTTGTGCTCTTTTGTCTAATGTTTCCAGGATGATCTCATCCTTGGTCATTTCAGAATAACTCTTTGGGGTTCTAACATTTGCATCCAGAACTGATACCTTTATTGGAATGAAGGGGCCTTCTTGTACTGTGATGTAGATTCTTGGATCAGATGCTTCCATGAACAACCTGACACTTTCCTTCCATATGCCAAAGCATTCTTTCCTGCAGATAGGCAGTTTCATAGATCCAAATTCCTTCTGATTCTCATTTGAACCCATTCTTGAAATCTGTTAATTGCCTTGGAGATTCACTCAGACTGTTAAGTCTATCTTTGAGTAACCACTCTCTGATACCACTTGAAAGACTTGATTTCAAGAGCCTAGACACCTAGAGGGGGGGGGGGGGTGAATAGGTTCTAATTTTCTTTAAGAATTTTAGGCAATTAGCTTATTCTAACTTAGCACAGATAATACAATTCTCAGCACAGCAATCACAACACAGTATAGTACACCAGATTTATAGTGGTTCCCCAAGGTATGGGTACATCCACTTTCCCCCTTCGCCTATCCAATAGAGAACTGGATTCAGCCCAACTTCCTTCCACTTACTCAGATCCACAGATCTTACAACTCAGAACCAGATTAGTTCCTACAGCTCAGACTTATACAAGTCTTACCTCAGATTCTTCCCAAGAATCCTACCTCGGGCCTCAACCCTACCTCAGACTTTATCACTAGGCTTACAACTAAGATCTTATAAAAGATCCTACACCTCAGGCACTCAGCCCTACCTCAGCCTTTATAATTACAGGCTTACAACTCAGATCTTACAAAAGATACTACAAGAAAATTGAATGTTTTAAAGGGTACAGAAATTTCACCAGATAGAACTCTCTATTGGTGTGAGCTTCTTGATCAGTTCTTGAATAAACTAAATCTTCAGATCCAACCTGACTTAGCTGTTTCAAAACTTCTTGATTGAACAAAATAAGGTTGATCTTCACTTGATGTAGAAGTTGATCTTCAGATAACTCCCTCATTAGTTTCAGAATTAGAACTGAATCTTTCTTTCAAACTATTTTGGTTCTGCCTTCTTAAAGGGTTTCCCCTTTCCTTGTTGTCAAACTCTCTTTCCTGTAATTGCTTGATTACTTCCTTAGTTTTTTTTCTGGTTGCCAAGGATCAGTCCCTTATATAGAGTTTCCTCATGATTACCGGCTGATCCAGTATGTAACAACCTTTTGACAGTTCTGAAAAAGGTGTCAGACCTATTGGTTATGACAGCTATCGAGTCACCAGTCATGACAGTTGATTCCATAAAGATTTTACAACTCAGCATGAACCACTCAGCAAACTGCTTCACATGTTTCAACACAAATAGACTAAGTTACGACACAAGTCTTGATGATGTCGACACAACACTCCATGTGTTGACATAATCATTCTTCTGCTACTCGACACAGCTTCTATTTGTATGTGTCGACACAAGTCCTGTGTGTCGACACAACTGCTTCTGGTCTTGACATAACTGATGTTGATAGATGGCGTTGAGTGTATATCCAGCTGTCGTTCAGTGTGTGTCGATACGTCGTTGAGTGTGTGTCAACACAAGTCCTGTGTGTCGACACAAGCCTTCAGACTCAGTATAGCTTTTGTTGTTAGATGGCGTTGAGTGTCGTCCAGATGCCATTGAGTGTGTGTCGACACAAGTCCTGTGTGTTGACAGAACTGCTTCTGGTCTTGACATAGCTGATGCAGACAAATGGCGTTGAGTGTGTGTCGACACAAGTCCTGTGTGTCGACACAAACCTTCTTCAGGTGTCGACACAATTCTTGAGTGTCGATATATGCCTTTCTTCTGGTGTCGACATAACTCCTGGGTGTCGACACAACTTCTGCTTTAGGTGTCGACACAATTCCTGCCTTAGGTGTCGACACAACTTCTTCTTCAGGGTCAACACAATGCCTGGGTGTCGACACAGGCCTTGCTTCTTGCATCGACACAACTTCTGGGTGTCGACACAATTCTTCACAAGTGTCGACACTTGTACTTAGAGAATTTTCTTGCAAACCTTACACCTGCACAATAAAACTCAAACATCCATCAAGTACAAATTGATGTATTGAGTAAGATAAGGCTTCTCCAAATTTGGTACATATTTTTCAATGTACCCAACAATATGGCAGAGGGGATTTTCCCCTCTTTTTACCCAAGTCCATCACAACTTTGATGGCTCGTGAGCGAGAAGTAGCGGAGGAGGAAGACGACCTAGATCTACCATTGTTGAAACTTTGGAGCTTTGTTTGCCAATCCGAGACCAGATCCGTGGAGAGGGATTAAAGGCGAACACATTCATTTGTTCTTCTTTAAGTTTCTATGGCGAGGAAGAGGTTTTGTAAGGTAACGACATATCTCCTATCAGTTTTAGGATGTGTGCATGACATCCCTTTCATTTATATTTTTATCTTGTGCATTTTGACATCGGATCTCTCAAATGAGAGGGCTGCGGGTCGCCTTGGTTCAAGAAGAACCACCGGGTCGATTCAGTCCGTTCCCAACATATTTTTGCATTAGAAATCCCCTCTGTTAGTGGATTAGGCATTATGAGTAAAGCCGTAATCGCAACCGGTGGTCCGATTCGGTGATGTTGCTTGACGTGAATGTTAAGTATTTTTGCTCGAAATCTAATTGCGGCGAAAACGCCGTTGTAATGCCCTTAATTTCGTGTGAGAACGAATGGTGGTTTAGGGTGAGAAAAGATAGGCTTATTAAATGCTATGTGAAGACGTGACTTTGTCTTTGTGGTCGGCTTGCTAGCCCTATGATGTTGTGTTGGGAATATTGTTCTCAAGATTCCTGATTTGAAGAAGGCCTCAAAATGATAATAAGCATTTTGTATTTCATGCCTGTTCTAGTTTTGATGTGACAGGTATAACTTAAGTGCATGACTAATGTATAGTTATACACCTGGTCACCTAAAAAGGATTTTGCACTTGTAATACCTCAAAGAGCAAAGTTCATGTTGACCTCTGTACTAATTATACATTAGATATGTCACTTTCATTAGAAAAAGTCACAATGGACAGAAGAAATCAAAGGCAAAATCAAAGTTTTATTTAAGTATAAAATCGGGTGCATAGACTATAAAGCTAAGTAAAAGTTTGACTGCATCGACTTCTTGGCTAAGTAGAAGTTCAACTACATCAACTTTATAGCTAAGTAAAAGTTTGAATGCATCGAATTCTTTACTCAGTAGAAGTTTGACTATATCGACTTATATCTAAGTAAAAGATCGACTGCATCGACTTTATGCCTACACAAAGTTCGAATGCATCGACTTTATAGCTATGCAAACTTTTGACTACATCACCTTCTCAGTTTAATTGAAATTTGACTTCAATGCCTTCATGGCTAAGTAATTATTCGACAACATCGATGACATTTTTCGGTGAAGATTCGACGACATCGACTGAATGATGATAGGATGATTAGCAGGCCAATTTGGCTAAGTATTTGGAATTTCCTTATATAGCTTTCATGAGTCTTAAGTTGACCACACATTGCACGTGTGTCATTTGACTTAGTCTGTGACATCATGTCATGGTCACTTAGACACATTTTCTCAAGCTTGATACGTGGCACAACAGCTAGGCCCTTGATTTAAGGCGCATATTGAATAAAGAATTCAATTCAGTTTCTTTCACGGGTTTTGTTGCATAAAATCATGAATTGCCAGCAAGGAGGATTATTCCCATTCATTAAAAAATATTTACATTATTTCAAATTCTTCCTTAGTCAATTTTTGATAGCCATTGTATATTCCAATTACGGAACAATTCCTAAAGTGCCTTCTAGCATATTGAAGAATTCCAGCCAACCTTCCTTCAGTCATTTTGAAATAGTTGTTTGAGGTTTCCTAATCTAGTAGTTGCCCAAGGAAGATTGACTAGCCGTTAGAGAATTCAAATTCAACTTTTGTTCTCTCTGCTAGCCAAGCAAAGTATAAAAGGAGGACTTGGAGGATTAAGAAGAAGCTTTTTGATCTTCAAGCCTTTGAGAAATAATTTAAAAGCACCTAGTATTCATATAGATTCAACATCTACAACTTCCATTTCCTACAAAAGAATTACTCAATGGTCATCCTTCAATAAGATATAATCTTCAACCACTACAAGTTATCTTGATTAAGCATGTTATTCCTAAAAGATTTTTCAAGTGTTGATCAAGACAAGGAAGAAGAAGCCAACTATGTGTGCTTCTAGTTGTAGAATCAAACACTAAAGAGTTGAGTCATCTTTTTGTATTCAACTATTCTGTAGGTTCCTTGCAGGATCTGAGCTTGTAAGGTTCCTTGTGAATCTGAGTGTAGGATCTGTTATTGATCTGAGTTTGTAGGGCTTGAGGAGAGCCTGGGTTTATAAGGCTAATGGATAGCCTGAGTTGTTAAGCTTGTATTGAAGCCTGAGGATAGGAATTGTGTGAAGGTCTGAGGTAGGGAACTTGTGTTCCTGAGATTATAAGATTTGAGGATCTGAGTATTGAAGCACGACAAGAGAAGTATCGACACCCAAGACTTGTGTCGACACATCCATCAGTCAAGTTTCAACACATCAAACAGAATTTTTTTCTAAGTATAGAAATCAAGCCAGAACGTCAGACAACTACTGGAACTGTTAGTACTGCCAGATGTCAGTTATTAACCGGGACAGCCGGTTACCTTTGACAGAGCCTATATAAAGGAATCAACTCTTCAGAAAAAGTAAGAAGAACAATTTGGTGAAACTAAGCCAGAAGGTTAGACAATTGCTGGAACTGTAGATACTGTCAAATGTCAGTTATTAACTGGGACAACCGGTTATCTTTGACAGAGCCTATATAAAGGGATCAACTCTTCAAAAAAAAAGTAAGAAGAACAATTTGGTGAAGCCAGATCTAAGAAGCATCATCTATAATTTAGAAGGTGGAGTGAAGCCAGATCAAGAATCATCTTCAATATTCTCCAGCCTAGATCTACCCTAATTTCAACTTCAAGAAGCTTTGAAAAGCTAAGAAGGGTGGGATCAAATCTATCTCGACAAGGTCAAAGGAAGGAAATACATCAAGATCAGATCAAGAAGCAGTCACCCATTTCTCTCTTGCTGGGTGATAATTTCTGAATCTATCTCTTTTACCTTCATTAATTTTTGTAAGATCTACCTGTAGATATGAGTGTAGGAGAATCATTTTCTCTAAGTTGTAAGCCTGTGTTATAAAGGCTGAGATAGGGCTGGGATTGCCTGAGGCAGGAGAAGTTGGTATTTATCTGAGTTGTAGAGCAGGATTTGCCTGAGGAGTAGGAGTGTGGATTCACTCTGAGGTTGAGTTCTTGGGAATAACTTGAGGTGTAGGATCTTGGTGATATGAGTGGTAATACTTGTATAGTCTGAGTTGTAGGAGCCAGCTGGGCTTTGAGATGTAAGATCTGATGATCTGAGTAAAAGAAGAAGAATGAGTTTGGCCGAATCTAGTTCATTGCTAGATAGTTGAAGGGGAAAGTGGATGTACCCATAAATTTGGGAACCACTATAAAATTCTGTGTACTGTGCTGTGATTGCTGTGATTGCTATACTGATACTATTTTAAATTAATGTTAAGATTATATTGTTTTATCTGGCTGAGATAATTTATCAAAGAAAATATAACAAAGCTAGCCAAGATTAAAATTAGACTTATTCACCCCCTCTAGGTCACTCTCAATCCTAAAGCAAATATTTACACATTGAACAAAAGGACTTAGATAAAATATACGACTTGACTCCAGGGTCTGAACGACTCGACATCGTCGAGTCCTTCAAGACTTCTAGAAATTGGACTCGAGTAAATGAGTTTCTACATGGTGAGGAAGATCGTCGAGACCTTATCACTACAGTGGCTACGCTCACTCCAGACACACACATTATTCAGGATATCTTGCGTCACTCCCTTATGTACAAGTCAGGGGAAACAAAGAAGATAACCGCTCAGCTCTCCATGGTGACTTACTGCATCATGGTAAGTATATAATTCAGTGTATCAGATTTGATTTTATCTACGATGAGTTAAACTACATATTGATTCAACTATGAAACCTACTCCCCAAGGTACGAAACCATTATCCCTATCTACTTAACATTCGTACAAATGATTAAGGAATACGTCAAGGGAGAAGAGCTGTATGCAGTTTACTTCGAAATGATTAGTAAGACTGATGACCTTCTCAAAGTACCCGTAGTAAAAGAATTCCCCGACGTTTTCCCCGAAAAACTACCCGGACCCCCGTCGAGGTCTATATGAGGAGGTTGAGGCACAAGGCCGGGAGATAAGGGAACAAGGTCAGGAGATACAGGAGATGAGCAAGGAGGTGAGAGGATTGAAGAAAATGATGAAAAAGATAATGTAGAAGCTCAATATTTCTCCGACTTCCTTAGAGGAGTAACATAAATGAATAGAAAGTCAGTACTCATAGTTTGGTTGCACTATCTTCCCCCTTCCTCTTTTTGTTAAAAACTATATTAAGACAGGTTGGACATTATTATATTTATTGTAAACTCTCGTCGGTAGTGGTACTGCTGGTGATAACTATCATGTTTTTAATTATGCCTACTATGATTGGTATTGAGACAATAACTTGTCTAGCATAATATTCAATGTTTTTAGATATCTGTGGCTAGCTAAGTATAGTTTCAAAGTAGCATGCCGCAGGAGTTTCTTACAGTTTGTAGGAACATAAGTGAGTTTTTCAGATTTTAACATATATCTAACAAATATCTAATGAGAGCATATATCGAGTTGGCTCAAAACAAACAAATGAAAAAAAACTAAACAAAAAATGATAAGCATATCGTGAAATAAAATAGTGTTGTTTGTTTGATCTTACATCATGCAAATGATAGATATTAATGAATAGGAGATTTAGGTATCCAAGCGAGACCGTGTGAGGCGATTTCCTTGGGTACCCAAATACTTCATGTTGGCATATGGGGGTGCACAAATGAATGAGTTATTTCACTAGAACGCATTGTGTCATTCTTACTAATGGGTCTCCATTCATACTTTGGTTGAATATTTGTTTTATATGTCATATTTCCATACAAATTATTTTGAGTCTTCTCATAATAATCTTTGTTTGAAATACCATGCGTGTAAGATTTAGCTGTGATGAATTGGTTTTCCAATTTAGATTTACGTTGTTTAACATAAAGACTCATTGTGTAGTGATTCTTAAGAGGAAAGTTTCGTACATTTGATTTTAAAATGGGAGTGATTTGATTTTGCAAATAAAGATGATTTTATGTTTTGGAATTTCATTTATACGTGCTTGATGTATTTCACTCTTTTTGTTTGACTTAGTTATTATATGAAAATTCATATTCAATGTGCTTTTGGGGTTTGCTTAAAATTTTAGAGTTATGGTTTGAGAGTTTTTAAAAATAATTTTCTTAAGCATATTGATTTTTGTTTCAAATTCTTTATTTTTAACTTTGAGATTAAGTCTAGCTTTATTGTACGCGATTGTACTTTTTTAAGGAAATTACATATTCAATATGAGCTTCATACTTACTCCTGAATTCATCAAAAGTCTCATTCATCTCCTTAATTTTTATTTTATAATTATTGCATCTAGCACAATCACTTTGCAATGATGAGTTTTCTAAATATAATTTCTCTTTTTTTTTTCTTTTGCAAGAAGAAGCTCTTTTTCAAAAACCTTATATTTTTATTTTAATTCATTACAATCAATAAAAGGTATAGACATGTTAACTAAAGAGCAAGTAGGAGAACTAGACACATCAAAAGCAGATTATTCACGAAACTGTGCTTTTAATTGTTTATTTTCTAAGCTCAATCTTGAATTAATATTTTTTTTGTTTCTTAATTCTGCATTTAACCGCATTTAGAACATGCAATGTAGAAATAGAATTACAAACAAGAAGGGAATTTGATTTTCTTACATCATTTTTGGATTAGGCAAAAGTGAAGCATAAAGTTTCTTTAACTTCTTTATCTTGGCTTTCCTCTTCCAAAGATACATTTTTATCTTCTCTTTCGCTTGATGTGTTTGCAGCGTCCTCCTCTAAGAGTACGTCTTCATTTGATTCTTCACGTTGGATCTATGAGAAATTGCTCAGATTCATTATCTGTAGAAGAAGAACTATAAGTAATCTCAAGAAATTTCCATATATCATATAGTTAGTAGGAAGCGTGTAGATGAGTTTGACAATTTCTTGACCAAGCCCACAAAACAAACTATTCATAGCTTTGATATTTAAATAACATTCATGCTTATTTAAATTATTTGGGGGCTCGATACTAGTCATGTTTCAAACTTCTATATCTAATGATATAATGAATTTTCTCATTAGTATTCTCCACATGTTATAGTTCACACCTGTACACAAATGCGGTGCTAATGATTTTTTAGTGTACAAAATTTCTTCCCCATTAGTCGACTCGAGATCATGGTAGACTATTATTCCCGGCGGTGAAACTATTTTTGGAAAAATCTTACTAAGATACCACTTATTGGATATGGTGGCCAACCTTAGAGTGGGGGGGGGGGGGTGGTGAATAAGTTTTTAAATTAAATTCAGAATTAAAAATAAATTTCACCAAGGGCAACCTGTTCTAGAAGTTACCGCAGGGCGGTTGGATACTACCGCGCGGCGGTAGGTCACAGTGAATAACTTCCCCTGCAAAATGTTATTTTTTGAATAACATACAGTCCTTAAAATTCTAACAACATCCAACCACGAATTCATAGTAAAATAAAAGAACTTTAATTTTATTCAAAACTAAAACAAGGTTTTATAACAAAACGACTGGATCTCCGGGACACTGGAGATCGTAGGCGATGAATCAAACAAATCACTATTAGTTTTTATACCGACCCTCCTAGGACCGGTTGGCTCTCTCTCATCTTCCTAAGAAGATTGACGAGCCGACTCTTCACCTTCCTCCCTGGAAGGGTCTTATAGCCCACTAGATCTCCCAGATCTAGATGTCCTCCCAGGATGATTTCCCACAGATTCCTCCCAAGAATCTGACGGCCTCCCAGACCGATTTATCACAAACTCAGAATGAATATAAAAGTGAAAATATAAATAAGAATAAAAGAGTTTGAAATTATTGCTCCCTCAAAATAAGAAATCCTCAGTAGAACGGTGTGCGTCAAGGCTTCTGAATATCGTTCTTCGTGCACTTGATCAACCGCTGATGGTCGTTGAAGACTTTGCTCTTCAGAGTTCTTCGATCATGAACGAGAGGGAGAAATTTTTGCTTTTTTTCTTAGAAGTGGTGGTTCGTACCAACAGAGACAGTAGCCAAACCCAAGATGTGAAATCCTCCTTCTCTTTGTTTTTTCCTCCAAAAAAAGAAACACACACTTTTATACTCGTCTTTAAAGAGACTACCAATGGCGATAGAGCTAGCGCCCGACGGTAGGTCTTCTCACGCGGTATCACCAACTGTCCATTAAATTAGGAAAAATTTCCAAAATAATATTCGCGCCACTTTTGGATACCACGATGCAGTAAGCCTAACGCCTGATGGTAGTATTTCTTCTCGACGTAATTGACTCGACGGTCGTCGAGATGGCTAGCGCCCAGTAGTAGGTGACAGAGAGAGATCTTTGCACGCTCACTTTAATCCTACGTGGCTAGCGCCAGCGGTAGAGCTAACGCCCGATGGTAGGTCATATAGATTAAAAATCTCATTCTTCATTACCTATAAATCTGCACACTATACCCAACACAAGTATGATTAAATATAACTTGGGATTTGATATTGTCAAAATAAAACGATGCTGACCATGGGTTCCAAAAAGTTTATGCAAAAATGAACTATAAAGCCGATGCAGTCGAATTTAGACTTAGGGAAAGTTTATGCAGAATTGAATTATGCAGCCTATGCAGTTGAATTTGCACTTATGGTAAGTTTATGCAGAAATAGCTATGCAACCTATGCATTCAAATTCATGTAGTCGAATTTGGACTTAGGGTAAGTTTATGCAAAAATGAGCTATGCAGCCTATGCCGTCGAATTCATGCAGTCGAATTTGAACTTAGGGAAAATTTATGCAGAAATGAACTATACAACCTATACAGTCAAATTCATGCACGTTTGTTCTTAGGGTATGTTTATGCAAAATGAACTATGCTGCCAGGTTCTTGGGTAAGTTTATGAAGAAATGAACCTTGTTAGGTAACACTATGCAGCCAATGCAGTAATCATAACTACGAGTTTATGAATGAACTGCAGCCTTGTAGTCGAATTCATGCTAAAAATTTTCAAAATGAACTTGAAGCCTATGTAGCAAGGACTTAAGGAAAGTAGCAGAAATTAACAATGTCCTGTGATGAATTCATATATTCATGCACGTACAAAATTTCATCTCCATCCTGGTAATATTCTGAGAGGAATAGACAAAATTAAGGTTCCCTTGTTAGGTAACACTATTTACTAAAAATAGATTTTTTGGAGCTACAGAGCTTCCTAGAAAATATATAACCACTTGGTTGAAAGGATTTCCAAGTGCAACAACTTTTATGTTAAGAACATGACCTGAATCCAAAAGTAGGGTGCTTAAAAATGGAACGAAATGTTGTAGTGTCTTCCGGTCGAATTTTGAGTCCATGCAGTCGATATAGTCGATGCAATCAATTTTCATACAGTCGATTTTCATGCAGTCGATGTAGTCGATTTTCATGCAGTCGATACAGTCAATTATCATGTTGTTTTTCTTTGTTAAGTCATTTTGGCCTTGTCCCAATCGTTTTGACACTATTTACTAAAAATGGATTTCTGTGAGATACAAAGATCCCAAGAAATTGTACAACTAGTTGTTGGAAAGGTATTTATATGGGATACAACTTTCATGTATAGGACAAGGTCTGGGTTCGAACAGACGACACCTAAAAATTGCACGGAAGACTGTAGTCGAGTCAAAAATCGTTTAGTTAAGTCCCATATCATTTTGAAAGCTAAATATCATTGTGAGAGCTATCGCCTACGATAACTATTATCAACGAGTGTGTTGGAACACCCTATTACTAATTTGGGCAAGGATCACTATGTTTTTAGGAAATCAGTTTGACCTAGATGTATAGTTGAAAAGGTCAAGTTAGAATGAGTCTAGGGCTTAGAACTTAGGTTTGAAGCTGCCCCCAGGACAATTCATTGTTCAAGACTTAGAGCTGAGACAAAGACAATTTTCGTCGAGCTCAGGTCGACGAAACGTCGAACTCCGTTCGATGCTCTCTGAGCTCAAATCTGCTAAGTCGTCGAACTCCGATCGACGATCTTCGAGCTCAGATCGACGATCTGCCTTCAGCTTGTTTCCAAGTCGCTGAGCTCAGTTCGACGATCGTAGAGATCAGGTCGACATTTTCTGTCTGATGTTCAGTCCAATCTCTGAGCTCAGGTCGACGATCGTAGAGCCCAGATCGACATTTTTCTGAGAGATCGACGACTTTGAGGATTCAAATTCAGTCAGCTTTTGGAATGTTTTTCAAATTCTCTCAGCATTTATTTCAAGAGATTTGCAAGCCGTTTTCATTTATTCTAGAGCAAGTTTCAAGGGATTTTTCAGAGAATGTCTATTGGACTTTCCTCCTGAAGACAAAACATTTATGAAAGATATTTATTAACTACTAACGGCTATCTTGGACAAAGGATCATCAGAGAATAAAACATCCAACAGTAGATCAAGAGAAAGTGAACTTACTCAATCTATCTATCACTCAATACAGATATACACAGATAGTCAGAAAAACTCAAAGGAAAATCAAGTGATCAATCCTGAAGAGTTTGATTGAAAATTAGCATACTGTAAAGTGTTCATAGCTTCAACAACAAAGACTCCAGACAAATCACATTTCAGCCTCTGTTGAAATCATCTTCTGCTGGAGATCTGAAGCTTCTGAAGGCCTATCACCCTAGCAAAGCTCTCATCTCTAAACAATCTACATCTAAGGGGGAGCTTTGACAACACAATCAATCCACTAAGTCTTCTCTCAGTGATTGAGACAGAGAAGACAACTTCACCTCTTCCTTTTTCTTTTCCTGCTGTAAAAGGGTTATCAAAACTCCCTTCAAAAGTCTTGAATCTGGTTCTGAGAGCCTTGCCAAAACTCAGTGGTGGCAAGACACCTGATCAAAAAATCCAGTTTAGTTTTTGAGCACCTTATCAAAAGCTCATTGGTGCCCAGGACACCTGATCAACTCATCTTGCAGTGGATTCCTACCAAGGGTGGTAGAAGAGTGGATGTACCCAGGTTTTTGGGGAACCACTATAGTTCCTTGTATCTTCTGGTTTCTTGTGCATATTCTTTGCTGTGTGCTGTGGTTTTTATTTTACTGCTTTAGTTTTATTTCTACATCAAAGCACCTTACACCTATACATAAATTAAGCCTTTACTGCTGTGCAATTTTAAATTGTAAATTTACTTTAAAATACTCTATTCACCCCCTCTAGAGTTAAGATAGATCTTACCCTCACTTTCAATTTGTATCAGAGGGAGGTTGGTTGTTCATACAGGCTAACACCTGAACCAAAAGATCCTTGATAAGATCAATCTTTTAAGAGGGTTATTTTCATTATATTTAATTTTATATAAAGACATGGCACAGAACAAAGATTATTCAAGCACCAGGCCTCCAGTGTGCAATCTATTTAAGTTTGCACTTTGGAAAGCAAGGATTAGAATTTATATGAATTCTATTGATGAAGACATATTTAATTATGTTTTGACAGTGTGCCCAAGTCCACCAGCAAACACAAGTACATGTGCTGTTCCACCTCCTTCAGGAACAGATGCTGAAATAAAGAAGTGGAAGACTGTAGATGCCAAGGCCATGAATATATTAGCTCAGACAATGTCTGATGAGATATTTTAGAAGGTAGCTGAATACAACTCAACCAAAGGAATTTGGGACAAACTTTCTGAGATTGTCTCAGGATCTGCCGATGAGAGAAAAGATAGAATATCCCATCTCATATCCCAATATGAGGACTTCAAGAAAGGAGAAGCTGAGTTAGTTGCAGACATGTACAACAGACTAAGTCTGATTGTCAATGAGTTAAAGACTCTAGATAAAGAAATCTCATTGACTGAGCTGAATGACAAAATCCTAATGTGCTTCCCCAGCACTTGGGATTCAAGAATCTGGCCAATCAAAGATGCCAGAAGTCTAAATGAGATTACAACTGAAGCTCTCCTGGGCAAGCTCAAATCTTATGAGCTGCTCATTAAAAATCGAGAAGAAGAATAAAAGGCTACTTCTCCAGTCATCAGAAAGGAAAAGACCATAGCCTTCAAAGCTACAGAAGAGGAGCCTGAAGATAAAGCTACAGGAAATGATGAGCTCCTAAGTCTACTGGCCAAAAGATTCTACAAAATTGCCAGAAAAGACTTCAGAAAGAGATCATACAAGGGACATGATAAGCCAAGGTATGATAAATCAAATAACAACAAAGAAATTATATGTTTTGGTTGCAGGAAACCAGGCCATATTGTGCCTGACTGTCCAGAAAACAAAAACAAGGATAAGAAAGATAGAAGAGAAAGAAGAAAGGAGAAAGACTTCAAGAAGAACACCTCAGACAAACCCTCCTACAGCAAGAACACACATACAAGGAAGGGATTTGTTGCTGAGACATGGAGTGAAACTGAAGAGGATTCTGAAGCCTCATCCAGCTCCAGTGATGATGAGGATGATGCTGATGAAAAGGAATTTTGCATGATGGCTATCAATGCCTCTCAAACAGATTCATAAGCAGAAGAGTCAGAATCAGATTCAGAAGTTCAACTAGAAGAAGATCAGGTAATTAATTCATTTGATTTCAGTTCTGAGGACTTTAGACATGAGTTTAAAGTACTATGCCTAGATCTGTTGGAGTTTGAGAAGGAAATCACTTCCCTCAGAAAACAACTGTCTGAGTATAGCACTTTAAAATCAGAGAACCTCAAACTCTCTGAAGAGTTAGAATGCTATAAGGAGGAGATAGCTTCACTGAAGAGTGAACTATCCAAGGCCAAGCAGTTTGAAGAATCCCTTAATGGGAGAAGCATCAAACTGATGGATATCACAAGCACAGTGAACTCTAGACTTAATAGTACAATGGGATTGGGAGCTTCATCCAGCCAGCCTATAGTTCTGACAACTCCAATCAAATTTATCTCTGATAAAGGGAAGGAAGTTGTAGAGGTAGCTAGGAAGAATGCAGATTTGCCAAAGAAAGATATAGTTCAACAGAATTTGTCGAACAAAGCTCGACGATCGTCAAACGTCGCTCGACGATCCAAGAAACGATCGTCGAACTCAGCTCGACGACACCTGAACTCTGAACTCCAGGATAGTCGATCTTCGAACAGAGATCAACGATCTGACCCAAGATCGTCAACCTCAGCTTGACGATCGTCAAACATAGATCAGGACTTTGAACAATCCTTCAAAGGTACATCTAGATTCAATCCTAGAAGTCCTACATCCCAAGGTTTCAACCCCTATACTGAATGGATAGTACCTCCTAGGAGATACCATCCTGAAGGTTATAAGAGTCAACCTAGGATGTCTTTCATTTCTGAATTTAAGGGATATCAACCTAGGCCCAAGGTAAACTAGGTCAAAAACATATAAGCTGTTTATGTGCAGGTGATGACCTATCCAACATCAAACCAGCCATGGTATCTGGATAGTGGGTGCTCAAAGCACATGACAGGGAACAAGGAAGCCTTCACATCCTTTAAAGCCAAGCTTGGACCCAAAGTAATCATTGGTGATTCAAACTTTGGAACAGCAAAAGGATATGGTGCAGTCCAAATTGGAACAGTCACCTTCAAGAAAGTAGCTTATGTTGAAGGACTCAAGCACAACTTGATAAGTATCAGTCAACTTTGTGATGAAGGATATCAAGTGACTTTCAATAAAGCTATATGCAAGGTCAAGTCAGAGGACAACACAACTGTGTTGACAGGTAACAGAAAAGGTAACATTTACTTAGTAGATTTTCATTCATCTAAAGTAGATATTTGCCTGTTCAACTCCATATCTAGACCTAATATTCTATGGCATAAGAGACTAGGACATATTAACCTTAGAACCATTGCTAGGCTATCCAAGGACAACCTTGTTAGAGGACTACCTTCTGGCCCCTACAAGAAGGAAGGACTTTGCAAGGCTTGTCAATTAGGCAAGCAAACTAAAAATAGTTTTAAATCACTTAACAAGAGTGATTCACCTAGGATTTTGTATCTGTTACACATGGATCTTTTTGGACCCATTACAGTATAAAGCCTAGGAGGGAAATCCTACACTTTAGTGGTTGTAGATGACTTCTCAAGATTCACATGGGTGTTCTTTCTGAGGAAGAAGTCTGATAACTTCAAATGTTTGACAGAGTTTCTCAAATGTATACAGAGTGAGTTCAACACTCATATTGCCCTGATCAGAAGTGATCATGGGACAAAGTTTGATTCTCTTCTTATGCAAGAGTTCTGTCAGAGTGAAGGGATTAGGCATACATTCTCAGCTCCTAGAACTCCTCAATAAAATGGGGTAGCAGAAAGGAAAAATAGAACCCTAATTGAATCTGCAACTACTTTGTTGTCAGATGCTCACCTTCCTCTATCCTTTTGGGCTGAGGCAGTGAACACCTCCAACTATGTACTGAATAGAAGTTTGATACATAAACTGAAGGGCAAGACTCCCTATGAATTACTCAAAGGGAAGAAACCTAAAGTAGATTACTTAAAAATCTTTGGTTGCATTTGTTATATTCACAACAATGACAAGAGATATATAGCAAAATTTCAAGCAAAAGCTGATGAAGGAGTGTTTCTGGGATACTCCATGATCAGTAAAGCTTATAGGGTTTATAATAAAACTACTCTAAAAATAGAAGAATCTGTTCATATTTCTTTTGATGAAACTAATGTGTCTTTCAAGGAGAAGAATGCTTCTACCATAGAACATTTGCAGGTATATTCTCTAGCTGAAGACTTGGACAGATTGCAAGTTATTAAAAAGGATGAAAGTAGTGAAGATGAATAAGCTGCTCAACATCTGGAAGAAAATCTTCTTGAAGAGCCAGTTGCTGTTCCACAAGAGGAAACATCAACATAGGTTGGTGAACAATCAACACCCCCTGTTGATTTAGTAACATCAAGAGATCATCCAATTTCCCAAGTGATTGGAAACATCTCAGCTGGTGTGCAAACCAGAAATCAGGTCAACCAAAACCTGATGCACACTTGCTTTCTCTCTCAAATTGAACCTCAATCCATTCAAGATGCAGAGCAAAATCCACACTGGATCATTGCTATGCAAGAGGAGTTGCATCAATTTGAAAGAAACAAAGTCTGGGAACTAGTGCCTAAGCCAAAGGATCATTCCATTGTTGGAACAAAATGGGTGTTCAAAAACAAATTGGATGATCTAGGAATTATTGTAAGGAACAAGGCAAGGCTAGTTGCTCAAGGATATTCTCAAGAAGTGGGGATAGACTATGACCATACCTTTGCACCAGTTGCAAGGTTAGAGGCCATAAGAATCTTCCTAGCTTATGCTGCTCACAAGGGATTCAAAGTCTACCAAATGGATGTGAAGAGTTCTTTTCTCAATGGGGAGATCAAAGAAGAAGTCTATGTCAGGCAACCCCCAGGTTTTGTCTCTCCAACTCATCCTGATTATGTTTTCAAACTGCATAAAACATTATATGGTCTAAAGCAAGCTCCTAGAGCATGGTATGAGACCCTAGCATGCTTTCTTCTGGAAAATGATTTTATTAGGGGGAGAGTAGACCAAACTCTTTTTATTAGAACCCATAAGTCCCATACCCTACTAGTACAAATTTATGTAGATGATATTATATTTGGCTCTACTGATTCAAACTTGTGCAAAAAGTTTTCCAAGCTTATGCACTCTAAATTTGAAATGAGTAGCATGGGTGAGCTATCCTTCTTCTTAGAATTGCAAGTCAAACAACATGTTGAAGGCATATTTATTTCTCAAACCAAGTATGCAAAAGATCTGGTTAAGAAATTTGGTATGTCTGATGCATCATGTATGAAAACACCCATGCCTACCAATGCTGTATTGGATGCTGATGAACATGGGAAACCAGTTGATCAGATAACATATAGAGCAATGATTGGCTCTTTATTATACCTTACAGCTAGTAGGCCTTATATAATGTTTGCTACATGTATATGTGCTAGATTCCAAGTTAGCCCTAGAGAGTCACACTTAACTTTAGTAAAGAGGATTCATAGGTATGTTAAAAGCTGTCCAAATCTAGGTCTCTGGTATCCAAAAGATTCAGCATTTGACTTAACTGGATTTTCAGATGCTGATTATGCTGGATGCAGAGTAGACAGGAAAAGCACTAGTGGAACTTGTCAGTTTCATGGTGATAGACTTATCTCATGGTTTTGTAAGAAACAAACATCTGTGTCAACTTCAACTGCTGAAGCTGAATATATGGCTGCAGGCAGTTGTTGTTCACAAATATTGTGGATACAAAATCAACTCCTAGACTATGGTTACAACTTAGAGAAGTCTAAAATATTTTGTGACAACACCAGTGCTATTTCCATTGCACAAAATCCAGTCCTCCATAGTAGGATAAAACACATAGAAATTAGACATCATTTTCTAAGGGATAATGTTGAGAAAAATAAAATTGAACTTCAATATATCCCAACTGATTTGCAAAGGGGAGATATTTTCACCAAGCCTTTGGATGAAAAGAAACACAACTTCTTCCTCAATCAGTTAGGCATGTTAGATGGAGGAAGCCTAAAATAAATTACAAGATTTTGAAAAGCTAAAAACAGACCAAGATTAAGCTAAAAACTCATTTCTTTTTGTGTCTGTAGGATAGTTTCTGTCTCTGAACTGCGCTCGACATTTCCCCCAGAAATCGTCGAACGTCGATCGACGGTTTCCCGAAAAACGTCGAACGGAGATCGACGTTTTCCCAAAACATCGACCGAAGTTCAGAGCTTGTCAGATAGTTGTATACTATCTCTTTCAGGCCTTCGATCGTCAAACTGAGCTCGACGTTCTCCAGATCATCGAACTGAGATCTACGATATTGAAGACCTTTCCTCTTCCCTTAGGAGTCCTAATCGTCGAACGGAGATTGACGATCCTTCCTTTTTCGCATCGAACCCTAATATAAAATCATTTTTCGGCCGCCGTTCGTCGTTTACGCTTTCATACTCTCTGCAAATTTTTCTCTTTCCCTCCAAACTCTCTACACTTGGTCGTGTTTGTTGAATCTTTGCAGGTACAGATGGCAGTGTCTGTCGCCGCTCTTTCCAAAATGAAATTTGATACAGGTTTTGACATAGATATGAACTCCTTCAATGGCAGCGATCAGCAGTTCAAAGATATTCTGAATCTTTTCCGCGAATAGCAGTTAGTTCAGTTGATGACCACCAGAATAAAGATTGCAGCAGATGAAATAAAGGAATGGATTTTTACTGCAACAACTGAGAATGAAAATACTATTGTCAGCACGATCAACGGGACTAAGGTACCATTGTCCCCTAATCTTTTGACAGAAGTATTCGCCTTAAGTACTGGGAATGACTCCATTGATTTGTCTGGAGAGGAATATGATTCGTTGTTAGTCGAATGGGTCACTATGCTGTGAACCATAATAAGCTTTTGAAAAAGAATGTATCAATTGAATTTCAATTTTTGGCTGATGTTGTTGGAAAAGTGCTTCTGGCAAAGCACTCAGCTCATGATACCATCTCAAGGTATCAGTTCTGCTTAATGGGAGCTATTGTTGACAAGAAACATTTGGATTGGGGGTCTATCTTATTTTACTTGCTCAAGAAGAAAATCAACAAAGGTTGTGTATTCTTTGGAAGGATTCTAGGGGTTTTCTTTCATTCTAGGTGTCCTGATTTATTGGTTTCAAATGGTATGCACATCAATGCATCCAAAAGGCTCACCTGTGCCCTTTTCAGCAAATGGGAAAGGCAGATTATCAACCCTAACAGGGCTGCTGCAGCAACATCTGCTTCAGGCACAAGGACTGCTTTAGTCTCTTCACCTACAGCAACACTTGCCTTCATTGAGAGACTGCCTGCCTCCTCCTCTGCTCCTCCTTCTCCTTCTCCTATTGTTTCTGCCTTACCTTCCTCATCAACCATCCAATCAGCCATCTCCTCCCCCATCACAATTTCATCACCTATTTCTCCTCCTCCAGCCACCACCTCAAAACCATTACATCCTTTGTGCTACTATCCATACATTGACTCTTCCATACCATCTTTCACCATTGTGGATGACTCCTTCATGGATTTTCCCCCTCCTCACCTCTTGAGCCTCCATCATCCTCCTCTTACCAACAGCTCCTCAATGACATCCTTGATCAACCATCTTTCTTACCATCCATCTCCACACCTATATCATCTATCTCCACCATCCCAATATCTCAGCCATCCATCCCTCCATTCTCATCCTCACCTCATGCAGCCATTCCATCAGTTCCAGCCACATCTTCCTTAACCTCTACTCAAGTATCCCTTGAGCAAGTGGATCTTTCTGGTCTGGCAGATAGGCTTTATGGGATACTGGCCCCCAAGCTAGTAGCCTTGCTAGAGACCTCCTTGGCTCCACTCCTAAACTCTATCCAGGAGCTATCTGACAGACTGTCAGCTCTCTCCTCTCCTCAGGCAATTCCTTTATTAGGGTGCCTTGATCCAGCCCTGCCTGCATCAAGCCAGGGGGAGATGCCTCATGAAGCTCATGAAACTGAAGAAGTGCCTGCTGCTGCTGCTCCAGTTCCAATGTTTACAGTGGACCTCAGGTCACTGTTGAGTGATTTTGATTCTCTTCACAAAAGATTTTCACCAGTTCAGCAAGTTGAAGACCTTACTAAGGCCATTGTGCCTATTTTAGAATATGATCCCAGTCTGATTGCATCTTATGTCAACTCTTTTAAGGCTGTGGATGTTGTTGTTTCTGTTTGTACTGATGCTGCTGCTGATGTTATATCTGCTGGTTCTATAGACATTGAAATGCTGCCTGTTGATATGCCTGCTGTTATTGATAATTCTGCTGATGAAGAATTTGCCAGATTTTTGGAAGTGCAAGTATCTGAGACTCCTGCTATCTCATTTGCTCCTGTTAAGAGTACTGCTGAGATTTCTGCTGTTGTATCAACACCTCCTGCCCCTGTTGTTTTTGAGAAATCCAAAGTTCAAGAGGAATATATCAAAAGTATAGATGATTTGTATGACAGACCTCAAAGTTCTGAAAGTGATCAATTCAATACAGAATCTGATGATTCTTCTGGTACTATTGCAAAGAAAAGGAAAGCAAGAAGCAAGGCCATGGTGAAGGTCCCTCCTGCTAAGGCCAAGGATGCTAATGATATACCCTACTATATTCTACATGATTGCCAGATAACTGAACCATGGATGCAATATTCTAAAAACCAATTAAAGGCCATGAAGAAGAAAAGAAAGTTTGATAAGTATAAGAAAGGTTCATCTCAGTTTCAGCCTCCTCCTCCTCCTCCTCCAGATTCAGGATCAGGTGGAGGCTCAGCTTCTCTAACCTCTGCTCCAAAGCAAAGCCCCTCCCAATCTTCATAAAGATATCATCCCAGAGGGCAATATCAAAGAGGTTATCAGTCCAGAAGGGGACAATACAGAGGTAATCAGAGAGATCACAGGATTTAATCAAGACATCAAAGGGAAGGATAAAGGCATTTGGACTCATCTCAAGGTCCTTTCCCTTATAAGATCAGAGAAACTGTTGATGCAAGGACTGTTGCTGCTTCAGAAACTTTCAATAGATATGAACCTGCAATCCCTTTTGAAGATCCAGAGAACAATCCTTTATCTTGGACTTCTAGGATGAAAGAACTTGCTGCCTTAGATCAGTTGAAGAAGGCCAGAGAGCAAGGAAAAGACACCTCCAACATCACTACCTTGTCAGAGCAAAGAAAAGCAGAATTGGAAAGATATGCCTCAAGGAAGTTCTTTGACCCAGTGTATTACATGAAACTGCATCCTGAGGCTATGGTTCCCAGGGCAAGATCTCAAACCTCCTTAGGTGCAGAGGATGACAGAAGGTCAAAGAAAGAAGCTCTCAATCCCAACAAGGAAATCTTGTTTAAGAAAGGAAGTGAAAAGAAGTGATCTCTGTAAGCAGACAGTTCATTCTTTTTAAAACTCTTGCTGATGTTCTATTTGAATGCTGCTATGCTGCTTGTTCTGCTCTGTTGCTTTAATTCTTTTTGCTTGTCTGTATTTGCTTTTGTATTTATTTTTGAGCTATGTAAATAGTAATCCTAACCCAAATAGGGGGAGATTGTTGGAACACCCTATTACTAATTTGGGCAAGGATCACTATGTTTTTAGGAAATCAGTTTGACCTAGATGTATAGTTGAAAAGGTCAAGTTAGAATGAGTCTAGGGCTTAGAACTTAGGTTTGAAGCTGCCCCCAGGACCATTCATTGTTCAAGTCTTAGAGCTGAGGCAAAGATAGTTTTCGTCGAGCTCAGGTCGACGAAACATCGAACACCGTTCGACGCTCTCTGAGCTCAACTCTACTAAGTCGTCAAACTCCGGTCGACGATCTTCGAGCTCAGATCAACGATCTTCCTTCAGCTTGTTTCCAAGTCGCTGAGCTCAGTTTGACGATCGTAGAGCTCAGGTCGACGTTTTCTGTCTGATGTTCAATCCAATCTCTGAGCTCAGGTCGACGATCGTAGAGCTCAGATCGACATTTTTCTGAGAGATCGACGACTTTGAGGATTCAAATTCAGTCAGCTTTTAAAATGTTTTTCAAATTCTCTCAGCATTTATTTCAAGAGATTCGCTAGCCGTTTTCATTTATTCTTGAGCAAGTTTCAAGGGATTTTTCAGGGAATGTCTATTGGACTTTCCTCCTGAAGACAAAAAATTTATGGAAGACATTTATTGACTGCTAATGGCTATCTTGGACAAAGGATCATCAGAGAATAAAACATCCAACAGCAGATCAAGAGAAAGTGAACTTACTCAATCTATCTATCACTCAATACAGACATACACAGATAGTCAGAAAAACTCAGAGGAAAATCAAGTGATCAATCCTGAAGAGTTTGATTGAAAATTAGCATACTATAAAGTGTTCATAGCTTCAACATCAAAGACTCCAGACAACTCACATTTCAGCCTCTGCTGAAATCATCTTCTGCTGGAGATCTGAAGCTTCTGAAGGCCTATCACTCTAGGAAAGCTATCATCTCTGAACCATCTACATCTCAGGGGGAGCTTTGAAAACACAATCAATCCACTAAGTCTTCTCTCAGTGATTGAGACAGAGAAGACAACTTCACCTCTTCCTTTTTCTTTTCCTGCTGTAAAAGGGTTATCAAAACTCCCTTCAAAAGTCTTGAATCTGGTTCTGAGAGCCTTGTCAAAACTCAGTGGTGGCAAGACACCTGATCAAAAAATCCAGTTTGTTTTTTGAGCACCTTATCAAAAGCTCATTGGTGCCCAGGACACCTGATCAACTCATCCTGTAGTGGATTCCTACCAAGGGTGGTAGAAGAGTGGATGTACCCAGGTTTTTGGGGAACCACTATAGTTCCTTGTGTCTTCTAGTTTCTTGTGCATATTCTTTGCTGTGTGCTGTGGTTTTTATTTTACTGCTTTAGTTTTATTTCTACATCAAAGCACCTTACACCTATACATAAATTAAGCCTTTACTGTTGTGCAATTTTAAATTGTAAATTTACTTTAAAATACTCTATTCACCCCCCTCTAGAGTTAAGATAGATCTTACCCTCACTTTCAGAGTGATATATATAACTTTGAAAATTGCAATATACTCAACGATACTCATCCTAACATGATGGTTTTAGCCTTTACTTGACGATATCGTTGTGTGACACCCAATAATCATCACGGAGCCATTTTGATCAAGTCATGTTTGTGACTTGGTTTTTCTCTCAATAAATATTTCCTAACTTGTTGTCATGCATCATATTGACCATAACTCAACCGTGACCTCATCAATGTCCTAAGGCCTCTACCGGGCCCTTGTCAAGTCCCAATGACACAATACACTCATAGGGGGCCTAGTTTGGATTGGGACGTTACAGAAGTCATGAAAAAACCGTCTTGTACGATGGGTTCCGCGAATTAACATCGTAAGGAAAACCAGAGCGTGTTTTGGGGAATCTGATCTTCTTGGAAATCGATCCAATGGCCCAAATCTGTCGCCTGTGAACCATACATAGGGCATAGAGGATTTTCCCCTCTTTTTACCGAAGTCCATTATGACTTTGATGGATCTTGAGTAGGAAGTAGAAGAGGAGGAAGACAACCTATATCCACCATTATTGAAACTTTGGAGCTCCGTTTGCCGATCCGAGATCGGATCCGTGGAGAAGGCTTAATGGTGAACACATTCACCCATGCTTCTTCAAGTTTCTATGGAGAGGAAGAGGTTTCATAAGATAATGACATCTCTCCTCCCAGTTTTAGGATGTGTGCATGGCATTTCTTTTATTTATGCTTTTATCTTGTGTATTTTGGCACTGAATCTCTCAAATGAGAGGGGTTCGTGTTGCATTGGTTCAATTAGAACCACCGAGTTGATTAAGTCTGTTCCCAATATATTTTTGCATTAGAAATCTACCCTGTTAGTAGATTAGGCATTATGTGTGAAGACATAATCGCAACCAGTGGTCCGATTCGATGATGCTGCTTGAGGTGCATGTTAGGGATTTTTGCTCAAAATCCAATTGCGGCGAAGACGCCATTATGAAGCCCTTAATTTTGTGTGAGAACGGATGATGGTTTAGGGTGGGAAAGGATATGCTTGTTGAATTCTATGTGAAGGCGTGGCTTTATCTTTGTGGTCGACTAGCTTTCCCCATGACATTGTGTTGGGAATATTGTCCTCAAGTTTCCTGATTTGAATAAGGACTCAAAATGACAATAAACATATTGTATTTGATGGTTGTTCTTGTTTTGATGTGACATGTACAACTTAAGTGCATGGCTAATGTATAGTTAGACACTTGGTCACCCAAATAGGATTTTGCACTCATAATCCCTTAAGAAGCAAAGTTCGCGTTGACCTCTGTACTTATTTTATATTAGACATGTCACTATCATTGGGAAAAGTCACAAAGGATAGAGGAAATCAAAGGCAGAATCAAAGTTTTATCTAAGTATAAAATCGGGTGCATCGACTATAAAGCTAAGTAAAAGTTCGACTTCATCATCTTCTTGGCTAAGTAGAAGTTCGATTGCATCAGCTTTTTTGCTAAGTAAAAGTTTGACTGCATCGACTTCTTGGCTAAGTAGAAGTTTGATTGCATCGACTTTATAGCTAAGTAAAAGATCGACTGCATTGACTTTATAATTACGTAAAGTTCGACTGCATCGACTTTATAGCTATACAAACTTTCGACTACATTGACTTCTCAGCTTAACAGAAATTCCACTTTATCGCCATCATGGCTAAGTAATTATTAGACTGCATCGAAGGCATGTTTTAGTGAAGATTCAACATCATTGACTGAATGATGACAAAATGATTAACATTCCATTTTGGCTAAGTATTTGGAGTTTCCATATATAACTTTCATGAGTCTTAAGTTGACCACCCATATTGCATGTGTGTCATTTGACGTAGTCCATGACATCATGTCATGGTCACTTAGACACATTTTCTTAACTTGACACGTGGCATAACAACTAGGCCCTTAATTTAAGGCACAAATTGAGTAAAGAATACAATTCAAATTCTTTCGTGGTTTTTGTTGCACAAAATCTGGGATTACCAGCAAGGAGGATTATTATAATTCATTAGAGAATATTTCCAAGATTTCAAAGTCTTCCTTAGTAAATTTTTGACAGCCGCTGTATATTCCAATTCAGGAACATTTCTTAAAGTGCCTTTTAGCTGATTGAAGAATTCCAGCCTTCCTTCAGTCATTTTGAAATAGCTGTTTGACGTTTCCCAATCTAGCAGTTTTCCAAGATTGACTATGAAAGTGAGAGTAAGATCTATCTCAACTCTAGAGGGGGGTGAATAGAGTTTATTTAAATTAATTTCACAGTTTTGAAATAATCAGCACATATAAAATTCAATTTATAGTATAGTGTAGAATGCTAGTAAAGAGTTAAAAACAACTAAGTAAAGAGCACAACACACAACAAATCAATCACACAAACAAGCCAGAAGACACAAGGAAATATAGTGGTTCCCCAAAAAACCTGGGTACATCCACTCTTCTACCACCCTTGGTAGGAATCCACTCAGGATGAGTTGATCAGGTGTCCTGACACAAATGAGCTTTTGATAAGGTGCTCAAAAACCAAAACTGGATTTTTTGATAAGGTGTCTTGCCACCACTGAGTTTTGACAAGGCTCTCAGAACCAGACAGAACTTTTGAAGGGAGTTCAAGAACCCTTTTACAGCAGAAAAAGAAAAGATAAAGAGGTGAAGTTGTCTTCTCTGTTCTCAAATCAAATGAGAGAAGACTAGTGGATCTTTTGTTATCAAAGCTCCCCCTGAGATGTAGACAAGTTCAGGAATGGAAGCTTTTCTCTAGGGTGATAGGTCTTCAGAAGTTTAGATCTCCAGCAAAAGATTGTTTCAGCAAAAGGCTGAAAGATGAGGTGTCTGGAGTTCTTGAGATGAAGCTGTGATCACTTTTCTGTAAGCAAAAAGATTGTTATGCTGATTCTTCAGAATTGATCACTTGTTATCTGTCATAGCTTAATTCTTGTTGTTGTGCTCTCTGTGTATTCTCTATATGTTTTTCTGAAGACAAAAAGAAGGATCTTATTCTCTGAAAAATTCTTGTCAAAGATAGCTGTTGGCAGTCATAAATGTCTTCCATAAAAAGTCTTGTCTTCTAGAGGAAGGTCCAATAAAACATTCCATGAATAATTCCTTGAAACTTGCTCCAGAATAAAGACAAACGGCTGGCAGATCTCCTTGACATAAATGCTGAGAGAATTCAAAAACATTCCAAAGACTGGCAGCATTTGAATCCTTAGAATCGTTGATCTCTCAAAAAAATCGTCGATCTGAGCTCTACGATCGTCGAACTGAGCTCAGAGATGGAAACAAATCAAACAGACAGAAAGCGTCGAACTGAGCTCGAAGATCGTCGAACCGAGCTCAGCGACCTGAAGAATAGCTGAAGAGAGATCGTCGACCTGAGCTCGAAGAACGTCGACCGGAGTTCGACGATTTATCGAAGTTGAGCTCAGAGAGCGTCGAACCGAGTTCGACGTTTCGTCGACCGGAGCTCGACGAAAATTGCCTTAGACTTGGCTCTATATCCTTGATCTTGGAATGGTCCTGGGGGCAGCTTCAAACCTAAGTTCTAAGCCCTAGACTCATTCTAATGTTGACCTTTACAACTATACAACTAGGTCAACCTGGTTTCCTAAGACAAACATAGTGATCCTTACCCAAATTAGTAATAGGGTGTTCCAACAATCTCCCCCTATTTGGGTTAGGATTACTATTTATAGACAGAATTAGGAAATAAATAAGCATACATTCAAAATAGAAGCTAAATCAACAATGCAGTAGGAAAGATATATCAGAAATGCAGATCACAGATAAAAAGTCAGCAAATATCCAGAGGAGGATGATTGTTCAGCTTACACAATTCACTTCTTCTCAGTTCCCTTTTTAAACATAATTTCTCTGTTGGGATTTGAGGGCTTCTTTCTTGGATCTTCTATCATCTTCTGCACCTAAGGAAGTTTGAGATCTGGGCCTTGGAACTACAGCCTCAGGGTGCAGCTTCATATAATCTTCTGGATTAAAAAATTTTCTTGATGCATATCTCTCCAGTTCTTTCTTTCTCTGATCTGATAGAGTTGTTATGTTGGAAGTGTCCTTGCCTTGCTCTCTGACCTTTTTCATTTGATCAAGAGCAGCCAACTCTTTCATTCTAGCTGTCCAGGACAAGGGGTTGTTCTCAGGATCCTCAAAAGGAACAGGAGGTTCATATCTGTTGATGGATTCAGAATCAGTAGGAGGAGTCCTGGAGACAATTGTATCTTTTAGCTTATAAGGGAAAGGACCTGAAGTAGAATCAGTATGGCCTTGTCCTTCCCTTTGTTGAAATCTGTGCCCTCTCTGGCTTCCTCTATATTGACCCCTTCTAGATTGATATCCCCTTTGATGTTGCCCCCTTTGATAGTATCTCTGATAAGACTGGGAGGAGCTTTGTCTGAAAGCTGGAGCTTGAGAGGCTGAGCCTGAACCAGAATCTGGAGGAGGAGGAGGAGGCTGATACTGAGAAGATCCTTTTTCATACTTATCCAGCTTCCTTCTCTTCTTCATAGCCTTTTGTTGGTTCTTGGAATACTGCATCCAAGGCTCAGATATGGGGCAGTCATGCAGAATATAGTAGGGAATGTCATTAGAATCCTTTGCCTGAGCTGGGGGGACTGTCATCATGGCCTTGCTTCTGGCCTTCCTCTACTTGGCAATAGTATTTGCAGAGTCATCTGATTCAGTTTGAAATTGATCACTCTCTGAACTTTGAGGTCTGTCATACAAATCATCAATGCTTTTTATGTATTTCTCTTGTAACTTCAACTGATCAGGAGTCAGGGCAGGAGCAGCAGCAGCAGCAGAAATTTGAGCAGAAAAAACTTTTGAAGCAGAAACAACATCAGGAGATGAAGCAGAAACAGCAGCAGAAACAACAGCAGGTGCAGGTTCTTCCAGGTAAGAAGCAAGTTCTTTAGCAACAAATGTATCTTCAATTATAGGAACCATTTCAGTATCTTCAGTAACAGCAGCAGCAGCTTTATCAACAAGAGGCACAATGGCCTTAGTAGCAGCATCAGAGATGGAAACATAAACATCCACAGCCTTCTAGGAATTTACATATGCTTCAATTTGGCTGGGATCACAGACAGAAATAGGCACAATGGCCTTAGACAAGTCTTCAGTATGTGGAACTGACAAAGATCTGAAGTAAACTGTATCAAACTCAGAGAGCAGGCTCTGGAGGTCCATTGCAAAGGCAGGAGCAGGAGCAAGAGCTGGATCAGACTCAGGCACAACCACTACTTCAGAAGGCATCTCCCCCTACCTGGATTCAGGGAGAACTTAATCAAGGCACCCAGAAGAGGTAATTGCCTGAGAGGGAATGAAGGAGGAGAGCTGGGAAGACAGCGCCTTGTCATGGGTCAGGAGTGGAGCCAGAGTGGTCTCCAGTAATGAGGTTAGATTAGGAGCTAGCAGCTCATATAACCTGTCTGCCAGGGCTGATAGATCTACATGCTCAAGAGGGGCTTGAGCAGAGGTAGGAGAGAAGGTTGTTGGAAGGATGTTGGCTGGAGCTGGTGGCATGGAGAATGTGGAGATAGGAGGTGAGGGAATGGATGGCTCTGAGAGTGGAATGGTGAAGATAGAGGTTGTTGAGGTGGAGCTAGAAGAGGCAATAGATGGGGTGAAGGATGGTTGAGAAAGAATTTCGTGCAGCATTTGTTGGAATGAGGAGGTAGAGGGAGGCTCAGGAGGAGTGGAAGGTGAATCATCCATAAAGGAATCATCTACAAGGGAAAATGATGGTGAGGTGAAGATTGGATAAGAGAAAAGAGGATGGAATTCCTCTGAGGTAGATGCTGGAGGGGGTGAAACTGGTGAAGAAATGGTAATGGGGGAAGATATGGCTATGGAGGTGATTGGAGGTGAGGATGAAATGGCTGGGGTAGAGACAGCTGGAGGAGGAGGAGAAGCAGGCAACACTTCTGCTGGGGCAGAGACCAGAGGTGGAGTGACTGAGGCAGTCCTGGTGCCTGAAGTCAGTGGTGCAGTAGCTCTGGTAGGGTTAACAATCTGTCTATCCCATTTACTGAAAAGGGCACAGGAGAGCCTCTTGGATGCATTAATGAACATCCCAGAAGAGGTTAGCAGCTCAGGGCATCTGGAATGCAGATAGACTCCTAGAATTCTCCCAAAACTGACAGCAGTCTTATTCAGCTTCTTCTTAATCAGGTTGAAGAAAATTGATCCCCAGTCTAGATGTTTCTTATCAAGCAGAGCTCCCATTAGACAAAATTGACATCTTGATATAGTATCATGGGTTGAGTGCTTGGCCAGAAGCACTTTCCCAACTACATCAGCCAAAAATTGAAATTCTATCGACAGATTTTTCTTCAGCAGTTTGTTAGGGTTCACAGCATTGTGACCCATTCTATCAAGCATGGAGTCATACTCCTCTCCAGATAACTCTATGGAATCTTCTCCAGAACTAAGATGAAAAACTTCAGTTAAAAGAGCCGGGGACAATTGTACCTGAGTCCCTTTTATGAAGCCGACGACAGAGTTCTCATTCTCATCTGTCGCTGTATAACACCATTCTTTTATTTCTTCTGATGCAATCTTCATGCTGGTAGTCATTATTTGGGATAGCTGCTGTTCTCTGAATAGATTGAGAATGTCTTTGAAGCGCTGATCGCTTCCATCAAAGGAGTTCATGTCGATATCAAACCCGGTGTCGAATTTCATTTTGGAAATTGCAGAACTGGAGCCAGCCATTTGTACCTGCAACAAAGAACCAAACACGACCAAGCGTAGAAGATTTGGAGGGAAAAAGAAGAAAGTTACAGAGAGTATGAAAGCGCAAAGATGAACGACGGCTGAAGAAATGATTTTATATTAGGGTTCGACGGCGAAACGGAAAATCGTGGAGCTCGGTTCGACAAAACGTCGATCTCAGCTCGACAATTTGGTCGACAGAAGGAATCTGAAGAGACTTCAACATCGTCGAACGAAGATCGACGATATTGAAAAGCGTCGAGCTCCGCTCGACGACCTCTGAACAGAAAGAGAGAGAACCTGGAGATAACGGAGGCGCTGAACTCAGATCGACGATTTCGGAAACGTCGATCTCTGGTCAACGTTTTTTAGAAAAACGTCGATCTACGTTCGACGATTTCTGGGAAAGCGTCGAGCACAGTTCAGAGACAAAGCCTATTCTACAGACACAAAAAGAACTGAATTTTTTTAGCCTAGTCTTGGTGTGTTTTAACTTTTCAAAAATCTTGTAAATTAGTTTAGGCTTCCTCCATCTAACATGCCTAACTGATTTAGGAAGAAATTGTGCTTCTTTTCATCCAAGGGTTTGGTGAAAATATCTCACCTTTGCAAATCAGTTGGGATATATTGAAGTTCTATTTTGTTTTTCTCTACATTATCCCTTAGAAAATGATGCCTAATCTCTATATGTTTTGTCCTACTATGGAGGACTAGATTTTGTACTATAGAGATAGCACTAGTATTATCACAAAAAATTTTAGACTTCTCTATGTTGTAGCCATAGTCTATGAGCTAATTTTGTATCCACAATATTTGTGAACAGCAACTGCCTGCAGCCATATATTCAGCTTCAGCAGTTGAGGTTGACACAGATGTTTGCTTCTTACAAAACCAGGAGGCAAGTCTGTCACCAAGGAACTGACAAGTTCCACTAGTGCTTTTCCTGTCTACTCTGCATCCAGCATAATCAGCATCTGAAAATCCAGTTAATTCAAATCCTGAGTCTTTTGGATACCAGAGTCCTAGATTTGGACAACTTTTTACATATCTAAGAATCCTTTTAACTAGAGTTAGGTGTGACTCTCTAGGGCTTACTTGGAATCTAGCACATATGCATGTAGCAAACATTATATCTGGTCTACTAGCTGTAAGGTACAATAGAGAGCCAATCATTGCTCTATATGTTGTCTGATCAGCTGGTTTCCCATGTTCATCAGCATCCAATATAGCATTGGTAGGCATGGGTGTTTTCATACAAGATGCCTCAGACATACCAAATCTTTTAACCAATTCTTTAGCATACTTGGTTTGGGAAATGAATATGCCCTCAGCATGCTGTTTTACTTGCAATCCTAAGAAGAAGGAGAGCTCACCCATGCTACTCATTTCAAATTTGGAATGCATCAGGTTGGAAAACCTTCTGCACAAGTTTGAATCAGTAGATCCAAATATGATATCATCTACATAAATTTGTACTAGTAGGGTATGGGACTTATGGGTTCTAATAAAAAGAGTTTGGTCTACTCTCCCCCTAACAAAATCATTTTCCAGAAGAAAGCATGCTAGGGTCTCATACCATGCTCTAGGAGTTTGCTTGAGACCATATAATGCTTTATGCAATTTGAAAACATAATCAGGGTGAGTTAGAGAGATAAAACCTGGAGTTTGTCTAACATAGACTTCCTCTTTGATGTCCCCATTGAGAAATGCACTCTTCACATCCATCTGGTAGACCTTGAATCCCTTGTGAGCAGCATAAGCTAGGAATATTCTAATGGCCTCTAACCTTGCAACTGGTGCAAAGGTCTGGTCATAGTCTATTCCTTCTTGTTGAGAATAGCCTTGAGCAACTAGCCTTGCCTTGTTTCTGACAATAACTCCTTGATCATCCAGCTTGTTTCTGAACACCCACTTTGTTCCAACAATGGAGTGATCCTTTGGCTTAGGCACTAGTTCCCAAACTTTATTCCTTTCAAATTGATGTAACTCCTCTTGCATTGTAATGATCCAGTGTGGATCTTGCTCTGCATCTTGAATGGATTGAGGCTCAACTTGAGATAGGAAGCAGGTGTGCATCAGGTTGTGGTTGACCTGATTTCTGGTTTGCACACCAGCTGAGATGTCTCCAATTACTTGGGTGATTGGATGATCTCTTGTTGTTACTAGATCAACAGGGGATGTTGATTGTTCACCAACCTGTGTTGTTGTTTCCTCTTGTGGAATAACAACTGGCTCTTCAGGATGATTTTCTTCAAGAGGTTGAACTTCTTCTTCATCATCACTGCTCTCATTCTTTTACAGAATAGGTTGAGTGGCTGTATCCTCTTCTTTAACCTGTAATCTGTCCATACTTTCTGAAATAGAGTGTACCTGCAAAGGTTCTATGGTAGAAGTAGACTTCTCCTTATAACACATGTTAGTCTCATCAAAAGTAACATGAACAGATTCTTCAATTTTACAGGAGGATTTATTATATACCCTATAGGCCTTGCTGATCTTGGAGTATCCCAAAAACACTCCTTCATCAGCTTTAGCTTGGAATTTTGCTAGATACTTCTTGTCATTATTATGAATATAACAAGTACACCCAAAAATTTTAAAATAATCTATTTTAGGTTTCTTCCCTTTGAGCAATTCATAGGGAGTCTTGCCCTTTAGTTTATGTATCAGGCTTCTGTTTAGCACATAGTTGGAGGTGCTCACTGCTCAGCCCAAAAGGATAGAGGTAGGTGAGCATCTGTCAACAATGTAGTAGCAGATTCAATTAGGGTTCTATTTTTCCTTTCAGCTACCCCATTTTGTTGAGGAGTTCTAGGAGCTGAGAAAGTGTGCCTGATCCCTTCACTTTGACAGAACTCTTGTATAAGAAGAGAATCAAACTTTGTCCCATGATCACTTCTGATCAGGGCAATGTGAGTGTTGAACTCAATCTGTATACATTTGAGAAACTCTGTCAAACACTTAAAGTTATCAGACTTCTTCCTCAGAAAGAATACCCATGTGAATCTAGAGAAGTCATCTACAATCACTAAAGCATAAGATTTCCCTCCTAAGCTTTGTACTGTAATGGGTCTAAAAAGATCCATGTGCAACAAATACAGAATCCTAGGTGAATCACTCTTATTAAGTGACTTAAAGCTATTTTTAGTTTGCTTGCCTAATTGACAAGCCTTGCAAAGTCCTTCCTTCTTGTAGGGGCCAGAAGGTAGTCCTCTAACAAGGTTGTCCTTGGAGAGCCTAACAATGGTTCTAAGTTTTAAATGTCCTAATCTTTTGTACCATAAATCATTCGACTTGCATACTGAATTGAATAAACAAATGTCTGTAAGGGATGAAAGAAAATTTACTAGATAGATGTTACCTTTCCTTTTACCCGTTAACACAGTTGCGTTATTTTCTGACTTGATCTTGCACAGGGATTTGTTGAAGGTCACTTTATATCCTTCATCACATAGCTGACTGATGCTTATCAGGTTATGCTTCAGTCCTTCAACATATGCCACTTTCTTGAAAGTGACTGAGCCTATCTGAACAGCACCATATCCTTTGGTTTGGCCAAAATTTGAATCACCAAAAATTACTTTGGGTCCAAGTTTGGTTATGAAGGATGATAGGTTCTCCCTATTCCCTATCATGTGCTTTGAGCACCCACTATCCAGATACCATAACTGGTTTGATGTTGGATAGGTCTTCACCTGCACAAAAATAGCTTATATGTTTTTGACCCAGTTAACCTTGGGCCTAGGTTGATATCCCTTGAATTCAGAAATGAAAGACATCCCAGGTTGACTCTTATAACCTTCAAGATGGTATCTCCTAGGAGGTACTATCCATTCAGTATAGGGGTTAAAGCCTTGGGATGTGGGGCTTCTGGGATTGAATCTAGATGTGCCATTGAAGGAATGTTCACAAACCTGATCTCTGTTCGACGATCATCGAGCTGAGGTCGACGATCTTGGGTCAGATCGTCGATCTCTGTTCGAAGATCGATTATTCTGGAGTTCAGAGTTTGGATATCGTCGAGCTGAGGTCGATGATCTTGGGTTAGATCGTCGAGCTCTGCTCGACGCAATCTGTTGAACTGAATTTTTCTTTGGCAGATCTGCATTCTTCCTAGCTACCTCTACTACTCCCTTTCCTTTGTCAGAGACAAATTTGATTGGAGTTGTTAATATTATAGGTTGGCTGGATGAGGCACCCAAGCCCAGTATACTATTAAATCTAGAGTTCACTGTGCTTGTAATGTCCATCAGTCTGATACTTCTCCCATTTAGGGATTCTTCAAACTTTTTGGCCTTTGATAGTTCACTTTTTAGTGAAGCTATCTCTTCCCTACAGCATTCCAAGTCCTCAGAGAGTTTGAGGTTCTCTGATTTTATAGTGCTATATTCAGATAGTTGTTTTCTGAGGGAAGTGATTTCCTTCTCAGACTCCAACAGATCTAGGCATAGTGCCTTAAACTCATATTTAAAATCCTCAGAACTGAAATCAAATGAATTGATTACCTGATCTTCTTCTAGTTGAGCTTCTGAATCTGATTCTGACTCTTCTGCTTCTGAGTCTGTTTGAGAGGAATTGATAGCCATCATGCAGAATTCCTTTTCATCAGCATCATCCTCATCATCACTGGAGCTGGATGAGGCTTCAGAGTCCTCTTCAGTTTCACTCTATGTCTCAGCAACAAATCCCTTCCTTGTATGTTTGTTCTTGCTGAAGGAGGGTTTGTCTGAGCTGTTCTTTCTGAAGTCTTTTTCTTTTCTTCTTTCTCTTCTATCTTTCTTGTCCTTGTTCTTATTTTCTGGACAGTCAGGCATAATATGGCCTGGTTTCCTGCAACCAAAACATATGATTTCTTTATTGTTATTTGATTTATCATACCTTGGTTTATCATGACCCTTGTATGATCTCTTTCTGAAGTCTTTTCTGGCCATCTTGTAGAATCTTTTGGCCAGTAGACTTAGGAGCTCATCATTTCCTGTAGCTTTATCTTCAGGCTCCTCTTCTGCAGCTTTGAAGGCTATGGTCTTTTCTTTCATTGTGACTGGAGAAGTAGCCTTTTGTTCTTCTTCTCTGTTTTTAATGAGCAGCTCATAGGATTTGAGCTTGCCCAGGAGAGCTTCAGTGGTAATCTCATTTAGACTTCTGGCATCTTTGATTGGCCAGATTCTTGAATCCCAAGTACTGGGGAAGCACATTAGGATTTTGTCATTAAGCTCAGTCAATGAGATTTCTTTATCCAAGGTCTTCAGCTCATTGACAATCAGACTTAATCTGTTGTACATGTCTGCAACTGACTCAGCTTCTCCTTTCTTAAAGTTCTCATATTAGGTTATGAGGTGAGATCTTCTGTCTTTCCTCTCATCAGCAGACCCTGAGACAATTTCAGAGAGCTTGTCCCAAATTCCTTTGGCTGAGTTGCAGTCAGCTACCTTCTGAAATATCTCATCAGACATTATCTGAGCTAAGATGTTCATGGCCTTTGCATCTGCAGTTTTCCATTTCTTTATGTCTGCATCTGTTCCTGAGGGAGGTGGAACAGCATTTGTGCTTGAGCTTGCTGGTGGACTTGGACAAACTGTCAAGACAGAATTGAAAATATCTTCATCAATAGAGTTCATATATAGTCTAATCCTTGCTTTCCAAAGTGCAAACTTAGATAGATTGCACACTGGAGGTCTGGTGCTTGCATAATCCTTGTTCTGTGCCATGTCTTTGAATAATAAAGAAAATAACCCTCTTAAGAGATTGATCTTATCAAGGATCTTTTGGTTCAGGTGTTAGTCTGTATGAGCAACCAACCTCCCTCTGATACCAATTGAAAGTGAGAGTAAGATCTATCTCAACTCTAGAGGGGGGGGGGGGTGAATAGAGTTTATTTAAATTAATTTCACAGTTTTGAAATAATCAGCACATATAAAATTCAATTTATAGTATAGTGTAGAGTGCTAGTAAAGAGTTAAAAACAACTAAGTAAAGAGCACAACACACAGCAAATCAATCACACAAACAAGCCAGAAGACACAAGGAAATATAGTGGTTCCCCAAAAAACCTGGGTACATCCACTCTTCTACCACCCTTGGTAGGAATCCACTCAGGATGAGTTGATCAGGTGTCCTGACACCAATGAGCTTTTGATAAGGTGCTCAAAAACCAAAACTGGATTTTTTGATAAGGTGTCTTGCCACCACTGAGTTTTGACAAGGCTCTCAGAACCAGACAGAACTTTTGAAGGGAGTTCAAGAACCCTTTTACAGCAGAAAAAGAAAAGATAAAGAGGTGAAGTTGTCTTCTCTGTTCTCAAATCAAATGAGAGAAGACTAGTGGATCTTTTGTTGTCAAAGCTCCCCCTGAGATGTAGACAAGTTCAGGAATGGAAGCTTTTCTCTAGGGTGATAGGTCTTCAGAAGTTTAGATCTCCATCAAAAGATTGTTTCAGCAAAAGGCTGAAAGATGAGGTGTCTGGAGTTCTTGAGATGAAGCTGTGATTACTTTTCTGTAAGCAAAAAGATTGTTATGCTGATTCTTCAGAATTGTTCACTTGTTATCTGTCACAGCTTAATTCTTATTGTTGTGCTCTCTGTGTATTCTCTATATGTTTTTCTGAAGACAAAAAGAAGGATCTTATTCTCTGAAAAATTCTTGTCAAAGATAGCCGTTGGCAGTCATAAATGTCTTCCATAAAAAGTCTTGTCTTCTAGAGGAAGGTCCAATAAAACATTCCCTGAATAATTCCTTGAAACTTGCTCCAGAATAAAGACAAACGGCTGGCAGATCTCCTTGACATAAATGCTGAGAGAATTCAAAAACATTCCAAAGACTGGCAGCATTTGAATCCTTAGAATCGTTGATCTCTCAAAAAAATCGTCGATCTGAGCTCTACGATCGTCGAACTGAGCTCAGAGATGGAAACAGATCAAACAGACAGAAAGCGTCGAACTGAGCTCGAAGATCGTCAAACTGAGCTCAGCGACCTGAAGAATATCTGAAGAGAGATCGTCGACCTGAGCTCGAAGAACGTCGACCGGAGTTCGACGATTTATCGAAGTTGAGCTCAGAGAGCGTCGAACCGAGTTCGACGTTTCGTCAACCGGAGCTCGACGAAAATTGCCTTAGATTTGGCTCTATATCCTTGATCTTAGAATGGTCCTGGGGGCAGCTTGAAACCTATGTTCTAAGCCCTAGACTCATTCTAATGTTGACCTTTACAACTATACAACTAGGTCAACCTGGTTTCCTAAGACAAACATAGTGATCCTTACCCAAATTAGTAATAGGGTGTTCCAACAGACTAGCCATTAGAGAATTCAAATTCAATATTTGTTCTCTCTACTAACCAAGCAAAGTATAAAAGGAGAACTTAGAGAATTGAGAAAAAGCTTTTTGATCTTAAAGCCTTTGAGAAATAATTTTAAAGCACTTAGTATTCACAGAGATTCAACATCTACAACTTTCATTTCTTGTGAAAGAATTACCCAGTGGTCATTCTTCAACAAGATATCATCTTCAACCACTACAAGTTCTCTTGATTAAACCTACTATTCCTAGAAGATTTTTCAAGTGCTGATCAATACATAGAAGAAGAAGAAGCCAACTATGTGTTCTTCTAGTTGTAGACTCAAACTCTAAAGAGTTGAGTCATTTTTTCTGTATTCAACTATTCTGTAGTATTCTTGTAGGATCCGAGCTTGTAAGGTTCCTTGTGAATCTAAGTATAGGATTTGTTGTAGATCTAAGTTTGTAGGGCTTGAGGAGAGCCCGAGTTTGTAAGGCTAGTGCATAGCCTAGTTATTTTTCTTGTATTGAAGCCTGAGGTGTAGGACTTGTGTGAAGGTCTGAGGTAGGGAACTTGTGTTGTTGAGATTGTAAGATCTTAGGATATGAGGAGAAAATTTGGAGAAGTTTTGGCCTAAGCTAGCTCTCTGCTAAATAGGTATTGAAGGAAAGTGGATGTACCCATTCTTGGGGAACCACTATAAATCCAGGTGTACTCTTGGTTGTGTTGTGTTTCATTCTTAATAACCTCTTACTCATTGTGCTCTAGTAGAATAATCAAAGAAATCTTAAAAAATTAGTAAATCACATATTAACCCCCTCTAGGTGAGTAGCAACCCTCATCTTTCAAGTGGTATTAAACAGAGGTTTTCATCTTAGACTGCATAATTTCTGGCTGTCTAAATTTGAGTGCACAATCAAATTCAACTGCATGAATTCTAGCTAAGTACAAATTCGAATGCATGATCAAATTCAACTGCATGATTTCTGTCAAAGTATGAATTCGACTGCATGATTTTTGACTGTCCAAATTTGACTGCATAATCAAATTCAACTACATGATTTATGCCGAAGTATGAATTCGACTGCATGATTTCTAGCTGTCAACTATATGATAAAATTCAACTGTATTATTTCTACTGAAGTATGAATTCGACTGCATGAATTCGACTACATGAATTCAACTACATGATTTCTGGCTGTCCAAATGTGACTGTATGATCAAATTCGATTGCATGATTTCTAGCTAAGATCAAATTCAAATGCATGATATCTTCCTATAAGAATTCGACTGCATGATTTCTGGCTGAATTCGACTGCGTGATTTCTGGCTGAATTCGACTGCTAAACAGAAATCATGCAGTCAAATTTGGACTTAGACTGAAATCATACAGTTGAATTCATGCAGTCGAATTTGGACTTGGGGAAGTTTATGCATAAATGAGCTATGCAGCCTATGCTGTCGAATTCCTACATTTGAATTTGGACTTAGGGTAATGTTGGGTACATTGACCATCATGTCCCAGATTTGAAGAATGCCCAAAAGTCAACAATATACACAAACTTGTAATTAATATATGCATAAGTTTACATGTGCAAGATATTGGTATTTATATGATTAGACATGCTAAGCATATCAGAAGTATAGCTTGAAAGATGTCAGCATGGCAAAGGAAGTCAAGAAAATGACTTAGTACAAAAGCATTGAGTGATGAACCTCCACTCAATGCTGGAGGTCAGAAAGCGTTGACAGTTGAACTATCACTCAAAGCATCAGTGGAGAAGCTCAAAAATCAGTAAAAGTATAAATGCATCTATTGAAGGACATACACTCGACGTCTTCTCAAAGGAAAACTGACTAAGTATAAATGCGTTGAGTGAAGGAGTTACACTCAATGCCTTCTCAGTATATGTGTTAAAGGACAAATTCTTCGAGTGAAGAATTTCACTCAACACATCAGAGATAGACATAATTTGGCTAAGAACTAATGTGTCGAGTGAAGAGCCTTCACTCAATGCCTCTGCATCAGACAAAAAAGTTGGCTAAGTACTAATGCTTTGAGTGAAGAGCCTTCACTCAACGCCTATGTATCAGATAGAAATTTGGCTAAGTACAAATACGTCGAGTGAAGTGCCTTCACTCAACGCCTCTGCATCAGACAGAATTTTGGCTAAGTACAAATGCGTCGAGTGAAGGCCATTCACTCAACGCTTCTGGAGTTAACTATCCAAGCTCAGATTAGTCGAGTCTTATGGGTTCACTCAACGCTTGTTCAAAATTAGAATTATTTTAAGTCCATTGGTGTCGTGTCAAATTTGCTGCCATCATCATTAATTCAAATTGATGCAAATCACATGCTAAAAGGCAAAGACTTTCGTATTGATCAGACAGTGATATCCTGGAATGAATCAACCATTAAAGTCGGCCATGCCGCTTATCAAAGTAGGATATAATCGTAGATGTTTCCGAGATATAAAAGGGAAGTGGAGAACATTTTTACAAGAACTTTTTGCCATTGTTTTTGAAACCCTAATCTTGCAAAAAGTCAGACAGCAAAGCAGAACAAATTTATCATCATCTTCAAGCCTGTCATTCAACATACAGAACATATTTCTCAAGCTTGAAGAAGAAGAACTCGGCTAGTTACAACTCAATACAGGCTGCATCAAACTTGAAGAATCATCTTCCTGTAGCTGTGTTGAAGAAGGGTTTTCTGTAGGTTCAGCCAAAGAAGAAGACTTGGAGATTTCCTATTGAGTCTAATTTCTCTAACCTTTATTCAATCTTGTAGGATCTCATTAAGATCTGAGTTGTAAGCCTTTTTTATAAAGGCTAAGTGTAGGACTGTTAGCAATCTAAGTTGTAGGAGTGTGAATCACTCTGATTTGTAGGATCCTATATAGGATCCGAGGTAAGGCTTGTGCATGAGGTAGGATCTTGGTGAAAATCTAAGGTAGGAGACCAACTGGGTCTCTAAGTTGTAGGAGTTGGAAGACTCTAAGTTATAGGTTTGTTTAGCCTGAGGTAAGAGATATGTGGTTGTCTCTGAGGTAGAACTGTGAGGAGTCTAAGTTGTAGGAGTGGTGTGCACTCTGAGTTGTAAGATCCAGGGAAGGGATTTGAGGTGTAAGATCAATTTTATATGAGTACTGGAAGAGTTGGCCAAATCTAGCTCACTGCTAGATAGGTGAAGGTGGAAGTAGATGTACCCTAGATAGGGTAACCACTATAAATTTATGTGTGTTATTTGTATTCTTGAAAGCTAACCAACTAACATAAACACACAACTCGATCTACTATCAGAAGGATTAAAAGATTCAAAAGAAACCTATTCACCCCCTTTAGGTGTTCAGCTACCCTTAAAAAGACTTTCAAGTGGTATTAGAGGGAGGTTATTCAAAAAGGACTCTAGAGTCTGAAATAGATCTCCAAGGGTAGGATAAGTATATCCTTATGGCTTCTGGTGAGAACCATATGGAGCTCAATTCCATGAAGTTGCATGTATACAAAAAGGAAAACTTTGGAATATGGAAGGAGAGGGTGAGACAGTTCATGGAAGTCTCAGATCCTAGGATCTTCATCACAGTGGAACAATGACCTTTCATTCCTATGAAGGTCTCAGCTATTGATGATAACATCAAGACACAAAATAAATACTCTGAAATGACCAGTGATGAGGTGATTCTAGCCACTATGGACAAGGGGGCACAGAACATCATAGTAAGCGCAATTGATGACTCAACCTTTCAGAATCTTGTCCACTACAAGACTGCAAAGGAGATATGGGACTCTCTAATAATCTACATGGAGGAGACTGAAGAAGTAAGGGATGACAGGAATCCATTCTCAACTAGCAGTATAAGGCCTTCAAATAAGGCAAGAAGGATTCTATAGCAGAATGTTATGAGAAGTTCTTCAAGATTATGAACAATCTTATATCCTATGACAGGCAGTTCTCTAATTATGACCTGAATGACAAGTTCCTGAGATCACTCAACAAAGAGTGGGACATCAAGATCTGTGCCATAAGGGAGGTAGGCAACTCTGCCAACACACTACCACAGAATTTGTTTGGCAAGTTGCTATCACATGAACTTCAGCTGAACTCCAGAAAGGCTGAAGAGAATGTTGTCAAGTCACTCAACAGAGAAAAGACTATAAATTTCAAAGCTGAAGCAATTAGGAAGAGAGGAGAGAAGACTCATTCTCCCCAAGAAGGGCTACTGAGTCAGAAAGTTCTTATCCCAACACATTAGTTGACGAACTATCTGATGGAGAACTAACCTTGTTTTCCAAGCAATTAACAATATGCTAAGCAGAAGGAGGTAGTGGAAGAATAAGGGTTCATCTAGCTCTAACTCAAGGAAGCCGCAAACCAATCTGGAAAAGTCCATAAAAGACCCCTCTAGGGACATGTTGGATTCATACAAAAAAAACATTTTAAAACTAATGTGGTTTGTTACTGCTACAACAGGTCAGGACTTGTCATAGCTGACTGTCCTGTTAAAAGGAAAGAAAATAGGAGGTCTAATGATAAGAGTTATCATAAAGATAAAAAGGTGGATTCTTAGCCAAAAAGAAGTCAAGCTTGTCAGATAGGGATTTTGAGATATCAGAATCTGAAGATGAAGAAGCCTACATTGGTCTAATCTCCATAGAAGAGGATGCTAATCATCCTATAGCCAAAGTGGGCATAAGGGCACTACTGCCCTATGTTGACAGTGACCGTGAAGATGAAGAATATTACAGCCTCATGACCACTATTGAAGACAATCCTAATCCTGATATGGTAATCTCTCACCCAATCTCTCTTTCAAATTCTGATTATGAGACTAGCCCAGATTCTCATGCATCCTCTTCATCTAATGAGGATGATGGATCAGAACCTGATGAGAATGTTAATCAATTGATTGACAGTTATGGTGATCTCCTGGAAGCTCTGAAGAAGAGCAAAAAACTTGTCAAGAGGCAAGCTGAAGAGATTGTTTCTCTACATCAAGCTAATTCCTTGCAATCTGAGTCAGCTTCATTGTTAGCTCAAATGAGCAAAAAAATTAGTCAGTTGAAGACAATCACTATCATCCAAGTGGTCACCATAAGCCAGAAGTGAAAGATCATTAAGGATCTTAAAGAGAAGCTTCTCAAAGAGAGGATGCGAATGGAGAAATTTTCCAAGCCAAAGACAGTTCTGCCACTAATTGACACATTCTCCTCTCAAAATAATAAAAAGGGATTGTGGTTCAAGTGGAATGCTAGAGCTGCCCATTCCAAAAAGAAAGGCAAGGCTCCAACTGTGCCTTAAACTACCTTTCAGAAGGTAGTATTCCCTTCTAACATGTATGACCATGACATCATGTATGGTCACTGGAAGAATGGAAATTCTTCTTGTAAGAGAAATAATGCTCCATACAATGGAAGAAGAAAGGGCATGGGGTTGAGTGCCTTAAAGGCTCCCTATGAAGAAATCTAAATGGCCCACTATGGAACATTTGTGTTTGGTGCTCCAGCACCCACACTCAAGGATAAGCAGTGGCCTCCTCCCAAGATCTTTCAATAAAGAATAAGGTTGTGGGCAAGATAACAACCAAGTATCACTTGGCTATTTCTGATGCCATCAAAACCTTGTCAGCTAGAAAGCAGACATCTGTTGCTATCAAATAAAACTTACCAAGAGAACCTGCTTGCATACTAACCTTCAGCGAGATTCTAACTGAAATAAATAAGAAGTTTGTTACACTCCCTGCTGAACAAAAAATATGATTATTCACACACATCTAGGACTATTCAGAAGAGGAGATACAATATACATGAGTGCTGGTGCTGTGACAAGATAAGACACTTTGCCATTGACTGTTGATACAACCCTAGTGTGTCAAGGGAAAAGAGAAGCCTTCCTATCAAGGCTGAAGCTGGAAGAAACATTTCTACTTATGCTAACAAGAACTAAGGACCCAAATTCTTTTGGGTACCTAAGGAAAACTAATTATGTGATTGAAGGTTAGTCCAAGTACCCATCAAATGTCTATCTGGTACTTGAATAGTGGATGCTCTAGGCACATGACTGGAATAAGAAGCCATCTAAAATATTTCACTCCAGTGAGGAATGAACCCAAAGTTATTTTTGGTGGTTCAGATAGAGAGTAACTAAAGGCTATGGTATGATCACCAATGACATAGTCTCCATCACAAAAGTGGCTTATGTGAATGGACTGCAATATAATCTGATTAGCATAAGTCAACTCTATGATCTAGGTTATGTCATTATTTTCCACAAGGATAAGTGTCTTATCTAAAGGTCAAGTGACCAAGAGATCATTCTGATAGGCACTAGGAGTGGAAATATTTATTGTCTTAATTTTCTTTGTTTAGATGTTGATTCTTCAGTGTGTCTTATAGCAAATGAGAAAGACTCCTACTATGTGCAATGACACAAGGAGCTTGCTCACTTGAACTATAAGGCTATCAACAAGCTCTTCAATGAAGGGTTGGTCAGAAATGGACCCAACTTGAAATGCACTAAAGAGGACATTTGCTCTGTATGTCAAAAGGGCAAGCAGACAAAGGCTTCCTTTAAAAGCATTGGGTCCAAGAACTCTTAGAGGTGCCTTTACCTCCTGCATATAGACTTATTTGGTCCTATGTCAATTCATAATCTAGATAGGAAAGTCTATATCTTGGTAATTGTTGATGACTATTCGAGATTTCCCTAGGTGTTCTTTCTTAAGAAAAAATCAGATACCTTAGACAGCATTGTGACTTTTATCAAGTAGATTCAAAATGAAAAGGACTGCACTGTGGTCAAAATCGGAAGTGATCATGGTATAGAGTTTTAGTCTGAAAGCATGACAAAATTCTTCAAATAATAAGGTATCTTTCAGGAATTTTCTTCTCCAAGAACACCTCAGCAAAATGGCGTTGCAAAGAGGAAGAATAGAACTCTCAAAGAGGCTGGAAGGACTTTGCTAAGTGACACTTCTCTCCCAGAATATTTCTGGGCTGGGGCAGTGAACATAACATGTCATGTACAGAATAGAGCCTCTATCAACAAGTATCACAATAAGACTCATTATGATCTTATAAAAGGCAGAAAATCAAATCTAGCATATTTCAGAATCTTTGGAAGCAAGTGCTTTGTGCTGAATAATGGGAAGTCCTACTTGACAAAGTTTGCTGAAAATTCTATGAGGTAATTTTTGTTGGGTATACCAGCCATATCAAAGCTTATAAGATCAAAATCTTGAAAAGTTAGGTTGTAGAAGAGTCTATTAATGTTGTGTCTGATGAAACTACAATGATTCACATTGAGCTGCCAAGATTTTCTAGTACTGTAGGTGCAGATTTAAGACTAGACAAACTAAGTATTGATGACACACCTCCATTTGAACAAGATAAGTATAATTGTGTTCTCATCCTAGAGGAGGGTCTAGGTGAAATGCAAAGAGCAGATGAAGTTCAAGCCACGGAAGATGAAGTTAAAGAACCTGAAGAAAGGATGTCAGCAGCCATCTGACACTTAAGAGACCATCCCAGATAATATATCATTGGGGATGCAAGTCAGGGTATAACCACAAGGAGCAGAAATCACAACATTGCCATATACTTAAGCTTTCTATCACAGATAGAACCCTAGAAGTTTGAAGAAGCCAACATAGACTCGTTCTGGATAATGACTATGCAAGAAGAGTTGAACCAGTTCAAAAGGTGTAATGTTTGGAAGCTGGTTCCCAGACCTCAAGGACATAACATCATTGGAACTAAATGGATATTCAGGAACAAACTTGATGAGAATGGTGTTATAATCAAGAACAAAGCTAGAGTGGTTGTTAAAGGATATAGATAAGAGGAAGGTATTGACTTTGATCAAACCTTTGCACTAGTGGCTAGACTTGAAGCCATAAGGTTATTCCTTGCATATGCTGCTTACAGGAGATTTAAGGTCTACCAAATGGATGTAAAGTCAGCTTTCCTAAATGGTGACCTAAAAGAGGAGGTCTATGTTGAGAAGCCCGCAGGTTTTATCAATCCTTCTCTCCCTAACCATGTATTTCATTTATGAAAGGCTCTGTATGGGTTAAAATAGGCTCCAAGGGCTTGGTATAAAACCCTGTATAGATTTCTCATTGAGAAAAAAATTTCAAGGGGAATAATAGGCAAAACATTATTCTTATGGGAAATCAAGGGTAAGATAATCCTAATCCAAATTTATATTGATGACATAATTTTTGGGACTACTAATGGTGGCCTATGCAGAAATTTTGTTAAAATTATGCAAGAGCAATTTGAGATGAGCAGTATGAGTGAACTCAAATGTTTCTTGGGCCTCCAAGTTAAACAATCAGAGGATAAACTGTCTATTTAATAGTCCAAGCTCACCAAGGAGTTAATTAAGAAATTTGGTATGGAGAGTGCCTCCACAATAAAAACTCCTATGTGGTCAAGTATGTCTATATGTAAGGATGAGAATGGAAAATTAGTTGATGAAACCTTGTATAGAGGCATAATTGGCTCCCTCCTCTATTTGACTGCTAGTAGGGCATACATTATGTTTGCTACATGTGTTTGTGCTAGGTACCATGCTGGCACTAAAGAATCCCACTCAACTACTGTAAAGAGAATTCTTAGATATCTCATGGACATACCTGATCTTGGTCTTTGGCACCCTAGGAATAATGACATTGAACTGACAGTCTACTAAGATACATATTTTGCAGGTTACAAAAAAGATAAGAAAAGTACTTCTGGCACCTGCCAGTTTCTAGGGAGAAGACTGGTATCCTGGAGCAACAAGAAGTAAACTAGTGTAGTTATCTACAGATCTGAATCAAAATACATCTCAACAGGGAGTTGTTGTGCACAACTCCTATGGATATAACATTAACTTTAGGACTACAACTTATAACTAAGTAAAAATCCTATGTATTGTTATTCCTCTATTGCAATTTCAATAGATAAGAATGTTATGTCACACAGCAGGACCAAGCATATTGAAGTTAGATATCACTTTATAAGAGAGCATGTTGAGAAAAAAGATATCAGCCTTGAGTTTGTCCCCACTGACAAATAAGTGGCTGACATTTTTACTAAGCCTCTTGATGAAGCCAAGTACAATAGTTTCAAGTTTGAATTGGGAATGTTGAACTTGAAGTAGTTTTAGTATTGTAAAGCAATTTATATATATATATATATATATGCATTTGGAGGTTAACATTTTGCAGGAGAACTAAGGAAGAAATAGTTCAACTACAGGCATTGAATGAGTTGAATCAACTCCATGCATTGAGAGAGTTGAATCAACTCCAGGCATTGAGAGTGTTAAGTCAACAACAGGCCTCGAGTGTATCGAGTACACTGTACACATACACTCTGACGGGTTGGACAAGCATTGGATCGAACAGATTTAATTACAACCATCCATCAAAATAGAAAATCACGATAAGGTACGCGTTTCTCCACCTTCTTGAATAAGGTAGAGTATAAATAGAAATCATGCCTAGAATAAACACTTTCATTTTATGCCCTTCCGAATTACTCTACCCAGTACCCTAGTTTTTGTGCCTCATATTTACCTCTTCGATTAATCTCTCAAGATTCAATGCCTCCCAAGAGTGCTAATTTTCTATTTGAGGGCAGTGAAGTTGTCAGAAATGGATTTTGTGATGCTCTAGAAGAAATCCTATTACTTATTCACCTTCTCACCATCGCAGAACTAGAATTTGTGATGTCTGAGCCACGTGCAATCTTGAAAAGGGAGATCCTTGAATTATATGTTAATGCTAAGGTGAACTCTTCCTCCTCCAAGATCAAAACTTCCATCAATGGAGAGAAGATTAAGATCAATGTCAGAAAAATTTGTAAAGGATTAAAGCTCTCCATGCTTAATGATTTTGCAGAAGAAGATGAAATTTTCCAAGATAATATAAAATCTGCCTTGAAATGGTGTGGCCTGTCCAAGCGCACCAACAATTCTGTCATTGGGAAGGAGATGAATCTCAGAGGAAAATTCTTTGCTGACATCATAGGAAAGACTCTAATCTGTAAGATTGGATCACATGACAAGAAATATAAGAAGATGTTTGAATTGATGACACGAGTAATCCTTACCAAGAAGACCAACTAGGGAAAGGTCATCTTTGATATGATAATTAAATGCATCCCTGAACCAAACCTTGGTAGGATACTGTCTCTATTCCTTATGAACACAGTTCCTGAGATTCTGAATGTGAAGCTTGGTGCTAAGATCTATCATATGAGGAGGACGGATATTAAGATGTTTGATAGATGGGACAGAGTGTTGGTCAATCATCCAAAGCAGAGTGCTCAGTTACAGAAGAAGGTTGTTATAGATTTTGAAGAAAGCTCCAACATCAACTCTTTTGACATCAGAAATACTGAACCCCATGATCCTAATCTAACAAAATCAACTAAAGAGGAAAGAAGGGATGTAAGTGCACAAGTCTCTATCTCTTCTGAGTTTATTGCCAAAGTTGTTCCCACTAACGCGACTCTTGCTGATGTTGAAGGAGATACAACCATAAAAAATGCTAAATATGTTACAACAATGATAGTTGACAAGATCTATAATAATATTCAGGGGGAGAACCTAAGAGTAGATGCTCCTGCTGAGGGGGAGTATGGCCTACCATCTGGGTTCTTACATGATAAGATTGACACCTTCCTGGTCAATCTACATGGAAGAATATATCAAATCCCATCTAAATCTCCAGTGCTGAATGACAATGCTCTTGTTCAGGGGGAGCCTGTGCCAGAGGTTGTCAACATAGTAGAAGATGATCTACTTTAGGATCTAGTAGCTGATGATAATGGTACCAAAACTCCCTGCTTTATTTGGTGCAACTATAATTGAACTATCTGATCAAGACTCTCAAAAAGATCAAGGAATGTATAATGCTGAAGTGCCTGAGATAGAAGAGTTAATTCATGTTGCTAACATTCCAGAGCACCCTTTTGACTATGAAGTAACTGTCTCTTAAATGATAGAATACATCAGGCAAGATGATGCTGAAGTCAACTTCTAAGGGGCTACTCAGTTGAATGAGGAAATGTCTGTAAGACCCCCCCAAACCTTTGCTTGGGTCGGGCCAGAGGGGATCTTACTTGCCCAAGATTTCCACCTAGTGCTCCTTAAGGGGTAACGACCCACTCCACTAAGCACTAGTTGTCCGCCTTGCTCGGCTTGAATCACAACATTCACATCTCATCACAGAGTTTAGCGGAAGCATTAATAGGAAGCCACAACAAATATATATAACAATATATATTTAACAGCAAACACAAATGGCCGTAGCCATTATTTATACATAAAGCCCGTAGGCTATAATAGTACTACAACTAGCAACTCCTCTCTCTCTCTCAACTCTGCTCGCTAGTACTCGCATCTCGAAACTCTGGAGGCGGCGGGGGGTGCCTCTACTCGGGTAGTCCTATCAGTTGGCATATCATCTTGCAACAGCTGGTCACTACAGTGCTCCATCTCCTGTGAATGGTTATTAGAATAACCGTTAGTTACAGAGCTAAGTGGAAAAAAAAATCTCCTCCCCGGATCCATATCCTGGGGTCGAGCACACACACCCAACAAAAGTAGATAGCTGAAGCATGAGAGGGTTAGTACAACATTTCATAAATAAGTTAAGAGCAATCAAAAAGGGGTGCAGCATGGTATAACTGCACTAATAGCAGCAATATAGGTCAGTTATAATTTAGGCTGCACTAGCACAATAATATAGTAGGTATTCACAACCCATATACATCGCAGGCATTCACAGCCACGTATACACCACAAACATTCATAGTCGCGTACATACCGCAGGCATTCACAGCCACTTACACACCCTATGTCGACATAGTATGGACCGCTTCTTTTCAAGCAGGGTAGCGAGCCCTGCGGGTCTCACCGATGTGGCTGTCGGTGATAGTGGTCAGTCCCGCCACTTATAGGTGTAGTCATACTACAAAGCCCCAGGCCCCAACGTACAACCCCGTGTACTATTGGATGTGAGCGACATCCGACAATACAACATTTTGGCCTACCAGCGGAGGAAAACCCGATGGGGGAAAAACAACGATTGGTCACCCGTGATACCCATCTACCCTTTCGCCATGAGTCGTTTACCTTCCTGCACCGGTACGAACGGTCTGTGGAAGGGACTGACCTGTCACAATTTACCGCATGCAATTTACATGCAATCAAACAGTCAATTTTGCTAACACGTACCGGGTCTGTGACGGCATGCCCTACTATGCTTCGAACTTTGAGCGATAGCGCTCAGCTCAAATTTCAACAAGGAGCATGAGGGCACTTTATTTGGGGGTAAACCTTGAGGAATACCTCAACTCCGGGTATCCCCATCTAAGGCTCGACCTTAATAGTCAACTGCTCGTCAGAGCAGGACCCGGGCTTATAATAGTAAATTGCAAAAATGAAAGGCGGTAATTAAAGCTGCTGATAATAAAAGCTGTATAATTTAAGTGCTGGAATGAAATGTGACTAGTATGAAATTAGAGTAGTACTGAATTGAAAGTACAGAATTGAACTTGACCAGTACGAGACTGGAGTAGAACTGAATTGAAAGTTCTGAATTGAACTTGACTAGTACGAGAATGGAGTTGAATTGAAAGTACTGAATTGAACTTGACCAGTACGAGACTGGAGTTGAATTGAAAGTACTGAATTGAACTTGACCAGTACGAGACTGGAGTAGAATTGAATTGAAAGTACTGAATTGAACTTGACCAGTACAAGACTGGAGTAGAACTGAATTGAAAGTACTGAATTGAACTTGACCAATACGAGACTGGAGTAGAACTGAATTGAACTTGACCAGTACGAGACTGGAGTAGAACTGAATTGAACTTGACCAGTACGAGACTGGAGTTGAATTAAAAATACTGAATTGAACTTGAATAAATGAACTGGACAATTACGAGACTGGAATAAAATATAAAAAAATGATTAGTAGTCCAATCACTCCATTCAGGAGGCTTCAGTTCTATCTCCATTCTCAGGAGACATGTTAAGTTACATCTCCGTTCTCAGGAGGTTTCTTTGGGTTTCACCCATTATTAAGATCCGATAACAATTCAGTTGTACCCTTTTTAATCACAGCCTAATCAGATCAGGGGAAGATTATTTTGAGTTAAATTTTTATTATTTATCCGAGAATAAATAATGACTCGATTGCTTGCGTCAGATTGAATCCGAGAATCTCGTCAGAGGACACATTCTTCCTCGAATTTCAACCTCGAAAATCATTTCCAACACATGAGGGAAATTCTTTATCTTAAATGAAGTTGGGGATTATATTACTCGAAGCTCGGGCTTTCATCTTCCGATTTCACACAAAATGCCCATGAGTTATTTTAAGAACTAGGCGCTCAGTGGTTTCGCAAAAACCTCGAAATACTCAGAGCTGGAAAATCCTTCCTCAATAACTCTCGTCGATTAATCAATTGAACTTAATATTCAATATATAAGGTGGTCGCACACTTCGATTTTCATTTTCAAAGAATTGGAGCGCATAAATTTCCGAGCGCGACCCTAGTCTTCAAGAAATTAGAAAATCTTCAATTTTTATCTCATGGTTTCAAAATTTTAATACAACTTTTAAGAGGGCCTAAAAAGATCCTAAAATTTTTTTTCAAAATTTTCCGAGCAATTTCGGGCCTCTAAATTGGCCAAATAATTCTTATTTAGGCTTTTAAAAATACCAAATTAACTCCAAAAATTCCCAAAAATTTTGTACAGACTGCCCTATTTAATGGGAACAATTTTCATGTTCAAAATATTTTTCCTATGAGCCTAGATTACCCCTCAGAAAAGAAAGTATCAGTTTTAGAAATAATATTTAATAATCATAAATATTATAACAAAAATTATAATTTTATCATCTTCTCCCCCGCCCCTGTACCGAAGAAACGGCCCTTGTGGGTCTTCTCCGCCGCCAGCCGGCCGCCGACCGTCCATGTCTCCGCCCCCCGGTTGACTCCCTAGAGGTAGGTGCTCCCTCTAGTGATGGTCCGACGACCTTCCGCCGCTGGCCATCGCCGGAGCTATTTTTTTATTTTTAAAAGGAGGGCAGGGGGGTGACGGCGGCGTCGCTTCAGCCGCCGGAGCTTGCACGCAACCCGTCCAGAAAAATGGGAGGAAGGAGAGGATAAGCTTTCCACCTTGTTTGGGGTCTCCGGCGACCTCCAACGAGTTCTGCCATTAATGGCGGCAAGGTGGTTGTGAGCTCGGGTATGGTGTTTTCCAGCGATGCAGAGCTCGAGAAGGGGTGGGTTGAGCTCGTTTTGAGCTTGGAAGAGGGGTGAGACTAATCAAAGGGTGGAAGGGGTCCTTATATAGGATTTTGGTGTGCCCCTCGCCTCTTCTCCCCAATGTGGGATTATTCTCCCATGGAGGAGATGTGGCCAAGTTTCTCCAAGCTGTAGGGACAGATGTCATCCTATGAATGGAGGGTAGTACCACCTAGGAACAAGGCTAGGCTAATAGCCATGTGAGAGGGAGTGGTTTTATCCAATGGAAGGAGAGAAAGAGAGAGAGGAGGAGGAGAGAGAAGGCCTTGGGCTTTTATTGCTCTTATTAGCCAACAAGACAGCCACCATGGCCCATTTATGGAAAAAATAATGAGCCCATGGTGAGCTTGTTAAGGAGAGAGGGATGGAGAGAGAAATAGACTTTTTAGGGGGGTTTGATCAAAAGTCAACCACGGGTGGTCTCCCCCATGGGGTCAAAATCAAAATAGGTCCAAGTCATTGGGGGTCGGGTCAAAGTTGGGGTGTCGTGTCACAATTGGTGTGTGCATGCTTTTCGATGCACGAATGTGCTTGATTTGACCACAGATTGACCACCCATCATCGAGAATGTCCGGGACCAACTTTATTGACTATGTATTGACCATATGAATCCAATGCCACTAACCGGGGTCAAATCGGAGTTCGTTTGTTAAATATTCAAAATCTGTGCGTTGCGGCGTGCTAAAATGGTCAAAATGCTTATAATCATCGTTAGACTTTGAATTGAGATGCAACGAGTTTTGATACACTCGTATCGACTATACAAAAACGTAGAATCTGACAGAACTCAAATCGGAGTTCTCTAGGTCAATATTAAAAAATCTCGTTTTCGTGACATTCTACGAGGAATGACCATATCTACCATATGACCTCAAAGTTCAACGAAATGAGTTCCAACATGCTCGTATTTACTATACGAGGCAAAAGGAACTGACAAAACTCAAATCAGAGTTCTCTAGCTCGATATTCAAAAATCTCGTATTTGCGACGTTCTACGAGGAATAGTCTTATCCACCATATGACCTTAGAGTTCAACAGAATGAATTCCGACGCGCTTGTATTTACTATACGAGGCCACATGAACTGACAGAACTCAAATAAGAGTTCTCTAGCTCTATACCCTGCCTATGGTTGCCTCCTACAGGGTCACAGGTAGAGGTTCGGGTCACTTTTATTGGGCTCATTAGGGTTTTGGTGGCCCAATAAAAGTCGGGATGTTACAATCCAATAAAAATAAAAGGATTTTCGTTCCTGAAAATTTACTTAATGTGGGGTGAAAAGTAACATACCTGGAGAAAGTGCTCTCGGTGCTTTTCTCGGACAAGTGCTTCGGGTTCCCATGTACATTCGTCTTGTACGCAATTCGACCACAAAATCTTGATCATCAAAATGATCTTGTTGCGCAGATTCTTTACTTTATAATCTACTATGCTGACCGGTTCAAGCTGGACGGATCTATCTGAGTGCAGTTGTACTGGAAGTATAGGAAGGTGTTGTTCTGGTTGCCGGAGGACTCGCCTTAAGGATGGGACATGGAATACATCATGGAGATTTCCAAACTCTGGGGCAGGGCTAATCGATAGGCAACAGGGACAACACGCTCTATCACCAGATAGGGGCCCAAGTAACGGGGATCTAGTTTCTTTTTCTTCCTCAACCAAGAGACACTATGCATTGGCTTAATTTTTTTTAAAAATACCATTTCTCTCGCTCTAAAGTCCACCGGTTGGTGTCGCGCATCATAATATTTGGCCTGTCGGCTCTACGCTTGTAACACCCCAAAAATCCCTAAGTCCCAAAATAAGTCAGGCTGGGTGACACGGACTGGGACACGGGCGTGTCCCAGGGCGTGTCCAGTGCACACAGCCTGGGACACGGGTGTATCCCAGGGCGTGTCCTGCTCGGGTGAATACCTGGGTGGCGTTGAGTGGCGTTGAGTAGAATGGCATTGAGTGTGGTGACACGGCCTTGGACACGGGCGTGTCCAAGGGCGTGTCCTGCTCGGGTGAATACCCGGGTTGCGTTGAGTGGCGTTGAGTAGAATTGCGTTGAGTGTGGAACACGGCCTATGACACGGGCGTGTCACAGGGGCGTGTTTGGCACACGGCTAAGGACACGAGCGTGTGCCTTAGCCGTGTCCTTCTCGGGTGACCTGGTCTTGTGTTGAAAGAGTGACACGGCTAGTCACACGACCGTATGCTTTCTGACACGGGCGTGTCAAGGATTTGACACGGGCATGTCTAAGCCCATGTTTTGGACTGAGTGAGTCGGTTCTATAGCCGCTTAAGGAACATGGCCTGTGACACGGGCGTGTCACAACCCGTGTTCAGTCCAAGAAATCAGTTTAAGGGCTGATCTGATCCGTTCATTTTCTTTAACCAAGATCCAATGGTCTAGGCTCATCCCTGGGGTGATAAGTCCGGCCTTGAGAAGGAGGAAGCTCATGTTTGAGTTGTGCCTTGCTTTTTCTTAAGTAAGAGAGAGAGGAGAGCTTGAGGAGGAAGAAGAAGAGGAAGTCGGTTGCCGGTGGTGCTACGGTGGTTCAAATTGCGAGCCAAGTTCGGATTTGCGAAGGCAAGGCTGCTGCGAGGACGTTCATCCGTTTGCTTTTCTCCCCATGGCTCCGAAGCGTCTTCCAAGGGTAACGATTCCCTTCTTGGACAAATGAAGTCCTTCTTTTCCGCATTTGCATAGGAATCCTCCACCAAAAGGTGGATGGCGAAGAGATTCCCTTGGGATTGGTGGTTCATCCCTTGTTGTAGTGCATAAGAATCGAAAGTGTGAGTACGGTTAGGCATGCTGTGTGAAGCCCATCCAGACATGTTGGTCTGGATTGGTGATGCTTATTTGCACATCAGAGAAGACTCCGTGATTATTGCTAGTATGCATGAAATATGTGGTGGATGCCTGTGGCTTGGTGCCGCAGGAAGTACTGGAGGAAGTCAAGGAAATTGTAAGAGTTGGGTTCAACTCTTGTGGCCGTGAGTGCCATGTGGTATAAAGGGCTTAGTGCCGAACAGGAAAGGTGAAACCGACCCGCGCCTGTAAGTTGACCATGAGTACTTCGGTATTCCTTTGTGGCAAGGTGATTTGAGCAACGGGGGGTGGCTGATCTGTATCTGCGTTATGCCAGCTGTACAAGAGAGCGTCAAGGCATTGGGCTTTCGTTAGGGGCATAATGAGAGTCTTTGGCCTGGGCGCCATAATGACTAGGAATGCTCAAGTTTGACCGTCATGTCTGGGACCCTTGAACGGTGGTGGGATCCGGTGTTTCCGGTACACTTGAATGTGCCCTGAATGCACGGAATGTTGGGCCGTCGTGCCGGCATTTTGTGATATGTATGGCCTTGGTGGCTGAAAATATATATTGTGTGTGATGTAAACTGCTATGCAGGGAAGGAATTCCGCTGCCCCGTGCTATGGGCAGGGTCGTTATAATTTGTCAGTTGAATGCTGATCGTTGCCCTGTTTGCCACCGGTTGGTGGAATGGTTCTTGCAGGTGCAGGTGGTGCTGGTTCAAGCGCGACTTAGCGGGCTGAAGCCCAAGCTGCGTTGCTGCCCTCGAAGGCCTTGTTTTTCTTAGTCTTGTTCATGTGTGGCCGTCCTGCGTGTCGATGTTTGTAAATCACACTTGATGTTAAAAGAAACTTGTAAACGCCATAAGGTTGTGTACCTGTTGTCATGGTTGTATACATTCCTATTTTGTTACAGAAGTGGACAATTCCTGTATTATTGAGTTCATATTTTCAACCCTGAAGCTTCCGCTAGAATGCTCTGTGTTAGGGTGCGGTGATTCGTGGTATTATTTTGTGACGTCTCCGCTTGTTTGTGGAATATGGTGTGGGGCCCCGGCCGGACCCTCTATTATATCCTACGTGACGGGTAGAGGTGTTATAATTTGGTATCAGCTTGTTGGTCGATCTCTTCCAAATTCGCGGATGTGAGAAGTAGCGAACAAACCATTAAAGTAGCGAACAAATGACTAGAAAACAAGCCGAAACTTTGAATAATTGAATGTTTTATTATCCAAAAAGATATCATTTACAAAGGTATGGCCTCCCTTTTATAGAATGGAGGAGAGAGGAGAGAGTCAAACTAACAATGTGGGACTAAAGCTATACAACAAATCTGGGCGGCTAGAACAATAGACCGGAACAGGCCGCGCGGTTAGACAATGTTCTAACCGCTCGGCAATACCATAAGCAAGAGAGAGATGCGGTAGGAGACCGCTAGACCGCCCGGTTTCCAAGCCGCCAGAGATAAACCGCCAGACCGCCGGACTACACACAGCAACAGCCTGGATATCAAACAGCTGGAGAGTAACTGCCAGACCGCGTGGTCTACAACCCGCCAGGCTCAAATCGCCAGACTGCCCGGTCTCATACTCCAACACTCCCCCTCAAGCTGGAGCATAGATATCAATCATGCCCAGGTTGTCACAAATATGGAAGAAGGAAGTAGAAACCGGCTTGGTGAAGATATCTGCCAACTCTTTGTCAGAGGTGACGAACGAAGTGCAAATTTGTCTCTTCAAGACCTCTTATCGGATGAAATGACAGTCGACTTATATATGTTTCGTTCTCTCATGGAAGATCGGATTTTTGGATATGTATATAGCGGCCTTGTTGTCACAGAACATAGGCAGAGGATAGTCGTAGACCTCTCCTAGGTCAAGCATGAGAGCCTGCAACCATTTTAACTCACACGTGGTTGACGCCATACTACGGTATTCGGCTTCTGCACTGGACCTTGAGACAACAGACTACTTCTTGCTCTTCCAGCTCACAAGATTACCTTCAACAAATGTGCAAAAACCTGATGTAGATTTACGGTCACCTTTATCATCCGCATAGCTTGAGTCTGAGTAGGCTTCAACTCTCAGATGACCATGATTCTGAAAGAGTAGCCCTTTTCCTGGTGCTGCTTTGACATACTCTAGTATCTTCAAGGCAGACTGAAGATGACATTCCCTGGGAGCTTGCATGAATTGACTGACCTTGCCTACAACATAGGCTATATCGGGTCTGGTCACTGTGAGATAAATGAGTTTGCCCACCAGACGTCTATACCTCGTGGCATCGGATATAAGAGGTGAGTCATCTGTCCATGTTTTGTCCTCTCCAGTGGCCATGGGATACCAGGCCGGTTTGGCACCGGTAAATCCTACCTCTTATAGAAGATCAAGAGCATACTTCCGTTGGGAGAGAACCAACGAGTCGGGCTTCCGAGAGATTTCTATCCCCAAAAAATATTTCGGGGATCCCATATCCTTCATGACTAGGTGTTGACGGAGGTGTTTCTTTGTCAAGTCCACCCCAGCCTGGTCATCGCCAGTAAGAAGAATATCATCCACATACACCGCCAAAACCACAAGGCCCGACGCGGTTTTGCGAATAAATAATGAGTTATCGGCCGAACTTCTTGTAAAGCCAATGACAGCCACAATGCCACTAAACTTGTCAAACAATGCCCGAGGGCTCTGTTTTAGGTCGTAGATGGCCTTCTTCAACTGGCATACTCGTGTCTCCCCTTGAGCAACATACCCAGGAGGTTGCTCTATGTAGACGTCCTCCTGAAGATCCCCATAGAGAAATGCATTCTTGACATCAAGCTGGGAAATAGCCCACTCCCTGTTGACAGCCACAGAAAGAAGAACCCGGATGGTGCTGAGGCAAGCAACCGGGGAGAAAGTATCAAAATAGTCAACTCCATAATTCTGAGTAAAGCCTTTGGCCACCAGCCGGGCTTTGTAACGATCCACAGTTCTGTCTGGGCGAAACTTCACAACGAACACCCAGCGGCAACCAACCACATCAGTACCTACCGGTGGAGGAACAAGGGTCAAGGTACCCCTTTCAGTAAGAGTGGCGATTTCCTCATCCATCGCAAATTTCCAATGAGGAATAATAAGAGCCTCCTGGTAAGTGCGGGGAGTTGTAATAGCCGAGATAGCCAAAGCAAAGCACCTGCGAGAAGGAGTAAGCCGATCATAGGAAACAACAGCCGCAAGCGGGTGTTGGGTACACGCCCACACCCCTTTGCGAAGAGCAATGGGAAGATCCAGGTCGTCTCGTGCCTCAGGGACCGGAGCGTCCGTGTCGGAGAAAGTTTGCCCGGGACTAGAGAGAGACGGCTGCGGAGAAGAAGGAAGGGGTATAATAGAGACAGGAGGAGACGGAGGAGGAGTTGATATAGGAGGGGAGACGTCGATATACGTGGAAGGAACACAGAGAGATGGTGGAGAGTCAGAGACAGCAGGAGGAAGCGGGGATTGAGAAGAAAAGTAGGATGCATTTTCGAAGAAGGTGACGTCCGCAGAAACAAACTATTTGCGCAGAACGGGGTCAAAGCAACAATAGCCTTTTTGAGTGGTCGAGTATCCCAAAAAGACACATTTTGTGGAACGGAGGGAAAGCTTGTCACGGGTAGCAGACGGAGCATGCACAAAAGCCGTACACCCAAAGATACGGAGAGGAAGAGGAAAGGGTTCCTTGCCCGGGTAGAGAATGGAGAAGGGGGTTTTGCCATGGAGAACCGAAGAGGGAATACGATTGATGAGATTGCAGGCAAGAAGAACAGCATAGCCCCAGTAGGAGCGAGGCACCTTCATCTGCGTCATTAGAGTGCGAGGGATATCGAGGAGATGACGGTTTTTACGCTCCGCCACCCCGTTTTGCTGGGAGGTGTAAACACAGCTGGTCTGATGAATAAGACCATGTTGCATACAAAAAGACAAAAACTCATGACTGAGATATTCTTTAGCATTATCAGAGCGTAGTACTTTAATAGAAATAGCAAACTGAGTTTTAATCATATTATAAAAGGATTGCCATACAGATAAGAGTTCAGAGCGATCTTTTAATAGATACACCCAGGTACATCTAGAGAAATCATTAATAAAAGTTACAAAGTAAGAACTACCCCGACCAACGGTGAGAGTAGGAGTAGGACCCCAGATATCAGAATGAATGAGATCAAAAGGGCGGGAGGAATCATGGCCTTGCTTCGGCGGGAAGGAGGAGCGGTGATGTTTGCTAAGCTGACACGCATCACAATTGAGCGAAGGACTGGTCTGAGGTAAGTGGGGAAGAAGCTGACGAAGAATCCAAGAAGGAGGATGTCCAAGGAGAAGATGCCATTGAAGCAGATCGGTAGACGAGGAAGAGAAGGCGGACAGAGCGGAAACATTGTCGAGGAAGTAGATGCTGCCGCTCTCAGTCCCAGTAGCAATCGTTCGTTGGGTCCTCGGGTCCTGAAAATAACAAGAAGTAGGAGTAAATAATACAGAGCCCTGAAGTTGCTTGCATAAAGTAGTAACTGATAGCAAATTGCAAGGGAACTTCGGGACATAGAGAGTGTTCGCTAAGCGAAGCGACGGGGTGACTTGAACCATGCCCGTCCCGTGAATCGGGGAAGGCGAACCATCCGCAACAAGAACCGGGGGTAACCAATCATGCGTTTCTAGGAGAGAGAAGCAGTGAGGGTTTCCGGTCATGTGATTTGTAGCACCAGAGTCAATCAACCATTTACCTTGGGTAACGACGTATGCACTACCTGAGGTCGTGGCCACAGAAGCAGAATGGCCGAGAGGAGGCGGAGGTTGAGGAAGAAGTATCACCGGAGGGACGAAGATGAGGATGTTTCTGCCAGCAGCAGTCAACAGAGTGGCCGGTACGACCACAGTGAGAGCAGAGGAACCTTGACGGACCGCGCGTGCCAGACTGGCTGCGGCCACTATTGCCACCCTGCCGAACTTGGTGAGCATAGGAGTCCTGCGGAGGAGGGGAGGACAACAGAGGACGCTGGAGCAGCGAAGTAACAATGGCGATGCGAGCCGCGGTGGCATCCAAGGTGGGAGACTCTGCTTCTCCAAAGATTTTCTGGCGTATCATATCAAAAGACTCAGGGAGCCGTAGAAGATAACAAACAACAAGGAGTTCCTGGAAGTGTTTGTGCTGCTCGACCAAGTTCGCGGAGAAGGGTCGATTCTGGAGGATTTCAGCGCCAAGAGCCTGAACTTGCTGATAAGCCGCAACAGGAGACATGGAAGGGCGAGCGAAGAGATCCGCATAGAGAGTATAAATGCGGGATGTCTGGGCCTCCCTTCGAGTAGAGAGCAGCAAGGTTAAGCCATGCGGTCTTGACCGTCTCATCATGGCGTATGACAGGAAGGCATTCATCGGAGAGGCTGTTAGCCAACCAAGTGCAGAAAAGCGCATCCCTTGCATCCCAGTCATCAAATTGATTAGAGTCTGGAGGAGGAGGGTCATTGGTGAGGTGATGACGTCTGCGCTGAGAGCGAATGAAAAAGGTGAAAGAAACGCTTTGATCCAGATAGTTGGAGCCAACAAGTTTAGAAACCATGCCAAGGTTTTCAGAGGGATTAGGAGGCGGAGCCGGAGTGGTGATAGGAGTGGTGGTAGTTGAGGTTTCAGAAAGGGCCATAGGAGAAATCAACGAGAAGCCGCGCGGTTAGAATACAAGCCACGTGGATAGGAAGAAGAAGAGCTGCAGCGGTCACGATGTCAGACACCAGCGGCCAGAGAAGCCACGACCAAGCCACAGATCCAAGCATGGAAAGAAGTCAAACGGCTAGAAGATAGCCCGCACAAACAGAAGTGAGGAACAAACAAGGCGAATAAGGCAGCAGGTCGCGGCGAACAAAGTAACAGGTCGCGGCGACTGAAAGGCAGGTAAAAGGAGGCTGTGCGGACAGGGTGCAAGCAGGCGGAAGAGATAAGCCGCGAGAACAGTCACGAGAGGAAGAGGCAAGCCGCGCGGACAGGGTGCAAGCAGGCGGAAGAGACAAGCCGCGAGAACAGGTCGCGAGAGGAAGAGGTAAGCCGCGCAGACAGGGCGCATAGAATCAGGAGGAGAAGATCGAGTCCTCTGATACAATGTGAGAAGTAGCGAACAAACGACTAAAGTAGCGAACAAACGACTAGAAAACAAGCCGGAACTTTGAATAATTGAAAGTTTTATTATCCAAAAAGATATCATTTACAAAGGTGTGGCCTCCCTTTTATAGAATGGAGGAGAGAGGAGAGAGTACAAACTAACAATGTGGGACTAAAGCTATACAACAAATCTGGGCGGCTAGAACAACAGACCGGAACAGGCCGCGCGGTTAGACAATGTTCTAACCGCTCGACAATACCATAAGCAAGAGAGAGATGCGGTAGGAGACCGCTAGACCGCCTGGTTTCCAAGCCGCCGGAGATAAACCGCCAGACCACCGGACTACACACAGCAACAGCCTGAATATCAAACCCCTAGAGAGTAACCGCCAGACCGCGCGGTCTACAACCCGCCAGGCTCAAACCGCCAGACCGCCCGGTCTCATACTCCAACAGTGGACGAATTCTTTTGAGGGGTGGTGAGCACTTGTCAGTGTTGCCGTTATAACACATATATTGAACTCAATAATGTCCACTTAGGAATGTACATACACTTGTTTGGTGAACACGCGTGCTCATTTTTTGTTTGTTTGCCGTTTGTTTAGTCGCTAAATTGTGTTTCTAAACATATATGGTGACTAAAGTGTTGCGGGTTAGTCGGAACCTCAGCATTCTGTTGAAAGTGCGGCACCGGCTTAGGTGCCCACACCTTCTCCATCTGCTGAAACTGTCAGTTTGATTACAGAGACAGTGATTGCGGTTATGAATGCTCAACAAGCTGGGCAGGCTCGGCCTGCAGTGGTGCCAATTCATGCTGAGATAAGACAAGAACCAGTAGAGGCTGTAGTTGATCCGAGGGCGACAGATCAATAATTGAAGCTGTTCATGAGCTTGAATCCTCCTCAATTTACTGGGGCGGGTTCCCCAGCCCAAGCAGAGGATTGGATCTCAAGGATTAAGAGGCTCTTGATAGCTATCAGAGTAGAGGAGGAACAGAAAGTCACACTAACCACTTTCCTGCTTGAGGGAGAGGCTCGGTTGTGGTGGGACGAGGTCGAATTGCATCATTTGGCGGGCAGACGTTTGATGGGAGTCTTGATGGACGAGTTCTCTCGATTGTTTTTAGCAAAGCATCTCCCGATGCAACAAAGAATTTCCATGGAGTTGGAGTTCCAACATTTAACTAAAGGTGAGCATAGTGTGGATGAGTATCTGCATGAATTTACACGTTTGGGATGGTACGCAGGAAATATCTTCGCCGAAGAGGAGCGTAAGACAAGTCAGTTTTATGGGGGACTACGAGATGAGCTGCGGTATTTGCTCTCGAGTTCTGTGTCAGTGATTCCAAACGTTGGTCTGTACGGCTCGGTCTTTGGAAAAGGATATGAAAAGAGGACAAGTAACGGGGACCTTGGCTGTTACAAAACCGGAATTTAAGCCGCCGAGTCCGGAGAAGTCTGGATATCGAAGGAGGTGGAATAAGAAGTCCAAATCTACTGGACAAGCTCCTTCAGCGACTGTGACGGAAGCATATTCTGGGTATGGATCTCGCGCTTGTTTTACGTGTGGGAAGTTGGGAAACTTTGCACGTGATTGCCGAGTTGGCCCTCCGAAGGGTGAAAAGAGACGAGAGCGTCTTATGCGGAGAAAGGGAAGACTGTGGTGGAGTCTTCTGCATCGCACGCGCAGCCCCGGGTCTTCAACCTTGGGCAATAGGAGGCCATTAAGTAGGCCGATGTCGTCACAGGTGCGCGCAGTTTTAAATTTTATTGTATGCTGTGCTTGTTTTAATCTTGGTGTTATAGGTTTTGTCCTTATACGGGACTCTCCAACACGAGCACTGTTTGATACAGGTGCTTCACATTCGTTTCTGTCGGAAGATTTTATCTTGCGAATTGGGGTGCCTATACGGATCGCGACAGACAGTCTGAAGGTGTTACTACCTAACGGATGTTTGATGTGTGTAGATAAGTCTTGTTGTGTTGAGGTCAAGATAGGGAGTCGAAATTTCAAGGTGGAAACGTTAGTATTGCAGATATCAGAGTTTTATATAATCTTTGGTATGGACTGGCTATCAGAGCAGCATGCTTGTATAGATTGCACCTCAAAAGAGGTTACACTGGGGAAAAATACCGAACAAGAGGCCAAGTTCAGTGGCATGCGAGGGATGAGTAGGGTGTTGATATCTGCTCTCCAAGTCGTTAAGGCAGTTCGGAAGGGTGCGGAGTTATTCTTCAAACTCATTGAGGCGGTGGAGCCGAAGGCCAGTGTAAGTTAGGTTCCAATTGTATCGGAATACACTGATGTGTTTCCAAAAATCTTCTGGGGTTACCACCCCAAAGGGAAATCAACTTCGCTATCAAGCTGGTGCCAGGTGCAAAACCTGTGTCCCGCTCGCCTTATCGAGTAGCGCCAAAGGAGATGGAGGAACTAAAGGTTCAGTTGCAAGAATTGCTAGAGCAAGGCTATATACGCCCAATTCACTTGCCTTGGTGCGCGCCGGTTCTCTTTGTGAAAAAGAAGGACAGCAGCTTGCATCTATGCATTGATTATAGAGAACTTAACAAACTAACAGAAAAGAACAAGTATCCAATTCCACGGATTGAAGACTTGTTTGATCAGTTAGTTGGCTCGACTGTATACTCCAAGTTGGATTTAAAGTTAGGCTACTATTAGTTGAGAGTTCGTGAAAGTGACATACGCAAAACAACATTTGGAACACGCTATGGTCACTATGAGTTCACGGTAATGCCGTTTGGGCTGTCTAATACGCCATTGGTATTCATGGAATTGATGCATTGAACATTTATGGAATACTTGGACCTTTTTGTGATCATCTTTATTGACGATATCCTCGTATATTCCCAATCCGAAGAAGATCATGCAAATTACTTGCGGATGGTGTTGCACACTTTGAAGAAGAATAAGCTCTACGCCAAGTTCTCTAAGTGTGAGTTTTGGCTGTCGTCAGTGGCTTTCCTTGGCCATGTGGTTAGTGGAGAGGGCATTACGGTGGATCCTTCCAAGATAGTTGCTATACGGGAGTGGCCTGTTCTCTCTTCAGTAGCAGAAGTCAGGAGTTTTATTGGGCTTGCGGGCTACTATAGGCGCTTCGTAGATAATTTCTCGAGAATAGCTTTGCCTCTCACCACACTGACGAGAAAGGATCAGATGTTCATTTGGACGCCGGAGTGCGCTCGAGCTTTTGAAGAGTTAAAGAGTCGTTTGACCGCAGCGCCAATCTTAACATCGTCATGTGGTCAAGACGACTTTGAGGTCTATAGTGATGCATCAGGTAGCGGCTTAGGCTGCGTTCTTTTGCAATTCGGAAAAGTGATCTTATGGCTCACGCCAGTTGAAGGTGCATGAACGGAATTACCCCGTCCATGATTTGGAATTGGCAGCGGTTATATTTGCACTCAAATTGTGGCGTCATTATTTATATGGAGTGAAAGTGGATATATTCACGGACCATAAGATCCTTAAATATCTGTTGGATCAGAAAGATCTTAATATGCGATAGAGAAGGTGGATGGAGTTTCTTGGTGACTACACCCTCCAGATTCATTATACTCCCGGTAAAGGGAATGTAGTCACGGATGCCTTGAGTCGTCGGACTCTGGCAAGAGTAAGTTGGCTTTTAAGGCATGATGAACGCCTAATTCGAGAACTGGAGGAATTAAATATTTCTTGTGTTGAAAGGAATGCCACTGCAGATGCGTGCTTAAACTGGACGGAGGTATAGTGTGACCTGGAGGACAGAGTTCGACAAGCAACAGAACTTGATGAAAGTATACAACGCTATGCAGTGGAAAGTGCGGACTCTAGATTTTCGTTTAATGACGGTCTTTTTCGGAAGGACGGTCGTCTGTGTGTCCCAAGTAAGGGTAAGCTTCGTGAAGAGGTGATGTATGAAGGCAACTTCACCAAATATTCAGTTCACCCCGGGAGCACGAAGATGTATAAGGATATAAAGAGTCTGTTCTGGTGGCCTGGAATGAAGAAGGATATAACACACTATGTCGCTAAGTGTCAAACGTGTGCTTTGGTAAAGGCGGAATGCCAAAAACTGGGTGGTTTACTAAAGCCGTTACCTATTCCTGAATGGAAATTTGACGATATTTCCATGGATTTTGTGCATGGATTGACGAGATCACAGCGTGGAAATGATGCAGTATGGGTGATTGTGGACCAGTTAACCAAGGTGTCACACTTCATCCTGAACCGTAAGGACGATTCAGTTGAGAAGTTGGCAAAGATGTACGTGGATACTATTGCACGATTGCACGGTGTGCCCCGTAGCATCGTTAGTGATCAAGATGGGAGTTTCACTTCGGGCGATTGGAGATTAGTCCACGAAACTATTGGGTACAAAATTACATTTTAGTATGGCCTTCCACCCTCAAACGGATGGTCAGACCAAGAGGACCAACAAGACGTTGGAGGATATGCTCCGAATGTGTGCGCTGGATTTCGGGAAGAATTGGGAAGATCATCTCGGTGTGGTTGAGTTCGCCTATAACAACAACTACCAAGCGAGTATATATCCAGATAGCGCCCTTTGAGGCTTTATACGGTAGAAAATGTCGTACACCTTTGGCTTGGGCGGAGACTAGCGAAACGAAGTTGTATCGGCGAAAAGAGTTAGATGATGCCAACTCAATTATACGGTTAATACGTGAAAGACTAATGGTGGCTCAAGATAGGCAAGCTAAGTATTACAATGCCAAGCACCGAAATATTGAGTTTGCGGTGGGCGATTGGGTGTACTTGAAAATCAAACCATTCAAAGGTGTGTCCAGGATACGGCGTCTGAAGAAGTTGAGCCCAAGGTATCTGGGACCGTTTGAAGTGGTCGAGCATATTGGTGAAGCTGCCTATCAGTTAGCACTTTCGCAAGAGCTGAGCAGTTTACATGATGTGTTTCATGTCTCGGTGTTGCAGAAGGTGCTAAGAGAGCCAATCCAAGTGGTTGTTGCAGATAAAGTATCGGTCGACAGTGGGCTAACAGCGAAATTTAGGCCTATTCGAATCGAGGATCGAGCCGAAAAGCAGTTGTGGAACAAGATGATCGGGATGGTCAAAGTCCGGTGGGACAATTGTGGCCGTGAGGAGCTAACATGGGAGCGAGAGCAGACCATGCGAGCTGAGTTTCCCGAGCTTTTTGTGTAATTTTTTGACCGTGTATGTTCTGTTATAACAAAACTGTTAGTGGAATAGCATTGTAATGTTTGTTCCCTTGCTGCGTACAAATTTCGGGACGAAATTTATTTTAAGGGGGGGGGGGAGGATTGTAACACCCCAAAAATCCCTAAGTCCCAAAATGAGTCAGGCTGGGTGACACGACCTGGGACACGGGCGTGTCCCAGGGTGTGTCCAGTGCACACAGCCTGGGACACGGGCGTGTCCCAGGGCATGTCCTACTCGGGTAAATACCTGGGTGGCGTTGAGTGGCATTGAGTAGAATGGCATTGAGTGTGGTGACACGGCCTTGGACATGGGCGTGTCCAAGGGCGTGTCCTGCTCGGGTGAATACCTTGGTGGCGTTGAGTGGTATTGAGTGGCGTTGAGTAGAATGACGGTTAGTGTGGAAAACGGCCTGTGACACGGGAGTGTCACAGGGGCGTGTTTGACACACGGCTAAGGACATGGGCGTGTGCCTTAGCCGTGTCCTTCTCGGGTGATCTAGTCTTGTGTTGAACGAGTGTTACGGCTAGTCACACAGCCGTGTGCTTTTTGACACGGGTGTGTCAGGGATTTGACACGAATGTGTCTAAGCCCATGTTCTGGACTGAGTGAGTCGGTTCTGTAGCCGCTTCAGGAACACGGCCTGTGACACGGGCGTGTCAATACCCGTGTTTAGTCCAGGAAATATGTTTAAGGGCTGATCTGATCCGTTCATTTTCTTTAACCAAGATCCAATGGTCTAGGCTCATCCCTGGGGTGATAAGGCCGGCCTTAAGAAGGAGGAAGCTCATGTTTGAGTTGTGCCTTGCTTTTTCTTAAGTAAGAGAGAGAGGAGAGCTTGAGGAGGAAGAAGAAGAGGAAGCCGACTGCCGGTGGTGCTTCCGTGGTTCAAATTGCGAGCCGAGTTCGGATTTGCGAAGGCAATGCTGCTGGGAGGACGTTCATCCGTTTGCTTTTCTCCCCATGGCTCCGAAGCATCTTCCAAGGGTAACGATTCCCTTCTTGGACAAGTGAAGTCCTTCTTTCCTGCATTTGCATAGGAATCCTCCACCAAAAGGTGGATGACGAAGAGATTCCCTTGGGATTGGTGGTTCATCCCTTATTGTAGTGCATTAGAACCGAAAGTGTGAGTACAGTTAGGCATGTTGTGTGAAGCCCATCTGGACATGTTGGTCTGGATTGGTGATGCTTGTTTACACATCGGAGAAGACTCCATGATTATTGCTAGTATGCATGAAATATGTGGTGGATGCCTGTGGCTTGGTGCCGCAGGAAGTACCGGAGGAAGTCCAGGAAATTGTGAGAGTTGGGTTCAACTCTTGTGGCCGTGAGTGCCATGCGGTATAAAGGGCTTAGTGCCGAACAGGAAAGGTGAAACCGACCCGCGCCTGTAAGTTGACCATGAGTACTTCGGTATTCCTTTGTGGTAAGGCGATTTGAGCAACGGGGGGTGGCTGATCTGTACCTACGTTATGCCAGCTGTACAAGAGAGCGTCAAGGCATTGGGCTTTCATCAGGGGCATAATGAGAGTCTTTGGCCTGGGCGCCATAAAGACTAGGAATGCTCAAGTTTGACCGTCATATCTGGGACCTCTGAACGGTGGTTGGTTCCAGTGTTTCCGGTACACCTGAATGTGCCCTGAGTGCACGGAATGTCGGGCCGTCGTCCGGTATTTGTGATATGTATGGCCTTGGTGGCTGAAAATATATATGTGTGTGATGTAAACTGCTATGCAGGGAAGGAATTCCGCTGCCCCGTGCAAGGGGCAGGGTCGTTATAATTTGTCAGCTGAATGCTGACCGTTGCCCTGTTTGCCACCAGTTGGTGGAATGGTTCTTGTAGGTGCAGGTGTTGCTGGTCAAAGAGGGACTTAGCGGGCTGAAGCCCAAGCTACGTTGCTGCCCTCGAAGGCCTTGTTTTGCTTAGTCTTATTCATGTGTGGCCGGCCTGCATGCCGATGTTTGTAAACCACACCTGATGTTCAGAGAAACTTGTAAACGCCATAAGGCTGTGTACCTATTATCATGGTTGTATACATTCCTATTTTATTATAGAAGTGGACAATTCCTGTATTGTTGAGTTCATATTTTCAACCCTGAAGCTTCCGTTAGAATGCTCTGTGTTAGGGTGCGGTGATTCGTGGTATTATTTCGTGATGTATCCGCTTGTTTGTGGAATATGGTGTGGGGACCTGGCCAGACCCTCTATTACTTCCTACATGGCTGGTAGAGGTGTTACAATGCTTCCAGCATTCGCTCCTGGAATAGCCGTATCTCTGATGTAGTATCAACACTATAAGCCACTCCTAAGGCTTCCAGGTCCTCATCTTGAGCCTAAGTCAATGGAGGTCGGCAACGCCTTCCATACAATACCTCGTAGGATGTCATCTTAATGCTGGCCTGATAGCTGTTATTATAAGAAAACCCAACTAAAGCCAGCAACCGTTCCCACGACATGATGTGCTCTACTATGCAAAGTCAGAGTAGATCCTCCATAGTCCAGTTCATCCCTTCCGTCCGCCCATCTGTCTATGGGTAAAAGGCGGTGCTAAAGGCCAACTTGGTCCCCAAGTATGCCTGCACCCGCCTCCACTCCTTGTATATGAAACATCCATCACGATCTGACACAATGGACTTCGGCACTCCGTGGAACCGAACCACTTGTTCTATAAATAATCTGGCAAGAACGTCAACTTCATTACTAAGTCGGTTTGGAATGAACTACGCTACCTTGGAAAGTCGATCCACGACAACCCATATAGAGTCATTTCTAACGCAGGATCGAGGTAAGCCGTTGACAAAGTCCATGGAAATATCCTCAAATTTCCATTCTGGTATCGACAGGGGCTACAACAGGCCTCCTGGATTGCAGTATTCATCTTTTACCCTTTGATAGGTCTGGCACTGGGCCACGAAGTTGGTTACGTCTCTTTTTATTCTGGACAAGAAAATGGTCCTGTGCAGATCAACATACATCTTAACCACACCATGGTGAATAGAATACCTCGACTAATGTGCTTCCCGAAGAATCTCATCTCAGATTCCTTCGGTAGAGGGAATATATATGTTGTGCCTGAACTGCAAGATTCCATCGTGGAGGTCGAACTCCTCTTGTGCTCTATTCTATAGGGATTAGATGATTGAGACCACTTCCGAATTGACCTTCTGGGCTTCTCGTATTTGATTTTGGATGTCCCACTGAATTTTCATCCAATATAGCTGGGACTGGTACTCTTCTGGGTTCCTACGAGCAACATGAGTAATCTCCAAGTCTAACAAGGACTGATCCAATTCTTTTGGAATCTGCTCCATCCAGTTCCCGACTATCGAGGTCGGCAGCTCATCGCGTCAGCAACTTTATTAGCCTTTCCGGGGTGGTACTGGAGAGCAAAACCATAATCACACCGAAATTTCAATTATCAGTGCTGTCGAAGGTTTAACTCTATTTGAGTCAAGATGTATTTGAGACTCTTATGTTCAAAGAAGATCTCGCATCTTACTCGGTACAAGTAGCGTATTCAAATCTAGAGGACGAAAACAATGACGCCCAACTCTAGATTGTGGATTGCGTAATTCAGCTCGTGCGGCTTTAGTTGGCGATGTGTGTAAGCCACCACCATACCATGCTGCATCCGAACAGCTCTCAATCCTTTCAAGGAGGCATTAGTATAGATTTGGAATCCTTCAATTCCCGAGGGGATCGTAAGGATTAGGGAAAAAGTTAGCCGCTTCTTTAATTCAAAGAACGTAATCACACATTCGGGCGTCTATTAAAATGTAACATCTTTTCTCGTAAGAGCTGAGAGGGGTAACACAATCTTAGAAAAAAATCCACGAATTTCCTGTAATACCTGGCAAGACAAAGGAAACTTCTTATGTCTGCTGCCGTCTTAAGAGGCGACCAGCCTTGAACTGCCTGGATTTTGGCCTGATCCATTGCTACCTCACTTTTGTTGATGGTGTGGCCCAAGGATCCGACCTCCTCTTACCAGAATTCACACTTGCTGAACTTGGCGAAGAGAGAGTGTTCTCGAAGTTTATGTAGCACCATCTGTAGGTGTTTAGAATGGTCTGCCCTGGTCTTCGAGTAGATCAAGATGTCATCGATAGAGACGATCATAAAAGGATCTAGAAAGGATTAGAACACCTTATTCATTAGAGCCATAAAGGCGGAGGGTGCGTTAGTGAGTCCAAAAGGCATCACCATAAACTCCTATAGATCATAGCGGGAGCTAAAGACAGTCTTGGGGATATCATCCTCCCAGATCCGAAGCTGATAGCAGCCTCATCTTAGGTTCATCTTGGAGAATACAGATGCACCTAACAATCGATCGAACAACTCATCGATCCTTGGAAGTGCATACGTATTCCGTATAGTATGCTAGTTTAGTTCCTTGTAATCTATGCACAAGCTCAGTGTCCCGTCTTTCCTTTTTACAATCAGTACAGGACTCCCTTGGGCGAGGAACTTAAGCGGACAAATCCATCATCTATCTGTTCCTAAAGTTGAATCTTCAATTTGACCAACACCTTAGGGGCCATTCGATGGGGTGATCGGGACACTGGTCGAGCTCCGGACACAAGCTCAATCTGAAGGTCAACCACTCATTGTGATGGCAAACCTGGGAGGGACTCCGGAAACACATCTGAAAAATCACGTACCACCGGCATCTTGGCGAGTACTTGAACTTTATTCTTCATTTTGAAGTAGATGAGGAGTATATACGTATCATACAACAACACATACATCTGATGTAGGCATACATATGCATATAGTATATTACATAGGTATCAATATCTGACGTCACTCTAGCGTCTAAGATATATACCTATCACTACATCGGGGTCGGTCCATGCTGACCTCTCCTACCAACTCTACCCCTTCGGCCTCTCTGGCCATGTCCACGCGTAGCCTGTCATCTCTGAACTGTTACAAATCCCGGCCTTCCTGCCGCCTACGGGAAGAAAGCTCTTTAGTGTCCCGACGGCTGGCACAAAAGTAGTTCCATGCAAAGGGAACATCTTGTCGAGCTACTGGCGCGGGTTGTTGTACTGGTGCTGGCTTGGGCTTCTACTGCGGTGTTGGGGGTGCTGGTTGGCGCCTATATGGCTGCATGTGCTATCTCTATCTACGCTCTCTCTCCTGTTAATGGGGAGAAACTCCTCTATCACGTTCCTGACCTCTGGGGACCCCGAGCTGTCCTCGGCGCTACTGGGCCACTATCCTTTGGTCTAACTCTAGCGTCGCGGCGTGAGTTGCTATGGTGTTGAAGGTGGAAATAAAGATCATGTTCAAGGCTTGTCTTAAGTTAGTGGTTGCAAGGTTCCCAGCAAAATGGGCTAGGCGGATGAACTCTTTCTCATAGTCTGTCACCGTCTTGTCACCCTGATCGATGCGCAGGAACCTCTCCTGCAGTGCAGCTCGGTCGGCGTCCGAGATGAAGTGATCTAGGAATGCTTCTGAGAACTCCCCCCCCAGGATAGTGCTCGATGGTCATCCTATGAATGTCGAGTAGCTGGCCACTCTCCACCAGTCTCAAGCATATCCCTCTAATAAGGTCACAACTAGCAACACTGCAGCTACTGCCAGGCACATCATGCATACTAATAGCTACTCAACGCGCTCAACCCACTCTTCTACCTGTATGGCAGTCTCCGTGCCTATGAAGGTAGGAGGCCTCAACCCCCAAAAAGTCGTCAGTAGGTCAGTGGGTACCACCAACTGCTGTGGTGGCTGTGCCATAGCTGTTTGGAGCATCGCTAAGGTAGCTGTCAACGTTTGCCCCAAGTCTATCTCGGAGAACGGTACAGATGCAGGGGAAACTGGGTCTGGAAGTGGGGTGGCAGGGACATATCCTCTGGAGGAGTATCTCCCGTTACTAGACTCTGGTATCTGGAGAAGTAACATAGAACAAGTGTCTATATTTTGCAAAAGTAGGGGAAATTGCAAAATATTGACAAAGCGGAAATAAAGGTGTGCGAGCGTGCTATAATACAGTCTAGGATCCCTGAGCCTCTACACTAGGGTCTACCAGGCTTCCGCCGCATGGTTCATCCCAAACCAAAGAACGAAGCGAGGGACGGAGGGATCCTAAGACTGCCCCACAAGGACGGATCATGATCGCTCTGATCCATTTGTAAGACCCCACCTAAACCTTTGCCCGGGTCGGGCCGGAGGGGATCTTACTTGTCCAAGGCGTCCACCTAGTGCTCCTTAAGGGGTAACGACACACTCCACTAAGCACTAGTTGGCCGTCTTGCTCAGCTTGAATCACAACATTCACATCTCATCACAGAGTTTAGCGGAAGAATTAACAGAAAGCCACAACAAATATATATAACAATATATATTTAACAGCAAATGCAAATGGCCGTAGGCACTGTTTATACATGAAGCCCGTAGGCTATAATAGTACTACGACTAGCAACTCCTTTCTCTCTCTCTCAACTCTGCTCGCTAGTATTCCCGTCTCGAAACTCCGGAGACGGCGGGGGTGCCTCTACTTTAGTTGTCCTATCAACTAGCGTATCGTCCCGCAGTAGCTGGTCACTACGGTGCTCCATCTCCTGTGAATGGTTATTAGAATAACCGTTAGTCGCAAAGCTAAGTGGAAAAAAATCTCCTACCCGGATCCATATCCTGGGGACGAGCACACGTACCCAACAAAAGTAGATAACTGAAGAATGAGAGGGTTAATACAACATTTCATAAATAAGTTAGGAGCAATCAACAAGAGGTGCAGCATGGTATAACTGTACTAACATCAACAATATAGGTCAGTTATAATTTAGGCTCCACTAACACATCAACATAGCAGGTATTCATAACTCGTAAACATCGCACGCATTCACAACCGCGTACACACAGCAGACATTCACAGCCGCGTACACACCGTATGCATTCAAGGCCACGTACACACCCTATGTCGACATCGTATGGACCGCTTATTTTCAAGCAGGGTAGAGAGCCCCGTAGGCCTCACCAATGTGGGCGTTAGTGATAGTGGCTAGTACTGCCACTTCTAGGGGTAGTCATACTGCACAACCCCAGGCCCCAACGTACAACCCCGTATACTATTGGATGTAAGCGACATCCGACGATACAATATTTTTGCCGACAAGCGGAAGAAAACCCGACGAGGAAAAACAACGACCGGTCACCCGTGGTACCCATCTCTCCTGTTGCCTTGAGTCGTCGACCTTCCCGCACCGGTACGAACGGTCTGCGGAAGGGATTGACCTGCAACAATTCACCGCAAGCAATTTACAAGCAATCAAAAAGTCAATTTTGCTAGCATGTACCAGGTCTATTGCGGCCTGCCCTACTATGCTTCGAACTTCGGGCGGTGGCACTTAGCTCAATTTTTGACAAGGAGCGTGAGGGCACTTTATTTGGTGCTAAACCTGGAGGAATACCTAAACTCTGGGCATCCCCATCTAAGGCTCGACCTTAATAGTCAACTGCTCGTCAGAGCAGGACCTGAGCTTATTATAGTAAATTGCAGAAATGAAAGGCGGTAATTAAAGCTGCTGATGATAAAAGCTGCATAATTTAAGTGCTGGAATGAAATGTGACTAGTACGAACTGAAGTAGTACTGAATTGAAAGTACTAAATTGAATTTGACCAGTACGAGACTGGAGTAGAGCTGAATTGAAAGTACTGAATTGAACTTGAGCAGTACGAGACTGGAGTTGAATTAAAAGTACTAAATTTAACTTGACCAGTACGAGACTGGAGTTGAATTGAAAGTACTGAATTGAACTTGACAAGTACGAGACTGGAGTAGAACTGAATTGAAAGTATTGAATTGAACTTGACTAGTACGAGGCTAGAGTAGAACTGAATTGAAAGTACTGAATTGAACTTGACCAGTACGAGACTGGAGTAGAAATGAATTGAAAGTACTGAATTGAACTTGACTAGTACGAGACTGGAGTTAAATTGAAAGTACTGAATTGAACTTGAATAAATGAATTGGACCAGTACAAGACTGGAATAAAACATAAAAAATAGTTAGTAGTCCAATCACTCCATTCAGGAGGCTTCAGTTCTATCTCCATTCTCAGGAAACATGTTCAGTTACATCCCGGTTCTCAGGATGTTTCTTCTAGTTTCACCCAAAATTAAGATCGAATAACAATTCAGTTGTGCAATTTTTAATCACGGCTTAATCTGATTAGGGGAAGATTATTATGAGTTACATTTTTATTATTTATCCGAGAATAAATATCGACTCGATTGCTTGCATCGGATTGAATCCGAGAATCTTGTCAGAGGGCACATTCTTCATCGAATTTCAATCTTGAAAATCATTTCCAACACATGAGGGAAATTCTTTACCCTAAACGAGGTTGGGGATTATATTACTCGAAGCTCGTGCTTTCATCTTCCGAGTTCACACAAAATACCCATTAGTTATTTTAAGGACGAAGCGCTCAGTGGTTTCGCAAAAACCTCGAAATACTCGGAGCTGGAAAATCTTTCCTCGATAACTCTCGTCAATTAATCAATTGACCTTAATATTCAATATATAAGGTGGTCGCGCGCTTCAATTTTCATTTCGAAGAATTTGAGCGCATAAATTTCCGAGCGCGACCATAGGCTTCAAGAAATTGGAAAATCTTCAATTTTTATTCCAAGGTTCTCAAATTTTAATACAACCTTTAAGAGGGCCTAAAAAGAGCCTAGAATTTTTTTTTCAAAATTTTCCGAGCAATTTCTGGCCTCAAAATTGACCAAATAATTCTTATTTAGGCTCTTAAAAATACTAAATTAACTCTTAAAATTCCCAATTTGTTTGTATAGACTACCCTCATTAATGAGAACAATTTTCATGTTCAAAATATTTTTCCTATGAGCATAGATTACCCCTCAGAAAATAAAGTATCAATTTTAATTATAATATTTAATAATCATAAATATTATAACAAAAACAATAATTTTATCATCTTCTCCATCGTTCTTGTACCGAAGAAACGGCCCTTGCGGGTCTTCTCCACCGACAGCCGGCCGCCGGCTGGCCATGCCTCCGCCCCCGACAGACTCCCTGAGGGTGGGCGCTCCCTCCGGTGGTGGTCCGGCGGCCTTCCGCTGTCGACCATCGCTGGAGCTATTTTTTTTATTTTTGAAAGGAGGGGAGGGGGGTGAAGGCGGCGGCGCTCCGGCCTCCGGAGCTCGCATGCAACCCGTCCAGAAAAATGGGAGGAAGGAGAGGAGAATCTTTCCACCTTGTTTGGGGTCTCCGACGGCCTTCGACGAGTTCTTCCAATTATTGCGGCAAGGTGGTTGTGAGCTTGGGTATGGAGTTTTCCAGCGATGTTGAGCTCGAGAAGGGGTGGGTTGAGCTCATTTTTAGCTTAGAAGAGGGGTGAGAATAATCAAGGGGGGGGGGGGGAAGGGGTCCTTATATAGGATTTTGGTGCGCCCCTCTCATCTTCTCCCCAATGTGGGATTATTCTCCCAAGGAGGAAATGTGGCAAGCTTCTCCCAGCTGTAGGGACAGTTAGCATCCTATGAATGGAGGGTATTACCACCTAGGACCTAGGCTAGGCTAAAAGCCATGTGAGAGGGAGTAGTTTTTTCCAATGGAAGGAGAGAGAGAGAGAGAGGAGGAGGAGAGAGAAGGCCTTGGGATTTTGATGCTCTTATTGGCCAACAAGGCAGCCACCATGACCCATTTATGACAAAAATTATAAGCCCATGGTAAGCTTGTTAAGGAAAGAGAGATGGAGAGAGAAATGGACTTTTTAGGGGGGTTTGACCAAAAGTCAACCAAGGGTGGGTCCCCCCATGGGGTCAAAGTCAAAATAGGTCAAAGTCATCGAGGGTCGGGTGAAAGTTGGGGTGTCGTATCATAATTGGTGTGCGCATGCTTTTTGATGCACGAATGTGCTTGATTTGACCACGTGTTGGAACCCCAGTTTGGATTTGGGCAAGGACTACTATTAGTATTTCTTAGAATGACCCAACATGTAAAGTCTAGGGTCATAGGTTTTCCAGGGTCAAATTCAACAACACCAACTTAGACTATCAGTACTCCACTTCAGAAGACTTTAGAGACAGAAGACCTCAAAGGAAAATCAATTAAAATGAGTGCAGGAAAGTCGTTCGACGATAGCTGAACTCAGCTCGACGATCGTCGATCTCAGATCGACGAAATCATAGTTCCCTCTCTGAGTTGAGCTCGACGAAAGTCTAGCTGAGATCGACGAACTATGATCTCATATCAGAAGTTAAGCTCGACGAAGGACTATCTCAGTTCGACGAACTTGGAGCTCAGATTGGCAAGTATATTTTTAGCTCGACGATCTTGGAGCTCACCTCGACGAAGGAGAATTCTTATCTCGATGAACTTGGAGTTCAGGTCAATGAAAACATTGCTGATTTCGACTAACTCTTTCTAGGTTCTATTATACTCTTCTTCTCTGTAGTTTCTCAGTTCGACTATCAGTTTGATTTCAAGTTCTATTATATTAAGACAGTAATGCTCTGATATTTAATGCTCAATATTCTCAAGAATATAGTCGTTCCGGGCAGCATTAATTATGGTTTTCACAGAGTTATTGCTCTACCATATTCAATGGGACAGTTAGGGAAATACATTCAAGACAAAAATTAGCCGTTCAAAACCAGAATTTCTACAGAGGATTTCAGGAAACAATTTAAAAATTCAAATGGTCTTGAATCTTAAAATATATAAAGTGATTTTCCTTCAGAAGATAATATAGATAGAGATACACAAATCAAAAATAACAATCACAAGAGAAAGTGAAAAAGTATTAGCAGACAGTGAAGAACAATACAGCTTTCATACACTCAGTGTTCTTCATCTGCTTCAGGCTTTCAAGAGACAAACAATCAAAATCAGTCTAAAAGCTTGAAGAGCAACATCATTTGAAGGCCTACACCCTGAAGCAAAGTTTCCACTCCTGATCAAACTCATAAAACTCAGGGGGAGCTTTGACAACATCAGATCCACTAGTCTTCTCTCAGATTATTGACAGAGAAGAACATCTTCAACTTTTTGTTTATTTCATCCAATTGTGTACAGGGTTTTAAATATCTTCAAAAGTTAGAATTTTTGTTGTTAAGCCTCCTAATCAAAAGACTTAGATTTGTTTTTGGGCACCTAATCAAAAGCTCAAAGGGTTGCTAGATCTCCCTTAGAAAATAGATCTTATGGTGGCAAGGCACCTGAGCAAAAACCTGTGGTGGCAGGACATCTGATCAAAAACCTATAGTGGATTCCTAGCAGGGTGGTAGAAGAGTGGATGTACCCAGGTTTATTGGGGAACCACTATAATTCTTGTGTCGTCTGTGTTGATTATTTCTGTGTTTGTGTGATGTGATATTTCCTGTTTTATACTTATATATATCACTTTATTTTAATCCGCTATAAAAACCAGTAAATCATTTTAATACTCTATTCACCCCCCTCTAGAGTAATCATAAGATCTATCCCTAACTTTCAATTGGTATTAGAGGGTCGTTTCTTGGTTGTACATGCTAACACCTGAACCAAAAGATCTGATAGATCTTATTTTTATCTATATTTTCTATCATGGCACAAAACAAGGAATTTTCAAGCACTAGACCTCCAGTGTGCAACTTAAGTAAGTTTGCACTTTGGAAGGCAAGAATTAAACTTTATATGAATTCCATTGATTAAGATATCTATAATTCAATTTTCTCAGGCCCCCCTACTCCATCTACAACAGCCACTACAAGCACCAGTGTTGTTCCACCACCTGAGTGGACAAAGGCTCAAAAGAAGCTGAAAGTTTCATATGCCAAAGCAATGAACATCCAGGCTGAAAATATGTCTGATGACATATTCCAAAAATTTGCTGAATGCACTTCGACCAAGGATATCTGGGATTCCTTAAAGGAGATGGTTGCAGGATCTGTAGATGAGAGAAATGACAGAAAAGCCCACTTGATTTCTCAATATGAGAATTTCAAGAAGGGAGAATCTTAATCAGTTGCTGAGATGTACACCAGACTCAACCTCATCATCAATGAGCTGAAAACTCTAGATAATGACATCTCATTGACAGAAGTCAATGACAAGATCCTTGTGTGCTTTCCTAGTACATGAGACTCTAGGATCTGGCCAATCAAGGAAGCCATAAGCTTGAATGAGATCTCAACAAAGACCTTTTTGGGAAAGCTCAAGTCTTATGAGCAGCTTATCAAGACAAGGGAAGCTGAATAAGTGGCTTCACCTTCAGTAAGGAAAGAGAAAAGCATAGTTTTTCAGGCTACAGATAAAGAAGAATCTCTTCCAGCAAATGAAGATCTCATGAGTCTTCTAGCCGAAAGATTCTACAAAATGGCCAAGAAAGACTTCAGGAGAAGGTCTTCTAGAAATGAAGACAAACCTAAGTATGAAAAAAACCCCACTAAAGAAATTGTTTGTTATTGGTGCAGGAAACCTGGACACATATTGCCAGAATGTCCTGAGAAGAAGAAAGAAAAGAAGAAGGAAATAAAATCAAAGAAGCACTCCAACAAATCCTCTTCCAACAAATACAGGAAGAAAGAGAGAGAGGATTTGTAGCTGAGACATGGAGTGACTCAGATTCAGACTCTTCATCCAGGTCCAGTGAGGATGAAGAAGAAGCAAAAGATAAAGAGATCTATATGATGGCAATCAATGCATCATACAACAACTCTGAGTCAGAATTAGAATAAGAGGAAGACTAGGTAATCTCTACCTTTGATTTTACTTCTGATCAATTCAAATTAGACTTTAAATTATTATGTAAAGATTTAATTAAATGTGAGAAGGAAATCAAACTTCTCAGAGAAAAATTAATTGAACTTGATAATTTTTCTTCAGAAAATTCAAAACTTAAAGAAGGCTTAAAAACTGCTTCAGAACAAATATTATCTTTAGAAAGTAAACTAAATGAGGCTAAAATATTTGAAGAATCCCTTAATGGGAGAAGTATCAAATTGATGGACATCACAAACACAGTGAATGCTAGATTAAATAACAAACTAGGCTTGGGTGCTTCATTAAGTCAGCCTTATATTCTTGAGAAAAATATATTATCTAAACCCATGAATTTCATTTCTGCAAAAGAAAAAGGAAAAGAAGTTTTACAACTTACAAATAAAAATACTTAAATCTTACTAAAGAATAAATCAAAGAAAAATAAAAAATCTCATAAAAATAATGTTCAACAAAATTCGTCGAACAGAGATCGACGATCGTGGAACGCATGAAATGAGTATTATCATTATGTGAATCGAGATCGACGAAATCAATACTTTTCGTCGAACTCAGATCGACGAACTCAACTAAATTCATCGAACGCAAATTTTCAAAATAGAAATTTTAATTTTTATCAAACTAATAATCAGAAACCAAAACATGTTAATCCTTTTACTTAGTGGATAATCCCTCCTAGGAGATATCATCAATTAGGTTATAAGGATCAACCTGATTGTTCTAATTTTTCCACTAATTGTTTTGAAAGAAATCAATGACCCAAGATAACCTGGGAGGTGAAGAACTATCCTACTACAGAGGAACAGTGGTATTTGGATAGTGGTTGTTCAAAATATATGATAGGTTCAAAGGCAAACCTAAGTGACTTTAAAGCAAAGCTTGGACCCAAAGTGATCTTTGCAGACTCCAATTGGTTACAAATAGAAGGATATGGAAATGTCAAGAATGGAGCAGTCACATTCAAAAAGGTAGCTTATGTGAATGGACTGAAGCATAACCTCATATTCATAAGTCAACTATGTGATAAAGGTTATCAGGTAACTTTTAACAAGTCTTTATGCTCTATTATTTCTGATAAAAATAAAATTATTTTAACAGGTATTAGATAATGAAACATATACTTAGTTAATTTCAATTCAGCTAAATAAAAAATTTGCTTATTTAGCCAGATTAGTAAAGCTAGTGAACTATAACATAATAGACTATGTCATGTAAACCTTAGGACAATAGCTAAATTATCTAAGGACAACCTTGTTAGAGGACTAACTTCTGGTCCCTACAAGAAGGAAAGACTCTGCAGAGCTTGTCAATTAGGCAAGCAAATTAAAAATAGTTTTAAATCCATTAATAAAAGTGATTGACCCAGAATCTTGTACTTGCTACATATGGAACTTTTTGGACCTATTGCAGTACAGAGCTTGGGAGGGAATTCATATACCTTAGTGATTGTTGATGATTTTTCTAGATTCACTTGAGTTTTTCTTTCTGAAAAACAAGCCAGATAACTTTAAAGTTCTTACAGACTTTCTGAAGAGTATATAGATTGAGTACTATACTCAAGTTACATTGATCAGCAGTGATCATGACACTGAGTTTGAATCTCTTCTCATGCAAGAATTCTGTGAGAAGGAAGGTATCATACATTGTTTTTCTGCTCCTAGAACTCCTCAACAAAATGGGTTAGCTGAAAGTAAAAATAGAACCCTGATTGAATCTGCAGGGACATTACTTGCAGATGCTCACTTTCCCCTATCCTTTTGGGAAGAGGCAGTAAGCACAACAAATTATGTTCTGAATAAAAGTCTAATTCATAAACTTAAGGGTAAGACCCCCTATGAATTACTTAAAGGGAAGAAACCTAAAATAAATTATTTTAAAGTATTTAGTTATATATGTTATATTCACAATAATGACAAGAAATATCTTAGAAAGTTTGAAGCCAAAGCTGCAAAGGAAATTTTTCTTGGATATTCCCAAGTCAGCAAGGCTTATAGGGTTTATAACAAATCATCATTAAAAATGGAAGAATCTGTACATGTAACTTTTTATGAGACTAACATGTTTTACAAGGAGAATGATTCTTCTACCAGAGACTCTTTACAGGTAATATATTTGTGTGAGAAGTTGGATGATTTAAACCTAACCCAAGAGGTTACATTGCATCCTTCTCCACAGATTGATGAAGACAGTGAAGAAGAAATTGTTGAAGCAATTGAACCCACAACAGCAGATGTAATTCCACAAGAGGAATTAACTTTACTAGCTGATGATGTACCAACTCTACCCACTGATCTTGTCACACTTAAAGATCATCTCATATCTCAAGTGATTGGAGACATATCAGTTGGTGTGTAAACAAGGCATCAACTCAATCATGATCAGATGTATGCTTGCTTTCTTTCTCAGATTGAACCTCAATCCATAAAAGATGCAGAGCAAGATCTCCACTGGATTATTGCAATGCAAGAGGAACTCAATCAATTTAAGAGGCGTAGAGTTTGGGATCTAGTTCCAAGACCCAAAGACCATCCAGTAATTGGAACTAAATGGATATTCAGGAACAAGTTTGATGCTCAAGGAGCAATTGTGAGGAACAAAGTCAGATTGGTAGCCCAAGGCTATTCACAGGAGGAAGGCATTGATTATGACCAGACCTTTTCTCCTGTTACAAAGCTAGAGGCAATCAGAATTTTTCTTGCTTATGCAACATATCAGAAATTCAAAGTTTATCAAATGGATGTCAAGAGTGCATTTCTCAATGGAGAACTCAAAGAGGAAGTGTATGTTGAACAACCACAAGGTTTTATTTCTTCAACTCATCCCTTTTATATTTTTAAATTTGCATAAAGCTCTCTATGGTCTAAAGCAAGCTCCAAGAGCTTGGTATGAAACCTTAACTAGCTTTTTTCTAGAGCATAAGTTCATTAGAGGCATTGTAGATAGGACTTTATTTATCAAACATCATAAGGATAAAATTTTGCTAGTCTAAATATATGTAGATGATATAATATTTGGCTCTACTGATTCCAAACTTTACAAAAGGTTTTCTGACCTGATGCATTCAAAGTTTGAAATGAGTGGCATGGGTGAACTATCCTACTTCCTTGGTCTCCAAGTGAAGCAATCCCCTGATGGTATCTTTATATCCCAATCTAAATATGCTAAGGAGCTACTTAAAAGATTTGGGATGTCTGATGCCTCAGCAATGAAAACACCCATGACCTCCAATGCTGCAGTTGATACTGATGAACAGGGACAAACCAGTTGATCAAAAAGCATATAGGGCTACTGCTGGGTCCTTATTATATCTTACAGCAAGTCGGCCTGATATCATGTTTGTTACATGTATTTGTGCTAGGTTTCAAGTAAATCCCAAAGAATCTTACCTAATTTTATTAAAAAGGATTTTGAGATATATAAAAGGTTGTCCAAATCTAGGACTTTGGTATCCAACAGAGTCAGAATTTGACTTAACTGGATTCTTAGATTCTGACTATGCTGGATGAAGACTTGATAGGTAAAGCACATCAGGAACTTATCAGTTTCTTTATGATAGGCTTGTGTCCTGGTTTTGCAAGAAACAGACATCTGTGTAAACATCAACTGCTGAAGCTGAGTACATGGCAGCTGGTAGTTGCTGCTCACAGATATTATGGATTCAAAATAACTCCTGAATTATGGTTTAAACTTAAATAATTCAAATATCTTTTGTAATAATAACAGTGCTATTTCAATTGCACAAAATCCAGTGTTGGATAGTAGAACTAAGCATATAGAAATTAGACATCATTTCATTAGAGATTGTGTGGACAAAAATAAAATTAACCTTATTTTTATCTCTACTGATTTACAAAGAGCAGACATCTTCACCAAAGCATTGGATGAAAAGAAACACCTGTTCTTCTTAAATCAGCTAGGTATGATTAATGGAGAAGGTTTAATTTGATTTTTGTCTGAGGTCGAAGAATTGTCACCATTCGTCGAATGGAGATCAACGATCTATGAACTCTTCTTGAGATTTTTCGTCGAACGGAGATCGATGAAATCTCTTCGTGAACGTTTTCGTCGAACGGAGATCGACGGTTTTGCTTCAGAAAATTTTTTCGTTGACCGGAGAATGACGAACTGTTTTCCCGCTCTTCAAACTAAGATCGGCGCTTTTATTTCTTCATGAAATTTTTTCCTCGACCAGAGTTCGAAGATTTTTCTTTTGCGTCGGACGGAGTTTGCCGTTTCATCTTCTAAAAACCTATAATTAGGCTTTCATCGAACTCAATCCCATGCTTTCCAGTTCTCTTGTACTTGATCTTTTGTTTTTTCAGGAATGGCGATTTCAGCGGCGACCCTCTCTAGAATGAAGTTTGATGCAGGATTCGACATTGACATCGACTCTTTCAACCACTAATCAAATCTTCAAATATATACTTCAGTTATTCGAGGCTCCTCAGTTGAGAAAGTTCATGACCCTAAGGATCAAGCTTCTAGTATAAGAAATCAAAGAATGGGTTTTCACAGCAACATTTCCAGAACAAACCTCCATCTCTGGTCATCAGGTTTTTCTTACCTCGGATATTCTAACATAAGTTTTTGGTTTTGTAAATGGGGAAGATGATTTTGAATTATCTAGCAATGAGTTCTTGGCTGATGTGATTGGAAAAGTCATCTTGGGCAAGCACTCTGCCCTTGACTACATTACCAGGCACCAATTCCTTTTGATGAGTGCCCTGGTTAATCATAAATCGGTGAACTGGGGTAGTATTTTGTTTGATTTAATTAAAAAGAAAATCAGTAAAAAGAATGTGAGTTTTGGAAGAGTTCTGGGCATCTTCCTCCAGGCAAAGGTGCCAGAACTGTTGGTCTCCCAGACCATCTTTATCAATGCCTCTAAGAGGCTTACCTCTGCTCTCATTGGCAGATGGGAGATTGTAATCCCAAAGCCCTCTAGGGCTTCTTCTTCCAGGATAGCTTCAAAGGACACCAGGGCTGAAACAGCCACTCTCTCAACCCCTGAAGAAGCTCCTGCTCCTCCCTCTCCTGCTCATATACTATCCACTTTTTTTACAGACACACCTTCTACCTCCATCCCTCCTGTTTCACCATCTCAACATCCATCTCCTCCTCAATCACCTCAACAGTCACTTTTTGCTGATATTCCATCCACTTCTACTCTTCCAGATCAACCTCTCTCATTCCCTACCTTCAATCTACTCTCATCTCCATCTCCTCAACCCTCTCCACAACATTCACCTCTTCAAGATGAACTTCCTGATACAATCCCTCAACATATTCCACCAACATTCCCAACCTTCCAACATTCAGACCTACCTCAAGCACTCTCCATCTGTTCCAACTGTGGTCACCAATCCACCTATACCCCCTCTACTCCTGATCCACTATATCTAGACTTCTCTGACATTGCTAATGATCTTCTTCAATTCATCACTCCCTCTCTTAAGAAGCTCATAGCTGAGGTTGTTGCCCCGCTCACTGCTTCTATTTCCCTTCTAACTGCTTAGCTTACTTCCTCCTCTATCCCTTCTTCTGGGGGTCTGGGTTCAGGTCTCTTTGAAATCAGGCAGGGGGAGATGTCCAATGAAGAAGGTCCTCCATCAGCAACAACAGTAGCAGCAGCAATAGCAACGATAGTAGTAGAAATTCCAGCAACAGAAATAGTTGATCTTCTTGATTTTGATACTGAAATGATTTGTTTAGAAGAAGAGTCAGTTGATACAGCAATGATCACTATTGGTGATTTTATCATTAATCTTACAGTTAACATTCATTCATTACCTCATTCTTTTGATACAGTTTATAGCAGAAATATACTAGTTGATACAGTATCTGATTATTCTAAAGCAATTGTCTGTTATTCTGCTCAAGTTGATTCTTCTGTGTTTGAAGAAATTAGAAATAGTTTCTGTATTATTTCTTCCAGCATTTCTGTTATAGAGCCAAATGCTTTCTTTCCTCCAACTTATGCTTGGGCTGAGTCCCCCATGCAAGACCTTGATGAAATTATGTTTCAAGATATGGAAGCAAAAAGTGACAATATTCAGGCTCAAGTCATTATAGATATTGCATCTAAAGAGCCAGAAGTTCAAGCTATAAATCAAGCTGATTTGTTTAAGCAAATTGATGAGTTATATGATAATCCTGCTAGTGATTCTGATAATGATGATGATGATTCATAAAATTTTGGTTCTAAGAAGAGAAAAGCCAAGAAGAAGGCTCCAGCAAAGGCTGCACTAATACAAAATCCAACAGCAGATACTCCCTACTATATTCTACACAATATTACACTCACTCCAGATTCCCCTTACTAGATGAGACTGTCTAAGAATGAGCAAAAGAGAAGAAAGAAGATAAAGAGATACAATTCTCCTCCTAAGAAGTATTGGAGAGGACCTCCTCCTCCTCCTCCACCTGCAGCAGGATCAGCAGGCAATGTTTCTCAAGCTCAAAGGTATGCTTCTTATTCTTATCAATCAAGACCTATTCCTAGCAGTAAATAAAGACCTTCTAAGTTAGAAACTCAATAAGGCAGCCATCAAAAAAAAAAACAACAGCAGTAGTCTGATAGTCAAAGCAGCCAGCAAAAAGTTCAAGATGTTCAGAAAGAAGAATCAAGTACAGAGAGACCTCCCTCTTCTGCTTATGATCCAGAATTGGATCCCAACTATAGAATTGCCAGGTTCAATGAGCTGATAGCTCTATCTCAAATAAGGAAGGCCAAGGAAGAAGGAAAGGATGCCTCTCAATTCTCTACTATGTCTTCTTACAGGAAGAAAGAACTAGACAAATATCAGGTACAAAATCTTTTCAATGTTGATACCTATATGAATTTGCATCCTAAAGCTGTAGTGCCCAAAGCTGCAACTGTAAAAATTCTTGGTGCACAAGACATGAAGATGACCCAAAGAGAAGCAGAGGACCCAAAAAGGAAAATGGTTTTCACAAAACCTTCTTCAGATTCTTCAAAGAAAGACTCCTAATTTTCTGCCTACGCATTTTGAATTTTATTATTGTTGTATCATTTTTCAAAGCACAATTGTATATATATCTGTTGAATGTTTTATTTCTGTTAGATATATTTTCTTGCTTTATTCTTTGTAAATAGTATCCTCACCCAAATAGAGGGAGATTTTTGGAACCCCAGTTTGGAATTGGGCAAGGACTACTATAAGGATTGCTTAGAATAACCTAATATGTATAGTCTAGGGTCATAGGTTTTCTAAGGTCAAAGTCAGCAACACCAAATTAGACTGTCAGTACTCCACTTCAGAAGACTTTAGAGATAGAAGACCTCAAAGGAAAAGTAGTTAAAATGATTGCAGGAAAGTCGTTCAACGATAGCTGAACTTAGCTCGACGATCGTCGATCTTAGATTGACAAACTCAGAGTTCCTTCTCTGAGTTGAGCTCGACGAAAGTCTAGCTAAGATCGACGAACTATGATCTCATATCAAAAGTTCAGCTCGATGAAGGACTATCTTAGTTCGACGAACTTGGAGCTCAGATTGGCAAGTATATTTTCAGCTCGACGATCTTGGAGCTCAGCTCAACGAAGGAGAATTCTTAGCTCGATGAACTTGGAGTTCAGGTCGACGAAATCATTGCTGAGTTTTACTAACTCTTTCCAGGTTCTGTTCGACTATTCTTCTCTGTAGTTTCTCAGTTCGACTATCAGTTTGATTTCAAATTCTATTATATTAAGACAGTAATGCTCTGATAATTAATGCTCAATATTCTCAAGAATATAGCCGTTCCGGGCAGCATTAATTATGGTTTTCACAGAGTTATTGCTCTACCATATTCAATGGGATAGTTAGGGAAATACATTCAAGACAAAAATTAGCCATTCAGAATTCCAAAATTTCTGTAGAGGATTTCAGGAAACAATTTAAAAATTCAAATGGTCTTGAATCTGAAAATATATAAAGTGATTTTCCTTCAGAATATAATACAGATAGAGATACACAGATCAAAAATAACAATCACAAGAGAAAGTGAAAAAGTATTATCAGACGGTGAAGAACAATACAACTTTCATACACTCAGTGTTCTTCATCTGCTTCAGGCTTTCAAGAGAAAAACAATCAAAATCAGTCTAAAAGCTTGAAGAGCAACATCATTTGAAGTCCTACACCCTGAAGTAAAGCTTCCACTCCTGATCAAACTCATACAACTCAGGGGGAGCTTTGACAACATCAGATCCACTAGTCTTCTCTCAGATTATTGATAGAGAAGAACATCTTCAACTTTTTGTTTATTTCATCCAATTGTGTACAGGGTTTTAACTCCCTTCAAAAGTTAGACTTTTGTTTGTTAAGTCTCCTGATCAAAAGACTTAGATTGGTTTTTGGGCACCTGATCAAAAGCTCAAAGAGTTGCTAGATCTCCCTTAGAAAAATAGATCTTATGGTGATAGGGTACCTGAGCAAAAACCTGTGGTGGCAGGGAACCTAATCAAAAACCTGTAGTGGATTCCTACCAGGGTGGTAGAAGAGTGGATGTACCCAGGTTTATTAGGGAACCACTATAATTCTTGTGTCGTCTGTGTTGATTATTTCTGTGCTTGTGTGCTGTGATATTTCCTATTTTATACTTATATATATCACTTTATTTTAATCCACTATAAAAACCAGTAAATCATTTTAATACTCTATTCACCCCCTCCCCCTCTAGAGTAATCATAAGATCTATCCATCACTTTCATCACGAATTGAACACCCATCATCGAGACTGGCCGGGACCAACTTTGTTAACTATGTATTGACCATATGAATCCAATGCCACTAACCGGGGTCAAATCAGAGTTCGTTTCTTAAATATTCAAAATCTACACGTCGCGACGCGCTAAAACAGTCAAAATGCTTATAATAATCGTTAGGCTTCTAATTGTAACGAAACGATTTTCAATACATTCGTATTGACTATACAAAGTCGTAGAATCTGACAGAACTCAAATTGGACTTCTCTAGGTCAATATTCAAAAATCTCGTTTTTGCGACGTTCTACGAGGAACGGCCATATCCATCATATGACCTCAGAGTTTGACCGAATGAGTTCCGATGTGCTTGTATTTACTATACGAGGTCACAAGAACTGATAGAACTCAAATCGGAGTTCTCTAGCTCGATATTCAAAATCTCGTATTCGCGACGTTCTACGAGGAACGGTCATATCCACCATATGACCTCAGAGTTCAACGGAATGAGTTCTAATGTGCTCATATTTACTATACGAGGCCACAAGAACTGACATAACTCAAATCAGAGTTCCCTAGCCTCTATACCTTGCCTAGGGTTGCCTCCTACTGGGTCACGGGTAGAGGTTCAGGTCACTTTTATTGGGCCCATTAGGGTTCTGGTGGCCCAATAAAAGTCGGGATGTTACAATGCCCACATCCTTTCTAGCTCAACTCAGAGGTATGTTTGATGAGAAAATGAGGAAAATTGAGCTATATGTGTATGACTCCATCAAAGAATTGAGAAATGACATCTCAACTAAAATTTCTTCTGTTAAACTTGAAGTAAAATTGCTGAAATAGAATACTATCAAGTTCTTTGCCATGGCAGCTCCAACTGTGGACTATACTGCTAACAAGTTTGATGAGATAGTGAAAAGGTAGAATGACATAATAGATAATCAATGCATTACCACTAAAACATGAAAATGGTTCATGAAGTAACCAAGTCCATCATAGAAGGGAACAAGATTATACTGGAAAGGAGAATTGATGCATGCACCCAATTCCTAGATGATCATATGCCACAGGTAAAGAATGTTGTCACTACATGAGTAAATCATTTGTCTCACAGGACCACTTCCTTAGGCAAAGAAGTCTCTGAAGAAGTCATAAAAGGGGGAGAGGTCAATGATAAAAGCCAGTGTAGATCATGCTATCTGGAATTCAAATGTAATCAGAGAAGCATTGGGTCTTGAACCGATCAAATATGATGATCCTGAGATTCACAGAGATGTTGATGGGTCTAAATATGTTGGTGATGTTCCTGCCTTCTGTCCCACCACTCAACAGTTGTCAAAGGCAAAACAGTTGCAGATGAAGAAGAGGAAGCTAGACAAAGCAAGAAAAGACATAGAGAAGAGATGTAAACCAGACCTGTTTTTGAACTGCGAAGTCCACAGTCAAGAACTATCATACTGTTTGCCTGGGATCAAATCAAGGAGAATAAGACCGATAGAGCTAAACTTATAAGCTCTATTGAATGAGCCAAGTATGAAAGACATAAAGAAATCAGAAGAAAATTCAAAAGAGACAAGAGAGATTGTACTATTTAGATAGATATCCCAGAACCCTGCAGATATTATCCAAAGCCTTATAGTTACTTTGAGAGACAAATACAAAAGGAGAAAGATGCTAAGGAAAAGATGGGAAAGAAATCAGGGGGGCATAGTAATTAAGGAACCTAATACTTAGCAATGTTATATTTTTTGGTTTCTGAAGGACTTTTAAAAATGAGTATGTTTATTGTAGTCATATTATATCATTTGACTGTTATGCTGATTGATATATAAAATAGTTTGTTGCATTGAGTTTGTGCTTAAATATTGCCGTTTCTTATCACTTATTTTGTAGTGGTGTATATCATTGATTGGGTTTCTGACTTCTTTAAATATGGGGAGATTGTTGGGTACATTGACCACAATGTCCCAGATTTGAAGAAGACCTACAAGTCACAATATACATAAACTTATATTTAATATATATATAAGTTTACATGTGCAGTATATTGGTATTTATATGATTAGACAGGCTAAGCATATCAGAAGTATAGTTGGAAAGATGTCAGCATGGCCAAGGAAGTCAGGAAAATGACTAAGTACAAAAGCATTGAGTGATGAACCTTCACTCAACACAGGAGGTCAAAAAGCATTGATAGTTGAACTCTCACTCAAAGCCTTAGTGGAGAAGCTCCAAAATAAGTCCAAGTACAAATGCGTCGAGTGAAGGACATACACTAGACCCCTTCTCAAAGGAAAATAGACTAAGTATAAATGCATTGAGTGAAAGACTTACACTCAACACCATCTCAGTATATGTGTTAAAGGATAAATGCGTCAAGTGAAGAACCTTCACTCAACGCATCAAAGATAGAAAAAATTTGGCTAAGTACTAATGCGTCAAGTGAAGAGCCTCACTCAACGCCTCTACATCCAACAAAAAATTGGCTAAGTACGAATGCGTCAAGTACGAACGCCTCTGCATCAGATAGAAATTTGGCTAAGTTCTGCATCAGATAGAATTTTGGCTAAGTACAAATGCATCGAGTTAAGGACATTCACTCAACACTTCTGGAGTTAACTGTAAAAGCTCAGATTTGCCGAGTCTTATGGGATAACTCAATGCCCGTATAGAATCAGAATTATTCTAAGTCCATTGGCGTCATGTCAAATCTGTTGTCAACATCCTTAATTCAAATTGACACAAATTGCGTGCTAAAAGACAAAGACTGCCGTATTTATTCGGCAGTGATATCCTGGAATGAATCAACTATTAAAGCCGGCCATGTCGCTTACCAAAGAAGGATATGGTTGTTGTTGCCGAGATATAAAAGGGAAGTGGAGAACATTTTTACAAGAACTTTTTGCCATTATTTTCAAAACCCTAATCTTGCAAAAAGTCGGCAGCAAAGCAGAACAAATTTCTTATCATCTTCAAGCCTGTCATTCTACATACAAAACATCTTTCTCAAGCTTGAAGAAGAAGAACTCTGCTAGTTACAATTCAGTATAGGTTGTATCAAACTTGAAGTATCATCTTCCTGTAGCTATTTTGAAGAAGGGTTGTCTGTAGGTTCAGCCAAAGAAGAAGACTCGGAGATTTTCTATTATGTCTATTTTCTCAAACCTTTATTCAATCTTGTAGGATCTCACTGAGATCTGAGTTGTAAGCCTATTTTATAAAAGCTGAGTGTAGGACTGTAAGCCGCATGATTTATAGGAGTGTGAATCACTATGAATTGTAGGATCCTGTATAGGATCTGAGATAAGGCTTGTGCCTGAGTTAGGATCTTGGTGGAGATCTGAGGTAGCAGATTAGTTGGGTCTCTGAGTTATAGGAGTTGGACGACTCTGAGTTGTAGGGTTATTCAACCTGAGGTAGGAGACAGGTGGTTGTCTCTGAGGTAGGACTATGAACAATCTTAGTTATAGGAGTGGTGTGCACTCTGAGTTGTATGATCCAGGGAAGGGATCTGAGGTGTAAGATCAGTTTGATCTGAGTACTGGAGGAGTTGGCCGAATCTATTTCACTGCTAGATAGGTGAAGGGGGAAAGTGTATATACCCTAGATAGGGGAACCATTATAAATCTCTGTATATTGTTTATATTCTTGAAAGCTAATCAACTAACATAAACACACATCTATATCTATTATCAAAAGGATTAAAAGATTTAAAAGAAATCTATTCACCCCCTTTAGGTGTTTAGCTACCCTTAAAAATACTTTCAGGTAAGTTTATGCAGAAATGAGCTATACAACCTATGTAGTCGAATTCATGTAGTCGAATTTGGACTTAGGAAAAGTTTATACAAAAATTAACTATGCAGGCTATGTAGTCGAATCCATGCAGTCAAATTTGGACTTAGGGTAAGTTTTTGTATAAATGAACTATACAACCTATGCAGTCAAATTCATACAGTTGAATTTGGACTTAGGATAAGTTTATGCAGTAATGAACTATGCAGCCTATGCAGTCGAATTTGGACTTAGAGTAAGTTTTTGCAAAAATGAACTATGCAGCCAATGCATTCGAATTCATGGAGTTAAATTTGTACTTAGGGTAAGTTTATGCAGAAATGAGCTATGCAACATATGCAGTCGAATTCATACAGTCGAATTTAGACTTAGGGAAAGTTTATATAGAATTGAGCTATGCAGTCGAATTTGGACTTAGGAAAAGTTTATGCAGAAATGAACTATGCAGCCTATGCAGTCAAGTTCATGCAGTCGAATTTTGACTTAGGGTAAGTTTATGCCGAAATAAACTTTGCAGCCCATGCAGTCAAATTCATACAGTTGAATTTGGACTTAGGGTTATGCTGCATATGTAGTTGAAATCATGCAGTCGAATTTGGACTTAGGGTAAGTTTATGCAGAAACGAGCTATGCAGCCTATGCACTCAAATTTATGCAGTCAAATTTGGACTTAAGGTAAGTTTATATAAAAATGAGCTATGCAATCTATGTAGTCGAATTCGTGCAATCAAATTTGGACTTAGGGAAAGTTTATGCAGAAATGAATTATGCAGCCTATGTAGTTGAATTTAGACTTGGGTAAGTTTATGATGAAATGAACTATGCAGCCTATGTAGTCAAATTCATGCATTCAAATTTGGACTAAGGGAAAGTTTAGGCAGAAAGGAACTATGTAGCCTATGCAGTCAAATTCATGGAGTCACATTTGGACATTGGGAAAGTTTATGCAGAAATGAACAATGCAGTCTATGCAATAAAATTCATGCAATCAAATTTGGACTTAGGGAAAGTTTATACAGAAATGAACTATGCAGCCCATGCAGTTGAATTCATGTAGTTAAATTTGGACTTAGGGTAAGTTTTTGATGAAATGAGCTATGCAGCCTATGCAGTCGGTTTCATGCAGTCGAATTTGGGCTTAATAAAAATCATGGATCAAGGAGTTGATTTTTTGGTTTTTAAGCAGGTTTTATATTTAGAATTTCTAGAAGTAAATTTCTAGTAGGTTTTGAATGTAAAATTTTCAGAAATTGAATCTTTAAGCAGGAGAAGAACAAACAATTTCTTAAGCTAATCTACACCCATACAACAAGTTTAAATAGAGAAACATAGAGGAATAGATGAAAAACAATTAAGGGAGAGAAAGCAAGGAGAGCAAAGACCACTTGCCTCAACTATAACCACAAGATATCAGCCTCACAGGCCCTCCACGCCAAGGATCAGCTCACATTCAGTCTCTGCAAGAAAATCTACAAAGATTTGGCAAAAACAACGATTAGGGCCACAAACCCTAATGCTAAAACCACAAGAAATGAAAATTACTTACCACGCACGCAAAGTGATTGAGGAGAACTTTTAGAATCTATGCTCTACCGGGAATTTCGAGCACTGGAGCTCTCAAATCCACGACCAGAAAGCCTCACGGTGAAATGAAAACCCCCTCTCTCACTCTCCCAGCCACGGGTAGCTTGAGGAAGAAGATGAAAGAAAAATGTGATGAGATATTATATTTAATTTAGGTGCATGGAAATTTGCCTTGTGAAGGAGGAGAATTCAAAAATGCCCAACTAGCTAGAGCCCAATACCAAGACAATAATTTAATGTCTTTGGTCATTCCCTAGGCTAAGTTTGACAAATTGAACCGAAATTAGAGATAAGAAATCTTCATTACTTAAGCTAGTTTTTTTTATTAAGGTTTAAGAAATCCGAAATTAGAGGTTAATTACTCATTAATTAAGTCTTGTTTTATCTTAGATTTAAGAAATCCAATTATTATAATTTAATCTTGAAATCTTAATTTCGACAAGTTCGAAATCGGATCGTCTTGACCAAACGGACGCGAAATTGCACAAACGACAACGCTCTGTTAAGTTCGCGCTAACGTAACGCCCTAACTCCAAATATTATTCAAATTAGAAGATTAAAATAAAATATCGGAAATTCAGGGGCGTTACACTACAAGCCACCAAATATAATGTTTAACAATCGTTATACATAAAATATTTGCACAAAATCAGGAATTGCCAGCAAGGAGGATTATTCTCATTCATTAGAGAATATTTGCAAGATTTTGAATTCTTCCTTAGTCAATTTTTGACAGTTGTTATTTATTCTAATTTAGGAATAATTCATATAGTCCCTTCTAGTTGATTGAAGAATTCCAGCCAACCTTCCTTTAGTCATTTGGAAATAGCCGGTTGAGGTTTCTTAATCTAGCAGTTGCCCAAGGAAGATTGACTAGCCATTAGAGAATTCAAATTCAACCTTTGTTCTCTCTGTCGGCCAAGCAAAGTATAAAAGGAGGACTTAGAGAATTGAGAAGAAGCTTTTTGATCTTCAACTCTTTGAGAAATACTTTAAAAGCACTCAATATTCACCTAGATTCAACATCTACAACTTTAATTTCCTATGAAAGAATTACTCATTGGTCATTCTTCAACTAGATATCATCTTCAACTACTACAAGTTCTCTTGATTAAGTCTGCTATTCCTAGAATATTTTTTAAGTGCTGATTAAGACAAGGAAGAAGAAGTCAACTGTGTGCGCTTCTAGTTGTAGATTCAAACTCTAAAGAGTTGTGTCATTTTTTCTGTATTCAACTATTCTGTAGGATCCTTGTAGGATCTAAGCTTGTAAGGTTCCTTAGAATTTGAGTGTAGCATCTGTTGTAGATATGAGTTTGTAGGGCTTGAGGAGAGCCTGAGTTTGTAAGGCTACTGGATAGCTTGAGTTGTTAGGCTTGTATTGAAGCCTGAGGTGTAGGACCTGTGTGAAGGTATGAGGTAGGGAACTTATGGTCCTGTGATTGTAAGATCTAAGGATCTGAGGAGAAACTTTGGAGATGTTTTGGCCTAAGCTAGCTCTCTACAATATAGATATAGAGGGAAAGTGGATGTACCCATTCTTGAGGAACCACTATAAATCTTGGTGTTCTCTTTGTTGTGTTGTCTTTCATTCTTGATAACCGCTTTCTCATTGTGTTCTAATAAAATAATCAAAGAAATCTTAAAACTTAGTAAATCACATATTCACCCCCTATAAGTGTGTAGTAACTCTCATCTTTCAAGTGGTATCATAGGTAGGTTGCTCATCAAGGCTTAACAACTGAACAAGATTTCGAGGGCTGTAAGATTTACAACACAATAGGCTCTAGAGAAAGTTACAAAGAACTAAGCTCCATGAAACATTCTATTTGTAGGAAGGAAAATTTTGGAATTTGTAAGTAGAGAGTTAAGCTCTACATGGAAGCTTCAGATCACAAAATATTTCTTACTATTAGAGAGAGACCCTATGTACCAATGAATATCTCTCCCTTAGATGCAAACCCAATAATTCCCAATAAACTCTCTGAGATGGCCAAAGATGAAGTCATCATGGCTACAATGGACAAGAGAGCAAAAAACATCATTATCGATGCAATTGATGATTCTACTTTCCAAAATCTTATTCATTGTAAGACTGTCAAAGAGATGTAGGACATTCTAATTGTCTATATGGAAGTGATAAAATAGGTCAGGGATGACATAAAATCCCTTCTCAATCAGGAGTATGAAGCTTTCAAACAGGAGAAGAAAGACAATATTTTTTTATTATTATGAGAAGTTTTTCAGAATAGTAAATGGTCTGAAGAATTATGGAAGAACTTTCTCAAACTATAAAATGAATGATAAGTTTTTGAGATCCTTGCACATGAAATGGGAAGTCAAGATTGTTGCCATTAGGGAAATATTGAACCCCAAAATTTGCTTGGAAAATTACTGTCCCATGAGCTTCACCTTAACACAAGGAAGAATAAAGAAGGGAATAGTAAGGATAGATCCATAGATCTGAAGGCTAATAGCTCCAGCAGAGGCAAGGAGAATCCCTTACCTTATCCAAGCAAAGCAGTAGTTTAGAAGAGTCTAAACTAAGTACTTCTGAGGAAGAGATATCGGAAAGAGAGTTGGCCTTGTTTATAATGCAGTTCAAGAAGATGATGAGAAGGGAGAAGCATTGGAACAATTCCAAATCCTCTCCCTCATCCAACTCCAGAAGACACAATCAGAGTTTTGATAAATCCAAAAAGAATCCCAAGAGGGATAGGTATGCCTCTAAACAGAATAAACAATTTAATGTTTATATTATTTATTATTATTGTAATAGGCCTGAGCATGTCATAGCTGACTGCCCAGTCAAAAGAAAGGATAAGAAAGGGCATAAGAAAGACAAACATCAGAAGGGTAAGAAGGCTGAAAGGAGACTCTTGTCCAAGAAGGAGAGAAACTTGAGTGATAGTTACACCATCTCTTCTAGATCTGAAGAAGAAGAAACCTATGTAGGGCTGATTGCACTATCTGAGGAGTTAGCACCTGCTGGTGCCCAGACAGGCATCAAGGCTCCTCTATCATCCCTTGAAAGTGATGATGAAGATGTGGAATATAGCTATGGAATGCTGGCTCTAGATGATCAGAAGAATCAGGATGACTCTCATCGTGATAAGGTAAACTCTAAATCTATCTTGTCTAATTCAGATTATGAAACTGGTGTTGAGTCAGAGGCCACTTCAACATCATAAAATGAAGAGGACTCTGAACCAGAGAATTCTTATGATGAAATAGTGGAAAAGTATGGGGCTCTCATGAAAGCTTTGGGAAAGAGCAGGAAGCTTTTTAAGAAGCTAGTTTAAGTGCTTGAACTCCTCAGACCTCTGAAGGGTCGGCTTGAGGAAAAGTTGGAGAATATTAATCAAATGAACTCAAAAATTATTGAGATCAAGTAAATTTTTGATGAGAGAGATGAGCATGTGTTATAAAAAGAAAGAATCATCAAAAAAATTAGAACTAAACTCCTCAAGGAAAGGGAACTTATGGCAAAATACTCTAAGCCCCGAACTATTCTCTTTATCATAGACACCTTCTCTGCACCATACAGAAATGGTGTAGGATATAAGAAGAGGAATAAGAGGAGAACTAATGCCAAAGTTTAGGCACCCATGCAACCTATAAATTTCAAAAAGGTTCTCTTAGCCTCAAATAGCTATGACCTGGAAAGTATCTATGGACACTGGAAAAATAGATGTTCCATTAGTGGAACTAAAGATGTGCACTGCGAGAAAAGTGCCCTCAAGGCATATCATGAAGAGGTCGAGATGAAGGATCATGGGCCCTTTGTGTTTGGTGTCAATACAAGCAACATTGAGAATGGCAGTGGTTCTAATAAGGGAAAAGCATAAAAGGGTAAGACTGTGGTTGTGAAGTCACCACCTGCACAACACCACAAGCCATTCAAAGATTCATATGCAATCTCTTGCAAACAGACTTTTGATCCAAGGAGGACACATCCAACTCCTGCTGTGAGCACCAAGAGAAGGTATAACAGATTTGAGTGCCGATATTGTGGGAAGGTTGGACACTTTGCCATTGATTGTTGGTTCAACCTAACTGTCCAAAGAACACTCCCTGATAGACCAACACCTAGACCTGGACAATTCCACAGTGCACCTCTACCAGGTCTAGGGTTAAGGCAAGGTGCAAATGCTAACAAGTATTTAGGACCCAACAATATTTGGGTACCTAAGAAAAAGTAATCTCTTTTGCAGGGATGTCTAAAGGCCAACCAAACTCTTATTTGGTACTTGGACAGTGGATGTTTCCGGCATATGACTAGAACAAGAAGTCTTCTAACAAACTACTCTTCAGTTGAATATGGACCCAAAGTCATCTTTGGAGGCTCTGACAGAGGAAAGACTAAAGGATATGGTAAAATCTCTAATGACATAGTCACCATCTCAAGGGTAACTTATGTTGAAGGATTGCAATACAATCTGATAAGCATAAGTTAACTATGCAATCTTAGTTATGTCATTGTCTTCCACAAAGATGAGTGCCTGATTAAGAAGTCTGAAGAGACCATACTAACCGTCACTAGGAGTGAAAATATTTATTGTTTAAATTTCCTTTGTATCAATTCAGAATCTTTTATATGTCTCATAACTGAGAATAGAGCATCACTCTGTATGCAATGGAATAAGAGACTGACTCACCTCAACTATAGACTGTCAATAAGATGTTATAAGAAAACCTAGTTTGAGCTAGCCCATAGTGGAAATGTGACCATGATAGTCCTTGTTATACATGCCAAATGGGCAAGAAAACCAAGGGCTCATTCAAACCCTTTGGGGTTAAGGACTCCATATGTGTTTATACTTATTGCACATGGACTTGTTTGGTCTTATGCCAATTCATAACTTAGAAGGAAAGGTCTATACCTTTGTGGTTGTTGATGATAACTCAAGGTTCACATGGATGTTCTTCCTCAAACAAAAGTTAGATACACTAGAAACCTTCACCAATTTTATTAAGCAAATTCAGAATAAAATAGGCAGTTTTGTGGCCAAGATCAGAAGTGATCATGGGATTTAATTTCAAACAGTGTCATGGCTAAATTATGTGAAAGCTTAGGTATCTTTCAGGAGTTTTCACCTCCTAGAACTCCACAAAAAAATGGAGTTACAAAAAAAAGGAATATAACCCTAATTAAAGTATGTAGAACCATACTGAGTGACTCCTCACTCCAAGAATACTTCTGGGTTGAGGCTGCCAACACAGCTTGCCATATTTAGAATAGGGCCTTAATCAATAAGACTGACAATAAGACTCCTTATGATCTTGTGAAGGGGATAAAACCAATCCTGGCCTAATTCAAAATCTTTGGAAGTAAGTGCTTTGTACTAAACAATAGGAAGCATTTTCTGACCAAGTTTGCTGAGAAAGACTATAAGAGAATTTTTATTGGATATAACTATCATAGTAGAGCCTACGAGATATTCAACAAAAAGACTAAAGTGGTAGCAGAGTCAATTCATGTTGTATTTGATAATACTAACCTTATCTACAAGGGTTGGTCTAGTTCTTCTAGTATTTTAGGTATAGAGAAAAGACTGGAGAATGCAACCATCAATGAACAAGGGACATGAGGTGAACAAACCTCGCCCAATAAACTGATCAAAGATGGACGCAACTTTAACACAGATGAGAATGACACTACTGAAAGGACAGAACTTCCTACAACCCAACCTGAACCTGAAGAATAGGAGTATACATATGTGTTGCCAAATGCTACAAGACATTTAAAGGACCACCCTCAAACTCAAATTATTAGTGATCTGGATCTAGAAGTACATACCAGAAGAAAGACCATAAATGAAGTGCTTCACCTAAGCTTTCTCCCTCAGGCAGAGCCAAAGAAGTTTGATGAGTCCAACACATATCCTTCCTGGATCTTGGCTATACAAGAAGAGCTTGAACAATTCAAGAGATGCAAGGTCTAGAAGCTGGTCCCCATGCCTCTCAACCATAATATCATAGGGAAAAAGTGAGTGTTTAGAAACAAGCTGGATGAACAAAGAGTAATAGTCAAGAACAAGGCAAGAATAGTAGCATAAGGATACAGATAAGAAGAAATGATAGACTTTGACCAGACCTTTGCACCAGTGGCAAGATTAGAAGCTATAAGGTTGTTTTTAGCATATGCAGCTCACAAAGGATTTAAAGTTTATCAAATGGATGTGAAGACTGCCTTCCTCAATGAAGGCCTAAAAGAGGAAGTATATGTAGAACAACCTCCAATATTTGTAAATTCATCTCCTCCAGCTTATGTTTACTACTTAAGAAAGGCTTTATATGGTCTTAAACAAGCACCCGGAGCCTGGTATGAGACCTTGTCTATCTTCCTTATTTAAAACAAATTTTCAAGAGAAAAGATAGACAATACATTATTCCTAAGGGAAATTAAAGATACAATTTGTTAGTGTGAATCTATGTTGATGACATCATCTTTGGATCTACAGATGATAACATTTGCAAAAAGTTTACTAAACTTATGCAAGAAAAATTTGAAATGAGTAGCATGGGAGAGATGAAATACTTCATAGGGCTCCAAGTGAAGCAATCTGAAGATGACATTTTTCATCTCACAGACCAAGTTCACAAAAGAGCTAATTAAGAAGTTTAGAATGGAGAATACAACCTCTATGGGAAGTTCAATGAGCTTTAATGTATCTCTAGACAAAGATGAGAATGAGAAACCCTTTAATAAAACCATGTATAGTTGCAAGATTAGATCTCTGCTCTACCTTACTGACAATAGACTAGACATCATGTTCTCCACATGTGTTTATACTAAGTACCAAGTGAACCCTAAGGAATCTCACTACACCTCTGTTAAGAGGATTCTAAGATACTTTAAGGGTACACCCAATCTTGGCTTCTGGTACCCTAGGAGAAATGATTTTGAGCTAATGAGTTTTTCAGATGCAGACTTTGCAGGATGCAAAAAAGATAGGAAAAGCACTTCAAAAACATGTCAGTTTCTTGGAAGAAGGCTTATTTCTTGGGGAAGCAAGAAACAGATAAGTATGGCTATATTCATAATTGAATCAGAGTACATTTTAGTTGGAAGCTACTGTGCTCAAATGCTTTGGATAAATAATCAACTTCAAGACTACAATATCCATCTAAGTAGAGTGCCTCTTTTTTGTGATTCATCTGGAGCAATCTCAGTTACTAAGAATCCTATGTCTCACAACATGATCAAGCACATTGAGATAAGGTATCATTTCATCAGAGAGCATGTAGAAAAGGAAGATATCTGCCTTGAGTTTATCCCAACTGACAAGCAAGTGGCAGACATCTTCACTAAGCCTTTAAATGAAGACAAGTTAATTACTTCAAAATTGAACTAGACATGTTAAATAATGAATGATCCTAATGCCTAACCCCTACACTAGATGAAGGCTCCTCTTATTCTTTTCAATAGTCTACAGATAGTGTTCTAGATTTATTATATTATTACCATGTGTATAACTAGTATTATCTAAGGCACTAAACCATGATATAGGCTGGAATATTATATCAATCAAAAAGAAAGGAAAAGGAATCTGGAAAATTAGTATAAAATTTCACATATCAAGCAAAAGGATATTGGCACTTTATTATTCTTATTTCGTTCCTTAACCAGGTATGTGCCACTTGGAATCCTTTTTATATTATTAAAATTAGAAAGAGCGGGAAACACTAGGTCAAATAAGTCCTAAAACCCCAACAAGCACCATTATTCTCAGATTTTTGCTCCCGTATCGATAGAGAAAAACCCTTCACCTCCAAACCCTAGGTTCGTAAATAGCGTCAGAGAAAATTAATTCTGGTTGCGAAGTTGTTAGGGGCAGATTCAAGAATTGCTCCAAAGAGATTCAGAATGGCATATTCCTCTTAAGCATGACAGGCTTAGAGTTACTTATATCAGAACCTACCTGAATCATTCCAACCGCAGTTGATGAGTTCTTCAAGAATGCAGAGGTTAGTAGCTCAGGAACAAATATCAAAACTAAAGTTCTTAATCACCATTTGTGAATCATGGTAAGGTGTTTGAGCCATCATTTGGATATCCTTACCCTGCAAGAGGGTGAAGAAGAGGAAGAAATCACCAAGGAAGAAACTATTGTAGCTCTCACTTGGTGTGATTATTCAGGGGAAGTATATGGGATTTTGGAGAAAAGTGTCATGAATGCCCCAGGAAAACTGTTGGCAAACATCACCAGCAGAGCACTCTTGTGCAAATCAGGCCCTCATGACAAAATTTCAAGGGTCATTTTCAAATTCATGACTGTTGTTACACTAATAAGGAGAAAAAACTAGATCAACTTCATTCTAAAAAGACGGAATGCCTGCTTGGCTGCCCGTAACATGGGGAGAATTGTCTCTCTCTACCTATTTAGGAGACTAGGAGATAGGCTGGAAGAAGTAATAGAAGTCCCTCTCCACTATCTAAAAAGGATGAACTATAGGACTCTAGAGAGGTGGGATAAGCCCTTTCCCAAACAAGAAAAGGGAGGGGGCAAGCTTAAGGCTATCCCAGGGAGAGGAGAAGCAAGCAAAAAAGAAGAAGACAAAGACAAGCTCTACAGGGAATGTGGCTACCAAGAAGAAAAGGTTGAGGAAAACCTTCCAAACTAAAAGCTCTCACCGCACTCCCACTCATGTTGAGGGGGAGGAGACTGGGGACCATCACCCTGATCTCATTAAAAAGGTTGTTCCTGAGGACCGAGAGAGCTCTGCCCTAATGGAAGAATCAATGCGAGTGTCAGGTCAAGAAAGAATAGAGCTAGGAGAAGTTCATCGGAAACTTGCAGCCCAAAACTCCACTACAATTTTGCTAGGACAAGTTAATGAGGATCATGCTCCTCAATTTACATATAATGAAATACATGAAGCCTCCACACTTCATCTTGAAGTGGTGGATGGTGAGAGCCATCCACCCGTGTTTCTACAAGATATAGTTGAGGGGGAGCATGCACCTAAGGTATCTGCCAAAGAGAATGAAGTAATTGAATCTTCAGAGGATGACCATGGGGAGTCCAATCTGAATGACTTAGCCCACAAGAAAGTTACTAGGGAGAATGTGGAGAAAGTGATTTGTAGGGTACTGGCATTCACAACAAAGTTATCTGTTAATGAAGATAGTTTGAAGAATTGATTCCCCAAGGAAATGGAATTATGGTGTGGAAAGGGAAGAGTGTACTTGAAGAGCAAGATACTGAAGTTGGAACTTGAAAGAAATCAAGCCCTGATTATCTTTATGAGAATTATGAGGGTACAACAACTATTTCTCAAAGAGCTGCTGCGGCAGAGCTGAGATGCTAACTCCATAACCTTCAATAGAAACAAGTTCCATCCTCTCTCAACTGCAGAATCTGCTGGATGCTAAAAGGAAGAGCATAAAATTTTTTGTTGAAAAGACTGTTCAGGGACTTAGAATAGAGATTAATGCCAGGATCTTTGAAGTAGAGAGGAAAATAAATCACCTCAACACTCAGACCTTCTAGTTCTTCATGAAGGCAGCCAAGGCAGTAGATTAAACTACAATTCAAAATGATCTAACATATCGGGGGATACAAGCAGTGATAGGCAATCAGAATGCAAAGGTGAAAATCTTCATCAGGCATTCCTGACCACCAAATGCTAGGATAACTGATGTAAGACTGGCTATTATAGATATATTGGATGACTGCAACCAACTATTGGATGGACATCAACTACAGACAAAGAACACAATGGTTGTTGGTATCAACATGCTAAGAGAAAGGGTTGAGAAGCTTAGGAAGCATCTGTAAAGAAACAATTGAAGAAATCATAAAGGGGGAGAAAGACATTAACTATCATTTTGCCCAACGGTCCTTATGGACTTCAAACTCTATCAGAATATCCATGGGCATGGATCCAGTTGGTTACACCCCTCCTGAAGCTAATCTAGCTGCTGACAATGATTATCTTCCACCAGAAGAATATGAAGCAGCTTGGGGACATAATCTCACCCCTTCTCCAGAAGAGATAGGTGAATCATCATCAAGGAATGGAAGACTTAATTAGACTTAAGAAGAGATAATGGAAGCTAGACAAAGAGGAAGGTTAGAGATTCATAATATGCCTGATTATAAGAACTGGAGTCCAATCTAGCAATATCATTCTCTACACTTTTGAAAAAATTTTGTAAACATGGAAGAAACATACCCATATATACATTGAATGAACAAAGCAGGAACACAAGTAGTGCAGGAGAAAAATTCACAGGAAGAAAAATCCTAATGGTCCTCTCCTCCCAAATATATCCCTAAACCGATAAGCTACTTTGAGAGGCAAAAGAGAAAGGAGCATGGAAAAGACTTTTAGAAATGCTGAGAACATTTGGATGTTATGACTGTGTTTGGGATGTTTTTGTTTTATCTAAACTTTTGTAATCACGCTGATTCTATTTCTTAGTAATATAAAGTTGATCCATCTCTATCAATATTTGTCTTTATATATTTTTGTTATATTTATGGCTATTGTCATGTGAGGTTCCAACTTCTTCAAATTGAGGGAGATTGTTTGGAATATTGTCCCCAAGATTCTAAATTCTAAGAAAACCTCAAAATGACAATAAGCATATTGTATTTGATGGTTGTTCTAGTTTTATGTGACAGGTATAACTTAAGTACATGACTAATGTATAGTTAGACACTTGGTCACCCAAACAGGATTTTATGCTTGTAATCCCTCAAGGAGCAAAGTTCATGTTGACCTTTGTACTAATTATATATTAGATATTTCACTATCTTTGGGAAAAGTCACTAAGGACAGAAGAAATCAAAGTTTTATCTAAGTATAAAATCGGGTGCATCGACTATAAAGCTAAGTAAAAGTTCGACTATATCTACTTCTTGGCTAAGTAGAAGTTCTACTGCATCGGCTTTATAGCTAAGTAAAAGTTTGATTGCTTGGCTATGTAGAAGTTTGACTGTACCGACTTTATAACAAGGTAAAAGATCGACTGCATCGACTTTATACCTATGTAAAGTTCGACTGCATCGACTTTATAACTATGCAAACTTTTGATTACATCGACTTCTCAGCTTAATAGAAATTCAACTTCATTGCCTTCATGACTAATTAATTATTCGACTGCATCGAAGGCATGTTTTTGTAAAGATTTGACTGCATCGACTGAATGATGACAGAATGATTAGCAGGCCAATTTGGCTAAGTATTTGGAGTTTCCTTATATACCTTTCATGAGTCTTAAGTTGACCACCCATATTGCATGTGTCATTTGACTTAGTCTATGACATCATGCCATGGTCACTTAGACACATTTTCTCAAGCTAGACATGTGGCACAAAAGCTAAGACCATAATTTAAGCCACATATTGAGTAAAGAATTCAATTCAAATTCTTTCATGATTTTTGCTGCACAAAAATAGGGATTGCCAGCAAGGAGGCTTATTCTCATTCATTAGAGAATTTTACAAGATTTCAAAAAATTTTCTTAGTTAATTTTTGACAGTAGTTGTATATTCCAATTCAGGAACAATTCCTAAAGTGCCTTCTAGCTGATTGAAGAATTCTAGCCAACCTTCCTTTAGTCATTTTGAAATAGTCGTTTGAGGTTTCCTAATCTAGCAGGTGCCCAATGAAGATTGACTAGTCGTTAGAGAATTAAAATTCAACCTTTGTTCTTTCTGTTGGCCAAGCAAAGTATAAAATGAGGACTTAGAGAATTGAGAAGAAGCTTTTTGATTTTCAAGCCTTTGAGAAATAATTTAAAAGCACTCAGTATTCACAGAGATTCAACATCTACAATTTTCATGTCCTGTGAAAGAATTACTCAGTGGTCATTCTTCAATAAGATGTCATCTGCAACCACTGCAAGTTATCTTGATTAAGCCTACTATTCCTAGAAGATTTTTCAAGTGTTGATCAAGATAAGGAAGAAGAAGTCAACTGTGTGTGTTTCTAGTTGTAAACTCAAACTCTAAAGAGTTGAGTCATTTTTTCAGTATTCAACAATTCTATAGTATCCTTGTAGGATCTGAGCTTGCAAGGTTCCTTGTGAATCTGAGTGTAGGATCTGTTGTAGAACTGAGTTTGTAGGGCTTGAGGAGAGCCTGGGTTTGTAAGCTAGTGGATAGCCTGAGCTGTTAGGCTTGTATTGAAGTATGAGGTGTAGGACCTGTATGAAGGTATGAGGTAGGGAAGTCGTGTTCTTAAGATTGTAAGATTTGAGGATCAGTGGAGAAACTTTGGAGAAGTTTTGGCCTAAGCTACCTCTCTACTAGATAGGTGTAGATGGAAAGTGGATGTACCTATTTGGTGAACCACTATAAATCCTGGTGTGCTCTGTATTGTGTTGTATTTCATTCTTGATAACTACTTTCTCATTGTGCTCTAATAGAATAATCTAAGAAATCCTAAAACATTGTAAATCACCTATTTACCCCCTCTTGGTGAGTAGTAACCCTCATCTTTCACGTTACAAATCACATGTGGAGGGTGTCCGGACAGGTCAAGTCCCCTTTTTTGTGAAAACTGACGAGACTGCTAAAGCTTTTGGATAAGCCCGGGAAATGTAACCCAAGAGAAGGCAAGGTCAAAGCAAGGGTTCTTAACATCGGTTGAGATGTTTGGTGAAACTGATGAGAGCGTCAGAGCTTGCAAGCAAGCCCGAGTGTTAAGACCCATGAGCGGGTGGGTCTTAAGCAAGAGTTCCATATACGACTTGAAAGCCATTGGGGGAAATTGGTAGTTGTTGAATTTTGTTAAGTGGAAGTGGTGGGTGTCCGGGCAGACCGCGCGGTCTGGGAGGACTGACTGCGCGGACTGATGATGCAGTCTGATAGTCTGGCATTTGGCGGCCTATAGTTGTTCTGAAAGGAAGCCGTGCGGTTAGGTGTGGTGTCCGCCGGCTTCAGCGCCCAGCTCATCGCATGGAGCCTCCCGCAGATTGCGTGGACTGGTTGGTTGCAGTCTTGCAATTGGTTGCATCTTGTGCGATTTCTAGTTGGGGAGCTATTGTTGAGTGTTGGCGGACTGGTGCTTTGTTCGCCAAGCTCAGGCAATGTGTTTGGCGGTTGTCTGACTTGGTCACACATGACATATCCAGGGTATTGTTGTCCGCAGTGTCCGCTGTTGACTGGGCGGTGTGCCTGTTGGTGTGGACATTGTGAGCTGGTTTGGTGTCCGTGGTATCCGCAGAGTCCGCTTTGCTGACCGGGCGATCTATGCATAGGTCGTGGACTTGTGTGTGCGGGCTTATGCCGTGTTCGCATGTTGCGTGTAGACTGTTGCTGTGAAGTGATGTGGCTGTGTCCGCATGCTTTGCTTCATGCGGACTGGTGCGGTGTCCACAAGGTTGCAAACTGGCTCTCTTCCTTGTGCCTGGTTTGGCTGGTGTCCGGTCATGTCCTTGCGGACTGGACGGATTGATGGAGTTAGTTGCGGGTAAGGGGTGGTTAGCCTATCTCATGGGGCGGTGACCACACTCCTCTCCGTGCCTATAAATAGGACACTCCGTCACATCAACAATAACTGAGTGAACAGTAAGTTGAGCATGGATTAAAAACTGCGGCCTCAGTTTGTTAGTCCGCGCGGTTTGAAGTAAACCGATTATTGTTGTTGTAGGTTGTGCGGCTAACTCAGGAAAGCCAGGTTTCTGGTGTTGAATTTAGTCAGGTTTCTGCTTAGCTTGCAGTTTCAATCAGCGGATTCAGCAGGTCGCATCTGCGTATATTCGGCCTTCTCCAGCTTCTGTTCAATAACGGTGTCTTCCAGTCTGGGCGGCCTGTTTGTCAGTTCAGTTCTTGTTTGTGGACTCTGGCAGCAAGGCGACTGCAGTTAGGCGGCTTGCAGAGAGCGACAAGTTGTGCAGCGAATAACGGTTTGTCCGGGCGACCTTGTGGTCTCTGCGGACTCATTTGTTTAGTTTGGCATTGCATCGGTTTGTGCGATCTCGGCAGCTTCGGCAGACTCGCGGTCTCGGCGGTCTCTATCCCTATCCGCCAGGATTGTCACTTGTGTTTTTCTTGCTTCTTGTTTATACTTGGCGAAATCATGTATCGCCATGTATACCTCGCATTGTAAAAAGATAGTAAATATATGATCTGCTTGCTCCTTGAATTGCTTCTGGTTGTTTGAGCTTGCTTTCCCAGTTTTCGCTTGATCAAGGTGTGATCTTAATAGCTCTGAGAATATTAATTTGGCTTTAGACTATCTTGTTGATCATCTTGAGATAATTCAACATGGTATCAGAGGGAGGTTCAGTTGCTTGAACTGTGATCAACGTGTATTGTGCTCTGTGCTTCTGAAAGCTTTACCAGAGTTGCTGCAATGGAAGAAAGTTATGCAAGAGGTCTGGGTATTGAACTCTTGACGCCGACTAACTATAAGAAGTGGAAGTCGTGCATGAAGAGTTATCTTCTGGGCGAGGAGCTATGGGAGGTCGTCGGTGGTGATGACATGCAGGAAGTTACTACTGCTTTTGGAACTGCTGAGCAGGTGAGTGTTTGGAGGAATACTAAAGCAAAGGCAGAGTTTACTCTCAAACGGGCTGTCTCACCGGAGCTGTTTGTTCACATCATTAGATGTGAATCTGCTGCTGAAATTTGGACTTCCCTTGATGGGTTGTTCAACAGGAAGAATGTAGCTAGGCTACAGTTCCTAGAGAATGACTTGGCTAAAGACCTCAAGGAGACCTCTTCATCTCAAAGTTCTTCATGAAAATGAAGAGTTTGTGTGCTGAGCTATCAGCGCTTGATCCTGATAAGCCTATCTCTGAGGCTAAGCTGAAAAGGCATATAATTCGCGGCTTGTGGAAGGAGTATGTGGCCTTTGTAACTTCAGTTTAAGGCTGGGCAACTCAACCATCTTTGCTGGAACTTGAGAACCAGCTTGCTTCGCAGGAAAGTTTGGCCAGGCAGATGGCTGGAGTTACTATTTCTGATGGTAGCAGTGAAGCTCTGTTTACTTGGAAGAAGAAGAAGAGATGGGAAGGGAAGAAGAAGAAGACCGCGATTGAAGATGAGCCTTCAACCTCTAATCAGCAAGAGAGGAGTGCTTCTCCTAAGAAGGATTGGAAGAGGAATTTGAAGTGATACTGGTGTCATCAGCCGGGTCACTTCAAGCATGACTGCAAGGTCAAGCTGCAGCCTGGGCATGCTGTAGGTAAGGAGGAAGCTTGCTCTAGTACTGAGGAAGCTGGCTGGGGTGGAGCTTTCATGAAGGACACTTGTGTCCGTGCTTTGTTCGCCATCAACTTTGAAGATGACTGGATTGTGGACTCCAGGTGTGGTCATCACCTCATCGGAGATAACTCAAAGTTCTCCTCGCTGCAAGCTTACTCAGGTAACGAAGCAATTATTACTGCTGATAATACTATTTATGCAGTAGAGAAGGAGGGGGTTATGTCCTTGGGTAGTGATAAGGGGCCACTCACGTTAAGGAGTGTGTATCATATATCGGGCATGAAGAAGAACCTCTTCTCTATGACCAATGCGGTAGACGCAGGTCATCACGTTCTGTTTGGGCCAACAGAAGTGAAGTTTCTTCGCAACATATCAGCGGTAAAGGCTAATGTTGCTCACGTTGGGAGGAGAGTAAAGGACTTGTTTGTTCTTGCAACAAGTTCCTACGCTGATCGGATTAGGGCCAACGATAGCGCTGCTATTTGGCATGAGAGGCTGGGGCATGTAGGGATGGATAAGCTGAAAGCTATGGCAAGCAGGAGCCTTCTGAAAGGCTTGCCTAAGCTATCATCATTTGGCGATGGTCACGTTTGCGCAGGGTGTTAGTACGGTAAGTCTCATCGCCTTCTGTTTGATAAGTCACAAACAAGGAGCAAGAAACCATTGGAGTGTATCCATGGTGACTTGATGGGGCCAACTGCAACTGACAGTCTTGGAGGGAGCAGATACATGCTTGTTTTGATTGATGATTACTCAAGATACACTTGGGTATTTTTTTGAAGGAGAAGTCAGCAGCTTTCCAATTGTTTGTGGAGTTCAAGGAGCTGGCGGAGTGTCGGCTTGGCCTGCAAATCAAGAAGTTTAGATCAGACAACGGTGGTTAGTTTATCTCTTCCGAGTTCTCTAACTTCTGCAGGAAGCAAGACATCCAGAGGGAGCATACTTGTGTTCATACTCCACAAAAAATTGAGTAGCGTAGAGAAAGATCTGTCACTTGAAGAAAACTTGCAAGTGCTGGCTTCATGTAAAGGGCATTCCCAGGTCTTTTTGGGAGGAAGGAATGGCTTGCGCAACCTATATCATCAATTGGATGCCTCTGAGCCCGATCAACATGAAGTCTCCTCATGAAATGGTGTTTAAGGAAAAGCCAAGCGTGGAACACCTTCGGGTGTTTGGATCAACTTGCTATATACATATCCCGGATACTTCAAGGACGAAGCTTGATGCAAAAGCAAGGAAACTTGTCTTTGTAGGCTATGATGAGCGGAAGAAGGGATGGAAGTGCATGGATCCTACGGTGAAGAGGTCTATTGTATCAAGAGACATGGTCTTTGATAAGATGACTTGGTATGGAGGAAGCTCGGTTGAGTTACCAGAGAGCAAGTTTGATGAAGAGCAGGAGGTGGCTGCTGAAGTTGTTCAAGAGGAGCTTGTCGTTTCACCAACAGCTCCTGTTACTTCAAGCTCTGGGGCAGAGGCCTCGGGTTCAGGAAGCAGGGGGAGCATTGCTCAAAGTTTTCCCAGAGATGGAGCTGAGCCTGAAGAAGCAATGGAGGTAGTGAGCAAGGAGCACCCTCTTCTGAGATCAAAGAGGATCTTCAAACCTCAAGCTCATTACTGCGAAGGGAATACAATGAGTTTTGTCTCATGTTTCTTTGCAGGCCCTCTAGATGAGCTAGAGCCTTCAAGCTTCAATGAGGCCACTGGAGTCAAGAAGTGGGAAGATGCCATGAAAGAGGAGATAGCTCCTCTCAAGAAGAATGAAACCTGGGACCTTGTGCCCAAGGTTGATGACATTACTCAAGTGACTTGCAAGTGGGTGTTTAAGTTGAAGAAGAAGGCTGATGGGATCATCGAAAGATAGAAGGCTCGACTTGTTGCTCGAGGGTTCTCACAACAGTATGGAGAAGACTATGAGGAGACATTTAGTCTGGTTGCGAAGATGACTTCTGTTCGGGTGGTGATCGCATTGGCTGCTTGCCAATGGTGGAAGATATGGCAGCTTGATGTGAAGAACGCATTTCTCTACGAGGAGATTGACAAGGACATCTTCATGGATCAGCCACTTGGTTTTGTCTCTAAAGATCATTCGGACTATGTCTGCAAGCTCAGGATGGCTCTCTACGGGTTGAAGCAGGCTCCAAGAGCTTGGTATGGGAAGATAGCAGAATACCTCCAATTCTGCAGTTATCTTGCTTCAAACTCGGATTCAAGCTTGTTCATCAAGAAGAAGGGGGAGCTTCTTGTCTTGGTCCTGCTGTATGTTTATGATATGATTGTCACACGGAACTCTGAGGAGGAGGTAGCTAGGCTTAGGGCAGAGCTAGCTATTCGCTTCAAGATGAAAGACTTGGGGAAGCTTCATCACTTTATCGGTCTCGAAGTGGAGACCGAGGAGAGTGGGATTCTTGTTTCCCATAAAGATTATGTAGATCGGATTATGAAATGATTCAGCATGGAAGGGGGAAAGAGTTTCTCTACTCCTCTGGATCCCGGGCTGAAGCTTCGACGAGATGAGGGAAGGATTCTTCCTGATCCCATGGTTTTACGAGCTCTGGTGGGGAGCTTGATCTACCTGACGATTACAAGGTAAGACATTGCTTACGCTATTGGCCGAGTAAGTCAGTTTATGGCAGAGTGAAGGAAGTCTCATCTAATGGCGGCAAAGAGTATTCTGAAGTATGTGATGATGACTTCTGATATGGGACTCCTTTATAGGAGGGACACGAGCTTCTCTTTGCTAGGATATATAGATGTTGACTATGGTGGTGACTCGGATGATCGACGATCAACTTCAGGTTATGTGTTCACCTGTGGATCGACCGACATCTCTTTGTGTAGCAAGAAGAAGGATTCGATGTCCGTCTCTACTACGGAAGCTGAATACAAGGCTTCGGCCTTGGCAGCTCGGGAAGCCATTTGGCTAAGGAGACTAGTAGAGGACGTACATAAGGAAGTGCAAGGTCCCACTCTACTACGAGATGATAATGAGAGTGCTCTCAAGCTGGTAAACAATCCAGTGTGTCACGTCAGGACAAAGCATATTGAGATCGACTACCATTTTATATGGTAAAAGGTGTTGTAGGGATCTCTTGTGGTCCGGACATGTTCGGAGTGAGGACAATCTTGCTGACATCTTCACGAAGCCATTATCAAAGGGGCCTTTTCAATGGCTATGAGGGTTGCTGGGTTTGATCACAACTTCCCACTTCAAGGGGGAGTGTTGAATTTTGTGAAGTGGAAGTGGTGGGTGTTCAGGAAGACCGTGCAGTCTGGGCGAATTGAACGCGCGGACTAATGATGCAGTTTTACAGTCTGGTATTTGGCGGCCTGTAGTTGTTCTGAAAGGAAGCCGTGCGGTTAGGTGTTGTGTCCACCAGCTTCAGTGCCTAGCTCATCGCATGGAGCCTCCCGCGGATTGCGTGAACTAGTTGGTTGCAGTACGACAATTGGTTGCGATTTGTGCGAGTTCTGGTTAGGGAGCTGTTGTTGAATGTTGGCGGACTGGTGCTTTGTTCGCCAAGCTCGGGCCATGTGTTTGGCAGTTTGCTGACTTGGTCACACGTGACAAGTCCAGGGTGTTGCTGTCCGCAGTGTCCGCTATTGACCTGGCGGTATGCCTGTTGGTCATGGACATTGTGAGTTAGGTTTGGTGTCCGTGGTATCCGCAGAGTCCGCTTGGCTGACCGGGCAATCTATGCCTGGGTCGTGGACTTTGTGTGTGCATGCTGGTGCCGTGTCTGCATGTTGCATGCGGACTGTTGCTGTGAAGTGATGTTGTTGTGTCCGCAGCCTTTGCTTCATACGGACTAGTGCGGTGTCCGCAAGGTTGCAGACTGGCTCACTTCCTTGTGCCTGGTTTGGCTGGTGTCCGGTCATGTCCTTACGGACTGGGCGGACTGATGGAGTTAGTTGCGGGTAAGGGGCAGTTAGCCTATCTCATGGGATGGTGATCACACTCCTCTCCGTGCCTATAAATAGGATCCTCTATCACATCAATAGTAACTGAGTGAACAGTAAGTTGAGCGTAGATTAAAAACTGCAGCCTCAGTTTGTCAGTCCGCACAGTTTGAAGTTAATCGACTGTTGCTATTGCAGGTTGTGCGGCTAACTCAGGAAAGCCAGGTTTTTGGTGTTGACTTCGGTCAGGTTTCTGCTTAGCTTGCGGTTTCAATCAGCGGATTCAGCAGGTCACTTCTGTGGCTATTTAGTATTCTCCAGCTTCTGTTCAATAACGGTGTCTGCTAGTTCGGGCAGCCTGTTCGTCAGTTCAGTTCTTGTTCGCGAACTCTGGCAGCAATGCGACTGCGACTAGGCGGCTTGTAGAGAGAGAAAAGTTGTGGAGCGAATAACAGTTTGTCCGCGTGACCATGCGGTCTATGCGGACTCCTTAGTTCAGTTCGGCATTGCAGCGGTTTGTGCGATCTCAGCAGACTCGCGGTCTCGACGGTCTCTGTCCCTATCCGCCCGGATTGTCACTTGTGTTTTTCTTGCTTCTTGTTTATACTTGGCGAAATCATGTCTCGCCATGTATACCTTGCACTATAAAAAGATAGTAAATATATGATCTGCTTGCTCCTTGAATTGCTTCTAGTTGTCCCAGTTTTCGCTTGATCAAGGTGTGATCTTGATAGCTCTGAGAATATTAATTTGGCATTAGACTATCTTGTTGATCATCTTGAGATAATTCAACAGTAGTACCCTTGTGATTGATTTGATGTGATGATGTGTGTTGATGTGTTAGAATCATACACGCATAGGGTGCCTCAAGTGAAACCCTGGTTTGCATACATGTTTCATTAGTAGGCTCTTTTTTATTTAAATGCTCAACATAAAAAAGGTTTGATGTATTTGAAACCCACTTCTGTTGTTTCTATATTACTTTCCCTTTTATTACATAAGCATACGAAGTGCTGACTTACATGGAGATGGAGTGCCTTGGGGTCTGCTAGGGATGGCCGAGGAGGAGGAGTGTTAATTACACAATCGAGGTCAGCCTTAGCTGACCCAAAATACATCAAATTTTACAGGAAAGAGATTGTAAGCTAGAGCCAGCTCGCCGGCCAAAAAGGCCTTAGTTGCATAAAGTGCACATCCTCTTGTTTGGTATTGGTCTTTGTTTTCTTTACCTTATTTCTGGCTTTTATGCCAAGGTAGCATAGGATTGTTGTACTTATGATTTGTTGTGGCAATGTATGATATTTTGGAAATCTTATTGGTGTAAGGCCATAAGGCCATTTGGACTCCCATGTTATTGTGGACGAACTTCTAGTTTCTGTTTAGTGTTTCCGCTATTTTTATGTAGAGTTTTTAGATTGGTATTATTCTATATCACTTTATAATACCAAACTTGTGGTGTCTATATGTTGTGGGGCCCCGGTCGGACCCATATTATATGGTCATTGTAGGGAAGTTGTTATAATTTTGTATCAAAGGGAGGTTGATGTCTAGTGATATGCCCAAAATAGATTTACATATTAACGCAAGTGTACGTGTCGGATCAAGTAATATAAAGTGAGTTAAGATCATTCCCACGGAGAAGTGATTAATTTAGGGCTCGTAAGTACTAGTTCTACCTTTTCTTTATTTTCTAGCAGATTAATTATAATAAATTTTGATAATAGAAATTTAAAAGAAAATAATAACAAAACAAATTACGCTTACTTAAAAATACTTTTATCAATTTAGAGAAATAGTGTATGTTGACTCCCTTTGTCTATTGTAATGAGTTTTTAGAGTGGTCCTATATGAAATGCTTAATTACTATCCTACAATGATTTGAAAGTGGAATCATTATCTCTCGATCTCTGACATCTGTTTACCCTAATTCCCCTAGTTATCTCAAACTTAGGTAGAAAATGAATAACATGAAGCACACAAACTAGTGTTGTTAACACAAGATGAAATCTCTTTCTCTTTTTATGGTATATTAAAATTTATGTTACACTTATGTCACTCCTCTTTCGAATCTCACAGTGCAGTATAAAGATGGAATTTGGCTAAAAATTTATGCAACTCCTCTCTCGAATCTCGTCGCATAAAAAAAGAATTCAACCCTAAATAATGTAACTCCTCTCTCGACTCTCGCCACACAATTTAGAAGCAGAGTATTTAATCTAAAATTTTCATAAGATGAAACATAAATTCAATAAAGATAGTTTTTAATAATCACAAGAATTAATTAAAACCACAACATTACAACAAAACAAAGTACTCTTAACATACAAGACTTAGGAAATTAGTTCATGATGGAAGGGCCAAACCACACAATAAGAAAGATCTTAATAGACATGATGATGGATGTTTAAATGCTGCAGGAATTTCGTCTCAGATTTCGCTCCAAAACCTTCTTTCTTCTTGTCGGTTTCTCCAAACCCTAGCCATTCTCCTTCTCTAAGATGATGACTCTTTAGATCTCTCTCTCTCTCTAATGAACTTTAAATGGTGGTTTAGGCAAGAGATCCCTCTCTTAAAAATGTGCAGCCCCCTCCCAATAGATGTCTCCTTCTAATTTTGATTTTGGCGTAAAATTTAAATTTTAAATTTTAAATTCGTCCAGAACTTATTACAACAACTTTTTCAGGTTGTTACAACAACCTGAGCATGTCAAAAAAAGAATAAATATGAATTTACTTATATTTTTTACTTATTTAAATCATTTTCTTCTCATTTATGACAAATACTATGTCAAAACAAAGAGCTAGATAACTTCTTTTGGAGAAGTTATCACACCTCTACACTTAAACTTTTGTTAGTCCCTAGCAAAGATAATTTATATCATTAATTTGAATGAATAAATAATATCAAGATGCAAATTCAAATGATCCTTTTTTAAAAAAAAAATTAATCAAAGTATACTCATGAAATTTACTTTACTCAACTAATAAGCTTCCCAATCAAATAAGAAGAGCTCAACCATTCACAAATCTATTAGTTAGATGGAAGATAAAGCTCAAGTAAGAATATTAGTACGGTGTGTGATTTTCTTTAAAAATAATTTATTTCTATGTAATTCTTCTTATTGAACCTCCGCATTTATAGGAAAGGATAAAAATATGCTAAGCTTTTGGTTTAGCCTCAACAAAAGTTAATAGTTTAAATAAAAATAGGATTGACTTTGACTTGATTAGGCATTTATGAATACTTATTGATAGTGAAATGGTATTTCCTAGTTAATAATCTTAATAATTCATTATATTATGGGGTCTATCAACATATTTTTTTTCTTTTTTCTATTCATAGTTGGGTTCATTCGAAGTATAAGTATGCATACGTAGGCCACATATCACTATGATATTTCTTTTCTCCTTTTTTTCTTTCCTTCATAGTTGAGATCGTTCCAGGTATGCATTTACATACCTAGGCAAAATATCACTATAACACAAATTATTTTTCTTCATAGTTTGGATCGTTCCAAGTATGTATACATATATGTACCTAGGCCACATATCACTATGAAATTCAACCATTTAAAAAATTAAACTCTCATAAATGGATAAATTACTAAGATACATCACGTAGGAATATATGGAAATTAAGCGTGGAATGATGTGTGTCAAAATAAAAAGGTTCAAGCTCAAATGTTCTAATGGATGATCAGAATAGATTAACTAACTAATCTCATGTTTTGGCTTTCATCATTAACTCAGTTCTTCCTCACCCCTCCATGTTATTTTTAGAAGTTAATATTAAAAAATGTCTTAGAAGTAAACAAAAATTTTATGCATATAATAAATGCTTAAGAGAGGTTTATCCAAAAAATCTCACTAACTTCAAATTCATTGATTGAACTCTTAGGATTGTTTAGCCATACCAATTAATTATCATTGAATAACTAGAATAATATATTGATTAATTAAAACAATAATTAAGATCATTAAATCTATATTCAAATAAATTATTCTTCACCCAAGTGGTGAGGATTATAACACCACAACCTCCACATTTAAGTCATTTGCTAGTCCCTAGCAAGAGACCTTTTTATCATGAAAATACTTTAAAATATTTTTGCGAATAAACATGTAACCATAAAGGATAAAGTAACTAAATTTTAAATAACTCCCCTGAATTTAATGTGATGGAGCAGTTGTCCATTACTTCTCGTTGATGTTTCCATATTACTCCCTTTATTGGATGTCCTTCATCACTCCTACTTATATATTTAAGCATTCATAACTTACTTAGAAAATACTAATTCCATATCAATAAAATTCCAAAACATTAAATCCTAGCCATAATCACATGCCCTAAGAGAGTCAGTAGTTGCACATAATACATATTATCATATGTTGGAACACCCTATTACTAATTTGGATAAGGATCACTATGCTTGTCTTAGGATCCTAGTTGACCTAGTTGTATAGTTGAGAAGGTCAACATTAGAATGAGTCTAGGGTCTAGAACTTAGTTTTGAAGCTGCCCCAAGACCACTCCAAGATCAAGGATGAAGAGCTAAGTCTAAGGCAATTTTCGTCGAGCTCTGGTCGACGAATCGTCGAACTCAGTTCGACGCTCTCTGAGCTCAACTTCATCAAATCGTCGAACTCCGGTCGACGATCTTCGAGCTCAGATCGACTATCTGCTAGCTTTTGCTTAATCGTCAAACTCCCCTCGACTATCGTCTAGCTCAGTTCGACGATTTCTGTCTGCTTATCTCAGTTCATCTCTGAGCTCAGTTCGACGATCGTAGAGCTCAGATCGACGATTCTTTGGAGAGATCAACGTCTTCAAGATTTCAAATGCTGCTGATTTTTTGGAATGTTTTTGAATATTATCAGCATTTATGACAGAAGATCTCCCAGCCGTTTGGAGCAAGTTTCAAGGAATTATTCAGAGAATGTTTGCTGGACTTTCCTCTAAAAGACAAGACCATTTATGGAAAACATTTATGACTGACCAACGGCTATTTTTTGGACAAGAGAATCTTAGAAATTATTATTCATCTCTTCTGCCTCTTAGCTAGAACATATACACAGATTGATAAGAAGAGTGAACACAGAATAGAGAATACTGATAGCAGAAGAATAACAGAACTGCAACTTCAAAATTCTTCTTACTGACTGAAAAGTGTTCACAATCTCATCATCTCCAGACATCTCATCACAATCTTTTGCTGGAGATCAAAGTTCTGAAGACCTATCACCCTTCTGCAAAGCTTCTCTGCCTGAACCTCTCTACATCTCAGGGGGAGCTTTGACATCTTCAATCCACTTGTGCTTCTCTCATTTGACTGAGAACAGAGAAGACAAACTCAACTTTTACTTTTTCTTTTCCTGCTGTAAAAGGGTTCTTGAACTCCCTTCAAAAGTTCTGTCTGGTTCTGAGAGCCTTGTCAAAACTCAGTGGTGGCAAGACACCTTATCAAAAAATCTAGCTTTGGTTTTTGAGCACCTTATCAAAAGCTCATTGGTGTCAGGACACCTGATCAACTCAGTCCTGAGTGGATTCCTACCAAGGGTGGTAGAAGAGTGGATGTACCCAGTTTTGGGGAACCACTATATTTCCTTGTGTCTTCTGGTTCTGCTTGTGTGATTTGTCTGCTGTGTGCTGTGTCCTTTTTCCTTTCAGTTTTAAGTTTCTGTTAGCACTCTACACTATAGCTTAAATAGAATTTTAATTTGTGCTATTTTAATAATTCAAAAAATATTTTAAGTAAACTCTATTCACCCCCCTCTAGAGTTGAGATAGATCTTATCCTCACTTTCAATTGGTATCAGAGGGAGGTTGGTTGCTCATACTGGTTAACACCTGAACCAAAAGATCCCTGATAAGATCAATCTCTGTAGAGGATTACTTTCTATACATCTATCTACTCATTTAGAGACATGGCACAGAACAAAGATTATGCAAGCACCAGACCACCAGTGTGCAACCTCTCCAAGTTTGCACTCTGGAAGGCAAGGATTAGATTGTATATGAATTCTATTGATGAGGATATCTTTAATTCTGTCTTGACAGTGTGTCCAACTCCACCAGCAAGCTCAAGTACAAGTGCTGTTCCACCTCCTTCTGGAACAGATGCAGATATAAAGAAGTGGAAGATTGCAGATGCTAAGGCTATGAACATCTTAGCCCAAACTATGTCTGATGACATTTTTCAAAAGGTAGCTGAATGCAACTCAGCCAAAGAAACCTGGGACAAACTCTCTGAAATTGTCTCAGGATCTGCTAATGAAAGAAAGGATAGAAGGTCTCATCTGATAAGTCAATATGAGAACTTCAAGAAAGGAGAAGGTGAATCAGTGGCTGACATGTACAATAGACTAAGTCTGATTGTCAATGAGCTAAAGACTTTGGACAAGGAAATCTCTTTAACTGAACTAAATGATAAAATCCTGATGTGCTTTCCCAGCACTTGGGATTCAAGAATCTGGCCAATCAAAGATGCCAGAAGCCTGAATGAGATTACCACTGAAGCTCTCCTGGGCAAGCTCAAATCCTATGAGCTGCTCATTAAAAATAGAGAAGAAGAACAGAAGGCTGCCTCTCCAGCCACAAGGAAAGAAAAGACCATAGCTTTCAGGGCTGCAGAAGAGGAGCCTGAAGATAAAGCCACAGGAAATGATGAGCTCATAAGTCTACTGGCTAAGAGATTCTACAAAATGGCCAGAAAAGATTTCAGAAAAGGGCCATACAAGGGTCATGATAAACCAAGGTATGATAAATCAAACAACACTACAGAAATCATATGCTTTGGTTGCAGGAAACCAGGACACATTGTGCCTGACTGTCCAGAGAACAAGAATAAGGACAAGAGAGATAGAAGAGAAAGAAGAAAAGGAAAGGATCACAAGAAGAACAACTCAGACAAAGCCTCCTTCAGCAAAAACAAACATACAAGGAAGGGCTTTGTTGCTGAGACCTGGAGTGAGACTGAAGAGGAATCTGAAGCCTCATCCAGTTCCAGTGATGATGAGGATGATGCAGATGAAAAGGAGTTCTGCATGATGGCTATCAATGCATCACAACAAAACTCTGATGAAGAATCAGAATCAGATTCAGACACTCATCCAGATGAAGATCAGGTAATCAATTCTTTTGATTTTCATTCTGAAGATTTCAAAAGTGAATTTAAGACACTATGCCTAGACCTACTAAAATCTGAGAAGGAGATAATATCTCTCAGGAATCAATTGTCTGAGCATAGTATCCTAAACTCAAAGAACCTCAAGCTCTCTGAGGAGTTAGAATGCTGTAGGGAGGAGATAGCTTCACTGAAAAGTGAACTATCGAAGGCCAAAAAGTTTGAAGAATCTCTAAATGGGAGGAGTATCAGACTTATGGACATCACAAGCACAGTGAACTCTAGATTCAATAGTACACTGGGTTTGGGTGCCTCCCCCAGCCAACCTATAGTGTTAACAACTCCAATCAAGTTTGTCTCTGACAAAGGAAAGGGAGTAGTAGAGGTGGCTAGGAAGAATGCAGACCTGCCAGAGAAAATTTCAGTTCAACAAAATGCGTCGAGCAGAGCTCGACGATCGTCGAACAGAGCTCGACGATCTAAGCACAGATCGTCGACCTCAGCTCGACGACACCCAAACTCTGAACTCAAGCACTATCGATCTTCGAACAGAGATCGACGATCTGACCCAAGATCGTCGACCTCAGATCGACGATCGTCGAACAGAGTTCAGAATTGTGAACACATTTTCAATGGCTCAGTCAAATTCAATCCTAGAAGTTGCACATCTCATGGATTCAACCCCTATACTGAATGGATAGTACCTCCTAGGAGATACCATCCTGAAGGTTATAAGAGTCAACCTGAGATGTCTTTTATTTCAGAATTTAAAGGGTATCAACCTAGGCCCAAGGTTAACTGGGTCAAAAACAAATAAGCTGTTTTTGTGCAGGTGAAGACCTATCCAGCATCAAACCATCCATGGTATCTGGATAGTGGGTGCTCAAAGCACATGACAGGGGACAAGGACAATTTCACCTCCTTCAAAGCCAAGCTTGGACCCAAAGTAATTTTTGGAGACTCAAGCTTTGGAACTACAAAAGGATATGGTGCAGTCAAAATTGGCCCAGTCACATTCAAGAAGGTGGCATATGTTGAAGGACTAAAGCACAACTTGATAAGTATCAGTCAACTGTGTGATGAAGGATATCAAGTGACCTTCAACAAAGCCATATGCAAAGTCCAGTCAGTGGACAACACAACTGTGTTGACAGGTAACAGAAGAGGTAACATTTACTTAGTTAATTTTCTTTCACCTGTAGTAGATATTTGCCTGTTTAATTCCATTTCAAAACCAAATATTTTATGGCATAAGAGACTAGGGCACATTAACCTTAGAACCATTGCTAGGCTATCCAAAGACAACCTTGTTAGAGGACTACCTTCTGGTCCCTACAAGAAGGAAGAACTTTGCAAGGCATGTCAATTAGGCAAGCAAACTAAAAATAGCTTTAAGTCACTTAATAAGAGTGATTCACCTAGGATTTTGTATTTGTTGCACATGGATCTCTTTGGACCCATATCTGTACAAAGCCTAGGAGGGAAGTCCTATACTTTAGTGGTTGTAGATGACTTCTCAAGATTCACTTGGGTATTCTTTCTGAGGAAGAAGTCTGATAACTTCAAGTGTTTGACAGATTTTCTCAAATGCATTCAGATTGAGTTCAACACTCACATTGCCCTGATCAGAAGTGATCATGGGACAGAGTTTGATTCTCTTCTCATGCAAGAGTTCTGTCAAAGTGAAGGGATCAGGCACACTTTCTCAGCTCCTAGAACTCCTCAACAAAATGGGGTAGCTGAAAGGAAAAATAGAACCCTAATTGAATCTGCTACTACATTGTTGTCAGATGCTCACCTACCTCTATCCTTTTGGGCTGAGGCAGTGAACACCTCCAACTATGTGTTGAACAGAAGCCTGATACATAAACTGAAGGGCAAGACTCCCTATGAATTGCTCAAAGGGAAGAAACCTAAAGTAAACTATTTTAAAGTTTTTGGTTGTATTTGTTATATTCATAATAATGACAAGAAATATCTAGCAAAATTCCAAGCTAAAGCTGATGAAGGAGTGTTTCTGGGATACTCCATGATCAGCAAGGCTTATAGGGTATACAACAAATCATCTTGCAAAATTGAAGAATCTGTTCATATTATTTTTGATGAAGCTAACATGTCTTTCAAGGAGAAGAATGCTTCTACCATAGAACCTTTGCAGGTACATTCTTTAGCTGAAGACTTGAACAAACTGCAAGTTACTGAAAAGAATGACAGCAGTGATGATGAAGAAGAAGTTCAACATCTAAAAGAAAATCACCTTGAAGAACCTGTTGTTGTTCCACCAGAGGAAACAACAACACAGGCTAGTGAACAATCAACACCTCCTGTTGATTTAGTAACAATAAGAGATCATCCAACTTCCCAAGTTATTGGAGACATCTCAGCTGGTGTGCAAACCAGAAATCAGGTCAACCAGAACCTAATGCACACTTGCTTCCTATCTCAAATTGAGCCTCAATCCATTCAAGATGCAGAGCAAGATCCACACTGGATCATTGCAATGCAAGAGGAGCTGCATCAATTTGAAAGAAATCAGGTTTGGGAACTAGTACCTAAGCCAAAGGATCATCCCATTGTTGGAACAAAGTGGGTATTCAGGAACAAGCTGGATGATCAAGGAGTTATAGTCAGAAACAAGGCAAGGCTAGTTGCTCAAGGGTACTCTCAACAAGAAGGAATAGACTATGACCAGACCTTTGCACCAGTTGCAAGGTTAGAGGCCATCAGAATATTTCTAGCTTATGCTGCTCACAAAGGCTTCAAGGTCTACCAGATGGATGTGAAGAGTGCTTTTCTCAATGGGGACATCAAAGAGGAAGTCTATGTTAGACAACCTCCAGGTTTTATCTCTCTAACTCACCCTGATTATGTTTTCAAATTGCATAAAGCATTATATGGTCTCAAGCAAGCTCCTAGAGCATGGTATGAGACCCTAGCATGCTTTCTTCTGGAAAATGATTTTACTAGGGGGAGAGTAGACCAAACTCTTTTTATTAGAACCCATAAGTCCCATACTCTACTAGTGCAAATTTATGTGGATGATATTATATTTGGCTCCACTGATTCAAACCTGTGCAAAAAGTTTTCCAAGCTTATGCATTCTAAGTTTGAAATGAGTAGCATGGGTGAGCTGTCCTTCTTCTTAGGACTGCAAGTCAAGCAACATGCTGAAGGCATATTTATTTCTCAAACCAAGTATGCAAAAGAATTGGTTAAGAAATTTGGTATGTCTGATGCATCAAGTATGAAAACACCCATGCCCTCAAATGCTGTAATAGATGCTGATGAACATGGGAAACCTGTTGATCAGACAACATATAGAGCAATCATTGGCTCTTTATTGTACCTTACAGCCAGTAGGCCTGATATAATGTTTGCCACATGTCTTTGTGCTAGATTCCAAGTTAGCCCTAGAGAGTCACACTTAATCTTAGTTAAGAGGATTCTTAGGTATGTTAAAAGTTGTCCAAATCTAGGACTTTGGTATCCAAAAGATTCAGCATTTGACTTAACTGGATTCTCAGATGCTGATTATGCTGGATGCAGAATAGACAGGAAAAGCACCAGTGGAACATGCCAGTTCCTTGGTGACAGACTTGTCTCCTGGTTTTGTAAGAAGCAAACATCTGTGTCAACTTCAACTGCTGAAGCTGAGTATATGGCTGCAGGCAGTTGCTGCTCACAAATATTGTGGATACAAAATCAGCTTCTAGACTATGGCTACAACCTAGAGAAGTCAAAAATTTTCTGTGATAATACTAGTGCTATTTCTATAGCCCAAAATCCAGTCCTCCATAGTAGAACAAAACACATAGAAATCAGGCATCATTTCCTAAGGGATAATGTAGAGAAAAACAAATTGAACTTCAATATATTCCTACTGATTTGCAAAGGGGAGATATTTTCACCAAACCCTTGGATGAAAAGAAACACAGGTTCTTCCTAAATCAGTTAGGCATGATAGATGGAGGAAGTCTTAATTAAAATCCAAGATTTTGAAAAGCTAAAACAGACCAAGACTAGGCTAAAAAATTCTGTCTTTTGAATGAGTTTAGACTCTGAACTGCGCTCGACGTTTTCTCAAAAATCGTCGAACGGAGATCAACGATCTTCCAAAAATCGTCGACCAGAGATCGACGCTTTTGCTATCGTCGATCTGAGTTCAGAGCCTTCGCTAGATCTAGAATTTTTTCTTCTTCTGTTCAGAGGCCGTCGAGCTGAGCTCGACGTTTTTCAACATCGTCGAACGAAGATCGCCGATTTTGAAGACTCTTCAGATTCCCTCTGTAGCCTAAATCGTCGAGCTTAGATCGACGCTTCGTCGAGCTGAGCTCCACGATTTTCTTTTTCGCCGTCGAACCCTAATATAAAATCATCTTTCAGCCGTCGTTCTCCTTTTTACGCTTTCATACTCTGCAACTTTCTTCCTTTTCCCTCCAAATTTTCTACGCTTGGTCGTTTTTGGTTTTCTGTTGCAGGTACATATGGCTGATTTGAGGGCTGCGATTGCCAAGATGAAGTTCGACACCGGTTTCGACATAGACATAAACTCATTTGATGGAAGCGACCAGCGCTTCAAGGATGTTCTGAATCTATTCAGAGAACAACAGCTAACCCAGATAATGACTACCAGGATGAAGATTGCATCTGAGGAGATTAAGGAATGGTGTTATACCGCAGCAGATGAGACTGAGAATACTGTTGTCGGCACCATTAAGGGGACCCAGGTAATTCTATCCCCGGCTTTATTAACTGAAGTCTTTCAACTCAGTACTGGAGAAGACTCCATTGATCTGTCTGGAGAGGAGTATGCCTCCATGTTAGATAGGATGGGTCATAATGTGCTTAACCCTAATAAGCTGCTGAAAAAGAATCTGGCTATAGAATTCCAGTTCCTGGCTGATGTAGTTGGGAAGGTGCTGTTGGCCAAGCACTCAGCGCATGACACAATTTCCAGGTATCAGTTCTGCCTGATGGGAGCCTTACTGGATAAGAAGCACCTCGACTGGGGCTCCATCTTCTTCACCCTGATTAAGAAGAAAATCAACAAGTCTGCAGTCTGTTTTGGAAGAATCTTGGGGGTCTTTCTGCACTCAAGGTGCCCTGACCTTTTGACCTCCTCTGGATTATTCATCAATGCATCCAAGAGGCTGTCCTGTGCCCTCTTCAGTAAATGGGACAGGCAGATCATAAACCCCTCCAGGGCTGCTGCAACACTTCACTCAGGCACAAGGACCACTTTGGTCACTCCTTCAGTAGAAGAGATGCCTGCTTCTTCTTCTCCCCAAGCCATATCCACCCAAGCCTCATATACTCAAGCCCTCACCTCCTCTCAACCAGTCTCCACCATTATTATTTCATCTTCTATTACCATTTCCTCACCAATGTCATCCCCTATTACCATCTCTTCACCAGCCTCATCTCCTCCAGCATCTACCTCTGAGGTATTCCTCCCTCTCTTCTCTTACCAAACCCTTACCTCTCCATCCTACTCTCTTTTAGAGGATTCCTTCTTGGATGACTCTCCCTCTTCTCCTCCTGAGACATCTTCCCTCCAACAAATGCTTCATGACATTCTCTCTCAACCCTCCTTCACACCCTCTCTTACTTCCCCTATCTTCTCCTCAACCTTCTCTATCCCCACTATTCCTTTTTCTGAACCCTCCATCCCTACTCCTCCTATCTCCACCTTTTCAGCTTCAGCCACCATCCCTCCATCCTCCTTGGCTACTACCTCTGCTCAAGCCTCACTTGGGCATGTAGATGTTTCTGGCCTGGCTGACAGGATCTATGAGTTGCTAGCTCCCAAGCTGGTATCTCTGCTGGAGTCTTCCCTGACTCCACTCCTGAAGAAAGTCCAGGAGCTGTCCTCCAAGCTTGATTCTTTTTCCTCCTCCCAGGCAATCCCTTCTACTGGGTGCCTTGGTTCACCTCTCTCTGAACCAAGGCAGGGGGAGATGCCTTATGAAGAAGTGATTGTGCCAGCTCCAGCTCCAGCTTCTACTCTCTCAGCAAGCTCAGGATGTGCTTTTGCACTTAATCTGCAGAGGTTACTATCCAGATTTGATACAGCCTATCTAAGCTGTCTGCCTCCAATTACTGCTGAAGATCTGTCCAAGGCCATTGTGCCTGTACCTATCTGTAATCCCAGCCAGATTGTTTCCTATATCAAGTCATGGAAGGCTGTGGATGTATCTGATGCTGCTACTAAGGCCACTGTGCCTCCTTTTGTTGATACTGCTGCTGCTGACATAGAAATGATTCCAGCACCTAATGCTGAGGAAATTGTTGTTGAAACTGATAATGCTGATTCCAATATCCCTGCTGCTCCTGCTCCTGCTCCTGCTGCTGCTGCAAAGCTCAAAGCTCAAGAAGAATATCTAAGAAGAATTGATGCTTTATATGATCAACCTCAGAGTTCTGAAAGTGATCAGTACAGAACTGATTCTGATGATTCTGCCAGCACAATTGCCAAAAAGAGAAAAGCCAGAAGTAAAGCAATGATGTCAGTTCCTCCTGCCAAAGCTAAAGACTCCAATGACATTCCATATTACATTCTGCATGACTGCCCCATCACTGAACCATGGATGCAATTTTCCAAGAACCAACTAAAGGCCATGAAAAAGAGAAGAAAGCTTGACAAATATGAAAAAGGATCATCTCAACATCAGCCTCCTCCTCCTCCTCCTCCAGACTCTGGATCAGGCTCAGCTCCTCAAGCTCCAGCTCCTAGACAAAGTTCCTCTCAATCCTATTCTAAGTATTACCAAAAGGGACAACATCAAAGAGGGTATCAACCCAGAAGGGGTAGTTACAGAGGAAATCAAAGAGGACAGAGACCCTATCAAAGGGAAGGACAAGGCCATTCTGACTCTACTTCAGGTCCTTACCCTTACAAACTGAAAGACACAGTTGCTCCAAGGACCTCTCCTGCTCCTGAATCTCTCAACAAATATGAACCTGCTGTTCCATATGAGGATCCTGAGAACAATCCTGTGGCCTGGACTGCTAGGATGAAAGAGTTGGCTGCCCTTGATCAGATTAAGAAGGCTAGAGAACAAGGCAAAGAAATATCCAACATTACAACCTTATCAGAACAAAGAAAGAAAGAACTGGAAAAGTATGCTTCAAAGAAATTTTTCAATCCAGAAGAGTACATGAAGCTGCACCCAGAGGCTGTAGTTCCAAGGCCAAGATCTCAAACCTCTCTAGGTGCAGAAGATGACAGAAGGTCCAAGAAAGAAGCCCTAAACCCTAACAGAGAAATCTTATTTAAAAAGGGAACTGAAAAGAAGTGATCTGTGTAAGCAAACATATCATCTACCTTTGGATATCTGCAGCTATTTATCTGTGATATGCATTGCTGTTTCTCTGCATTTTGTATTTAATTTCTGTATTATTAAATGCTCTTTATGATTGTCTGTAAATAGTAATCCTAATCCAAATAGGGGGAGATTGTTGGAACACCCTATTACTAATTTGGATAAGGATCACTATGCTTGTCTTAGGATCCTAGTTGACCTAGTTGTATAGTTGAGAAGGTCAACATTAGAATGAGTCTAGGGTCTAGAACTTAGTTTTGAAGCTGCCCCAAGACCACTCCAAGATCAAGGATGAAGAGCTAAGTCTAAGGCAATTTTCGTCGAGCTCTGGTCGACGAATCGTCGAACTCAGTTCGACGCTCTCTGAGCTCAACTTCATCAAATCGTCGAACTCCGGTCGACGATCTTCGAGCTCAGATCGACTATCTGCTAGCTTTTGCTTAATCGTCAAACTCCCCTCGACTATCGTCTAGCTCAGTTCGACGATTTCTGTCTGCTTATCTCAGTTCATCTCTGAGCTCAGTTCGACGATCGTAGAGCTCAGATCGACGATTCTTTGGAGAGATCAACGTCTTCAAGATTTCAAATGCTGCTGATTTTTTGGAATGTTTTTGAATATTATCAGCATTTATGACAGAAGATCTCCCAGCCGTTTGGAGCAAGTTTCAAGGAATTATTCAGAGAATGTTTGCTGGACTTTCCTCTAAAAGACAAGACCATTTATGGAAAACATTTATGACTGACCAACGGCTATTTTTTGGACAAGAGAATCTTAGAAATTATTATTCATCTCTTCTGCCTCTTAGCTAGAACATATACACAGATTGACAAGAAGAGTGAACACAGAATAGAGAATACTGATAGCAGAAGAATAACAGAACTGCAACTTCAAAATTCTTCTTACTGACTGAAAAGTGTTCACAATCTCATCATCTCCAGACATCTCATCACAATCTTTTGCTGGAGATCAAAGTTCTGAAGACCTATCACCCTTCTGCAAAGCTTCTCTGCCTGAACCTCTCTACATCTCAGGGGGAGCTTTGACATCTTCAATCCACTTGTGCTTCTCTCATTTGACTGAGAACAGAGAAGACAAACTCAACTTTTACTTTTTCTTTTCCTGCTGTAAAAGGGTTCTTGAACTCCCTTCAAAAGTTCTGTCTGGTTCTGAGAGCCTTGTCAAAACTCAGTGGTGGCAAGACACCTTATCAAAAAATCTAGCTTTGGTTTTTGAGCACCTTATCAAAAGCTCATTGGTGTCAGGACACCTGATCAACTCAGTCCTGAGTGGATTCCTACCAAGGGTGGTAGAAGAGTGGATGTACCCAGTTTTGGGGAACCACTATATTTCCTTGTGTCTTCTGGTTCTGCTTGTGTGATTTGTCTGCTGTGTGCTGTGTCCTTTTTCCTTTCAGTTTTTAAGTTTCTGTTAGCACTCTACACTATAGCTTAAATAGAATTTTAATTTGTGCTATTTTAATAATTCAAAAAATATTTTAAGTAAACTCTATTCACCCCCCTCTAGAGTTGAGATAGATCTTATCCTCACTTTCATCATATAAAAGAAAATCATGACCAGATATCATATCACAAAAATAGATCGCAAATTAGATCATAGACTAGCATAAAATGAGTGCAGTGTAATAATCATCATAATAGTATAAGAGTATACCACAAGATATAACATCACAAAGTGTCGCATCACAAAATATAACATCACACCAAAATAGTTCAGTTCAAAACACAGAAAAATAGTCCAAGTCAGAATGAAAATATATAACTATGCAAAAGGGGAAGCTGGAAAGAAGATCATCCTACTCGTCCTCCTCTTCTTCATCCTCCTCATCGTAATCTTCTTCCTCGTTTTTCTCGCCTTCCTCATCTTCCTCATCATAATCTTCTTCTTCGTCCTCAACTTCCATGTTTTCCTTCATTACCATAATCGTCGAGTCAAGCCTCAATCGACCAATAGTCATCAAATAGCCTTTGCGATCCCATTGGGCCAACATCCTGCAGCTCTGCTCTGGTATAGGAATATTAACCTTCTCCATCGGCATGATATGGTTGGTACGAATATCACCCAGCTTTGACTCAAAATGTAGGTGTTGGCACCTTTGGTATCCTTCATGTACTCAATATTTCTCATCATAATCTTGGAAGCATTATCAATATCTGCCATGGGGAGACCAATACACTCAGGGTCGGACGTCGATGTCCTTATTGCCTGATTAGTATCCTTCAACCTCCACTTATCCCGCCTTTCCTGAGCTCCCGTAACCACCTTGATATTCACTGCCACTACTATTTCTATGATCGGGTGCCCGACTTGAGTCACCATATAGTCTTCACCTTGAACCACTCCCACCATCCGATAGAGCTCCGTAATCAAAGAAGGAAACCACAACTGCCGCACTTTCTCCTCCTTGACTTTTTTATTAATAAGGGTGGAAATGAGAGCACCCATGTTTAGTTTTATCCCTCTCAAGATACTATAAATAAGAGTGACTTTCTCCATCATCACCGTATTCAGATACTGTGTGGGCATAACACCCGCATTGATGAAAAGGAGTCTTACTTTGGCTTTACGATTCAAGCATGTTGCATGTAGGGTCCTTTTTGACTTACTTGCCCAATCCGACTCCGGTGTACAACAAACCACCGCCAGCATTTCCTCTACAAAAACGTTCGGCAGAATATTCACATAACCATCTTGAATCTCATTGTTCAAATCGAAGAGCTCGTTGATTTGATTGGCTGAAATTTCCAAACTCTTTCCTCTCACAAACACCTTCTCCACATTTGAGTCTCTAGCATTAGCACAGAATTTATACACCACGGTAATATCACCTCTATCCTTGGGTGACAAAATGATTCTCACTGAAGAGACCTAATTTGATTTACATACTTCAAACTCCACGCCATAGCTTCCATCTTGAAACCCCGCTCATATATGAAAGGGATGGTCTTGAGGGTTTCAAAATGATGCCAAGCACTCTCAGTACATTTTTCCTAGACACCTCTTAACCTTTCCCTTTCTCTTCTCTTTGATGTCATGATCTATACTAAGCACAGACACTCTACAGGAAATGTAAATCCTGTTCAATGTTGATCACCTCAATAGATGTAGGATTATGAATTATACCTTTTGTAGTGCTAAATTCCTTGAATGCAGGTTCTCTTGCTTTCCCATCTAACGCAGCTCACTGGCGCTCCTAAAGATTCAACCACCGATTTCACCGGTTGACACTCGCCGGTGTCGGCCACAATTCGTCAGAGCTGCCTAATGTGAAGTTGCTGCAGTTCGCCGTCTGCAGCAGTCTAGCTGCTCTCCTGCCGCATAATCTCCCTTCCCTCGTTAAACCCTAGAGAGTTGATCGAGAATTGCCCAGGCTAGGGTTTGATATGGAAAGGAAGATTATATCTATCCGGCCTGTCTAATTTGAGAGATTAGGGGAGCTAATCAAAATTGAACTGATATGGAATTTAATTAAGTAATTAAAGCTGCTAAAATAAATAAAATGACTTGATTAAATAGTGCCAAACCAGTGGAGGGATAAAAGGTGCGCTGGTATAATTGAACCGACGCATGAAGCTTTTAGCTCTTCTTGTTACAATAACCTATTTTCAGCAGTTAATTGCCAAATATAGCCCGATTTTTTGCACATCGAGATTTTTACTCCTAATTTTCTCACGCAGTCAATTAGAGTTACGCGGCTTCCCTTCCACCAGAATTTTTTACTGTACTATTGAAAACAAATAAAATTTATTTGTTTATCTATACTATATTAAAAAGATATATGGTGGTCTGCCAATAGCGTGAGTTCAAAATTAGGGGGAAATTAGGTGGCCGTCGGATTTAGGAGATTTGATGCAGAACCGTTGGATCTGGGGCTACAAATATACTATTTGGACTGCCAATAAAAAAAACCAAAAAAATCCCTCCCTCTCTCTCCTCAAACCCGATAGCAACAAAAGCACCCCCCCTTTTGCTCGACCCATCTCCACCGCCGGCGGCCTGACCGGAGACCCCCGGCAGGTTCGCCGGGAGCCGGCGAACCTTCCGGGGGTAATCCGATGGAGCACCGGCGGGGCCACCGCGGAAGGTTCGCCGGCTCCCGGTGAACCCGCCGGGGGTCTCCGGTCATACGGCCGGCGGCGACGAAGATGACACAATTTTAATTGAATCGTGAGCTACGACCATCTTCGCTGCCGCCGGCGGTGCCGCCGACAGCCTGACCGGAAAACTCTGGCGCCGGCTATCACAACCCGCATTTTCTCCGAGGAAAACGAATTATCAGAGTAGGAGAAAACATGCGTCATGATGCCATGTCAAGCAGGGGATAACTGCCGACGCTCAGGCAAACCGCTATCAACTATACTTTATGAAAATTAATGAGTTAAATGAATAGAAAATCAATTAGATTTTTAAAGGCCGTATCCCTCAGCTCGGTGGATCATCTAGTCCACAGTTTAAAAACTATACTTATACGCTGCGGAAAAATACTTTATTCAGGTTTTACATCCTAAAAGAGTGCATAAGTGTCCCTAGAAGACAACTTATACTATGCAAGACCCTACAGTTAATTTATTCTATATATAAGAAAATGATCTTTTTTACGTTGTTTGAAAAATAGTGACGAGTTTTATAAAACATGCTGATTATGAGTAGTAATTATAATAGTGTTTTTAGGTTTAAAAGTAACTAGCAACCTAGCATAAATCATCCCAAGAGCAAGTAGACTATCTCCAATAAAGATAGCAGCAACAAGTAACATATCTAGTATAAAGGTAAAAACTACCAGTGGGCGCCAACAAACTGACACGAACCCACTGACAAGTATGTATGTCTGTAAGAAAAACACATCAAAACTACCTCGCAAAACACGGAACTGATCTCTATAGCACCAGAGACCACCAGCAACAACACAGCACCACTAGCCGTTAGAGCGGCTACTATCCAGAACCTGAGGCATTCAAAGAAGAAAGAATACCTCAGCAAGCAAAACTAGAAAACTGCTCGAAATTGTCAATCAAAAGATACATAAAAGATGAAAACAAACCAGTAACAGTCACAACTGCCCAAGGCAAGGCAAAAAGAAAGTGCACTAGGTGCGGGGACACAACAGTAACTCTGCCCAAATGCTGCAGAGTCTACAAGTCTACAATGAGCCCAAATGTTGCAATCAACTAAGGAAGAAACGTCTAACACCCTGTTGGTACCCTAGTTTGGATTTGAGTTAAGTCCTCTCAATTAGTTTCTTGACCCAAGAATTATCTATGGTCAAAGGTTAGATTTAGGTTAGATCCTATTAGTTGTATAGAATTATTGTTTATCTATTTGAATTCTGGTTAAGTGTTTTTTAGTTCGACTATGGTCGAACATTGCTCGACCATCGTCAGTCAGCTGATCGACTATCTCCGAGTTAGTTTAACTCTGATAGTTCGACGATCGTTGGTCTCAGTATCGACGATCGTCGAGTCTTGCTCGATTTCTTCTGCCCAGACATATATCTTGTAGGTTGACGATCTGCTCTGATAGTTCGATGATCTTTGTGACTCGTTCTACTATCTTTTGTCTGCTTTTAGTGATTTTGTACTCTTTCTATTCTGTGATTTATTTCTTATATATCTAGCTTATTTTATTCTAGATTATTTCATTGACTTTATGCTTATATATCAAGGCAATCTTTGCCTCATTCTTTATGCAAATCAAGTTCTATCTGACAAAGTCTTTTGTCCTATTTGTTGAATAATCTTTGTGCTTTATCTGCCATGCCGTCCTTTATAACCGTTAGACACATGTGTCTTTCTCTGGCTGTAAAGAGTTTGTTTTAATGTGACTTTCTCAAATACCTTTTGTACTTGCAGAATGGATAAGTAGCTTCTAATAAAGCTTTATTTCTTTATAGAATGTCCTTTCTGCAGGCTAGTTGTATTATGTTATTTGCATGCCAGATTTCAGATCTCAGAAGAAGACAAGATTTAAATCAAGAGAAAGATTGAAGCCGTTACAAAGGCTGATATATAAAGGGCTAGTGAAAGAAGTTAAAATATACATATATACAGATACGACACAAAAAAGAACAAGAAGATATAACAAAGAGTTATATTGATAGTTCTCAGATTGTTTTCAATACAGCTGAGAAGAACAAGTGTAGAACAACTCTCTTCAGAGTTCTCTTCTTCAATCCTGAGTTCATCCTGCTTACAGGAACATTCATACTCAGAGCTTCAAGTAGTAGTAGTAGAAGAAAGAAAAGCTGTTGAAGAAGAACAACCATTCCATATCAAGAATCTTCTTCAAGCTACTCCTTCAAGAACCTCAAGACAACAGATCTTCTCTGTCAAGAGTTCTGAAGAGAACCTGCACCCTAAAGCAAGACTTCTTCCTGTATATTCTCTAGGCTAGCGGGAGATTTGATTCCTTCAGAGCTTTCTATAGCTCAGTGCAATCCACTAGCTTCTCTAATTTTGTTTAACAATAGAGAAGACATTCTAACTCTCTCAATCTCCTGGACAAAGGGTTATTACTCCCTTCAAAAGTGAACCTTGGTGGCAGGGCACCTTAGCAAAAACCTTTGTTGGATTTTGGGCTCCTGATCAAAAGCTCAGAGGGTTCACTTGATCTACTTGAATCAGATCAGTTGGTGGCAGGGCACCTGAACAAAAACCTGTAGTGGATTCCTACCAGGGTGGTAGAAGAGTGGATGTACCTATTGAGAGGGAACCACTATAAATCTTCTTGTGTTGTATGTATTGCTTTTTTAAATTATTGCACTGTGGCTGTGAGTAGAACTACCTATGATTGCTAGTTGTTGTGTTAGGACTAAAACTCAAACTGTAATTACAGTTAGCTTTCCCTTGTGCACCTCACTTTGTGTTAGGTTCTAGGGTTTCATATATCTATTTACTTTTTCCGCAAATTAACTATAAGGGAGTTGAGTAGATTCTCATATTTTTGAATACTCTATTCACCCCTCCCCCCCTCTAGAGTTGTATCTATCCTCACTTTCACACCCTAAGCTGTGGGAGATGGTAGTAGCAAAAACATCGCGGATCCGGATTGGAGGCAAACTCAGTCCCCCAACCACTATTTCCAAGAAACCAAGCTCAGGGGTCTACATGTGAAAGCACTATGGACCTCCCACCCCCTTGCCCAGCCCGTACCTGGAGCAAGATAAAAGAAAAGGGTGGCCACGGCTAAATTACACAACACCACCCCCCATAAGAGCTTCAAACCACTACTACTAACCGAGACCCACGATTCGGCCTTTGAGAAAGAAAACATAGCTGACAAGGAACATCAAAATCAAGAAATTAACTCGGGGAAGAAAATCAAGGTAAGGGAAAAGCGTTGAGATGACTCAACACGGCCTGGCATTGAGTGAGCCCCACTCACTCAACGCCTAACCAGACCTTGGCGTTGAGTGAGTTAGCCTCACTCAGCGTCGGAAACCACCATGGCATTGAGTGAGGTTCACTCCCTCAACGCCCTCCGCAAGAACAGCTCTGGCGTTGAGTGAGCTAACTTCACTCAATGCCAAAACAGCCATGGCGTTGAGTGAGGTTCACTCACTCAATGCCTCCCACAAGAAAACTCTGGACTTGAGTGAGCTAACCTCGCTCAACGCCAAAACAGCTATGGTGTTTAGTGAGGTCCACTCCCTCAACGCCTTCAGCAAAACCGGCAGTGGCATTGAGTGAGCTAACCTCACTCAACGCCAAAAAAGCTATGGCGTTGAGTGAGGTCTACTCACTCAACGCCTTAGCACTTAACCGCAGGAAAACCCTAAACCAACGCCATCCGAAAGAGGTCAGCAGGAATGCCGACTGATTCTCGCCGAATCGGCGGGAATGCCGACCGATTCTCGCCGAATCGGCGGGAATGCCGACCGATTCTCGCTGAATCGGCGGGAATGCCGACCGATTCTAGCCGAATCGGCGGGAATGTCGACTAAAACTTGCCGATTCGGCGAGAATGCCGATTGATTCTCGCCGAATCGGTGGGAATCACGATTGATTCTCGCCGAATTGGCGGGAATCACTAACGATACTCGTCGAAGTCGGCGAGAATCACTTAGTGATTCCCGTCGATTTCGACTTAGACGAATTTCTAACTCAATCGCCACACTACTTAGCCGCAAAAGAATTGACCAAACTATGGCTTTTAGTGTGTGCACCACACTCAACGCCAAATCTCGGGCGGCTTTTGGTTTTGAGTGTGTGCACCACACTCAACACCAAATCCCGAGAGCCTACCAAGACTGGTTCTAACCAGAGCACTACCACAGAAACCTCCCCCTCTCTCTCTCGGCTCCACCCGCAAAAGCACCAAACCAGAACTAAAAATCTGGAGTCTAAATGGTGAAAACAACAAGCGGGTTGAGCAAAAACAACACAAAGAGGGGGGCTCATAAAGGGAAACTGAAGCACAAAGATTTAGCAAGCAAAAAGAGAAAAGCTTGGCTTCTATCCTAGGGCTAACTGGGTAGTTAAGTGGGGGAAAAAAATCAAAACTACAAGTGTAAGGACCACTTTCCTCGATTTCCGACGAAACTTGGTCGGTTTTCCCTTATCTTCACACGGCACCAACAACAAAAATCTCGATCTTTAATGGCGGAAAAGGGCCAAAACCAGAATTTCGGGCCTCCTAAAAACTCCACGAAAATCAAATCTCTTATCGTAGAAACGTAGGTCTAAGAGGGAGCAACCCAAATCCATTTTCGGAATTGAATTCCGTCCACAAACGCTCCCGGAATCGCCGTCCGAAGGGTAGCAGGTCGGCGGTTTCTCCGCTGCTTTTCCGTGTACAGGAGAGGCGGGTTCGGTCTCAGGAAGAAGAAGAAGAGTGGGCCCGCCATCTACTGATTAAGGCTTTTAAATAACTCTAATCACGCCTAATCAGCCTTAACTGCCTCCTAAGCCGCCGGTTCACTTAAGCAAACAAATTTCCAATTTGTTTTTACTAATAGCACACCCAAAACGACTCGAAAACCGAACTACCTCGGAATTCGACGAAATTCGCACCGTAGCTAAATACCCATGCTACGAACACAACGGCGAAGTCGAAATTAACTTTCGACGAACAAAACTCAAGTTATACCTGTTGGGTATTGTATCCACAATGTACCTGATTTGAAGAAGCCCCTGGACCAGCTAAGGTGAATTGATATTGTATTTGATCATTTGTTTTCCAGTTGTGCTTGCAGTTATTCCACGCTAAGTACACACAAATGTCAGGGTACAGTGGGTCAATATACACGGGTCTGCGCAACATAATCCCTCGTTGAGCAGATCAGTGTGTTGGCCTACGTGTACTCTCTCTATTGGAGTGTACTTACTTTCAAGTACAGGGCTGAGAAAGATCAAGAGCAGACAAGGAGCAAGGATGGGCCAAAGAGCAGCTCACGGGTGGAAAGACGAAAAATCGTCTAAGTAGAAATCGTCGAGAATCACTAAGTGATTCTCGCCGATTCGACGAGAATCACTCGCTGATTCTTGCCGATTGCAGCCGGCTGTCTCAACGCCGTCTTGATTTCTGCTTAAGGTAGAATCGTCGAGAATCACTAGTTGATTCTCGCCGAATCGACGAGAATGACTTTGCATTCTCGCCGATCCGTCGAGAATGAATATTGATTCTTGTCGATTCTCTCCGGATGGCTAGATCTTCAGCCAGAATTCAGCCAAGTAGAATTCGGCGAGAATCATAAGTTATTCTCACCGAATCGTCGAGAATCACCTATGATTCTCGCCGAATTTGCCTTGGGCGAAATTCTTGTGCTCGCTGGACCGGACCAAGTTCCAGGCGCTGTTTAGAAACCCGAGCTAGGGTTTCTTTTGGTGGGGCCCACAATGGTCATATTGTATGACCTACTATATAAATACATCGGTATTTTGAACAGTAATAGCATGAACATACAACAAAGAATACCGAGCCGCCGACGTAACCTAGATCGCGGATTTCTCTTCTGCCGCCGTTGTCGTCACTCGGTAAGATAGTCGCCGCCTGTGATCGTGGATACCTCCTGATCTCTCGGCGACAGAAGCTCAGCCAAGCTACGCATCTCACGTGTCTATCCAGAGATCCTTTGTCTCTTGATTCGTTGATCGGGAATACCTTCCATTTCCGAATCGATCGAGACGATCGATCCTAGTGTGACCGTTGGTAGACCTTGCTAGCTTTGCTACGAAGGTTGGATCTCTAAAGCTCAGCCGCCGCACTTATTGCCGCCGCCGATCCCGAACGCTAAGCCGCCGCTCTTTTTGCCGCCGCCGGTTTCGTAGAGATTCATTCTAAGTGAGAGCTAAGGTCGTGGACTCTTCATCTTCATCAAGAATGCGTCATCGAACGAAGAGGGACACCTAGCCTCCATAAGAAGTTTGTATATTTTATACATTCCATTTTAATTTTGTTATAAAGGAACGTAGGTTCCTCATTGTAAGGGTTGGGTGCAACCTGTGGTGGAGGAGTGGTGACTCCTTCGCTTGGAAGGGTTCCTTCCGTTTGTGTGTGGATTGGATTTCAATCCGGTTGGTGAAGTGACCGAGTCGTCCCTTGTTGGGATATAGGTCGAAGGGGGAAAGTGGACGTACATAAATCGGGGAACCACTATAAATTGCCTGTGTCTTTCTATACTGTGATGTTTTGTTTATTTGTGCAGGTATAGTTTTAATTCCGCAAAAACGCTGCAAGACACCTATTTCCCCCCCCCCCCCATAGGTGAAGGTAGTTGGCACTAGTTGGACTTTCAAGTGGTATCAGAGGGAGGTTGCTCATCAAAGGGGTTAACACCTCGAGTAAGTTCCTACCACTAGTGTCAAGAAGAAGGCAGATATCTACTATAGACGGACTCAAGTACTCAGGCAAGATCCCAGTGTGCACCAGGCTAAACTTTCCTATCTAGAAGGAAAGGATTAGATTTTACATGGAAGCAGTCGACCCTCGACTCTTCATGGTCGTGGAGGAGGGACCTTTTATTCCCACTAAAGCCTCCACCATTGATCCTACCAAAAAGGTGCCAAAGAAGCTTTCTGAAATGGACAAGGACGAGATGGTGCTGGTCGGACTTGACAAGAAGGCACAGAACATACTAATTAGCGCAGTCGATGACTCTATGATGCAGAATTTCTGCAACTACAGGACAGCCAAGGATATCTGGCATAGCTTGATTATCCTGATGGAGGGAACAGACGAAGTGAGGGATGATCGGAGATCCCTCCTGAATCAGAAATATGAGGCCTTCAGGCAGGGGCCCAAGGAAGAGATCAGAGTTACCTTCGAGAACTTCCTCAAGATCGTCAATGCTCTCAAGGGATATGGAAGAGTGTTCACTGATGGTGAACTTAATGATAAATTCCTTAGGTCCCTTACTAAGGAATGGGACACGAAGATCTGTGCCATCCGAGAGTTTGGCAGATTAGCTGAAACTGATCCTCAGATACTCTTTGGGAAGCTCATGTCCTATGAGATCCAGTTGAACACGAGGAAAGCTGAAGAAGAAGCAGAGAAGGCCGCAGCCAAGGAAAAGACTATGGCCCTAAAAGCCATTCACTCCAAGAAGGGCAAGGGTGCGGCTTCATCCCGTGTGGGGAAAAAGGATGAGAAGGAAGACTCTGAGCCATGCTCCTCCAGCTCAGAGTTGTCTGAAGAAGACTTCTCCCTCATCACCCGAGAATTCAAGAAGTTCCTCAAGATGAGGAATTAAAGAAAGAGAGACGGCTCCTCCTCCAAAAATCAGAAGAAGAATTATTCTTCTGACAGGTATGAATCAAAACCAAACAAACATCGTCATACTGACATCATTTGTTTTGGGTGCAATAAGCCAGGACACGTCGTGGTCGACTGCCATCAAGGCAAGAGAGAGAAGGGGAAGGGAGAAGAGCACAGAACCTCTAGAGATAAAAAGAAGGAGAGGAGCTACATCGCCAAAAAGTCAAAGACACTAAGTGAGTCTGATTCCTCAGACTCCAGTGATGATGAGGAAGCCTACTTCGGGCTGGTGGGTCGCTCTGACTCAGAAGGAGAATGCCCCCCATTCACTGGGAAGGTAAAAGCTCGTACCCCCCTCTCCGACTCTGACTATGAGTCTCCTGATGATGATCTCGAGGACAGCCCATCTGCCCGAGAAGCTGAGCTCCTCGAAAAGTATGAGCTTTTGCTCAACACCTTCGAGAAATGTCGCAAGAGATTGAGGGCTCAGAAAAAGGAAGTCAAATTCCTTAAGGTCGAGGGTGTCTCCCTAAGGGAAGAGATCACTAGCTTGATTTCTCTCCGACAGGAGCACCTGGACCTGATCTCTAAGCACTCAGAGTCTCTAAGTCTCCTTGACCTTAAACAGGAAGAAATCAATAAGTTGGAAGAACAACTTACGACAGAAAAGAAGATTGTCCAAAGCTTCTCTATGCCAAAGACTGTTCTTCCACTGGTTGATACCTTCTCTGCTCAGGCTAAGGGGGCTGGCTTGGGGCATGTTGGTGTGCCTGGTAAATCATCAAGGAGAAACAAATAAGCAGAGGAGAAATAAGGCTGCTAAGAAGGCCTCTACTGCAGAAAAGGGAAAGGCCCCACTCAACCCTGTTGTATTCAGGAAGCCTGGCTATCCCTGCAATGAACAGGACTTTGAGTCAACCTATGGCCACTTCTTCCGGCCCTCGGTTGAAAAGCCCAAGAGCCGGTATGAGGGGTGGGCTTTCCCCCGCAACTTTGGCGAGAGTGTCTTCAAGGCACCTTATGAGGAAGTTCAAATGGAGGATTATGTCCACTTCTCTAGCGGCCATAATATGAAGTAGGCACCCAAGGCCAAGCCTGTTACACTGAGAAACCAGGAGGTGAAGAAATCATGCGACTGTTGTCATCATAATGCCTCCACCTCCAGGTCCGTGGCCCCGACTGAACCTTTCGTTCCAAGGGTGAAGCAGGTGCCTAGGAGAAAGTATAACAGATTTGACTGCTGGTGTTGTGGCAAAGTTGGTCACTTTGCCGTGGATTGCTTGTTTAATCCGAGGAATAACGAGACACCTCATGTTGGCAATGCGAGGCAGACCACTCGTATGGCTAACCATCCGAGGGGGAGCATGCTAACGAGGAATCTAGGACCCAAGTTCGATTGGGTTCCTAAGGGAAATTAATTCTGTTTTGCAGGAATGTCCAAAGGCCACCAAAACTCCCATATGGTACTTGGACAGTGGATAATCCCGGCATATGACCGGGACAAGAAGCCTGCTGCGTGATTACTCTCCAGTCGAGAATGGACCAAAAGTCATCTTTGGGGATCAGATCGAGGAGTCACTAGGGGTTACGGTAGGATTTCCAACGGTATAATTTCTATCACTAACGTGGCTTACGTTGAAGGGTTAAATCATAACCTGATCCAGTGTAAGTCAGTTATGTGATAAAGGTTATGACGTTAAGTTCTGCAAGGATAAATGCCTGATAATATCGTGTGCCTCTTCGGAGACGGTATTAACAGGCATTAGGAGCAGAAATATCTTCTGCTTAGATTTTCTTAGTTTAGATTCATCTACCCCCGTATGCCTAGTAGCAACAGGAAGTGCATCTCTTTGTGAACAATGACACAAGAGATTGACACATATTAATTTCAAGACAATTAGTATGCTGTTTTATAAAAACTTAGTAAGGGATGCTCCCATCATTAAGTGCATCAAAGATAGCCCCTGTCCTGCATGCCAGAAGGGCAAATAGACTCGGGCTACCTTTAAGGGCATCGTTGACAAAGACTCTTCAAGATGTCTTTATCTTCTGCATATGGACTTGTTTGGTCCAATGCAAGTTCATAGCTTGGGAGACAAGTCTTATACGCTAGTGATTGTTGATGATCACTCTCGGTTTACTTGGGTGTTCTTCTTAAAATGCAAGTCTGATACGTTTGACATCTTCACCAATTTTGTCAGGCAGATTCAGAACGAACTTAACTGCTCGGTGGTCAAAATCAGAAGTGACCATGGAACAAAGTTCGAGTCTGGTGCTATGACAGAGTTCTGTGAAGAACTTGGTATCTTTCATGAGTTTTCCTCCCCGCGCACTCCTCAGCAGAATGGAGTTGCGGAGAGGAGAAATAGAATGCTCATTGAAGCCTGCACGACAATGTTGAATGACGCTTCTCTCCCAGAATATTTCTGGGCAGAGGCTATCAATACGGCGTGTCATGTACAAAACCGGGCCTTGATCAACAAGAATCATCATAAGATGCCTTATGAGCTACTGAAAGGCAGGAAGCTAACCATGTCCTATTTTAGGATCTTTGGCTGCAGATGTTATGTACTGAATAACGGGAAGTACCCGCGTACTAAGTTTAGGTGAAAAATGCTTCGAAGGCATATTCATGGGCTATAGTAGTCATAGTCGGGCTTATAGGGTTTTCAATAAGAAAACCCTAGTGGTAGAGGAATCAATAAATGTTGTATTTGATGAAGGAAGCTTGCTTAATTGCAATTCATCCAGTGGTTTTCTTGAAGATGCAGGTGCAAGAATCGAACAGCTACACCTGGATGCACCCGATAAAGATGCAACTCCAAAGTACGTCAAGGTCTCCACCTCAACGCCGATCGGAGATGATGACGGTCAGGATGGAGTAGTCCTCCCTAAAGAGGAAGGAGCCCCAAAAAATGTGAGAGCTCCTTATGCACGATTACTAGAGCTCCGACACGTGAGGGATCATCCCAGAAATCAAATCATCGGAGATCCTCGAGACGGTGTCAGAACTCGCCGAGGTATACTTAACGAGTTTCTGCATTTTAGCTTCCTATTGCAGGTTGAACCAAAGAAGTTCGACGAAGCAAACAAAGATGCGTCTTGGATATTGACCATGCAAGATGAGCTGCATCATATCGAACGATGCAACGTCTGGACGCTGGTTCCCAGACCAAAGATGAAGAACGTGATTGGCACCAAGTGGATCTTCAGAAACAAGTTGGATGAACACGGAGTCATCATCAAGAATAAGGCAACACTGGTTGCTCAAGGATACAGACAGGAGGAGGGGATCGACTTCGACCAAACGTTTGCGCCGGTTGCAAGGCTCGAGGCAATCAGACTGTTTCTAGCATATGCCTCTCACAAAGGATTCACAGTCTATCAGATGGATGTGAAATCAGGCATTCTTGAATGGAGACCTGAAAGAGGAAGTATACGTCGCTCAACCCCCAGGTTTTGTCAATTCTACTTATCCTAATCATGTATACTTTCTTAATAAAGCTCTATATGGCTTAAAACAAGCTCCACGAGCTTGGTATGAGACTCTGTCTAGTTTTCTTCTTGAGAACAAGTTCTCTAGAGGAAAAATAGATAAGACATTGTTTCTTAGGGAAGTCAAAGGCAAGATCTTGCTAGTGCAAATCTATGTTGATGACATTATATTCGGCTCAACGGATAACAATCTTTGCAAAAAGTTTTCTAAACTTATGCAAGGAAAGTTTGAAATGAGCAGTATGGGAGAGCTAAAGTATTTCTTGGGACTTCAAGTGAAACAGTCTGAGGATGGAATTTTCATTTCTCAGACGAAGTTCACAAATGAACTCCTCAAGAAATTCGGAATGGAGAATGCAACCTCTATGAGGACTCCAATGGGATCCACTATGTCTCTGGATAAGGATGAGAAAGGGAAACCTTTTGATGAAACAAAATACAGAAGCATTATTGGATCCCTGCTCTACCTTACTGCAAGTAGACCGGATATTATGTTCTCCACATGCGTTTGTGCCAGATATCAGGTGAACACTAAGGAATCTCACTATGTCGCTGCAAAGCGAATTCTTAGATACCTTAAGGGTACACCTAATCTTGGATTGTGGTACCCGAGAAACAATGATGTTGAGCTAATAGGCTTTTTAAATGCTGACTTTGCAGGAAGCAGGGATGATCGGAAAAGCACATCCGAGACGTGTCAATTCCTCGGAAGAAGGCTTATATCATGGAATAGTAAGAAGCAGAATTGTGTTGCAACCTCCACAGCTGAATCTGAGTATATCTCAGCAGGCAGCTGTTGCGCACAACTACTATGGATCAGAAACCAGTTAGCAGACTATGACCTTCAGTTCAAGGAAGTACCAATGTACTGCGACTCCTCCAGTGCAATTGCCATTGCGAACAATCCGGTATCACAAAGCAGGACGAAGCATATTGAAGTGCGCTACCACTTCATTAGGGAGTACGTGGAAAACAAGGACATCTCTCTCTGCTATGTCCCCACGGATAAGCAGATTGCAGATATTTTCACAAAGCCCCTAGACGAGGCCAAGTTCAGTCTCTTCAAAACTGAACTGGGGATGCTAATCTATGAGGAATGAAGACTACAGAAGCTCCAGGCTCGTGCATCTAGGGGGAGCATCCGCAATAAACTCAAGTGTAAGCCCAAATGCAAGAACTGAGGGGGAGCATTGTGGCAAGTGCTAAAGTCTCAGATTTGTAGAAGCCAAAAGGGGGAGATTGCCCTCTCGGCTAAGGTGCTAAGGGCTAAGGTGCTCTCGCAAAGTATGCTCCAAATGCTCTAAAGATAATGGTATGGAAATTCTTTATCAACTGATTATTCAGTTTATGTTTTTCTTCCATCTGTTATATTCACCTTAGCTTGTAGGGTTTAGGCTTCTTCAAATAGGGGGAGATTGTTGGGTATTGTATCCACAATGTACCTGATTTGAAGAAGCACCTGGACCAGCTAAGGTGAATTGACATTGTATTTGATCATTTGTTTTCAAGTTGTGCTTGCAGTTATTCCACGCTAAGTACACACCAATGTCAGGGTGCAGTGGGTCAATATACACGGGTCTGCGCAACGTAATCCCTCGTTGAGCAGATCAATGTGTTGGCCTACGTGTACTCTCTCTATTGGAGTGTACTTACTTTCAAGTACAGGGCTGAGAAAGATCAAGAGCAGACAAGGAGCAAGGATGGGCCAAAGAGCAGCTCACGGGTGGAAAGACGAAAAATCGTCTAAGTAGAAATCGTCGAGAATCACTAAGTGATTCTCGCCGAATCGTCGAGAATCACTCGCTGATTCTTGCCGATTACAGTCGGCTGTCTCAACGCCGTCTTGATTTCTGCTTAAGGCAGAATCGTCGAGAATCACTAGTTGATTCTCGCCGAATCGAAGAGAATGACTTTGCATTATCGCCGATCCGTCGAGAATGAATATTGATTCTTGCCGATTCTCTCCGGATGGCTAGATCTTCAGCCAGAATTCTGCCAAGTAGAATTCGGCGAGAATCATAAGTGATTCTCGCCGATTCGTCGAGAATCACCTATGATTCTCGCCGAATTTGCCTTGGGCGAAATTCTTGTGCTCGCTGGACCGGACCAAGTTCCAGGCGCTATTTTGAAACTGGAGCTAGGTTTTCTTTTGGTGGGGCCCACAACGGTCATATTGTATGACCTACTATATAAATACATCGGTATTTTGAACAGTAATAGCACGAACATACAAGAAAGAATACCGAGCCGCCGACGTAACCTAGATCGGGGATTTCTCTTCCGCCACCGCCGTCGTCACTCGGGAAGATAGTCGCCGCCTGTGATCGTGGATACCTCCTGATCTCCCGCAATAGAAGCTAAGCCAAGCTACGCGTCTCACGTGTCTATCCAGAGATCCTTTGTCTCTTGGTTCGTTGATCGGGAATACCTTCCCTTTCCGAATCGATCGAGACGATCGATCCTAGTGTGACCGTTGGTAGACCTTGCTAGCTTTTCTACGAAGGTTGGATCTCTAAAGCTCAGCTGCCGTACTTCTTGCCGCCGCCGATCCCGAACGCTAAGCCGCCGCTCTTTTTTCCGCCGCCGGTTTCGTGGAGATTCATTCTAAGTGAGAGCTAAGGTCGTGGACTCTTCGTCTTCATCAAGAACGCGTCATCAAACGAAGAGGGACACCTAGCTGATGGCGGCGACCCCCTATGTGTTCAAGTTGAAGATGATGACGGCGACGGCGACGGCGTTCTCCTACAGTTGAAGATGATGATGAAGACGGCGATGGTGACTTCCTACATGTTAAAGATGATGACAGTGACGGCGATTTGCTACATGATGAAGAAGAAGACTCTCAAATAATATTTAGTCTTTTATTTGCATTTTATTTTTCATCATGTTGTCTTAATGTTGAGAGTGTTTTATTTTTATTTCTATTTGGGCTGCCTATAGCCATGTTGAATTTGTAAGCCTATATATAGGCATGGACCTTCATATTTTTACTTAGTGAATGAAAGATTAAAACCCTAAAACCTCTTGAGATTCCTCTCCCCTCTCCTTGGCCGAAATTCCTCTTCTCCTCCCTCTCTCCTACTCCTTGGCCGCCGGCCATCCTCCTCCCCTCCTTCCTTCTTGGATCCTCCTCTCCTCCCTCTTCCCCTCCTCTTCTTGCAAAACCGAGCCCCCATCTTCCTCCACAAGAAAATTCGACCACTTCCATCCTCCCATAGCCACCGGCCTCCACCTCCATCACCTCACCCGAGCCACCTCTTCAACATCAACCCGGCCTCCCCTTCTCCTCCACAAAGCCAAACACTTCCCTCTCAAACAACATCCGACCACCTCACCTATCCTCTTCCCAAAACTGACCTCCATCAAGAGCCACAAATCAGCCCCCCCTTTCTATTGTGAGGAAGAAGACCGGCCACGGCAAGGATTTATTTTTGTGACATCTCACTCCGGCATGAAGCGAAGGAAGCAGGACAAGTTTCTCTCCAGTTGGCGCAAATCCGACGGAGCCGTGGAAGAGCGATCTTTGAAAGTGAACCGGAATCACCCATTCCGGTTGGGTAACGAGATCTTCTACTTTTGTGTGTTCATTATTTTAGATTTTCATCTTGGTGGAATACCTTTGCGTTACCTTGGAATCGTTTTTCCGTTCGTGGCTTATCTTTCCGATTGCTTGTGTTGTTCTTTTAGTTGTTTAATTTTCCAAGAGGTTTGGCGAACCTCGTATTCATTTTGTTGGGAGAGATCTACCATTCCTGAACCGAACCTTTCGGTAGATTCTCTTTTGGTACAACCATCGCTTGATTGGACCCAATATTAGTCCTTTTAGCTTGAGAGAACAACGACCTATTGTCGTTTGTTTGATCTTTATTCGGCGTGGCTACCGTACGTTAGTGATAGTTGATAACGTTGTCCGTATGAGTGTGCTGCGTTTCATTATCGTGTGAGCGTGATAGTGGAGATAAAGAGGCGTACGTATTATTCACTTTGCCATCATAGTGTCAAACACCGTAGCCTACATCAATTTGGTATCAGAGGGAGGTTCACGTCAATTTCCTAATTGGCACCACTCACCCATCTTGTGGCACGTTACCCTCACTTTTGTTTGCACGTTAGTTGTGAAAAATCACAACAAAAAAAAATTTATTTCTGGTCTGCCAATAGCGGCTTAAATTTCTTATTTTTCAGCAAAAACATCAAAAAAAAATTTATTAATAATCTTCAACTATTTTTCAGCCAATAGCGGCTTAAATTCCATATATTATAAAATTGTGGTTCAGGTTCTTTTTTATCCTTGTTTGTGCACTAAATCCGAGTAGTCTATCCCCAGTTTTCCCCACGGGAAAATGGCCCATGATGTCCCCGTTTCCCGAATGAAACCTGTAGGTTCCATATCAACCATTAGGGGTGACTATAGACCAAATGTCCAGGCCAAGCGGCATATAACTGATGATATGGCTACCCTTAAACAAGGGAATAAGTCAGTCTCAGATTATATGCAACTCTTTACGGATATGATGGTTAAGAGCGGTGTGAAGGAACTTCCCGAGATGACCCTCTCTAGGTTTCGTAGGGGGTTAAGCCCCTACATCCAGGGAAAGTTATTGCTATATGGTCACACCGATCTAGACACCACCTTTTGCACGGCGTTGGAAATTGAGAAGCACCAAATTCCTAGGAGTAAGGTTACATGTCAGACGATTACTATATGTGATTCTATTGGCAAATCTGGTAGTGGCTCTATTGAGCGTCCTACCCCAAATACTCCCGTTGGACATTTTGAGTCTTCCCCTGAGTTGCCTGATTTAGTGGTTGATTCCCCTGATGAGTCTAAGATCGTGCCTAGGACTGTGTCCGTCACTGAGGGCGAGGCTGAAATTACTGACGATAGTATTGACATTGAAGAGATTGGTTATCCGAGTGACCTGGATGATGATTTCTCCACTGAGGAATCACCCCCATTCCCTTTTAACGATATTTCGGAGCCGTCTACCTTGATTTCCATGGAGTCTTCTGATGGCCCTGAGGCTGTTGATATTCCGGTTGAGTCGGAAGATTTACCTTATGCTGAGAGTTTACCCATTTGTGATTTAGGCGATGAAGTGTTTGGACTCGAGCTAGTTATTATTAGTCTGAGACATATTGTAGTGCCCACTTCTGCGATTTTTACTTCTACTGATATTGAGACTGGTGTGTTGGGAGAAATTCCTAGTGAGAGAGTTACATTTTTGGAGGACGATATTGAGATAGACCCGGATGAGCGTCCCCTGATGCAAACTCCGTGGCGTGAATTTAAATGCAATCTTAACTCTCTCCCCGTATTAGTTTTACCGACTACCCCTCCCGTAATGTTGACCCAACCAGCGGATCCTTTCAGATATGAATTTATTTTGCCTGATTTGAGTCATTTTGTTTCTCCGTTCATGCTGGATCCACCTAGGGACATGTCATGTCGCATTTATCCCCCGCCGTTTGATGATCCTTTTTCCCACTCATTAGTGACCTCGGCTAGGCCTCGTGAGTTGTGTAGCTCGCGCCTATTGTCACACCCGGGAGCGTTCAACTTTACTAGTATTAGTGATGAGTTGCTTACTTTGACGTATCTTCTTGCCACGTGTGATTATATTAAACATAAAATTAGAACTGTGATCTCCAAACCTTTGAAAATCATCTTTGATTTTAAGGATCCCGTTCCCCCGGACTTAACTCCTTTATTCACTATAATTGGGGTGAGTCACATAGTGCATGGGTTCACACCACACAGTAGCAAGTTAGTCAGGCGCACTTTTGAGAAATCACCCTACTTAGCGCATGATTTCATTCTGCTAGTACCACCTTATATAGTTCCGTTATCACAACTTTCTATGTTAAGTCAAAATGCACTACTAGTTGCCTCTCGCATTCTCATTTCACATCAGCACGTTAAGGAAGCGCTTTTCACACAAATGTCTTCTTATCAACTTACCGCTAACTTACATAAGAGAGTGACTCCCTATAAGGTTTTCGGTTTACTCTTGGTGCGTCTCGTCCCTAAATGGATGCCTTCGGGCACTAAAGAAACAGTGGCGATTCAGCGTGTTATAACTTTTCGGATTTTTAATCAATTAGGAGAAACAACATTTCTATTGAAGTTAACCACTGAAAGGGGTAATTCCCCAAGTTTAAATGTTTCCAATTTCACGCTTTGTGTTTTTCCACCATTTGAAATATCTAACTCTACGTTTGGTGCCACTATATTTTCATTTGGGTTGGGGGGTGAGCTTATTCTTGGATCGTTCTCTCCATTGGTCTCCAACGGAGGTACGTTGATTGTTGATGCAAAAACTTTTCCTCTTTCTTTGCCTAATGCATTTCCCAAGTTCCACAGGACATTCTTTTTGCTAGACAGGTTCATATTTGGTGGTTTGCTCTCCTCTCCAAGCGGCAGTATTCAGCGTTCCATGATACGATGGTGTGATCGTCCAGTCCCCGGAGACTCTTGGATCCCGGACTCGGCGATGGTTCTTTTGGATGATGTCCTTCGGCGCCAGCACCTCCATGCTAACTCATCGGTGATGAGTTCTTTTGAGCGGGGGAGGATTGATGGCGGCGACCCCCTATGTGTTCAAGTTGAAGATGATGACGGCGATGGCGACGGCATTCTCCTACAGTTGAAGATGATGATGGCGACGGCGACGGTGACTTCCTACATGTTAAAGATGATGACAGTGACGGAGATTTGCTACATGATGAAGAAGAAGACTCTCAAATAATATTTAGTCTTTTATTTGCATTTTATTTTTCATCATGTTGTCTTAATGTTGAGAGTGTTTTATTTTTATTTCTATTTGGGCTGCCTATAGCCATGTTGAAGTTGTAAGCCTATAAATAGGCATGGACCTTCATATTTTTACTTAGTGAATGAAAGATTAAAACCCTAAAACCTCTTGAGATTCCTCTCCCCTCTCCTTGGCCGAAATTCCTCTTCTCCTCCCTCTCTCCTCCTTGGCCGCCGACCATCCTCCTCCCCTCCTTCCTTCTTGGATCCTCCTCTCCTCCCTCTTCCCCTCCTCTTCTTGCAAAACCGAGCCCCCATCTTCCTCCACAAGAAAATCCGACCACTTCCATCCTCCCATAGCCGCCGACCTCCACCTCCATCACCTCACCCGAGCCACCTCTTCAACATCAACCCGGCCTCCCCTTCTCCTCCACAAAGCCAAACTCTTCCCTCTCAAACAACATCCGACCACCTCACCTATCCTCTTCCCAAAACCGACCTCCATCAAGAGCCCCAAATCAGCCCCCCTCTCTATTGTGAGGAAGAAGATCGGCCACGACAAGGATTTATTTTTGTGACATCTCACTCCGGCGTGAAGCGAAGGAAGCGGACAAGTTTCTCTCCGGTTGGCGCAACTCTGGCGGAGCCGTGGAAGAGCGATCTTTGAAAGTGAACCGGAATCACCCATTCCGGTTGGGTAACGAGATCTTCTACTTTTGTGTGTTCATTATTTTAGATTTTCATCTTGGTGGAATACCTTTGCGTTACCTTGGAATCGTTTTTCCGTTCGTGGCTTATCTTTCTGATTGCTTGTGTTGTTCTTTTAGTTGTTTAATTTTCCGAGAGGTTTGGCGAACCTCGTTTTCGTTTTGTTGGGAGAGATCTACCATTTCCGAACCGAACCTTTCGGTAGATCTCTTTTGGTACAACCATCGCTTGATCGGACCCAATATTGGTCCTTTTAGCTTGAGAGAACAACGACCTATAGTCGTTTGTTTGATCTTTATTCGGCGTGGCTACCGTACGTTAGTGATAGTTGATAACGTTGTCCGTGAGTGTGCTGCGTTTCATTATCGTGTGAGCGTGATAGTGGAGATAAAGAGGCGTACGTATTATTCACTTTGCCGCCATAGCGTCAAACACCGTAGCCTACATCACTAGCCTCCTTAAGAAGTTTGTATATTTTATACATTCCATTTTAATTTTGTTGTAAAGGAATGTAGGTTCCTCGTTGTAAGGGTTGGGTGCAACCCATGGTGGAGGAGTGGTGACTCCTTCTCTATGAAGGGTTCCTTCCGTTAGTGTGTGGATTGGATTTCAATCCGGTTGGTGAAGTGATCGAGTCGTCCCTTGTTGGGAGATAGGTCGAAGGGGGAAAGTGGACGTACCCAAATCGGGGAACCACTATAAATTGCTTGTGTCTTTCTGTGCTGTGTTGTTTTGTTTATTTGTGCAGGTATAGTTTTAATTCCGCAAAAACGCTGCAAGACACCTATTCCCCCCCATAGGTGAAGGTAGTTGGCACTAGGTGGACTTTCAATACCTAACCGAAGCCAAAACAAAAGCATCCCCCAAGAGGAAAACCCGGGTCACCCAAAACGACTCGGCTTGCTAGGGAGATCTTGCCAATAGGCTATAAAATAGGCCACTCAATTCTAAGGAGTTAAGACCACACTCCACAGATGGCACAAGCCATGAAAACACGTCGACGTAACGCCAAACGAGAATTAAATAATCGCAGAAAAAAAATCGGGGGCGTTACAGTCACTCCCCCTAAAAGAAAGTTTCGTCCCGAAACTTTACGCGCAACACTTCTACTATAGAAGGGAAAGTAACAAGCCAAACATTACAAGAAGAAAAGCAACCAACCTAATCAGGGAAACAGTTGAGGGTGAGCCTCCCTCATAGCCGAATCTAACTCCCAAGTCGCGCTTTCCAAACCCTGATTCTTCCATAGAACCTTGACCATCGGGATGGACTTCCTTCGTAGCACCCGATCTTGAGTATCCAATATGCGGACCGACACTTCAATAAAAGATAGATTAGGCTCCAACAAGGGCACAACATCCAATACTTGCCCACTACTACGCACACACTTCCGCAATTGGCTTACGTGAAATACATTATGAACACTTGGGAAGTTTGTTGGCAAATCAAACCTATAAGCTGACACGCCAATCCGTTCTATAATCTTAAACGGACCCACATACCTCGGGTCCAATTTCCGGTTCTTACCGAACCTCTTAACACCAACCATCGGGGAAACCTTAAGAAACACAAGGTCCCCTACAGGAAACTCCAAGTCCGACCTACGCCGATTGGCGTTTTTTTAATATCTCTCCTGAGCTATACGAAGCTTTTCTCGAATAAGCTTCACTGCGACTTCCATCTCCTCGAGCGCATCCGGACCCAACAAGGGTCTCTCACCTGCCTCAGCCGAAAACAGGGGAGTTCTGCAGCGCCTCCCATACAAAGCTTCAAACGGAGCCATTTGCAAACTTTCTTGATAACTATTGTTGTATGTAAACTCCGTAAGCCGCAATCGCTCATCCCACGCTCCACCGTGGTCTAGAATGTAGCATCTGATCATATCCATAACTATATGGTTCACCCGCTCCGTCTGCCCATTGGTCTGCGGGTGGTAAACAGTCGAATACCTCAGATCGGTACCCAAACCTTCCTGCAGACTATGCCAAAAGCGAGAAGTAAACCGAGAATCTCGATCGGAAATGATGCTAACAGGCACACCGTGCAATCTGATGACCTCATTCAAGTACAACTCTGCTATCTTCTTCATCGGTTAGTCAATCTTATACTGTACAAAGTGAGCACACTTTGTCAGTCTATCCACTATAACCCAAACAGAATCAAATCCCCTTGAATATTTCGGTAAGCCCGTGATGAAGTCCATAGAAATACTTTCCCACTTCCAAGTCGGGATCTCTAACGGAGTTAACTTGCCACCAGGCCTTCCGTGATCGGCCTTCACACGCTTGCAAGTGTGGCACTCAGCAACAAATCGGGCTATATCACTTTTCATCCCATACCACCAGGCAATTTGCTTCAAATCATGATACATCTTTGTAGATCATGTATGGTAGGCAACACTGGATCCATGAGCCTCTCTGTATACCATACCCCTGATGTCTCCAACAGCAGGGATGCAAAATTTGCCACGGTACTTCAAAGTACCTGCATCATCGATGGAAAAATCCGGCAACTCCCCTCTCTCAGTCCTGAGGTATAAGTGCAGTAGGTCCGAATCGTCCTTTTGGTGCAACCTAGTAAGGGAAATCCAGGACGGCTCTGCCACTGCCAAATTACTCTGCATGTCGCAGCATCCCACTGAGATATCCATAAGGAGGAACTCTTCCACTAAATGATCAGCATAGAGATTAAAGATCTTCCCCGTCTTCCGACTCAGGGCGTCGGCCACCACATTGGCCTTGCCTGGATGATACTGGATCTCTACATCATAATCGACCACATACTCTAGCCACCGACACTGGCGCAGATTCAACTCCTTCTGCGTGAACACATACTTCAGGCTCTTGTGATCAGTGAAGATCTTACACTGAGCCCCATAAAGTAGATGCCTCAACAGCTTCAACGCATAAATCACCACTGCAAACTCAAGGTCATGCGTAGGGTAATTTCTCTCATGAGTCTTTAATTTCCTTCACCCATACGCAATCACTTTTCCAACTTGCATCAACACGCAACCTAAACCAAAATGTGAAGCATCCACGTAAACGTCATACTCCACACCCTCAGTAAGTTGGGTCAGGGCGGGATCAGTGCATAATCTGTTCTTTAGCTCCAGGAAGGCTTCTTCACACTTATCGCTCCAAACAAAGGCCGTATTCTTCTGAGTCAACCTTGTCAAAGGTGCAGCTAGGGTAGAGAAACCCTCCACGAACCTCCTGTAGTAGCCGACCAACCCTAGAAAGCTCATGATCTCCTTGGTCATGCCCGACCTACTCCAATCCATCACTGTTGCGATCTTTTCCGGGTCAACCGAGATCCCATCCTTATTCACCACGTGCCCCAAGAACGAGACCTGAGGCAACACAAATTTGCGCTTGCTCAACTTGGCGAATAACTTGTGATTCCTCAACTCCGATAGAACCAAGCGCAGATGCTGCTCATGCTCCTCAGCATTGCGAGAATAGACCAACACGTCATCGATGAAAACCACAACGAACTTGTCAGGGAAATCCTTGAACAACCCGGTTCATCATATCCATAAAAGCTGATGGTGCGTTGGTCAGACCAAACGACATCACCAAGAACTCAAAATGTCCATGCCTCGATCTAAACACAGTCCGTGGAATATCTGCCTCACGGATCCTAAGCTCGTGATAGCCAGAATGAAGATCGATCTTAGAGAACACTGTGCTACCGCGCAACTGGTCAAACAAGTCATCGATCCTCGGCAGAGGGTACCTGTTCTTAATAGTGACTTTGTTCAACTCCCTGTAGTCGATGCAAAGCCGCATCGACCCATCCTTCTTCTTCACAAATAGGACAGGAGCACCCCAAGGCGACGAACTCTGCCTGATAAACCCTTTTGCCAACAACTCATCTAACTGGACTCGCAACTCCTCTAGCTCACGAGGGGCCATATGGTATGACGCCTTAGCAATAGGACGCGTACCCGGTTCCAAATAAATCAAAAATTCGACATCCCGATCGGGAGGAAGACCAGGAAGGTCATCAGGAAACACATCAGCGAAACCGCGAACAACGGGAATCTCCTCTAAGCGCGGTATACTAACAGCGGTCCCAACCACCGAGACTAAACAAGCAAAACAACCAGAAGGAAACAACTTTTGAGCACATACCGCAGAAATGACCGGAGAATCTTGGCACAGATCAGCATACAAGCTTCCTGGCTGACCATTGTCCTTGATGAAGTCCAAGCACTTCCCTTTGCACTGAATGACCGCATCATACTAAGACAGCCAGTCCATGCCCAGAATGATATCAAAGTCCTCCAGATCAATCATCTTCAAGTCTGCCCTAGCAAGAAAATCCCCTAACAAAACAGGGCAATCTAGGATGCCCAAATCTGATAACACAGACTCACTAGACGGTAACTTGATGCGGAAAGGTAACACGATCTCGATCTAGAGTTAACCGATGTCGCTCCACAAAGGCTCTAGCCACAAATGAGTTGGTAGCGCCAGATTCGAACAGAACGCGCGCCCAGCGGTTCTTCACCTTAAATTTCACTATAGGAGTATAAACAACTAAGGATCTACCAAAACCCAACTGTAACCATTCTAGCAAATAAAACTTTTCAAGCTGGAAAAAGAAACAACTAACCTGAGATGACCTGAGTTGAAGCTTGGGCCTCCTCGGAAGAGATCACGTTAAGCTTTCCTTTACCCTTTTCCACATGCTGAGGTGGGGGTAGTGCCTGAAGTGGAACTGCATGAAGAGCAGGCTGGACCTGAGGACACCTAGACTTGATGTGACCCTTCTGCCCACACTGATAACAGACTTTATCCTTGGACCAACACTGGGAAGCATCATGCCCGGGTCGCTTGTAAACAGAACAGGGAACATCCCTCCTAGGAGCACCCTGAATAGCATGAACCTGCTCCTTCTTCTGAGTTGATGCCTTCTTAAAACACCTCTCGACAGGGTGGCCTGACCGGCCATAGAAACTACACACCACCTTGCTCTTCTTTCCCGAAGTAGCATCGGGTACCTGTGGTTTCTTCTCCTCGACGGACTTCCTCTTGTCCTTCCTCATTTACTGTCCTCTGCTCCTAGCGGTATCGATAGCCTCCACCTTAAGATCAGCCTCCACTACCCCTGCATAGGTCTCCGATCCATAAGCACTGGTCAACTGCTGCACCTCGCTCCTCAAGCCACTAAGAAACCGCTTTACTCGATCAGCCTCAACACTCACCAACCCAGGAGCAAACCGGCTCAACTTGCTGAACTCTATCTCATACTCACCGACCTTGAGTTGCCTTTGCTTCAGGTGGAGGAAGTCATTCATAAGACGGTCACGCTCGACCGAGGGCAAGAACTTCCTCAACAGCATTTCCTTGAACACTTCCCAAGAGCAACCAGCTATAAAGCTCTCCTTTTCTCTAATCCACCAATTCTTCGCCAAACCCTTGAGCTGACAGGCGGCTATCATCACTCTCTGATCGTCCTGTAATACCGGAGTACGAGAACATCTCCTCCATGGAGATCAGCCAAGCGTCTATGACCATGAAATCTGCCTTCCCATCATACGTAGGAGGGCTAAGTCTCTGAAACTATGTGATGAATTCCATCTCCGCTGGCACCACCGCTTGGAAGTCTCAGGGGTGCAGGAGGAGGTGGAACAGCAATCCCCCCTGCAGGGCCTTGCACTGCCTGAGTCTGTCCTACCACAACTGCCACCAAAGACTGAATCTGGGCTCGCACCTCAACCAACTGCCTGCTCAAGGAATCGCTTCTCTGCCGCAAGCTCTCGATCACCGCATCATTCTTCGCTCCCGATGACTCATCCTCAGATAGGGGGGTTGAAAGTCCACCTAGTGTCAACTACCTTCACCTATGGGTGGGGGGGGGATAAGTGACTTGCAACGTATTTGCGGGATTAAAATTGTACCTGCAGAATCAAAACAAACCACGCAGCACAAAAAATAACACATGCAATTTATAGTGGTTCCCCGATTTGGGTACGTCCACTTTCCCCCTTCGACCTTTCTCCCAATCCAGGGACGACTCGGTCACTTCACCAACAGGATTGAAATCCAATCCTTGCACTATCGGAAGGAACCCTTCCACACGTAGGAGTCAACACTCCCGCAACACGGGTTGCACCCAACCCTACAACTAGGAACCAAATGTTCCTTTACAATGAAAAAGAAATTGGAGTGTATAAGAAATACAAACAACTTGAAGATCTAGGTGTCCCTTTTCGTTAGACTACTTGTTCTTGTAGGTAACGAAAAGTCCACAACCCTTGATCTTTCTTGGAGAGAATCTCCCTGAGACCGGCGGCGGCAAAGGGCGGCGGCAAGGCTCTCGGTGTTGGCGGCGACAACTGAAAAAAGCAGCTATGCAATGGAGATTCAATCTTCTTAGCGAAGTCGGCAAGGTCTTCCAACGGTCACACTAGGATCGATTGTCTCGATCGATTCGGACGGGGATGGATTTCCCTATCTCAAATCAAGAGACAAAAGATCTCTGGTTAGATGCGTGAGACGCTGTGCAAGACTTGGCTTCTGTCACCGTGGATCTGGAGGAAATCGAGATCAGCTACGGAGACCACTACACGAGCGACGGCGACGGAGGCGGAGCAGATTCGCGAATTTAGGGTTGGTCGGCGGCTCGGCTTTCGTATCCTATTTTCCGTATTAACACTGTACACAAATACCTGTGTATTTATACAATAGGTCATGGAGATGACCGTTGTGGGCCCCACCAAAGCAAAGACCAAAGTCCGGTTCAAATAGCTGCAGGGAACATGGACCGGTCCAGGATTTCGGAAAAATAGCCCAAGGCAAAATCGGCGAGAATCGTAGGTGATTCTCGACGAATCGGCGAGAATCACTTACGATTCTCGCCGAATTCTACTTGACAAATTCTGGCAGCACAGGTTATAGAGGCCGGGGAGAATCGGAGGGAATCACATTTGATTCTCGCCGAATCATCGAGAATGCAAAGTCATTCTCGACGAAATCGGCGAGAATCACTTAGTGATTCTCGACGATTCTGCCTTAGAGAATTTTCTGACTGCGGCGAGATAGCCGACCCAACCTGGCGAGAATCATCTAGTGATTCTCGACGAATAAGCGAGAATCACTTAGTGATTCTCGACTATTTACACTTAGACGATTCTCGTCTTTCAACCCGTGAGTAACACCCCAAAAAGACCCCAAAAGACTCAACATGAAGTTTGAGTAGCAGGCTGGTTTACACGGCTCACGGGCGTGTCCCAGGGCGTGTGGGTGTACACGGCCTGGGACACGGGCGTTCCCAGGGCGTGTTCTTATTTTGCGAAATCTTGCAGAGCCGGACACGGCCTTGAACACGGCCGGGAACACGGGCGTATCACGGGCGTAGCCCTGTTCCGACCCGTTGAAAACAGGAGACACGGGCGTTCTCAAGTACACCCAGGTTCAACGGGCGTGTCGAGCCCCGTATTGAGTCGGTTCAAGTGTGTGTGCCGCTTAAAGGGTACACGGCCTAGGCCAAGGCCGTGTCGGCCAAAAAGTGAATTTTTGGAAAATCTTGGCCGTTCAGTTTTCTCTCTTTTGATCCAAGGGCCCAGGTGGTTTCCTGGCTGGGTTAACGAGGGATGAAGAGTACTTCATTTGTCCTTAAGAAAGAGAGAAGGAGAGAGGAAGAAGAAGAAGGAGGAGGAGAGCGCCACCGGCGGAGCTCCCGTGGTCCGACCCGAAGCCGGCGTTGTAAGGCAAGGCTGCTGCGGTTCTTTCTCACCGGCTAGTGACCCACGACAAGGGTGATCTCCCTCCTTGGACCCTTCTTTTCTGACATAGGGAAAACCCTTCCCCGGTGTGCGGTGGGTTGTGGTGTCCCTTGGGGTAGATATGTGAAGTCCCCCTTAGAGGCCGTTGGAGTATAGGCACTGCAAGCCCATCTGGATGTAATCTGGAACTTAATCGGAGAAGGCTCCGTGAAGATGCCTATTCCTTGTTCCTATCAAACACATGTCCAGGAAATGAAGAGGGTCTACTTTAGCCTTGGGCTGCAGATGAAAAGGCAGGTTGTGAAACCGACCCGCGCCTATAAAAAGCCAGGGGCTTCAACGGGGGGTGGCTCCGTAAGGTCCGTCCGATCTTGGTAGGTAGCGCCTATTGGCCCGCGCGCCGGAAAGACTGGATACAGATACCCAACACCGAAAATGTGCCCTGAGTGCATGTCGGGCCGGGTCCGATGGTTGTGATGGCCCTGCGCGCATTTGAAGAAGCCTATGCCCCGAAAAGGGGTAGGATTGTTATAATTGGGTCCCTACAAGGTTGGGTGGATTGTTCTGCAGGTGCTGGAGGTGGTAAGTGATGGGCTGAGCATGCTGTTGCTGCTGCTGCTGCTGCGGCTAGCCCTAGGAAGAAAATGGCTTTGTTTTGTTTTCTCTTTTTTAAATGGCCGGCCTGCGCGCCGAGGTTTGTAAAACATAAACTTAAGGCCTTAAGGCCAAACTTGTGGTTGTGTAGTTTTATATATAAAGATAGGACATTCCGGTTGATATTCAAAGCTTCCGCTACCAATTCGTATTTGGTTTGGTATTATCTTGACCTCACCGTCTGTTTGTGGCAGTGTGGGGCCCCGGCCGGACCTTCTACTACTCATTTAACGGATGGGGTCGTTACACGTGAGCTGGTCTTTGGCTCATCCTTGCTCCTTGTCTGCTCTTGCTTTATCATAGCCCTGTACTTGAAATTAAGTACACCCCAATAGAGAGAGTACACGTAGGCCAACACACTCTGCCAACGAGGGATTACGTCGCGCATACCCGTTATATTGACGCACCCTGCTTGGTGTGTACTGCAAATCAAGCACAACTGATTTCATCAAACACACTGTCTATTTACCTTAGTCAGGGGCTGGTGTGGATACATACCCAATAATCTCCCCCTATTTGAAGAAGCCTTTAAGGTGAATAGAGCATATAGGAATGAAAATCATAAACTTAAAATTGAGTTGATAGAGATATTCACCAATTATGAGAGCAAACTTGGAGCTCCCCGAGAGGGTAATCTCCCCCTTTTCGGCTTCTGCCAGGGTTGGTGCATTTTACACCATGCAGTTCTTGCTATGCTTACGCTTGAGTTCCTGGCAGATGCTCCCCCTAGATGCACGAGCCAGGAGCTTCTAGAGTCTTCATTCCTCATAGTTGAGCATCCCCAATTCAGTTTTGAAGAGACTGAACTTGGCCTCGTCTAAGGGTTTTGTGAAAATATCTGCAATCTTCTTGTCCATGGGGACATAGCAGAGAGAGATGTCCTTGTTCTCTGCGTGCTCCCGAATGAAGTGGTAGCGCACTTCAATATGCTTCGTTCTGCTGTGCGATACCGGATTGTTGGCAATAGCAATTGCACTTGAGGAGTCGCAGTACATAGGTACTTCCTTGAACTGGAGGTCATAGTCGGCTAACTGGTTTCTTATCCATTGGAGTTGTGCGCAATAGCTGCCAGCCGAGATGTACTCAGACTCTGCAGTGGAGGTTGCTACACAATTCTGCTTCTTGCTGTTCCATGAAATAAGCCTTCTTCCTAGGAATTGACACGTCCCGGAAGTGCTTTTCCTGTCATCCCTACTCCCTGCAAAATCAGCATCTGAAAAACCTATTAGCTCGACATCATTGTTTCTCGGGTACCACAAGCCAAGATTGGGGGTACCTTTAAGGTATCTTAGAATTCGCTTTGCAGCGACATAGTGAGATTCCTTAGTGTTCACCTGATATCTGGCACAGACACATGTGGAGAACATGATATCCGGTCTACTGGCAGTAAGGTAGAGCAGGGATCCAATGATGCTTCTGTATTTGGTTTCATCGAAAGGTTTACCTTTCTCATCCTTATCCAGAGACATAGTGGATCCCATTGGAGTCCTCATAGAGGTTGCATTCTCCATTCCAAATTTCTTGAGGAGTTCATTTGTGAACTTCGTCTGAGAGTTGAAGATTCCATCCTCAGACTGTTTCACTTGAAGTCCCAAGAAATACTTTAGCTCTCCCATACTGCTCATTTCAAACTTTCCTTGCATAAGTTTAGAGAACTTTTTGCAAAGATTGTTGTCCGTTAAGCCGAATATAATGTCATCGACATAGATTTGCACCAGCAAGATCTTGCCTTTGACTTCCCTAAGAAACAATGTCTTATCTATTTTTCCTCTAGAGAACTTGTTCTCAAGAAGAAAACTAGACAAGGTCTCATACCAAGCTCGAGGAGCTTGCTTTAAACCATATAGAGCTTTATTAAGAAAATATACATGATTAGGATAAGTAGGATTGACAAAACCTGGGGGTTGAGCGACGTATAATTCCTCTTTCAAGTCTCCGTTCAAGAAGGCTGATTTCACGTCCATTTGATAGACAGTGAATCCTTTGTGCGAAGCATATGCCAGGAACAATCTGATGGCCTCGAGCCTTGCCACTGGTGCAAAGGTCTGGTCGAAGTCAATCCCCTCCTCCTATCGGTAACCTTGAGCCACTAGCCTGGCCTTGTTCTTTATGATGACACCATGTTCATCCAGTTTGTTTCTGAAGATCCACTTGGTGCCAATCACATTCTGCTTTTGTGGTCTGGGAACCAGCGTCCAAACGTTGCATCGTTCGAATTGATGCAATTCATCTTGCATGGCCAAAATCCATGCAGCATCTTTGTTCGCCTCGTCGAACTTCTTTGGCTCAACCTGTGACAGGAAGCTAAGATGCAAAATCTCGTTAATGGTACCTCTTCGAGTTCTGACCCCGTCACGAGGATCTCCGATGATCTGATCTCTAGGATGATCCCTCACGTGTCTGAGCTCAAGAAGTCTGGCGTCAGGAGCTTCGACTACTTCTTGGGCATCTCCTTCTTCTAAAGGATTTGCACCATTTTGATCTTCAACTTCTCCGATCGGCGTTGATGTGGAGACCTTGACGTATTTTGGAGTTGCATCTTTCTCGGGATCATCCAGTTGTAACTTTTCGAGTCTGGCACCTGCATCTTCAGGAAGACAACTAGAAGTCTTGCAATTAAGCAAACTTCCTTCATCAAATACAACATTTATTGATTCCTCTACCACTAGGGTTTTCTTGTTGAAAACTCTATAAGCCCGGCTATGGCTACTATACCCCATGAATATGCCTTCGAAGCATTTTTCACCAAACTTAGTACGAGGGTACTTCCCATTATTCAGTACATAACATTTGCAGCCGAAGATCCTCAGATAGGACATGGTTGGTTTCTTGCCTTTCAGTAGCTCATAAGGAGTCTTACGATGGCTCTTGTTGATCAATGCCCGGTTTTGTACATGACAAGCCGTATTGACAGCCTCGGCCCAGAAGTATTCTGGGAGAGAAGCGTCATTCAACATTGTCGTGCACGCCTCAATGAGTGTTCTATTCCTCCTCTCTGCCACTCCATTTTATTGAGGAGTGCGAGGGGAGGAGAACTCATGAAAGATACCAAGTTCTTCACAGAACTCTGTCATAGCCCTAGACTCAAACTCTGTTCCGTGGTCACTTCTAATTTTGACCACTGAGCAGTTAAGTTCGTTCTGTATCTGCTTGACAAAACTGGTGAAGATGTCAAACGTATCCGACTTGCGTTTTAAAAAGAACACCCACGTAAACCGAGAGTGATCATCTACAATAACAAGCGTATACGACTTCCCTCCTAAGCTATGAACTTGCATTGGACCAAACAGGTCCATATGCAGAAGATAAAGACATCTGGAGGAGTCTTTGTCTGGGATGCCCTTAAAGGTAGCCCGAGTCTGCTTGCCCATCTGACATGCAGGACATGGACTATCTTTAATGCACTTAATAATGGGAGCATCCCTTACTAAGTCTTTGGAAAACAACATATTAATTGTCTTGTAATTAATGTTTGCCAATCTCTTGTGCCATTGTTCACAAAGAGATGCACTGCCTTTTGCAACGAGGCATACTGGGGTAGAAGAATCTAAACTAAGAAAATCTAAACAGAAAAAATTTCTTCTCCTAATGCCAGTTAATACAGTCTCCGAAGAATCACATGATATTATCAGGCATTTATCCTTGCAGAACTTAACGTCCATACCCTTTATCACATAACTGGCTTACGCTGATCAGGTTATGATTTAACCCTTCAACATAAGCTACGTTAGTGATAGAGAGTATACCGTTGGAAATCGTACTGTAACCTCTGGTGACTCCCCGATCAGATCCCCCAAATATGACTTTGGGTCCATTCTCGACTGGAGAGTACTCCCGCAGCAGGCTTCTTGTCCCGATCATGTGACGGGAGCATCCACTGTCCAAATACCAAATAGGAGTTTTGTTGGTCTTTGGAAATTCCTACAAAACAAAATTAATTTGCCTTAGGAACCCAATCGTACTTGGGTCCTAGATTTTTCGTTAGCATACTCCCCCTCGGTTGGTTAGCCCTATGAGAGGTCGGCCTCGCATTGCCAACATGAGGAGTCTCGATATCCCTCGGATTAAACCAACAATCCATGGCAAAGTGACCAATTTTGCCACAACACCAGCAATCAAACCTGTTATACCTCCTCTTGGGCGCCTGCTTCACCCTTGAAACGTGGGGTTCAGCCGGGGCCGAAGACCTGGAGGTGGAGGCATCATAATGACCACAGTCACATGACTTCTTCACCTCTTGGCTTTTCAGTATAACAGGCTTGGCCTTAGGTGCCTGCTTCCTATTATGGCCGCTAGAGAATTGACCATAATTTCCCAAGTGGATTTCCTCATAAGGTGCCTTGAAGACACTCTCACTGAAGTTACGGGGAAAGGTCCACCCATCATACCGGCTCTTCGGCTTTGTAACCGAGGGCCTGAAGTGATGGCCATATGTTGACTCAAAGTCATGTTGGTTACAGGGAAAGCTAGGCTTTCTGAACTCAACAGGGCTGAGTGGGGCCTTTCCTTTCTCAGCAGCAGAGGCTTTCTTAGCAGCCTTATTATTCCTCTTGTTCCTGTTTCTCCTGGATGAGGAGCTAGATACCCCTACATGCCCCAAGCCAGCTCCTTTGGCCTGAGCAGAGAAAGTATCAACTAATGGAAGAACAGTTTTTGGCATAGAGAAGCTCTTGACGATCTTCCTTTCTGCCGCAAGTAGTTCTTCCAACTTGTCGACTTCCTCCTGCTTAAGATCAAGGAGCTTAAGAGACTCTGAATGCTTTGAAGTCAGGTCCAAGTGCTCCTGTCGGAGGGAGATCAAACTGGTGATCTCTTCCCTCAGGGATACACTCTCACCTTTAAGGAATTTAACTTCCTTTTTCTCAGCCTTCTGTCTCTTTCGACATTCCACGAAAGTATTGAGCAGAAGCTCATACTTATCGAGGAGCTCAGCTTCACGGGCAGAAGGGCTATCCTCAGGGTCATCATCCTGAGACTCAGGATCAGATTCAGAGTCGGAGAGAGGGGTGTGAGCTTTTACCTTCCCAGTAAATGGGGGGCAATCTCCTTCCGAGTCACAGCAACCCATTAGCCCAAAGTAGGCTTCCTCGTCATCGCTGGTGTCTGATGTGTCAGATTCACTCAGCGTCTTTGGCTTCTTCGCGATATAACTCCTCTCCTTCTTCTTGTCTCTTGAGGACCTGTGCTCCTCTCCCTTTCCCTTTTCCCTCTTGCCTTGATGGCAGTCGGCCACGACGTGTCCTGGCTTGTTGCAACCAAAGCAAATAATGTCAGATGAGCGGTGTTTGTTCGGTTTGGAAACATACCTGTCAGAAGAATAGTTCTTCTTCTGATCCCTTGAAGAGGATCCGTTTCTCTTTCTCTGATTCCTCAGCTTGAGGAACTTCTTGAATTCCCTTGTGATAAGGGATAAGTCTTCCTCAGACAATTCTGAGCCGGAGGAGCTTGGCTCAGAGTCTTCCTCTTCATCCTTCTTCCACGCACAGGAAGAGGCAGCACCCTTTCCCTTTCTGTAATGAATGGCTTTCAGGGCTTCCGTCTTTTCCTTGGCCGCGGCTTTCTCTGCTTCCTCTTCAGCCTTCCTTGTGTTCAACTGAAGCTCATAGGACATGAGCTTCCCGAACAGAATCTGAGGGTCGGTTTCCGCAAGTCTGCCAAACTTGTGGATGGCGCAGATCTTTGTGTCCCATTCCTTAGTGAGGGACCTAAGGAACTTATCATTGAGTTCACCGTCAGTGAACACTCTTCCATATCCTTTGAGTGCATTGACGATCTTGAGGAGTTTTCGAAGGTAACTCCGATCTCCTCCTTTGGCCCTTGCCTGAAGGCCTCATATTTCTGATTGAGGAGGGATCTCCGATCGTCCCTCACTTCATCTGTGCCCTCCATTAGGACAATCAGACAGCTCCAGAGATCCTTGGCTGTCCTACAGTTGCAGAAGTTCTGCATCATAGAGTCGTCAACTGCGCTTACCAGGATGTTCTTAGCTTTCTTGTCGAGTCCGAACAACACCATTTCGTCCTTGTCCATTTCCGAAAGTTTCTTGGGCACTTTCTTGGTAGGATCAATGGTGGAGGCCTTAGTGGGAATGTAAGGTCCCTCCTCCACTATCATGAAGAGCCGGGGGTCGACTGCTTCCATGTAGAATCTGATTCTTTCCTTCCAGATAGGAAAGTTCAGTCTGGTGCATACTGGGATTTTGCCGGAGTGCTTGAGTCCGTCCATGGAAGATATCGGTCTTCTTCTTGACACTGGTGGCAGGATTCTACTCAAGGTGTGAACCTTTTTGATGAGTAACCTCCCTCTGATACCACTTGAAAGTCCACCTAGTGTCAACTACCTTCACCTATGGGGGGGGGGGGATAGGTGACTTGCAGCGTATTTGCGGAATTAAAATTGTACCTGCAGAATCAAAACAAACCACACAGCACAGAAAATAACACAGGCAATTTATAGTGGTTCCCCGATTTGGGTACGTCCACTTTCCCCCTTCGACCTATCTCCCAATCCAGGGACGACTCGGTCACTTCACCAACAGGATTGAAATCCAATCCATGCACTATCGGAAGGAACCCTTCCACACGTAGGAGTCAACACTCCCACAACACGGGTTGCACCCAACCCTACAACTAGGAACCAAATGTTCCTTTACAATGAAAAAGAAATTGGAGTGTATAAGAAATACAAACAACTTGAAGATCTAGATGTCCATTTTCGTTAGACTACTTGTTCTTGTAGGTAACGAAAAGTCCACAACCCTTGATCTTTCTTGGAGAGAATCTCCCCGAGACCGGCGGCGGCAAAGGGCGGCGGCAAGGCTCTCGGTGTTGGCGGCGGCAACTGAAAACAACAGCTATGCAATGGAGATTCAATCTTCTTAGCAAAGTCGGCAAGGTCTTCCAACGGTCACACTAGGATCGATCGTCTCGATCGATTCGGACGGGGATGGATTTCCCTATCTCAAATCAAGAGACAAAAGATCTCTGGTTAGACGCGTGAGACGCTGTGCAAGACTTGGCTTCTGTCACCGTGGATCTGGAGGAAATCGAGATCAGCTACAGAGACCACTGCACGAGCGGCGGCGACAGAGGCGGAGCAGATTCGCGAATTTAGGGTTGGTCGGCGGCTCGGCTTTCGTATCTTATTTCCGTATTAACACTGTACACAAATACCTGTGTATTTATACAATAGGTCATGGAGATGACCGTTGTGGGCCCCACCAAAGCAAAGACTAAAGTCCGGTTCAAATAGCTGCAGGGAACATGGACCGGTCCAGGATTTCGGAAAAATAGCCCAAGGCAAAATCAGCGAGAATCGTAGGTGATTCTCGACGAATCGGCGAGAATCACTTACGATTCTCGCCGAATTCTTCTTGGCAAATTCTGGCAGCACAGGTTATAGAGGCCGGGGAGAATTGGCGGGAATCACATTTGATTCTCGCCGAATCGTCGAGAATGCAAAGTCATTCTCGACGAATCGGCGAGAATCACTTAGTGATTCTCGACGATTCTGCCTTAGAGAATTTTCTGACTGCGGCGAGACAGCCGGCCCAACCTGGCGAGAATCATCTAGTGATTCTCGACGAATCAGCGAGAATCACTTAGTGATTCTCGACTATTTACACTTAGACGATTCTCGTCTTTCAACCCGTGAGCTGGTCTTTGGCCCATCCTTGCTCCTTGTCTGCTCTTGCTTTATCATAGCCCTGTACTTGAAATTAAGTACACCCCAATAGAGAGAGTACACGTAGGCCAACACACTGATCTGCTCAACGAGGGATTACGTCGCGCATACCCGTGTATATTGACCCACTGCACCCTGACATTGGTGTGTACTTAGCGTGGAATAACTGCAAGCACAACTTAAAAGATTTCATCAAACACACTGTCTATTTACCTTAGCTTGTTCAGGGGCTTCTTCAAATCAGGTACATTGTGGATACAATACCCAACAGGGGTCAATCTAGTCGAAGGGCGTCTCGGCCATCCTAAAATCATAGCAACATTAGACAGATCCTAGTACGACAGCTGCAACTAACTACAAGTACAGATAATACATACATAAATATGAACTTAAAGCTGCTAAACTTTCTCTGGGAGTTTATTTTTACAAGAATTGATGTTATGCCTTAACCTAGGATGGTTAACCACCACCACACTAACTCTTGTACCTAGATCGGGAATACATGACTTTATATTATTTTTGACTCGAAAACTTATGTGTGTATATATGTCATCCTGCCAGTCTTTAGCTTGGCACATTGTGCTTATGCAATATTATGCTATGTGAAAGTGAGGGTAAGATCTATCTTAACTCTAGAGGGGGGGTGAATAGAGTATTTTAAAGTAAATTTACAATTTTAAAATGCACAGCAGTAAGGCTTAATTTATGTATAGGTGTAAGGTGCTTTGATGTAGAAAATAAAACTAAAGCAATAAGAATAAAAACCACAGCACACAGCAAAGAATATCCACAAGAAACCAGAAGACACAAGGAACTATAGTGGTTCCCCAAAAACCTGGGTACATCCACTCTTCTACCACCCTTGGTAGGAATCCACTGCAGGATGGGTTGATCAGGTGTCCTGGGCACCAATGAGCTTTTGATAAGGTGCTCAAAAACCACACTAGATTTTTTGATCAGGTGTCTTGCCACCACTGAGTTTTGACAAGGCTCTCAGAACCAGAATCAAGACTTTTGAAGGGAGTTTTGATAACCATTTTACAACAGGAAAAGAAAAAGAAAGAGGTGAAGTTGTCTTCTCTGTCTCAATCACTGAGAAAAGACTTAGTGGATTGATTGTGTTGTCAAAGCTCCCCCTGAGAAAGATGAGAGCTTTGCTAGGGTGATAGGTCTTCAGAAGCTTAAGATCTCCAACAGAAGATGGTTTCAGCAGAGGCTGAAATATGAATTGTCTGGAGTCCTTGATGTTGAAGCTATGATCACTTTTCAGTATGCCAACTAATTCTCCAGGATTGATCACTTGATTTTTTGAATTGATCTCACTATCCTGTGAATCTGTACTGATAATTTCTTATTGTGGATTGTCTATTCTTGTGTAGTCTCTTGTTGTTATCTTTATCAGACTGGAAAAGATGATTTATTCTCTGAAGATCCTCTATCCAAAATAGCCGTTAGCAGTCAATAAATGTCTTCCATAAATGTTTTGTCTTCTGGAGGAAAGTCCAATAAACATTCTCTGATAAATCCCTTGAAACTTGCTCCAGAATAAATGAAAACGGCTAGCAGATCTCTTGAAATAAATGCTGAGAGAATTTGAAAATCATTCCAAAAGCTGACTGAATTTGAATCCTCAAAGTCGTCGATCTCTCAGGAAAAACGTCGATTTGAGCTCTACGATCGTCGACCTGAGCTCAGAGATTGAAATGAACATCAGACAGAAAACGTCGACCTGAGCTCGAAGATCGTCGACCGGAGCTCAGCGACCTGAAGAATAAGCTGAAGACAGATCGTCGATCTGAGCTCGAAGATCGTCGACCAGAGCTCGACGATTTAGCAGAGTTGAGCTCAGAGAGCGTCGAACGGAGTTCGACGTTTCGTCGACCTAAGCTCGACGATAATTGTCTTTGCCTCAGCTCTAAGTCTGAATCCTTGAATGGTCCTGGGGGCAGCTTCAAACCTAAGTTCTAAGCCCTAGACTCATTCTAACTTGACCTTTTCAACTATACATCTAGGTCAAACTAATTTCCTAAAAACATAGTGATCCTTGCCCAAATTAGTAATAGGGTGTTCCAACAATCTCCCCCTATTTGGGTTAGGATTACTATTTACAGAACTCAGTAATAAATACAAAATCATCATACATGGAAAAAAAATTTAGCACAAAAGAGCAGATCATGCAACATAACAGCAAATAGATGGAATATCAGCAAATGTTCAAGATGAGTATACTGTCTGCTTACAAATGTCATTTCCTTTCACTTCCCTTCTTAAATAAGATTTCCCTGTTGGGATTTAGAGCTTCTTTCTTTGACCTTCTATCATCCTCTGCACCTAAGGAGGTTTGAGATCTTGGCCTGGGAACCACAGCCTCAGGATGTAGTTTCATGTAGTCCACTGGGTCAAAGAATTTCCTTGATGCATACCTTTCCAGTTCTGCCTTTCTTTGATCTGACAAAGTAGTAATGTTGGAAGTGTCTTTCCCTTGTTCTCTGGCCTTCTTCGGCCGATCTAAGGCAGCAAGTTCTTTCATCCTAGCAGTTCATGATAATGGATTGTTCTCTGGATCTTCAAAAGGAACTGCAGGCTCATATCTATTGACAGTTTCTGAAGCAGTAGGAGTTCTTGTATCAACCATTTCTCTGAGTTTATAGGGGAAAGGACCTTGAGTTGAGTCCATGTGACTTTGTCCTTCCCTTGCTTGAAATCTGTGTCCTCTTTGATTTCCTCTATAATGTCCCCTTCTGGACTGATAACCCCTTTGATACTGCCCCCTGGGATGATATCTTTGAGAGGATTGGGAGGAACTTTGCTTTGGAGCTGAGGTTAGAGAAGCTGAGCCTCCACCTGATCCTGAATCTGGAGGAGGAGGAGGAGGCTGAAATTGGGATGAACCATTCTCATACTTATCAAACTTTCTTTTCTTCTTCATGGACTTTAGTTGATTTTTAGAATATTGCATCCATGGTTCAGTAATTTGGCAATCATGCAGAATATAGTAGGGTATATCATTAGCATCCTTGGCCTTAGCAGGAGGGACTTTCATCATGGCCTTGCTTCTGGCCTTCCTTTTCTTTGCAATAGTACCAGAAGAGTCATCAGAGTCAGTGTGAAACTGATCACTTTCTGAGCTCTGGGGTCTATCATACAGATCATCAATGCTTTTGATGTACTTTTCTTTTTGTTTCAGTTGTTCAGAAGTCAGAGCAGGAGCAGCAGCAGCAGAAGTAGAACTTATAGAAGGAGTAATAGGAGCATAAGTAATTTGAGCAGCAGGTTCAGGTTCTTCCAGATAAGCAGCAGCATCAGCAACAACAGACAACATTTCAATATCAGAAAATCCAATAGGTGTAACAACAGTAGCAGCAGCAGCAGTAAAAATTGAAGCAACAACATCCTCAGCCTTGAAAGAGTTAATATAAGATGCAATCAGGTTGGGATCACATTCTAAAACAGGCACAATGGCCTTAGTAAGATCTTCAACTTGTAGAACTGGCAGAGAATTGAAGTACACAGAATCAAAAACTGACAACAGGCTCTGAAGATCTACTGCAAATACTGGAGCAGGTTCTGAAATTTCAGCAGCCTCAGGCAAAACCAGAGCTTCATTAGGCATCTCAACCTGCCCGGATTCAGTGAGAACTGGATCAAGGAACCCAGAAGAAGGGATTGCCTGAGAGGAGAGGAAGGTAGATAGCCTGGTAGACAGCTCCTGAACATTTTTCAGAAGTGGAGCCAAGGTGGTCTCTAGCAATGAGGTTAGCCTAGGGGCTAGCAGCTCATACAACCTGTCTTCCAAAGCTAAAAGATCTACATGCTCAAGAGGGGCTTGAGTAGAGGTAGGAGTTGATGTAGCTGGAATGATGTTGGCTGGGACTGATGGAATGGATGGTGTGGAGGTAGGAGGTATAGGGATGGATGGCTCAGTAGAAGGAATTGTTGAGATTGATGTTACTGAAGAAGAGATTGATGATATGGGAGAGGAAAAGGATGGGGTGAAGGATGATTGAGAAAGTATGTCCTGAAGAAGTTGTTGGTAGGAAGATGTAGATGGAATTTCAGGAGGAGTAGGAGGAGAATCATCCATGAAGGAGTCATCTAGAAGATTAAATGATGGAGTGGTGACAGGTGGATAGTAGTGCAAGGGATGAAATGATTCTGAGGTAGAGGCTGGAGGAGGTGAAATGGGTGATGAGATTGTAATGGGGGAAGATATGGCTATGGTTGAGATGAGTGGTGAGGTTGAGATGACTGGGGCAGAGACACCTGGAGGAGGAGGAGAAGCAGGCAAATCTTCTGCTGGGGTAGAGACCTAAGGAGGAGTGACTGAGGCAGTCCTTGTGCCTGAAGCAGGTGTTGCTGCAGCAGCCCTATTGGGGTTTATGATCTGCCTGTCCCACCTGCTGAAGAGGGCACAGGTGAGTCTTTTGGATGCATTGATGTGCATCCCACTTGAAACCAACAGATCAGGGCACCTGAGATGTAGGTAAGCCCCTATAATCCTCCCAAAACTGATACAGCTTTTGCTAACTTTCTTTTTGATCAAATTAAAGAAGATCGATCCCCAATCCAAATGTTTCTTATCAACTAAGGCTCCCTTTAGGCATAACTGATACCTTGAGATTGTATCATGGGCGGAGTGCTTTGCCAGAAGCACTTTTCCAACAACATCAGCCAAGAATTGAAATTCAATAGATAAATTCTTTTTCAACAGTTTATTAGGGTTCACAGCAGAGTGACCCATTCGATCTAACAAAGAATCATATTCCTCTCCAGACAAATCGATGGAATCATTCCCAGTACTTAATGCGAAGACTTCTATCAAAAGAGCCAAATAGGGGGAGATTGTTAGAACACCTTATTACTAATTTGGGCAAGGATCACTATGTTTTTAGGAAATCAGTTTGACCTAGATGTATAGTTGAAAAGGTCAAGTTAGAATGATTCTAGGGCTTAGAACTTAGGTTTGAAGCTGCCCCCAGGACCATTCAAGGATTCAGACTTAGAGCTGAGGCAAAGAAAATTATCGTCGAGCTTAGGTCGACGAAACGTCGAACTCCGTTCGACGCTCTCTGAGCTCAACTCTGTTAAATCGTCGAGCTCCGGTCTACGATCTTCGAGCTCAGATCGACGATCTGTCTTCAGCTTATTCTTCAGGTCGCTGAGCTCCGGTCGACGATCTTCGAGCTCAGGTCGACGTTTTCTGTCTGATGTTCATTTCAATCTCCGAGCTCAGGTCGACGATCGAAGCTCAGCGAGCTGAAGAATAAGCTGAAGACAGATCGTCGATCTGAGCTCGAAGATCGTCGATCGGAGCTCGACGATTTAGCAGAGTTGAGCTCAGAGAGCGTCGAACGGAGTTCGACATTTCGTCGACCTAAGCTCGACGATAATTGTCTTTGCCTCAGCTCTAAGTCTGAATCCTTGAATGGTCCTGGGGGCAGCTTCAAACCTAAGTTCTAAGCCCTAGACTCATTCTAACTTGACCTTTTCAACTATACATCTAGGTCAAACTGATTTCCTAAAAACATAATGATCCTTGCCCAAATTAGTAATAGAGTGTTCCAACACTATGCATGTTTGTGCTATGCATTCTAAAAAGGCCCTAATGCATGTTATGAGCGGCGTACACATGAAAATATTATGCATCCCATACTACATAATATTTTCATGCAACGAAAAGAAAATGAGCTAGTCGCAACCATGTGGTGAGGTTATGCATCCCATACTACATAACCCTCACATGTTGCCCCTATGGTGGATCCATATATGAACATATATTATGCATCCCATACTACATAATATGCCCCGTATACTTCAGGTTATGCTTTGAGTGTAGTGTTCGTGCTTTTGCCAAGACGTGCTGATGACATATTGGTGTGTGAATGACATGATGCTGAACTACTAATGCAATCGAAAGGGAAGGTTGACCGACTAGCCTGTCAAGCAACCTCCTTCTGATACCAACTATCACAACCCGCATTTTCTCCGAGGAAAACGAATTATCAGAGTAGGAGAAAACATGCGTCATGATGCCACGTCGAGCAGGGGATAACTGCCGACGCTCAGGCAAACCTCTATCAACTATACTTTATGAAAATTTATGAGTTAAATGAATAGAAAATCAGTTAGATTTTTAAAGGCCGTATCCCAAGGATCGGTGGATCATCTAGTCACAGTTTAAAAACTATACTTATACATTGTGGAAAAATACTTTATTCAGATTTGACATCCTAAAAGAGTGCATAAGTGTCCCCAGAGGACAACTTATACTATGCAAGACCCTACATTTAATTTATTCTATATATAAGAAAATGATCTTTTTTATGTTGTTTGAAAAATAGTGACGAGTTTTATAAAACATGCTGATTATGAGTAGTACATATAATAGTGTTTTTAGGTTTAAAAGTAACTAGCAACCTAGCATAAATCATCCCAAAAGCAAGTAGACTATCTCCAATAAAGGTAGCAGCAACAAGTAACATATCTAGTATCAAGGTAAAAACACTTAAGGGGCACCAACAAATTGACACGAACCCACAGGCAAGTATGTATGTCTGTAAGAAAAACACATCAAAATTACCTCGCAAAACACGGAACTGATCTCTATAGCACCAGATACCACCAACAACAACACATCACCACTAGCCGTCAGAGCGGCTACTATCCAGAACCTGAGGCATTCAAAGAAGAAAGAATAGCTCAGCAAGCAAAACTAGAAAACTGCTCGAAAGTGTCGAACATAAGATACATAAAAGAGGAAAACAAAGCAGTAACAGTCACAACTGCCCAAGGCAAGTCAAAAAGAAAATGCACTAGGTGCGGGGACACAACAGTAACTCTGCCCAAATGCTGTAGAGTCTACAAGGCTACCATGAGCCCAAATGCTGCAATTAATCAAGGAAGAAACGTCAAACACCCTAAGCTGCGGGAGATGGTAGTAGCAAAAACATCGCGGATCCGGATTAGAGGCAAACTCAGTCCCCCAACCACTATTTCCAAGAAACCAAGCTCAGGGGTCTACATGTGAAAGCACTAGGGACCTCTCACCCCCTTGCCCAGCCCGTACCTTGAGCAAGATAAAAGAAAAGGGTGGCCACGGCTAAATTACACAACACCACCCCCCCATAAGAGCTTCAAACCACCACTACTAACCACGACTCACGATTCGGCCTTTGAGAAAGAAAACATAGCCGACAAGGAACATCAAAATCAAGAAATTCACTCGGGGAAGAAAATCAAGGTAAGGGAAAAGCGTTGATATGACTCAACACAGCCTGGCGTTGAGTGAGCCCCACTCACTCAACGCCTAACCAGACCTTGGCGTTGAGTGAGTTAGCCTCACTAAGCGTCGGAAACCACCATGGCGTTGAGTGAGGTTCACTCCCTATACGCCCTCCGCAAGAACAGCTCTAGCGTTGAGTGAGAAAACTTCACTCAAAGCCAAAACAGCCATGGCGTTGAGTGAGGTTCACTCACTCAACGCCACCCACAAGAAAAATCTTGCGTTGAGTGAGCTAACCTCGCTCAATGTCATAACAGCTATGGCGTTGAGTGAGGTCCACTCCCTCAACGCCTTCAGCAAAACTGATAGTGGCGTTGAGTGAGCTAACCTCACTCAACGCCAAAATAGCTACGGTGTTGAGTGAGGTCTCCTCACTCAACGCCTTAGCACTTAACCGCAGGAAAACCCTAAACCAACGCCATCCGAAAGAGGTCGGTGGGAATGTCGACCGATTCTCGCCGAATCGGCGGGAATGCCGACCAATTCTCGCCGCATCGGCGGGAATGCCGACCGATTCTCACCGAATCGGTGGGAATGCCGATTGATTCTCGTCGAATCGGCGGGAATGCCGACTGAAACTTGCCGATTCGGTGAGAATGCCGATTGATTCTCGCCGAATCGGCGGGAATCACTAACGATACTCGTCGAAGTCTGCGAGAATAACTTAGTGATTCCCGTCGATTTCAACTTAGACGAATTTCTAACTCAATCGCCTCACTACTTAGCCACAAAAGAACAGACCAAACTATGGCTTTGAGTGTGTACACCACACTCAACGCCAAATCCCGGGTTGCTTTTGGTTTTGAGTGTGTGCACCACACTCAACACCAAATCCCGAGAGCCTACTAAGACTGGTTCTAACCAGAGCACTACCACAGAAACCTCCCTCTCTCTCTCTCGGCTCCACCCGCAAAAGCACCAAACCAGAACTAAAAATCTGGAGTCTAAATGGTGAAAACAACCAGCGGGTTGAGCAAAAACAACACAAAGAGGGGGGCTCATAAAGGGAAACTGAAGCACAAAGTTTTAGCAAGAAAAAAGAGAAAAGCTTGGCTTCTATCCTATGGCTAACCAGGTAGTTAAGAGGGGGGAAAAATCAAAATTGCAAGTGCAAGGACCACTTGCCTCGATTTCCGACGAAGCTTGGTCGGTTTTCCCTTATCTTCACATGGCATCAGCAGCAGCAACACCCTAACAACAAAAATCTCGAACTTTAATGGCGGAAAAGGGCCAAAACCAGAATTTCGTGCCTCCTAAAAATTCCACGAAAATCAAATCTCTTACCGTAGAAATGTAGTTCTAAGAGAGAGCAACCCAAATCCTCTTTCGAAATTGAATTCCGTCCCCACAAATGCTCCTGGAATCGCCATCCGAAGGGTAGTAGGTCGGCGGTTTCTCCGCTGCTTTTCCGCGTATAGGAGAGGTGGGTTCGGTCTCGGGAAGAAGAAGAAGAGTGGGTCCACCATCTACTAATTAAGGCTTTTAAATAACTCTAATCACGCCTAATCAGCCTTAACCGCCTCCTAAGCCGCCGGTTCACTTAAGCAAACAAATTTCCAATTTGTTTTTACTAATAGCACACCCAAAACGACTCGAAAATCCAACTACCTAAGAATTTGACGAAATTCGCACCGTAGCTAAATACCCATGCTTTGAACACAATGGCAAAGTCGAAATTAACTTTTGACGAACAGAACTCGAGTTATACCCAACCGAAGCCAAAACACAAGCATCCCCCGAGAGGCCACACCAGGTCACACAAAACGACTCGGCTTGCTAGGGAGATCTTGTCAATAGGCTATAAAATAGGCCACTCAGTTCTAAGGAGTTAAGACCACACTCCACAGATGGCACAAGCCATGAAAACGCGTCGACGTAATACCAAACGAGAATTAAATAATCGCAGAAAAAAATCGGGGGTGTTACACCGGCGAACCTTCCGGGGTTCTTTGGTCAAGCCGCCGACTGCGGAGTCGCCGACGGTGGAGAGGACCGTGGCTCACAGTTTTTTTTTAATTAATTTTTTTTAAAATTTTAAAAAATTCAATTGTTGGGTATTATATCCACAATGTACCTGATTTGAAGAAGCCCATGAACAAGCTAAGTTGAATTGACAATGTATTTGATGATCTTCTATCAAGTTATGCTTGCAGCTATTCCTTGCTAAGTACACACCAATGTCAGGGTGCAGTGGGTCAATATACACGAGTCTGCGCAACGTAATCCCTCGTTGAGCAGATCAGTTTGTTGACTCACGTGTGCTCTCTCTATTGGAGTGTACTTATTTTCAAGTACAGGGTTAAGCCAGATCAAGGGCAGAAGAAGGAGCAAAGATGGGTCAAAGGCCAAGTCATCAAGGGAAGGAAGAGAAAATTCTTCTAAGTCAAAATCGACGGGAATCACTAAGTGATTCTCGCCGACTTCGACGAGAATCGTTTGTGATTCCTGCCGATTTGACGAGAATCAGTCTGCATTCCCGTCGACCTCTTCCAGCATTCAGATTTCCAAACAAAAATTTTGCCAAGGAAGAATCGACGGGAATCACTAAGTGATTCACGCTGTCTTCGATGGAAATCGTTAGTTATTCCCTCCGATTCGACGAGAATCAGTCTGCATTCCCACTGATTTCCTCCGACTGACAAGGTTTCCAACTGGAATTCGGCCAAGGCAGAATCGACAGGAATCGTGAGTGATTCCCGCCGACTTCGACGGGAATCACCAACGATTCTCACTGATTTTGCCTTAGGCAAATTTTCTTCTTTCGCTGGACCGAACCACCTTGCCGTGCGCTGTTTAGGCCGGGGCTAGAGTTTCTCCTTGTGGGCCCCACAACGGTCATTAGGGTTGGCTCTGGTATATATAGTCGCGTATTTTGAACATGAACAGTGATCTATTCTCAGAAATCAAAAGGAGGCCGAGCGTGACCTAGCGGATCGCGGAAAACCGCCGATCGCCTGTAGCCGCTCGCAAGGAAGTCGTCGCCGATAATCTCCGATCATATCTGATCTTCCGACGACAGTACCTAGGCAAGACGAGTGTCTCACGCATCTCTCTTGAGATCTCTTGTCTCTTGATTCGTTGAATGAGGTTAGTTCTTCATTCCGAATCGATTGAGACGATTGATCCGACTGAGATCGTTCGTAGACCTTGCTTGCTTCATCAAGAAGTTTGGATCTACAAAGTATCATCGTCGTAATCACTTGCCGCCGCCGATCTTGACAAGATCCTCTCCAAGAGAGAAATCCGGTTGTGGATTCTTCGTAACTTTTAAGAAATCTTCAACGAACGAAGAAGGACATCGGGATCTCCAAAAGCAGTGTTTGTATTTTCTTTTACATTCTATTTTGGTTTATTGTAAAGGAATTTTTATTCCTAGTTATAAGGGTTGGGTGCAACCCGTGGTGTTGGAGTTGTGACTCCTTTGTTGGAAGGGTTCCTTCCGTAGTGTGAGGATTTGATTTCAATCCGTTTGGAGAAGTGACTGAGTCGTCCCTTGGTGGGAGATAGGTCGAAGGGGGAAAGTGGACGTACCCAAATCGGGAACCACTATAATTCTTTGTGTGTTTTGTGTTGTGTTTGTTAACTTGTGCAGGTACATTTAATTCCGCAAAAGACTGCACGACACCTATTCCCCCCTCATAGGTTGATTTAGTCGACACTAAATACTTTCATCAATAATTAATCTTTTTAATTATTAAAATAGTTTTTTAAAAAAATTAAAAATTTATCTTTTAATTAATTTAAAAATAAATTTTAAATTAAAAAATGTTTAATTAATCAATGTCTGCAAGGGGGGGGGGCGAAGCCGCCGGGGGGGGGGGGGGGGGGGGGGGCGATGCCCGTAGGGGGCGGGCGAAGCCCGCCGGGGGGCGGCCGTTGCCCGCCGTCACCGTCCGGGTACTGTGGCGCGTGGCCATCGGGCCGGAGGCCCGTGCCTATCACTCGTATATATATATATATCTATACTATTATAAAAAGATATATAGTTGTCTCCCAATAGCCTGAGTTAGAAATTCCAGGAAAAAATAATGGCCGTCCGATTTAAACTGCTTGGATCCAAAGCCCTTCGTTCATAACATATGGCGCTGCTTTACAATCCTAAAAACCCTAACCCGCAGAATCTCACTCCTGCTCCCTCCCGCGACACATTCCTTCCTCCTGCTCCGGATCCCGCTCCGGATCCCGCTCCTGCTCTGCAGAGAAACTCCTCCGTCTCAGACGACATCAACGACGGGCTACTCGCCTCTTCAAGCCTACCTCCTGCGAATACAAGCGCCAACGCCGGCGACAACGGTACATAATACTCCTCGATTTCTACCGATTGTTTTCCTATTTTTTGATTTCATATTACAAATCTAGTTTCGCTTTAGTTTTCTTAATGTATTCCATTGATGATTCCTCGATTTCTATCGATTTTACCCTGATTTTGGATTTTGTATTACAGATCCACTTTCACTTTAGTTCTCTTAATGTATTCCATTGATGATTCCTCGATTTCTATCGATTTCTCCCTGATTTTGGATTTCGTATTACAGATCAAGTTTCACTTTAGTTTTCTTAATTGATTTTGGATTTCCTTTTTGATTTCTTTGCTCATTTTTTGTTCTAGATCTTGGAAATTTTTTCCATTTAAAGATTCAGATTCAACCCAGTTTTGGATTTGAATTCCATTCACGATAGAGTGCTTCTCTTCTCTTATTTTTCTCACATATTTCCATTTAGATTTCATAGTTTATTTTCTTTTAACTCACAAATTTTGTTGTTTATTTGGTTCTTGATTACTTTTTCAATTTCATTTTTTATTTACTTTAAGAAATCTAAGAAACAACATATTTCTTTCTACCAATTTACATCTACAAATTAAGTCATTGATTTCCACTTCCCGATTTCTGATTTAAAGATCTCAAACTTCCTCCTGTTTGCGCTACGCATCAACGATCGGCGTCTCCTCCTATGGACGCTAGGCATCATCGATCGGCGTCTCCGGTAACCTCGATCTCTTCTCAAACCGACTCACCTCAAGTTTTCCTCCAATGGACTCACCATTTCATTTCTTAGCTTCTCGGATCACTATTGATTTATAATAATTATTCAGTGTTATTTCTGATTTTTAATCAAAGTTCCACTGATTTCTTTCATTCTCTTAGACATTTCAGTGATTTACTAATACCAATCAACTTTTCAATCAAGGTTTCCCTCCAACTGAGTCAGCATCTCTTGCACAACGCAGTCTCTGTCTACTTCCTTCTTCTGTGTTTATCTCCAGAAAACTAATCTCCACCAATTTTCACGGATTACATAACTTTCTCACCAGGCTCGAAAAAAATACCAAGGCATTCTCACTGTTCCAGGTATTCTCACTTCTCTTTCCAGTTATTCAAACATATTTTTTCGATCTACATTTTAGACAAAAATAATTCTGAAAAACATATTTGGGTTTGTTGTCCTCTCATACTTCTACATTACATGTTTTCCAAAATAATATATATGTTACAACCTCCTCACAGTTCAAACATTGTTCAGATATTGTTCAGATGTTTGGCTCAAATAGTTGAATGTTTAACTCAAATAGATCGACGTTTCACATGATGTTTGAATTTTGAAGTAGATGTCAATTTGTAATGGTTGGATATATCTGTTTCTCAAGTCCTGATTATATTTTGTTGCTTTCTCAAGTGATTTAAGGATTTATATCTACTTACCAATTATATTCTGTTATTGGTTTAGATATAGGGATTTGGACATTCATCAAAATGCTTTACATATAAGGATTTAAATCTATGCATTTAGATCTAGGGATTATAATGAAATCGCTTTCTCATTTATATTTTGTTGTTCTTTCCATTTCTGATTTATGATTTTAGATCTACGAATTTAGATTGGGAAGCATGCAATGACTACGCACAAAAAATGCACTTATTCAAAGCAAAAATTGTGTTTGATATTTTTAAACAACAATTTTTTAATGATGATATTTGAAGTAGAAGTCTATTTGTAATGATTGGATATATCTGTTTGTCAAGTCCTGATGATGATATTTGTTTGGATTACTACATTTGATGGCGATGACTGTTTGGATATTTGAAGTAGATGTCTATTATTACTAATGTGTTTTTGGTTGGATGCATCATCCAGTTGGCAAGAACTTAAAAAATTGGAGTTGATAAATTTTCCATAGAGCTTTTGAGCCCCAACTTATTTGTGTCTCAATGTTGTATCATTTATTTGTCTCTCAATACTGTATCATTTATTTGTCTCTCAATCTTGTATCGTTGAATTGAAGCTGCCTTTTTATAAGCTAGCTTTTCAAACCAACCTACCAAATAAAAGATGGATGATGGGAAATCCTACATCAAGTCACACCCACGACAAATGTCTCTTTTGATGTATGGCTCAGTTATTTAGAAGCTAGCCCAGTCTATTATTTCTCATGCGTTTAGATGTTGTCGTTTGATAAAATGAGTTTACAAAAATTAAACGAATCTTCTGAATTTCAGACATTTACCCACGACATATATCGCACCTACGACATATGTCGCACCCATGACAAATGTCGCCCCCACGATAAATGTCGCCCCCACGATAAATGTCGCACCCACGACATGTGTCGCACCCACGACATTTGTCGCACGCAGGACATTTGTCGCCCCCACGACAAATGTCGCACCCACGACATATGTTGCACCCACGACATATGTCGCACCCACGACATATGTCGCACCCACGACATATGTCGCACCCACGACATATGTCGCACCCACGACATATGTCGCACCCACGACATATGTCGCACCCACGACATATGTCGCACCCACGACATATGTCGCACCCACGACATATGTCACACCCACGACATATGTCGCACCCATGTCATATATTGCACCCATGACAAATGTGTCTTACCGACGAAAAATGTGTCGCACCCACGGCATATGTCGCACCCACGACATATGTCGCACCCACGACATATGTCGCACGCACGACATATGTCGCACGCACGACATATGTCGCACCCATGACATATGTCGCACCCACGACATGTGTCGCACCCACGACATGTGTCGCACCCACGACCTATGCCGCACCCACGATATATGTCGCACCCACGACAAATGCCATATATATATATATATATATATATATATATATATATATATATATATATATATATATATATATTAAAAAGAAGTATCGTGGTAAGGTAAATAAGATATTTATGGCAAGGTAAATAAGACATTGGATAAATCTCCCCCGTTGGATTAAGATAATCAGGTCTGCAAACATATTAATTTTTCATATTTTAAAATAATAATAATAATATGTGTTTAATTAAAAAAATAATCTACAAAAAGTGTATATATAATATTTAAAATTAAAATAATTTAAAAATACATGATTAAAAAATATCGGGGGCAGGCGAAGCTCGCCGCCATTGGCCGAATACTGTTGCGTAGGGCACGAGGGCCGAAGGCCCGTGCCCATCACTCGTATGGCCTTCGGCCCAGGGGGCATACGGTGAGGGTGCGATAATCAGCGGGGTGCGATATTTGGCGGGGTGCGACATTCGCTGTGATGCGACATTCACTGTTGGTGTGACATTTGTCGTGGGGACGACATTTGTCATGGGCGGCGACATTTGTCATGAGCGACGACATTTGTCGTGGACAGTACCCGCCCCTATGGTCTCGCGCGACAGTACCTGACCGATGACGACGGGCTTTTCCCGCTTCCGACGGGCTTTGCCCGCTCCCGGCGGGCTCCGCCCGACCCGCAACATATACATATGAGTACTAAAAATGACCGTAAAAAAATATAAATCAAGAATACAATTTTTATTTTGTAAAAAAAATTATATTTTAACGTTAAAACATTAATTTTTCTCTTATCATTCATAGCTAGAGACAATAGGTTTAGGGTATCTAGTGTTTTTATTTTTTGTATTTTAATATTGTAAAGTTGTGTAATTACCTAAAAGGATATTGTTTTTATAATATACTAATATAAAGTTTGGTATAATTGTGAAATTATGAATACAATATATATATTTATAGAAGATGGGTTACCTCCCACCAAGCGCCTCGCTTAAACATCCCGACCGGATGTTTTCCACTCAAATGATCATCGAAATTGCATGACCATCGTTTCATGATGACCATTGCTTTTATAATATTCCTTAAGCCTTTTACGATTACTTTGAACTCGGAACCATCCTTCTCATTACCAATCATAACTACTTTGTACGGATGCACCTCCTTCACTCGAAACTGTCCAGACCATCTAGACTTAAATTTCCCAGGAAATAATCTCAGTCTTGAATATTATAAAGGACTAGTTGTCTTACTTTGAACTCCCTTTTTTCTTAACCTAGAGTCGTGTCATTTCTTGGTTCATTCCTTGTACAACCTGGCATTTTCATATGCATTGAATCTAATCTCCTCCAATTCATTAAGATGAAAATTCTAATCCTGGCCGCTCCCCAAAGATTGAAATTTAATCTTTTAATTACCTAATAAGCTCTATGCTCTAGTTCTACCGGAAGATGACATGCTTTTTAATAAATCATTTAGTAAGGGGTCAATCCTATGGGATTTTTCAATACAGTCCTATACATCCAAAGTGCATCGTTCACTTTTTGTGACCAATCCTTACGAGTTGCACTCACCGTTTTTTTAGAATTGACTTTATTCTAAAATATTGCCAAGGATAGTCTCCCCTAGCTGGTTTCCACCTTGTACCCTGCTTGTCCATCTTTGGTTATGGATTGGAAGTTTCTTCAAAGCATCCAGGTACGTGGTGGTATCTCCCTATTGCAGCACTTGGGGTCTTCTTAGGGTTGCCTCAGTTTCTTTGTCTTTATCAGCCAATCCATCGAGCCCGACCGTTGGACCAGTAGCATTAGGTTGCGTTGATCCAATCGTTGGAGTTGGGATTTATCCCGGCTTCAACACTTGGTGTGGTGATCGTGGATCGCAACCAAGGAGGAAAGTCACTCAAGTTAGCAAGGAGATAATCAATAACTCGGTAGGAGGAGGTAGCTATGTGACTGTGGCAGTTTTCGAGGAGTTCACGTGGAGGATTTAAAGGGCTATTTTGGCGGGGTTCCTTCCTCATCCAGATGTCATGAGGACCTTGCCTCGTCGCATGATTTCATCGGTAGAAGAGGTCCCCCAAACGATATAGGAAGGAGCATATGGGAGAGGAGCCAGAGTGACTAGTACAATCACAGTTCTATCCGGCAATTTACAAGGGAATCAGATTCTGAGATGCCAAGCAGCCAGTGAGGTTCCAGGATACTCGACCAGGTGACCAGTATAAGGGAAATGCTCGCCCATATAAGGTCCATCATCTCCGAGTGAAGAGGAGCCCTTTCTGCAATGAAGTGTTAGCAGTCCCAGTTCCTGAAGACTTTAGAGAGCCCGTCCTGAGCTACTATACTAGCAGAGATGACCCAGTCAGAAATCTCTAGTTGTTCGAGGACATGGTATCCATCAGCAACATGACAGATGCCTTCAAGTGTCGGTTCTTCTCCATCACCTTTGAGGGAAATTCTTTAGATTTGTTTCATTAGCTACCAAGAGGTTCCATCTACTGCTTTAAAGAACTGTGTCGGGGCCTGATGGCGAGGTTTGAAACATATTAGAAGAGGAAGAAGGAGACAACTGCCCTCTTCAAGATTCAATAGGGAAAGTATGGGAGACTTGGACACTACATCGACCGATTCCAGGAGGAGGTTCTCAGCATCGAAGAGCCCGATGGCTTTTCCTTATAGCTGGACTTAACATTCGGCCTGAAGCAGGGTCTGTTTAGCATGGAGATTGGATCAAACCCCCCATATCCTACTAGTGGAGGCAAGCAGGAATTCCCCAGTACCAGAACTACGAGAGGAGAAATGGTAACCAATAAGAGAGGATATAGGGAAGGGAGAGGGAGAAGGCGATGTACATTGCCCGATAAGGGAATTGGCATCGCAGGAGGAACCAACCAGCGAGGAACTAAGCGGAGGAGATCCCCCTCTACTATGAGTTGCATCAAATAGAGGGGCATGGGACCTTGTCCTGCCTAGAATTTTGTGAGATAAGGATGATTCTGGAAGCTAGAGCAGTTGAGAGGGAGTAGTAGAGGCAAGAAGTCACTGTAAGACCCATAACCTTCCAAGCTTCTGTGAGGAGAAGGAACGGGGATCGGGTGGATCTCGGAGGTCATGAGGAAGTGGTCTAGGGACCAAGAGGGGGACAAGTGGGGGTGATCCATGGGAGAGCCATATTAGGAGCTTCCCGCAAGGGAAGTCTCCGTTAGATTTATAGAAAGAGCATCGCTTCTACCTTTGAAATGTCGCCGCTATTAGAGGAGATCACTTTTTCTTAGGAGGAGATGTTGGGGAATGAGAATTCCTTTCATGATGCCCTTGTGATTCAAGCTGTCATCAAAGACTTCACCGTGGACAGGATCTTGACAGACAATGATAGCTCGATGAATGTCATATTCAAGAGAACATTCGTCGAGCTGTAGGTGGAGACATCCAGGGTCCTAGTTTCTTATGGACCCCTCTTTGGCTTCTCTAGAGAGAATAAGGAAGCGGAGGGAGGATCAGACTTGCTAGTAACACTTGGGGGGAACCTCGATCCGATGCAGGTTCGTGATTGTTGATGCGCCAAGCTGCTACAATGTCATCTTTCAGAGGCCTCTCATCAGTTTCTTTAAGGTAATCCCATCATCCTACCACTAATATCTAAAGTACTGCTGGGGGGACATCTAGGTGAGGATAAGGGGAGATCCTAAAGCTGTCAGGGATTTTTATCTGAATGTTGTCAGCACTATTAGCTAAATGGAAGATGCAAAGAGGCTGTAGAAGATCTTAGAAGGAGAGGATAGGGTGAGAGTTGCGGAGGAGCTAGAAGAAGTGGAGGTTATCTCCAAGGGTGGAGAGCCCAGGTTGCTAAAGATCAGAGCGTCCCTAATGCTGGAGAGGAAAGTGGAGATAGCAGTCTGTTTGCAAGAGAATGAAGACATCTTTTCCCGGAGCTCTGCGGACATGCCGAGAATTGATGCAAAGGTTTCTTATCATCACCTTAATCTTGATCGCAAGGTTTCCCCCATCTGCCAGAAGGAGAGGAAGTGCGCAGCTATGCTGGCCGAGCCGATCAAAGAGGAAGTGAGGAAGCTGCTAAAAGCTGCTGGAAGCTGTTTTTATTTCAGAGATCCAGTATCCAGGCTGGGTCTCTAATGTTGTAATGGTGAAGAATGTCAGAGGGGACTGGAGACTTTGTATTGAATTTTCTACTTTGAATAAAGCTTGCCCAAAAGATTACTACCCCTTGCCTCGAATCAACTATTAGTGTTACCATGATGATCTGGAAGTGGCCAAATAGGTTGTCTCACTGCCAACACAATATGAGCCTATAGTGTAGCACATAAGAGCATTTGGAGAAGTTGGAGGAATGGATTTTTTTGGTTTTATTCATCTGTGATGAGTGAAGGACCAAGCACTTGACATATTGGAATTCATTCAGAGATGATCTTATTCATCGAGACCTCTCGAAAATTCATCGAGTCATCAACTAATTCATCAAGTACGTCAAGTACGTCAAGGCCTATCGACGATTCATTGAGTTATCAGCTAATTCGTCGAGCGCGTCGAGACCTCTCAATGATTCGTAGAGTCATCAGCTGATTCGTCGAATGCATCGAGACCTCTCGTCATCTTGTTAATGATTCGTCGAGTAAATTCCATTAATTCTTGGTCTGTGGATAGCAACGGTTCAAACCTGTTTATACTCCTGGCTATATATATATATATCTGTTGCCTTAGGGTTTACGGGTGTAGGAGTTAGGGAGAACCCGAAACTGACGGAAAGTGTTTTCCAAAGTGTTGATCCCATCGCTCTCGTAAGCCACGATTCTGACACCCGCCGTCGCCGTCTCTCCTAGTGCAGACCTAGCAATCTATGGAGACGTATAGGGCTTTCAATTTTCCATCCTTGAACTTGTTTGATAAGGTGTCGGTGTTCTACCCGTTTATGTGGATTCCTATAGACCCGCAAATCCATTTTTTCGTGAACTCACCCGCCGGCCAAGAACTATTCTGGAGCATCTTGATTGAGTGCTGACTCAATCCTACTCAAGTATACTCCTATTTTATGTTATGTAAACTTCTTAATCATTATTCATCGCAAGATCCAAGTTTTTCTTTAGGGTTTTCTTGAACTTTATTCCACTGCGCACATTTGATATGTTGTTAAGAAAAACCCTACATCGACGCGTTGTTTGATTCAGCCATCAGTTTTTTTGTGATGAGTTTCCTTGATGCTTTTTCAAGGTATCACCAGATCCGGATGCATCTCTCTAACTACTGTGATGTCTCCTTCATCACCAACGATGGCTTCTATTGTAACGACTCGGGGATACAACCCAAAGTCACCATCCCATACAGAGCTTGCTTGCATCCGGTAGTTCAGCCTAACACAAGCTTGGTTGGTGATGAGAATTGTTGAAGGTTTCTTATCAAGGGTTGCGGGTTAGAAACCTAGCACCAAGAACCTACTATTGCTAATAAACAGGCACAGTGATTTGGTTGGGGCGTACAGGCTGCAACCCTTATGTTAGGCTAAACCACCGAATACAAGCAAGCTTCGTGTGGGCCGGAGACTTCGGATGCAAGCAAGCTCTGAGTCGTTATAGCTGTAGCTACAAGATGATACCATTCGAGCTAAAGAACACAGGCAAAACATACCAGAGAATGATAAATCAAGTCTTCAAGGAGAAGAAGGGGTGAAACCTAGAAGTGTACGGGGATGACCTCCTAGTTAAGAGAAGGAGCATCACAGAACACACTAAGTATCTGGTGGAGACCTTCGCAATGCTGTAAAAGTTCAAGATATGACTTAATCTGATGAAGTGCATATTTTGAGCAGGAAGGGGAAAGTTACTAGGTCACCTCCTTACTCTAAGGAGGGTGGAGCCTAATCCTGAAAAAGTTAGAGCCATCTTAGAGATGATATCCCCAAGAGATTCCAAGGAAGTTCAGAGGTTGATGGGAAGGCTGGCAGGTCTTAGTCGCTTCCTCTCTAAGATAGAGGAGAAGTGCTTGCCATTTTTCAAGACTCTACGAGGAAACCGATAGTTCTAGTGGACCGCGGAGTGTGAGGAAGCTTTCGGAAAGTTTAAGAAGTAACTAACCAAAGTCCCTTTACTCCAAGGCTTGAAGGAAGGAGAAGATCTCCTCCTCTATCTAAGAGTTGGAGCGGAGGTAGCCAGCTTAGTGCTCGTCAGAGAAGATGGGAAGAGGTAGCTCCCCTTCTATTATATGAGTCGGGTGCTTAGGAAGTCAGAGACGAGATGTCCCATCCTGGAGAGGTTTTCTTTCGCCTTGTTGATTTTAGCGCGGAAGTTACGACCTTATTTCTAAGACCACTCCATCAATGTCATATCTGACCATCCTCTCTAAAGTATTCTGGGTGGAGTGGAGCACTCGGGAAAGCTAGCTAAGTGGGCAGTGGAGCTTAGCAGGTTCAACATTTTTTCTCTCCAAGGGTAGCCATCAATGCCTAAGCGGTGGCAGATTTCCTGGCTGACTTCTCAGTCGAGGCAGGAGGAGACAAAGGCTCTTCAAGCCCAGTTGCCTGGCAGATGTCCTTGGATGGTTAGGAAAAGTTGGTAGGAGTGGGTGACATATTAGTCAGCTCACAAGGAACTAGGATCGCGAAAGTAGTTGATATCCTTTTCCCTGTCACGAATAACCAGGAAAAGTACAAGGCCATGGTGGTCGGCTTGCGTCTCACCAAAAAGTTGGTTTTTAATACATCATGGCCTTCACCGACTCAATGGTGATCACATCTCAAATCAGAGGAGAGTTCTAAGTATGCGACCTCATCCTACAAAGATACCTGGTAAAGATGCAAGGGCTGGTGAGAGGCTTTCAGTCTTTCTTTGTTTAGCATGTGCCACAGGAGGAGAAAATGGTAGCAGATCGCCTAACCAAATACAACCTGAGGGCCGAGGGAACCATTATAGAGTTATTTTGACCGTCCATCGAGGAGGGAGAGATGATGAAGATTGAGTAGGGAGCTTCTTAGAAGGATCCGTTAGTCACTTTTTTTAGCAACATATTGGCTTCCCGCCGACGATGGAGACCCAAGAAAGTTTTGATACAAGGCTGCCTACTATGTGCTGCATTAATGAGAGTTGTGCAACAAAACCATCTCAGGTCCCCCTGGACAGGTGCCTGCCAGAAGCTGAAATTCCTCAAGTACTCAGAGAGATTCATTTAGGGGAGTATGTCAGCCACTCCAGTACTCTTACTTTATAACAACGGATCCTAAGGCATGGATACTTCTGGCCAAACATTTAGAAGGATGCATAAGTCTTCTCGAACAAATGCCAAGAGTATCAACTCTTTGCTCCCCTCCAGTTACATCCAGCTCAACAACTCTGCTCAATCACCTCCCTTTGGACCTTCACCATCTAGGGGATGCATTTAATAGACCATTTCCCCCAAGCTAGAGGGCAGAGAAAGTTCGTTCTCGTCATGATCGACTATTTCACCAAGTGGATCGAGGCAAAGGCTCTTGACAAGACCACATCCCAGATTGTGAAGAACTTCATTTGGGTAGAGATCTACTGCAGGTTTAAGATCCATCTCACCATTGTCACCGACAAGGACCCATAGTTTGCTAGCTTGGAGCTGGAGGATTTCTGCAGGCAGCTAGGGACAAATCTTTGATTTGCCTCTGTCCATCATCCTTGGAGCAACAGATAGGTGGATTCTGCCAATAAGCTGATCATCAACCTCCTAAAGAAGAAGGTCACCAACCTGAAGGGAAACTTGGCAGAGCAGCTTCCTTTGGTCCTATGGGCTCTGAGAACCACTCCTAACTTGGACACAAGGGAAACACCTTTCAAGTTGTCCTATGGGTCTGAGGCTCTCATCCCAGTAGATTTCAAAGATAGGAGCCCACAAGTCATTGCAGTAGGAGAAGGCAGTGAAGAATGACTCTTGGAGAACGAAGAGGCCCAGAGAATTTCTATGGATTACATTGAAGAGCTTCGAGACCCAGCTACTATCCACCAAGAGGAGTTCAAGAGGCAAATGGTAAAGCATATCGACAAGAGCGTCTGCATCATGAAATTTCTTGTATGGGATCTCATGATGAAGAAGGTGGATGCGGCAGGAAGGGCAGTTGATGTGGGCAAGCTGAATCCTAACTAGGAAGGCCCCTTCATTGACAAGGAAGCCTTGGCCACTGAAGGATCATGAAGGAGAGAAGCTAGGGAACACCTGGAGTGGTGATGACCTTAAAAGGTTCTACCCATAGCTGTAAAAGTCTATGTTCATTTTTGATGTAATAAGTTCTTCATATTTGTAGTAAATCCATCACCCCCTAAAATATGGGATGGAGCGAGTTGAATTTTTCCCTTTGAAATGTTTCAAGATAGCTGAAAGTAGTGAAGTCCATCTCTGCGATCAGTTTGGGAAACTCGCATCCGACCTGATCCTCCTAAAAAGCCCAGGGCAGACAATGGGACGGTGTGACAGGACTTAAGGTGTTCTTATAAGACCAAGCCCTTGCAATGATGGTCGAGATCAACTCCCCCATTGCATGTTGGCCTAGTGAACTCCTGATCGTACCTCTCCTCTGACAGGAGGAAATATCAAGAACAGGTCTAGTCGCCAACCTCCCAAACTTGAGTACTCGACGAGAGGTTGAATTGATAGATTGACACCTTGGTTAAAGGCATCGTAGGTCTTTGAAAAGACTAGTGTCCTGCTCCTAGCAATCTTTCTCCTACAAAGCAGGTAGCGTCTCTGTGCTTAGTTATAACTTGGGTGGGATAATCCCTTGTTCCTTGTAAAGTAACTCAATAAAGAAGTTCCAGAAGGTAAGAATCTGTGATAGGATGGAGGCATCTAGAGTGTGCATCCTGTGGGACCCCCCAACTGACATTCCTTATCTTTGGGTACTTGCAGTCCTTTGCCAGTTAAGGTCGAGCGGAAGCCTCGTGCATGTGCATATTACGAGACCCCCTGAGTACCACTCCCTTGTCCAAGGTGTCATAGTTAGCAATAAAGAAAAATAGTTTTGCTTTTCAGTAAGTGTCTTTCCTTGGGCAAATCCATTAAACGTACAAACATATAGATATGATGAAGCCACTTGTGTGAGTATGCAGATGTAAGCAACCTTGTGCAAGTATGTAGGTACAAGCAACCTTGTGTGAGTATGCAAGTGCAAGCAACCTTGTGCGAGTATACAGGTGTGAGCAGTCTTGTACGAGTTTATATGTGCAAGTAAAAGCGTGTATGAGCATGATGTGCTGACAACGACGCATGAGAAGGCGTATACGAGAATGAGAGCAGGTAATGGGCACAACGAACACTCAATCTCATCGCGCCTATGAGCCTGGAGAGTATTAAAGATAGGCGAGCATGCGAACAAGAAAGCGAGCACACAAGAAATAAAGCCAGCAAGAAATTCTTCTTTAAAGAAGATGTGGCAAGCATTACATTCCAAAAAAATAGAAATGATGTCTTGTGTAAAGGTTCGTCCAAAAATTCCCTAAAGCTACTTTACATGAAATATACATGAAGACATGCAGGAGGTCGCCGACCAACTATGTCTTGTCAATGATAGTATCGGTCTTGTACTCCTCATCCCCGATCACGACGTCCTCCTCATCGTCATCGTCTTCCTCATCCTTACCACCACCATCACTGCCCTCCTTGTTGTTGTTGTTGATGTCCTCATCTTCGTCTGAGTTAGTGGTCGAGGAAAGGATATGGTCAGGCGAGTTGGACTCTTCGGCGAGCAGCCCCAGGATGAGGTCCATCACCGTTAGATGGTTGGTCTCTGTACCGAGAAAGCCATCCATCCTTAGCTTGGCGAGTATGAAGTCCCCTGTAGCTTGTGAGATGCCGCGACGAATCGCTGATATCCCATCACCATGAAGGCGGATCCTCTTCCACATTCTGTAGGTGCTCGGCCTAGGAGTACTCGTCATTGCTAGATGCGGCTCGGCCTGGCGGGTTTCCTGCTAAGTATTCCGCACTTGGGCAGCCTCCGGCGCAGCCTTTGTATCCGCGAGTTCTTGCTCTAGAGCGGACATCTTCTTCGCCAATTCTATCTCAGCTTCCTGCAAGTAATAACAACGACTATCAGCTAAATAAAGGTTGCAAGAACGAGTGAGATGTCTGATTGGCGAGTTCCTCTATGGAGATGTCCTGCATCGACTCCGCATCTGCACGAACGTATAGGGAAAAGATGATGTCATAAGCCTCAACCTTGTACTCCCAGTCTTCTGACTAGGCGGGCAAGTTGGTGCTCAGGGTCACCTTGTGCTCACCCTCATCCCAAGTCACCAGCGGGCAGCCAAAGGCATCCTTGCTGCTGCGCCCTTGGAGTAAGTTTGGATGGAATTTGGGTGCATCAACTTCCATTGGGTCTTCCTTCTCGCCGAAGATCTTGGGGTAGACCTTGGCACACTTCCTCGCATGCTCCGGGGACTTAAGACTTCTCTTTCCCCTTGTACGGCCTCCTCTGCGAGGAGCCCTCCTTGTCGCTAGCTTGTGACCGGTCTTTGGATCCCGCAGGAGCCAGTATCTCCTCAATGTCGCCGGGCAGGTTCACCAACCCTTGGCGTGAGGGAGGGGCCTCCTTTGCGAGTGGAAGGTGCTCTCGCGGTAGAGTACGAGCAGTTGCAAAGAAGACAAAAGACAGTTAGTATCGACGACTAAGCTTGATTAGCGCCAAGGGTAACGAGTATAGGAGAAGCTCGCCCCGATAAATACCTTTGCTAAAGAAGACTTCTTTAAGCTCATTGACATTCAAGTACAAGTAATTGACGTCAAACTTTCGATCGTGGAAGGCCTCAACCAGATCCTCACGCGACCACTCCAGGATAGGAAGCAGGAAGGCGACTTCTGATGGCTACTTAGGTCGGCAAAGTACTCCTTCGAAATCGCCTTTGACTACGACCAGATGCTCGCCCCAGCGATAGACCTTGTTCGTTATGCATACCAATGGGCAGAAGTGACTGCTGAAGAAGATGACGCCCTCACTGGTTTCCGCGAAGACGATCTTCTCTGTTCACAAAAAGTAGAGAAAGCCCATGATAATCACCACCCCATTTGGGTTGATCTGGGCGGGGACAATGCCAAAATACCTTAATATCTGGCAGTACTCTGACCACAATGGAAGTCGTAGGCTGACCTCAAAGTGGCAAAGAGGAAGGATGAGCTCATCGTCTAGAATGGTGTTGAACTGCTTGTTCTTGGTTGGAAGCCGGTTGAGTATCCCTTAGGCAAGAGCCTCGCCTTGAAGCCGGCCAAGTCACGCTCATTGGCAACAGAATTCTTGAAGATCTCATCAATGAAGTTACTCACGTGGGCCAATTGGAAAGCATTGGCATCATTTCCAACCATCTTGAGCAGGGAGATGAGAGAAGGCAAGCTGAAGAAGAGCAAGAAGTAAAGAGAGCGAGTAAAGAAGGCGAGAAATGGACAAGCTCGAGATACTCGCGAGTAAGGACTGGACTTTGCAACAGCGAAGTTAAGACACACCTATCCCCTCTATTTATAGGCAGACACAGTTGGGTATGGGTATCTTGGGTGAGAATTAGTCTAAGTCGCTACCTATCCGCCTAAACCTATAAAATCGCCGAAAATCTATCTCACATAAATCAAGGCAGAATGCCACCAACTCGCAAAAACCTACACAATAAAAACAGAAAGTCACAGAACAAAGAGGCATCAACATAGAGAAAAGAACATCACAAACCCAACGTGAGATCGAAGCATGCCACTTATGATAAAAGAATAAAGTACCAAAAAGTTAATTAAAATATCGCCAACGACGAGGAAAGGAAAAGACTTAAAAAAAGAAAATCCTAATTCTTAGGAGTTCATTGATCAGGGAAGGGAGGATGTCGCCTCTACCCAGCCATGTCGCGCGCTTGTTGGAAGTGCTCGGCTGCCACCGCTAGAGCATCGTCACCACGACGCAGCTAGTCCTACATCCTTTCCATCCTCCCCGCAGAGCCCATACTCGCTCGCATCCCCGACATATCGTCTTGGTAGAGCTCTAGGTGATGCTCTATTAGGGATTGTCGTTGATCCAGCTCGTTTAGCATGTGGAAGTGGGACTCAAAGCCGGTGACCCGCTTCGAGATCTCTTCCATCTTCACCATCCTGACCTCAGGCAAGGAAATATGGCGATGTGGTTTGCAGATCGCGAGCTGGTCGAACTTCGCCTCCAACTCCATGTAGGCACGGGAAATCACCTGGCGATTCTTGTGCACAGGGAGGTAAATAACATCAATGAAGGTCGCTCTCGAAGTTGTAGGGCGACCTATCAAGCAAAGTAAGAAGTCGTGTCAAATAAAGCCATGACAAATCTGCAATCTATCGGTTCGGCGTTAAGCGAGTTACCATAGTGAGGAGACCTAGACCGGTAGGGGGGAAGGGTTGTGGAGAGTTAATTCTCACTGGCCCGACGACGAGCCTCCCGGGTGCTCAGTAGCTTGCCCCTTGGTGCGACCACCAGTGTCTCACCCTCCAGATCTTGGCAGTTTGACCTGTGAGTTCCTCTCTTCCCGAGCTTTCGATGAGATTGCGGGGGAGCTCATGGTAGCAGGAGTCTTCTTCGGGCGAGTATATAAAGGAGCAGCAGTAGTCGGTGACAGAGGAGGAGGCGGCGAAAGCTTAGCACTCGACAGAGAAGTTCTTGCTGGAAGCTGAGAAGTGCTCGTCAATGGAGGCGGCGACGGTATAGGAGAACTCGCTGATGGTTGTAAGTAGGTAGTCGCTGGAGGAGGGGCCTTGTTTTCCTCTCTTTGCGAGGATGATTTTGCAAGATCTCCCTTGTCCTTCACGACAAAGACTTGCTTCCCTAGTTGTTTTTTGCCAATGTTGATACGGACAAAGTAGCCTGGTCGCGGAGTCTGTCGGGCTTCAGGTGTCACCATGGGGGCCGCTTGCAAGGGATCTAACGATAGAGGCTCGCCGGAAGTCACAATAGTGGGTGGCGGAGCTGCGAGAAGCTTGGTGATATTATCACCATCTTGCGGACTTTTCGAAGTATTGGAGTTTATGAAGCCTGAAAGAGCAGTAACACTCGCATTATAGATCTCTGCAGAAGCTTAGGATCGCGACATCGTGTACGGGTTCAGAAGGTGTGTCTCAAAGATGATCCACCCCCTATTTATAGAGTTCAGCATACATTCATAAATCACGAGTAATATAGATGCTCTCCAAAAGTAGCTTGCCGAATAAGCATTGGATGATTCTTTCTGAGCTCCTATGTCGCTCGCAAAGAGAAGGGATTGTGTACAACCCATATTCATCGAGGGTAGGCCCCTCAAAGCCAGATCAGCGGAGAAGTCAAAGTCAACATGCCAGGCAGGTTCATGTTCAGTATTCAAGATAGTAGAAGGCATATCGAGTATAGGCGAGCTCCCCTCGCATACTCGCTAGGTAGGCGACTAGGGTCGATAGTCTCCCAAGCAGGGTGAGCTCCCCTAGAAGTCGCCTAGTCATTGGTGGGGGATGGGCAATAAATAAGGCTCGCCCTTTGTTTTCCTATAAATAGGACCCCACAGGTACAAGGATTGGTATTCTGAAATCTCGCCAAGGATAGTCGCCCCTAGCTGGTATCCACCTTGTACCCTACTAGGCCATCTTTGGTTGTGGAGGGGAACCTTCTTCAAAGCATCCAGGTACGTGGTGGGACCTCCCTGCCGCAGCACCTAGGGTCCTTTATGGTTGCCTCAATTTATTTGTCTTTGCTGGTGTACAACCCCATATCCGGCAAGCGGGATTGACAGGAGCCAGCCCAGCCATTTGGCACAGTTCTAATCTTAGGTAAGTCAGCCAGGGGGTGGCGAGTGCATTAGGGTTGCTCAAATCACCCAGATTGGGGGTAAAATAGGTGCGGGGCGAGTGGAGTAAGCGGGCTCACACTCTCCCCTTGCTCTTCATAGTAATAGGCGAGTGGGGCAGTTCAGGCCTTCACTCGCCCCAAGCCATATGGAGGCGGAGAGTGCTAGCCCCATCGATCACTCGCCGCCCCAGGTGAGTGGAAGCTTCACGGACAACTCGCTCAATGATATTTTTACCATTCGACCCCCATTAGTTTGCCAGTATCCCCAAACAGTGGAGTTACGCTATTGGTAGACCAATTTGGGTTACATATATCCGTTAAGAACAACGAGTTATGTTATTAGTGAACCATTTTCAGAAAACTATAAATAGACCCAAGGGGGTACCTCAGAAGGTAAGCTCTCCAGTTCTCATTCTCTTGTCTTACAACGCTTTCTAAGGTGACCTTAGCTCAGCACTGGCTAAGGAGGGGAAGCGCTCTAAGATATTCCAAGTATGTGGTGGGACCTCCATGCTGGAGCCTTGGGTCGGTTTTAAGTCCTAAGTCTTCAGATAGTCAAGCTCTCTAGGATAAGTAAGTGTGAGGTCACCCCTTTCCCAAGTGTATGAACTCCACAGAAGTCGGTTCTCGGTTTCAACATTTTGGTGCAGCGAGCATGAAGTGTGACTAGCACAAAAAATCCAAGTAAGTTCAATGACTGGGGGTGAAGGACAAGGATCTGACCGGGTCGACTCACCACCTCCTCCTCCACTCTCCACCCTCAGGATGTTCGAGGACTTCAGGCAGGAGATGCGGAACCTCGTCATGTTCGTACTCGGAGATCGTGGCAAGTGATCAACACCCACCGTCCTAGTGGTTGCCGCTCCAGCTTTGGACGAGAATGCCCCTGTCAGGCGACCTGGGAAGGAAGTAGCAGAGGAGGGCAGCAAGCAAGATCTCCCAGGGTGAGCCTTGTTCCCCAGCTCGGCAAGTGCGGGAAGGACCGGCGAGGTGGAGGCGTGAGATCACCCGGCTCACCTGGTAGGAGAGGGGAATCCCTTTAGCAAGCTGGTCTCTTTTGCCCCAGTTCTAGATGGGTTCTGCGAGCCGAAAATGTCCTACTACACCGGAAGGGATGATCTGGTCCAA